>CM060463.1:25778689-26978689 GCA_030544235.1 Lepturacanthus savala | reverse complement strand
ACATACAGTATCTATACCTGCCCAAATATCTTCTGTTTGCTGCAAGTACTTTAACATTGGACCGATTCTTCTTTATTTTGCTTATCCTTCTTACAGTATTCTACCAGCAGATCGTTTTGCTTATTTCAAGTTTTTTTTTTTTTCCTTCATCTTGGTTACTTAAATAATTTCATTCTTTTTTAAACAAGATTAAGTGGTACAAAATAAGGAAAAAAAAAAATTAAAATAAGCAAAATGATCTGCTAATAGAATAAGATTCTAGTCAATACTGAACTTATTGTACCAAATTCAAGATATTTCACTTGTTAAGAGCAGGACAGAAACATATGATTAAAAAATGGTTCATTGACCTACATGGAGATCTGCTAACCACACATCGATGAGTTAATCCTTTGTCTAATATGAAATAAAACTGAAATTTGGTTATAGAAACATGTTTCTTGTGGTTGCTTTAAATTTGACACCAGAATTCTTTGCTCACATTTAGGCATACATACTGGACATTTATTAACATAAACTGTTAAATGTCCCTCTCGCACATATACAAACACACTCCCCCACACACACACACAGATACTAAGACACATGTTCATAATCACACAGACGCTCCCTCATACACACTATCAGCCTCTTAAACTTGTGGCCTGTGCCCAGATCTGCAGTGTTTGCAGCAACCACCTCCTGCCATCTCAGCCCAATTAGTGGGAGCTGCCCCCCTCGCTGGGCAGAGAGGAGTCCCCCCCCAACTTCATATCAGTAGCAGTGTGTGATGACAGCCGATGACATCAGCTCTGTGTAATTACTGCTGTCTAAAGGGTGAGACAGCAGGAGGGAAGAAATAGAAAGAGAGAGAGAAAAGGAAAGAAAAGGATGAAAAAAAGATAAATAGAGACAATGGAGGGAGGCGAACTTCAGGGACAATGGACAGAATCAGCAGAGCGAAGGATAAAAAAGATGAGTGGAAGAAGAACAGAGAAAGAGCCAGAAGGAGAGAAAGAGCAGTCTGTGTTTGTGTGTGTGAGAGAGAGAGAAAGTGTGTGTGTGAATTCATGTCAGTCAGAGCTGGAAAATGACCCTGATAGAAGCCAACTAGTATATCTGTCCTTAAAACGTTCATCACGCTTCATCTTGTTGTTGCTTGAAGTAGAAGAAATTTTTGCAGCACCATCATGTGACGCTGTGCCGCAAAAACCAATCGGTATTGATGAAGCACTAAAAATAGAGGAAAAATCATTGTGGCCATGTGCAGGGTCCCAGAGCTATTTTCTTCACCTCCCAATATTCTCTTGTCAACCATGGTTGAGGTAGCTGCACTTCATTTGTTGTTGTTGACGTCCAATTTGGATCAAAAATTCATGATATCCTCTGATGATGCTCTTTTCCAGCAGTACTTTAGGCTGAGCTGTAGTTGCCTCCTCTCTGACTTCTTTCCATGCTGGATCCTTTTTGTTGCGGTCCTGGTAAAAGTATGACAAAGTGCCAGCTCTGACACGTGCATCTGTGTAAAAAGTATATATTGTATTTCAGTCAGAACCTGGAAGATGCTGCAGTTTCTCTCTTTCAGCCTTTCAGCAAGAAATTGACAATGCAAGATCCTACATATTGATTTGGAACATAAGACGATACTGTTTATCATACCTAACAGCTGATAAACCATTAGTGGATCTGTATTAATATTTATATGTTACAGAATCTTTAGACTTTTTTTTACGCTTCTTCAGGAGTTAATAAGCTGCTTTCAGACACCATGTGTTGCTTGTTTATGCTGAAATTGTGTGAGGAAATCAACAAATCAAGAAATCAAAATGTTGAAGAGTGTGACTACAGCAAAGAATCTGTCATTAACAGCATTGTTGTCTAATCAAACCCAAACCAGCTGAAAATAGATTATAATCATATTCCTCCTTTATATTTACATGTCTTCTAAATGCTCTGGTTTGTTTAAAAGTGAAACCAACTGCTCTGCAATTTTCTGCAATGATTAACCAACAGGCGATTTCTGATTGTGTGCAAGTCATGGAAATAAAGTTCTATTTTAAGATATTGTCCAAAAACAAAAAGTGTGCACGCCTCCCTGACAGAATGATTGTTCCTATTCCCATAAACACAGGAAAGGGTGTTTGTTGAGGTGTGAGTCATGGACAGATAGTGGAGCTGCTGTTGTAAAAGCTGCTTTCAAGCCTCAATTTCTTTAAAACACATTTCAGCTTTGATTATAAAGTGGTTAATGCTTTTATAAAATATATATTTATTTATAGGTCTAATGTGAGCTATGAGCCTGCAGCTGTGTTTGTTGTATATCAAGACTTTTCCAGGCTGTAATTAACTTTGTGTAATAGCAACTTGGGAATTTATCTCTTGAGCAGCAGGAACCTGAAGCGATAAAAATGTGTTGATCTGCCATTTCTTTGACACAGTTCAGAGGTCATAGGTTCCTTGCAGCTATCATACTAACAAGCTCAACATGTAACTCACTGTCGAACATGCTAACCATGTAGCCAGCAGGCTATCATGCTAACTACATTGCTGGCAAACTAATAGGCTAACCATGTAGCCAGCAGGCTAACAAGCTAACTACATAGCTGACAGGCTAACAGGCTAACTACATAGCTGGCAGACTAACAGGCTAACTTCATAGGAGGCAGGGTAACAGGCTAACATAAATTTGATCTTTTTTTTTTTTAATTCTCCCTCTGCTGCTTTTTTTTCTCATCCTCCTTTTTCTTTCTCTTCTTTCCTTTTCCTTTTGTTTATATCTCCTCTTCTCTTCCAATCACCCCACCCCAATCTGAAGAACTAAAATATACATATAACTTTAATTATTTATAATGTGGTTGTATTTGGTAGAAAGTGGAAATAAGAGGAATGAACTGCAGCAGATCAACACAGGAAGGAAAAATGGATGTAATCACCCTTAATCATGTCTCCTTCATGTGTAATTACCTGCCGTTGCCAAGTTACGACCAAACAAAATCACAGCCTCCATTAGCTGTAATCACCCTGTATTTGCACTAATATACAGGACAGCTGTTACAGCCCAGGACAAAATAATTGACATTCAAACAAGAAACAGGGAAAAGAACAAAATCAGTTTTGTTGACAATGGCTCAAGCAAGGAGCCACTGAGAGAGGTCAGCCTGAATTTATAGCAGTGGACTTTACAGAGTTACAGAGTGGACAGTTATATTTATTGTTATTGTATGTTGCTTGATTTTGGTTCAACCATAGATGAGAACCATGGTACCATGGGGCAGCGATCTTATCCAAGTCCTTTAAAACTCTGCAATTAGATTTTAGTCATTTTCAGATCGGAATACTGTATTTCTGGTAAAAAAAAAAAAAAAAATGTATGAAAACTTTGAATTTCTAAGTTTTCCTAAAACTTTCACTACCAAAGTAGTTTGCAAATTTTAGAAGTGCACATCTGGCAGTATCATAAATAACCAGATATTAATGTTATCTGAACATTTCAGAATTCAGACAAGTACACAGACTCTTTATGTTTATGGCTGCATTTCTACGACCAAACTACCAAAATAGTGAATTTCAGAAATTGTCAGAAGGTTCATCCCACATTTTATGACATCATATTCCATCTATTGTTCTATGTATCTCTGCTGAAATCCGACTTTTTGAAAAGGTTAAATGTAGAAGCTGTAATAAGAGGAGACGTCAGAATCATCATCAGATCTGTCTTTCTGTGAATCACTTGAACTTTAGTCTGATGTTGAGCTTTCATTTTGTGCTGAATCATGGTATAAAAATAGATGTTTTTATTCATAATACAACCCTGTTTAATATGTGGATGATTTTGGAGCCGTTTGTCTTGAAGCAGTAATTTTACCTCCTGTTTTTATCTCCCAGATTCAAACAGAAACTGCTTGGTCTCAGAGATCTGTGAGTGAGACCTCTTCAGCTCATAATGAACTGGAATTATTATTATTACCTCCGCCAAGGAGGTTATGTTTTTGCTGGTGTTTGTCTGTGTGTTTGTTAACAAGATAACTCCAAAGGTTCTGGACAGACTCTAGTCAATCTTTCAGCAATGTTGGGAATGGTACTATGTACAGATGATTAAATTGTAACAATGATCCATAAGAAATCCTGGTTTCAAGATCGCTTTGAATTTCCTTGTTGTTTGGTAACATTGCGGTAAATGGACCTTCAAACAGGTGCTTGTTTGAGGCCTGCTTGGGGTAATATTTGGCACCCACATAGCTTGGTCATATACTACGTATATATACTTTCATGTTTATTATTATTTTTAGCTGGTCAGACTCAGAATTTTCAAGTGGTTCAAAGTGGATTGTAGTTCAAAGGAAGAACCAGCAGACTGTTTAGAGAAGACAGATGAACCTGTGCAGTGTCACTGCAAAAAACAGCTCCAGGCTTCTGCTGCCACTCAGAAAATTTAGTAGAGTTTGAACAGAAAAGTGACAGTATGGGTCCGGTCAGTCACTGCTTCTCCTCCTCAGTCAGCTGCTCCATCTGTGGGTAAATGTAACTTTAGGTCTGTTGTATATTTGTGTTTATCTGACCCCACAGACGATCACACCAGGGTCAGACTGCAGCTGCTGGATGGAGACCCGCACTCTGACTACATCAACGCCAACTACATTGATGTGAGTGTTTACACACACATACATACATCCAGACGCACACACATTCAGAGACAAAGACACACGCATACATACAGAGACACACAATCTGTCTCAGATGAAGGCAGCATATGTCTTATGCTTTTTACCTTTTTTTGGTTATTTTTCTTTTTAAATTTTCATTAAGCAGATGAAGGGCTTTAGTGCTTAAATTATCAGAGCAACAAGCTAGTGTTAGCATTAGCTTGAATAGCATGCCAAGCAGCATCAAAGAAACATTGATTTTTAATGTGAAACTGTTTTATTCAGTGTTTCCCTGCTTTTAGAGGGATACACGACGAGGAGAACCATTGCTCAGAAAATCGTCACTTTTCATCTGTCCCACTGGGAGAATTAATATCCCCTCTATTATTTAATTTGATGTTTATTTAGAAAACAACCTTGAGTTATGGTTCTGGGAGGAGAGGAGTGACTGAGGAGGGAGAGAGGACACATTAAAGGTGCAGCACGTGAGATTCAGTAGCATTTAGTAGAACAAACTTAGCAGGATGGAATATAATATAATATTCATTATGTTATAATATTCATAATATTCATTCATTTGTTGTAATTAGTTATGTTTTTATTACCTAAAGCCTCATTTTCAGAAATAGAACCAGCTCAACTCACCACCACCGGGTTGGTTTCACAGGCGTTCAAGATCAAGAATTAATATGGACAAAGTCATCATACATAACAAGCATGAGTAAAACCGCAACAATAAATCATCGACACGCCATGTTCCTTCCACGTTAATCAATAATCAGGACTCATCCTGTGACATAAATCTCTGGCCAATCAGTGTCCAGCAGCCTAGTGACATCACATTAAAACAACGGCTCAGCTCACTTGGAACCTGAAGGAGGTGAAACCACAAATATTCTTTAATTAATAATAATTCTATAATCTACAGATTAATCGACTATCAGAAAAGTCATTGGTTGCAGCTCTAGTAAGAAGTGAAGGGATGAGACAAGGAGGTGGAGTAATTCACATGTTGATTTTGAATTAAAGCCTCCCTGTGAGGGTAGAGAAACCTGGATAATCTGTGAAAGTAGAGAATGAGGTGAGTGACTTCTTTAATGCTCTTGTTTCCTGTCTCACAGGGATACCATCGACCCAGACATTACATCGCCACACAAGGTAATTAAAGTGATGTGATGTGTGTGTGTGTGGCAGCCACCTGGTAAATGTCGTCCTTTGGGCTGGAGCTATTACCACAACCTCCTAAATCTGAACTGCTGTTAAAATCCCTCCTGACAAATTTAAGACCCCATTACCCCAAACCCTGAACTTGTGTGCACGTGCGTGTGCGTGTCTGTGTGTGTGTGGGGGTTGGGGGGGCGGGGGGGACTGATAGTGTCTGACGTGTGTGTGTTTTCCCAGTCCACATGTGCTTGTGTAGGTCAGTGTGGTTACTGCTGATTTAGTGTGTGTGTTAAATTGCATGCATGTGCTGAGGTTTATATGTATCAGTATTTTTATATCTCTACTAATTGTGTGTGTATGTGTGTGTGTCAGGGCCCATGCAGGAGACCGTGAGGGATTTCTGGAGGATGGTTTGGCAGGAGAACTCAGCCTCTATCGTCATGGTTACCAACCTGGTGGAGGTGGGCAGGGTGAGTTTTTCATTTTGAGGGATTTGTGTGTGTGTGTGTGTGTGTGTGTGTGTGTGTGTGTGTGTGTGTGTATGTGTGTGTGTGTGTGTATGTGTGTGTGTGTGTGTGTACTGAGAAGTACACTTTAAAACAAAAAAAAAAAAAAAAAACTTGAAAAGAAACAAAAAAAACAACAGAAAATAATCTAAAATATAGCTATTCTATGTAATGGAAACTGATTTTAGCTTTAATTTGACATGAAATCTTTAATAATGGGGACAATTCAATCAATAAAAACTATTACATTTCCTATACAGATCAGGTCTAATCCAAACATGTGAAGTACATTGTAGATTTAGAGAAATTAAGTTTAAGGGTCCAGGAAACAGATGTTTGTCCCAACTGTCTATTCTAATCAAAAGTGTGCACATTTTTTACTTCTGGTGTAAAAATACTCATATACTGTATATATATATATATATATATATATATATATATATATATATATATATATATATATATATATATATATATATATAATAAATAATAATAATAAATTAAACTGGAACTGCAGGTTTTAGCTCTCCAACACGTTGTTCTCATGGCGACTTTCTACTGAGGTCATTTATCCGTCACATGATTTTCGGCTTCTAGATAGATAGATAGATAGATAGATAGATAGATAGATAGATAGATAGATAGATAGATAGATAGATAGATAGATAGATAGATAGATAGATAGATAGATAGATAGATAGATAGATAGATAGATAGATAGATAGATAGATAGATAGATAGATAGATAGATAGATAGATAGATAGATAGATAGATAGATAAACTATATTATTATGTGGGCGACATGGTGTAGCAGGGGTTACTGCTGTTGGAGTTTGCATGTTCTCCTTGTGTGTTAGGGTTTTCTCCAGCTTTCTCCCACAGCCAAAAAACATGCTGAGGTTAATTGGAGACTCTAAATTGCCTATAGGTATGTGTGTGTGAGAGTTAATGGTCTGTGTGCCCCACGATAAGCTGGCGACCTGTCCGTGACCCTAGTGAGGAATAAGTGGATATATAAATGGATGGATGAATATTATTATTTTTCACAGTGACCCCAAATGAGATAATCTGACACTGGACAACTACTTTAATTATGTTTTTTTTGTTTTTTTTTAACTAGTTTAATAATATATCTGGATAACTGTCTGAACTACATAGCAACAATGTTAGCTTTTGTATGTAAGTTCACAGATATGAGGAATAAACAGTGTTTCTTCTGAATCTCAATGACTTCATGTCCTGATATTTAATAGGATGTATAAATCTAAAGGAGCTGTTTATTTGATATAAACCATGATATGATCCATTTATCCTGATGTCTGCTTCCTGTTGCTGCTCATCTTTTGCCGATGAGTAGCAGATAAAACAGATTTACCCAACTGGAATAAACACAAGCGGTGTTCTGTTGTAGGTGAAGTGTGTTCGTTACTGGCCTGATGAGACGGAGGTGTACGGAGACATCAAGGTGACACTAATAGAAACCGAACCGCTGGCTGAATACGTCATACGGACCTTCACAGTCCAAAAGGTAACAACCAGGACCAAGGAAATAAGATGTGACGAGGGATGTGGGGATTACACTGCAAAAATGTCTTAAAAAGTGGAAATATCTTTCACAATTAGTCCAATATTGAGTAGAATTATCCTTATCCTATTGTCTTTATTTTAAGTTTGTTTTCTTGAATGTGGTCATCCATGCAATAATCCAGATAATTCTACTCAATATTGGACGGATTTGACCAAAAACAAGATATTTTTACCTGCTGAGATACATTTTTTGCAGTGTGTAAATATTGCTATTGTCAAATATATGTTTATAATTGTGTATTTACTGGTACTCATGACACTGTCATGTCAGTGGTACTACTTGGCCTCAGATGGGATTTGAACCCGTAAACATGATCAGGGCTCTTATCACCTCCATTCAGAGTAAATGCTGGATCAGCATCAGAGCTGCTGGATGTCGGGGGACAGGAAGCCAACGATCATGTTCCTTGTTTGTTCCTCGCTGTTTGAGAGCATAATCGGCGCCTTGTAATCAGGGGGGAGGATTTGAGAGCATAAAGAAAGACGAGTAAAGCTGGAAGATTCTGCGTCATTGTTCTGATTCTCCTCAGAAAACTGAAACAGCATAAACACTTCACAGCCAGAGGAGAAGCTGCCGTACAGAGAGTGTTTTCATGCTTCAGTCTTTGTTTCTGTTTGTTTCACTGTTTCTTGTCATTAACATTTTGTTCCTGAACTCTATTAAAATTCTATTAAACTCTATTAACAACTAAACTGACAGAGCAGAACGGTCTTTATTTAGGCAGAATTACTAGTTAAAATGTTAATGCACTAATATGCGCCACCTGCTAATTCACTTCAGAGCCAAGCAAGTTATAATAATAATAATAGTTTATTCATTTTTATTATGAGTATTATTGTTATTTTATTATTTTTTTTATTTTTTTGAAGTTTTCAATTTCAGAATTGAAATTTACATTTACAATTTACACTTGCACATTACATTTAAAATTTTTAAAATTACACTTTTTTTTTCTTAGTGCTTAGTGGTGATTTTTTTTAAATGCTTAGTGTTAATTAGTTAGTTTTTTTAATCTTTAAAATGAATTTAGTAATTTGTTTTATTTTCTAATAGCTCGATATTAATTTAGTTTTTTTAATGCCTAGTATTAATTTTATCTTTTAATCCTTAGTATTTATTATGTTTTATTTTTAAATGCTTTGTATAATTTTGGTTAATCTTTTAAAATGCTTGGTATTATTATTTATTTATTTTTTATTTTTTGTTAATTTTAAATGCGTAGTATTATATTTTAGAATGCTTATTTACTTAATTTTTCAAATAGTTAGCATTCATTTAGTTTTTATATGTTGAATGTTCCTATTGTTAACGTATTTATTAGTAGTTTAGTAATATGAAGAAACCTTCAAAATATCTGTTTACTGAGGAAGATGAACAACATCCACAAAGCACAAGACGCATCTATAGAGTTAATCTGTCACAGACCAGAACTAAGAACATGTCCACTGTAATTAGAGTTTCAGTTAAACGCACGGCACTGTTTCGCTTAGTTAATATTTGTTTGTAAAACCTTGTTTTGTTTTTTGGATGGCCGTGTCTATCCATCAGTAGTAGAAACATCCATGACTATTAAAATAATGTACAGAGAAGAAAACTCATTCATTCTTTCTTTTTCTTTCTCGTCCACTCCTCCCCCCTCTGTTTGATTCTTTCTACACCTCCATCATCTTCTCTTTCTTCTCCAACCCACATTTCCTTCCTTCACTCTTGCTTGCAAAAGCAGCTTATGTAGATGAGTCTGAGTCCTGTATGTGTGTGTGTGTGTGTGCTCTAAAATTCAAAGGGAAGCTTTCTTTGAAAGGCCTGTCATTCTGCAGTACGTATTAATATATTAATATGCACAAACACACACCAGGGTGTGTGTGTGTGTGTGTGTTACACATATAGAGAAAGGGAAACAGAGAAAGGGAAAGCAACACAGAGTTTCAGCAGTATGGTGAAATTGCTTTAATTGCAGTGAGTAATGAGAATAGGATGTTAATGAAAAGCTTTATTAATGACACATTTAAGGAGATTAACTGTGGAAGAGAAAGTGACAGTGTCAAAGAAAGACAAAATGTGTGATTATCAGAGTAGTTGTGGATGAGAAGTGTAGTAATTCTGCTCAATCCACAGTCTTCAAAATGACTGTCAGAGGAATGAGTCTTTATTCTATACACTGCAAATAATGTAATCTTGTAAAATGAAAATGTTTTGTACTTGGTACAATTAGTCCAATATTGAGTAGAATTATTCTATTCCATTGGCAGATAATTTAGCGTAGTTTTAGTTAATTTGTTAAGAAAATAACTAATATTTCTTTAAAAAAATCATTAACACCAAGAAAAAACCTTGAAATAAGCAAAATTATCTGCCAATGGAAGAAGATAATTCTACTCTATATTTGACTGATTTTACCAAATACAAAACAATTAAATTTTTTCACAGTGTATATTTGTTGGTTGTTCTTTGTTGAATTTAAAAACGGAAACACTGGACAAATAAATGTCACAGAATCAACATAGACTCTGTTGATACTGATAGTCAGACTATGTTTGATAAATTTTTAACAAATGGACTGCATCTAGAACAGCAGAGGAGTAATTTGGCTTATGGAGCAGTGATGTGGGGAAACCAAACAAGTGCAACAAGTTGTACACAACAGGGCTCAGCAGTGTACACACACACACACACACACACACACACACACACACACACACACACACACACACACACACACACACACACACACACACACACACACACACAAACACAAACACACAAGCAAATATATCTTTAAGGAGCAGGAGAGTCCAGGGGTCACCAATCCCAATTGGGACAAAAACCTGCACCCACAGTGACTCTCTAGGACCAGGGTTCGTGGTGACCCCTGACATAGAGAAACTTCCTGAACAGAGTAGAAACACCAAACCTCCACCTCCTAACACCCTCAGGTATTCCTGTCTTCTTTAAGCTCCGCCCACTTACCTCACAGAGATAGAACCTTCAGCAGATCCTTCACCTGGAGGATCCTTCAGATCCATCTCAGCTCTGTTCCAGTGTTTTTCCTGTTGATTACCTCAGCCAAGGAGGTTGTGTTTTAGCCAGGGTTTGTTCGTTTGTCTGTTTGTTAGCACAATTCCTCAAAAGGTTTGGGTGGATTTTCGTCAGATTTTCAGTAGATGTTGGGAATGGTACCATGAGGAGATGATTAGATTTTGATAATGTTCTGGAAGAAATTGTGGTTTCTGGATCACTTTGAATTTTTTGTTGTAATAATGTAATACTGCAGTAAATAGACCTTCAAACGGGCACCATTGTTCGGCGCCACCTGGTTGTGATATCTTGTACCTGCATAGCTTGTTTTCTTTGCACTCTCCACCGCACTAAGAGAGGACTTTGACTACACCTAAAAGACTTTCTATACTTGGGGTAGGTATGAACTTAATGGAGGTCTGCACTCTCAGAGTGCTTTTCTAGTTATTGACGTGAACCTTCGCTACTCCTCAGATCATCTTTCAGCACATTTTTATTGATTCTTTATCTTCTGCCTGGTTTTGAGTCTTGGAAATAATAATTAAAGCAGTTAGATAGTCACATTTCTAAAACTAAAGAAGAAGAAGACTAAGAATCCTTCACATGTGAAGATGAGCGTGTGGTTAAAAGTTGAAGCTCTCACTCATTCACTCACTGAACTCTAAAACCTGAGAGAATAACAACTATAAAACATATAATAAAACACAATTACAGCAGTACATCTATTCATCAGTCAGACATTTATCACTCGACTTATTTATACTTATATATTATGCCTATACCATACCACATTTTCTTTTAAATCAATATCTGCAGATTTGTAAAGTCTTTAAAATTTGAACGGCAGAACATCGAATCTCTTTTTTTCCTGGTGAGTTTTATTTATTCTCATCAGCTGCTTGTAGCTCATCCAGCACCTTGTTGTTGTTTTCTAACAACTTGTGATGTATTTGCGCTTCCACCTGCGTCCGACTGTCCATCAATCTACACAAGTAATTCCTACATCACAGGAGAGCAGATCAATAAGACTTCGACTTGTCAAATCACTTCCTGCTTCTCTGGCTTTGTGTCTTTTCCATCCTCAAACTTTTTTCCTCCTTTCCTGCAACGTGATGTTTCTTTCCTTCCTTTTCAGGTTGATTTTTTCCTCCTCTCTTCTCTGGCCCTTAGCCTTTCTCGTCTTTATATTTCCTGAGGTTTTGAGGTCATCAGAGACACTTTTCTAAAGTGAACAATTAAATCAGAATCAGATCAGCTGCAGCAGCAACAGTCTTAAATATCTTATTATTATTATTGGTTCTAAACTTTAGCCAAATTCACACAGGACCAATATTACCTGCGAAATTGTAGGATTTGTAATAATTGTAGATGTCATCTACAATCTTTATCTTGTGTGAATTTGCATTTCAGTGGTTTATTTTTTAGTTATAGTTGTGTTTTTTAGTAAATAATTATTATTGTAATTCCTGCAGACTGAGCTAATATCACTAATATCACATCTCCATCTTTAACCTGCAGCAAGCTGCTGTTTTTGTCTGTGATAGGAAATAATAAGTTTGTGTCTTCTGGTGTTGGTTCATTTATGAAGTCTGAACAGTCAATCTGCAGTTATTTAACTCATTTAGAGGCGAGACCGGAGGCTGAAAGTTTGCAGTGAGTCATGTTTTCATATCTCCAGGAAAATAAAATATGGACTCTGCTTCGATCTTCGATCGATCTTTTAACTAGAAACACATCTTATACAAGATTCTTTCTTTCTTTCTTTTTGCAAACATTTTAACTTCTCCGTCCTTTTCATTGAAAAATACACCTCTACACACCACTTCCTTGAAAAAAAACAGCATTTTTTCAAACATTTTCAAACAGACCATCAACTTGTTTTAGCAGTGAAAGAGTCAAGTTGTCCTGCATAAGTAAACAGCAGGGATGCAGCATTACAAGAATCATCTTTAGTTTCTTAATATTCTCATTGTTAAACAGGCAAATAATTCCATCATTAATATATCAACACGCATCATGCAGAGTGCAGATCATGTTCCTGTCGGCTCCATCATTACCAAACTGTCTCTTTCTGTTTCTTACAAACTGCTGCCAACAGCAGTTTATAATAAAATAAGTCTTGCTGGACATTTTTATCATCTCTGCTGCTTGATTGTTATTGTGTGGTTCTTCAGAAAATGGCACTTAATAGAAATTGATGCCATTTTCCATTCAGTAGAAGTGTTTAAGCTGAAAGAGAGTGGTATGTTTAAGCACTTCTGACGTCTCATTGTTCAAAAAGAAAAAGAACTGATATATAAAATGTGTTGTCAGTGGTTCTCTGAAGGGTCATCATCAAATCTGCCGAATCAATTCACCTCTTTTCTGGAGTAAAATGATGAACATTTTCATCATGTCTCCCTGAAAATTAGGCAAATGAGCCCAGATGAGATTCCCAGAAGTGTCCTGACATCCAGTGCATCCATTTATTTCCAGTGTGGCCTCGATGTTCCTGAGAATGAAGGAGCTGATCCGTGATACAGTTACTCTTCCTGTCAGGTTTTCCCAGAAGAAGGAGGATGACACCGGGATCATCTGTTATAATCAGCATCACGTTTCCTGACTGATGGAGTGTTCCTTGTTTTTCAGAAGGGTCATCATGAGATCAGAGAACTGCGGCAGTTTCATTTCACCAGCTGGCCTGACCACGGCGTTCCCTGCTATGCCACCGGACTGCTGGGCTTCATCCGACAGGTCAAGTTCCTCAACCCGCCGGACGCTGGGCCGATAGTGGCTCACTGCAGGTAACAACATACATACACACACACACAGGTCTGTGCTGAAGAGATCCTCAGATATTCAGATCTCAGCTCATTCACCAGTGGCAACGATATGGTTCATAGAATTTTATAACCACACTTTTTTTTTTTGTCAAAATATAAAGAATGAGCATTGTTGCACTATAAAACATCATGATTTTAAGTAGCTGCATGTGACAGTATATTAGGCTAGTGTAGCAGGACCCAACTGAACCACATTTAGTAGTTTCTTATTTAAATCACTGATAGCATCCATCCATCATCCATCGGGCTGAAGACATTCCTAATTTTTTTATTTCAGTAAACGAAACTGTACATAAGGCAGCTGCTGCCTTCATGAAGGGGAGTTTACTTAGAGAGGTATAGTTCCCAGTTTAGTCTGAAATAAACCTAGTTATCACTGTTGGGCAAGTCACTTTAAAAAAACGTTAGTTCCAGCTATTCATTACTCCTAAAAAGTAACTAAATTAATGATTGTGTTAGAAAATTATAAAAGTAACAAGTTATTTTGGAAAGTAATTTTTTAAATGCTCAAATTTATGAAAGAATTTGGTCCCCACCTCCACTCTTTTTAACAGAATTTAAAATAGATGTTTGATTACTGAAATAATGAAACAGACATTTAATACAATAAATTATTAAGAGAAACAGAAAAAAAATCGACTAAATCTAAACTATTTTAATGCTCCTGTAGGATCATGTCATGTATCGTTGTCGATATGTAACGTTTGTAGATATGAAAAAACACTAACTGATGTCCATAAGTGTTCGTATAACACTCCCCTCCCTCATCTCACTCAGTTCATTCTTCCACATGTCTCTGTGAGCATCGCAGCGCGTCAGTCAGCCTCACGGAAACTATTATGTTCGTAAGTTTATGAATTTATTTATTGGATTGATCTGTGATTGGTGCTCACTCACCAAGGAGAGAAGAGCAATCAGAAACATCTTTGCTTGGCTCAGAGGTCTAGTTAATCTGATGAAAAACAGCTTAATTAAAGTAACACAACATATTTTTTGGCAATAACAATAATTGTGTTATAATGATGGGAAGAGTAATCAATTAAATGTGTTACTGAAAGAAGTCTCACTGTTATTTAAAATATTGTCATTTCCATCACTACTGGTTATAAAAACTGTCTGGGCTGTCTATTTAAACTAGATTAAACCAGCTGTGGTTTATTACCTGGTGTGCTACACCTGAACCTCACCACGATATGGATGTTAAAAATCTCTCAAAGTGCAGTTTCAGGTGGATTTGAACACAGATGTCTTATTTTGGACGTGGATATCCCATGGTCATGAAAAATCATGTAATTTGAAAATTTCAGAAGTTATAGGAGTATAAATTACCCAGAAAGTTTTGGAAATGTTATGGAAATTTACTTCACAGATACCTGTATAATAGATTATCTGGTTCAGCTCAAACAGACTGAGAAAAGTCTGCATTGAATAAATAATAATTTAATGTTGAGACAGATCAGTTTAAGGTAACGTCAGATGCTGTCTGAGCTGAGGTTTGTATTTTGATATGATGCCAGAAAATTGATGATTTTAATAATATCTGGTCACTTGGGAGCCAGGAGCTGGAACAGATGTGGTTTATTTAAATTATTTTATTTAAGTCTTTGATTTAAATCAAATATCCGACTTGTGGACTTTTGGTCAGGAGAAAAGACAACGTTTAAAGACATTGCTCTGGGAAACAGTAATACATGTTTTCAATATTTTCAGTCCATTTATAGACTACACTTGTAAGGTTAGGCAGGTTAGGCAAAATATATGGTCATGAAAATTTGCTTCAAAGACATGGAAAATTCTTGGAATTTTATTGGTAGAAATGTTTATCAGCCATAGCAACAGCATTTTGAATTGATATGAGTATTGAGGAGGATTCTGATGTTAGATCAGGAAACTGTATCTGAACTCTAATTTCAAGCAGAAACTGACAGACAGAAATAAGAGGATTGGGAGAAGAAAGAAGGAAATAGTAGTCTGGATTTTGGCTGAGAACAATGAGCAGATTCTGTCTTTTCATATCTAAAATGATCCACATGACAAATCAGAAATGGAAAATTCCACCTGAAAACAGACTAAACATCTTTCTCTTTGTTCCTCTGTCAGCGTTTCTTCCTCCACTCTGCTCCCCATAGTCCTCTCAAAGATCATCAGTACTAATATGATCTCACACACACACACACACACACACACACACACACACACACACACACACACACACACACACACACACACACACACTTATACAGCAGTGGCTGTTGTATATAAATTAGATTGATGGTTTTAACCTTTAGAAAGTAGGCAATGGAGGAAAAAGAAATTCAGCTTCACCCACTTTCATCACACTAGGAATAGTGACAGAAAAAATAAGTGACAGTTTTAAGATTCCCATGGCAACAGTATATTTAACCTCCATGTTCTGTTCTTTATGGGATGTACGGTTCAACTCTGGCGCCACGTTGTCAGCAGGCGTTAACGTAAAAAGGTCAGAACTCTGACAGGCTGTAAAAGTGCACAGAGCAGACTTATCAGAACGAGCAGTTAACATTAATGTATTTTACTGGCTGATGCAGCTTAATACAACACTTTACACACAGGGAATCAACCATAACTCAGTCAGGTTCACAGGAGGAGCTGAACCACATCAGGGACCAGGGTTGTTTCTACTTTATTCCAATGCATTTACGTTTTTTTGCTGCGTAAAATTTCCAGGATATTCTTTGACCTGTGATTGAGTTTCAGCAACTGATTGGAAACTAAAAGATCCAATATACATCCATCTACTCTGAATAAGAATTAGTATCTGATATGATTTTTCCTTTAAAATTTTAATTATCCTTAGAATGACATGTACTCCTTCTCTCTCATTAAACAGAATTTCTAAATATGTGATTCTTTTCAAGAGTTATTCTCCTTCATAAATGTCTCCTGTGTCACTGTAAAGTCTCCGTGTTTGTTTGGACACTTCAGGTTCCCACATTATATTTATGATGTCACAAATCATGCTCATAAGCCCACGTCTTAAAATTCTGTGCTTACGTTGTTCTGCACAGTGAAAACATACAACTGCTCAAACCAGAAGAAAACAAATTGCTTAGTGGAGCAAAGGAACTTTAATCAATACAATTCATAGCTTTCATTTATACAAAATCCGGTGTATTTTTAGATTTGAATAATAAACTATTGTAATTCCATCCATACAAACAATGAAATCTCCAATGCTGACACTGCTATAATATGAATAATCCTAATCTTCTATTTTAACCTGTATTTAAAGTAATGAAATTATTAATTTTGATGGTTTGATAATTAAAACTACTGACAAACAGTCAATCAGGTTTATAATTGCATCAATCAATTTAATTTTAGATCATGTTAGTTTATATGTATAGTAAACTATATAAATGTAAGTTTGCAGTATGTTAACAATATTTTAAAACAGTTTTTACAGTATGGAGGAGATGTTAAACTAAATTTAGATGAGTTTTGCTTCTTAAAACCAAAAATGCATCTTGTTACTGATAATACAACGACATATAAAACACAGGAGAAGAGCAAATTATAGGATCTTTAGGACAAAGGATTGAAAAGTTGTGTCAAAGACAGAGACACCAGGCACAGAAAAGGGTTTAAACAGAAAAAAAACAAGGTGAGTCGACGCGTAAACACAGTAAACAGTAAACACAGTAAACAGCAGCTGTAGTCGGGACATGGACGGACAGGCAGGAAGTTATAGCAGTCACTTCTCATTTCCAGAGGCACTGACGCCGCTGGCCTGTGTCAGGAGGTTCACAGACACACACACACACACACACACAGCGGTGCAGCAGTATTCTGGTCTCGACATTAATCACAGAGGTTGACGGGTAATCTGCTGAGGCTCCCTCCTTTTCTCCCTCTTTCCGTTCTATCTTCCCTTCTCTCTCTCCCTCTCTCTCCCTCTCTCGCTCTCTCAGCTGTCAGGTGAATTGCAAAGTGAAAGATAGGTTCACCCCCTCTTTCGCATCCCTCCATCCAAGCCTCCTTTTCTCCCTTGATCTCTCCCCTGTGACGACTTCTATCATTTCTATCACTTCTATCACTCCCAATCACTAACCTCTCTCCACTGGTCCTTCCTCCTCTCTCCCTCACTCGTTCAATCCTTCCATCTTTTAATCTCTCCCTCTATCCGTCTCTTCCCTGCAGCGTTAGTTAAGAGGACGTGTCCTCTTAACCTCTGACATGTGGCATTAAAGTTTGCGTGAATATGAGTTTTGCTTGTTAGATGCTGTTAAAACATAATTGATCTTTTCTCCTGATGTAAGTTGGCTGTGTGTGATGGACATTTTAACCCTCACAGCCTGTTGAATTCATTGATCCTCTCATGGTTCTGTACTGAGACATTTTGTCTTTGATCACCTCCAGGAAAAAAAGGTTTTGTTGCAGCTAATTTGGTCTAATGAATTTTGAATGTAAACATTTTATTTTGAAAAGGTGCCTCCTTTTAACTCACTTAATAACCGGTCAATAACTGGCCAGACTTAGGTTTGCCTCCTCTCCTCTCCTGCACCATCACTTTGCTCTGCTCCTTCACTTCCTTTTTATCTTATACAATTATGTAGAACATAATGTTAGTTAGCCAAGTGTGGACACATTTAATTTATTTTTTTTTACCCAACTATGATCATTTGAGTCAGTAAAAAGCTAATGATAACTGGAATTTATGGGACATTGAAGAGACATCTTGAATCAAACTAAACAGTGTTTAGTTGCTTCTGTTCAACATAAATAAATACAGGAATTGTAATATTACAGCCCAACTGCTGTTTGTTTTTTTTTCTGAACCCTAATCTTTTTTCTCATCATCATGCAAAATAGAATACTTCGTCCTGCACATCATTGTAAATATCACTGTCAACTCCTTACAGTCTATTTATTTTATAGTTAATTTAGTTTATTGTACCTAGTGTGTTTAAGTGTTTGGTATGTTCATTCAATATATTAATTGAGTATAATATTGCATGCATCTGTGTGTGTGTGTGTGTGTGTGTGTGTGTGTAGTGCCGGTGCAGGGAGAACGGGCTGCTTCATAGCGGTAGACATCATGTTGGACATGGCAGAGAACGAAGGTGTGGTCGACATTTTCAACTGCATCCGAGAGCTCAGGTCACAACGAGTCAACATGGTTCAGACAGAGGTGAGTTAACCACACACACATGCACACACACAAACACATACAGACACACACACATCAGTGAGTCCCGACAGAAAAGGACAGAAATTAAACACAGATTAACCAACTTGTAGTTTTAACTTATTTACTGGTACATTTGATTTGATTTTATAAGAAATATGAAAATGAAATCATCCATCAAATCAGTTGTTCGATATTCGCTAAAGTAGTTCAATATCACAATAGTTGTTAGTTGCAGTTCTAGAGAGCCAGAACACTATACTCTAACCAGATTAAATTCAGAATAATTGAGCTAACGAGGGATAAATCACATTTACATTTACTTAGAGACTCTCTCACTATATATATATATATATATATATATATTATATATATTATATATATATATATATAATATATATATATATATATTTATATATATGTATAAACTTGGACTTGTTGCCGTGATTCGTTGTAATTTTGTCTTATCAATGATTCTGAAGCAGGTTTCATTTAAATGTGGGTGTTTGATTCTGGAACACGAGTATTCATTTCTACTCTAAGCTACTTTAAGCCAACCTACAGTATAATCCATTCCGCCTCTGCATTTCATTTCTATTACTGATTAAAACCTCACGTATCTCAAAAGTCAACTTCACTGGGAATAAAGAAAAACAGTCTCATTTGCAGACTGACAGCTCGAGCTGTGAAATTGACTTTTGAATCGTTTTCAGAAGTGTTTGGTTCAGAAAAGTTACCCAGGGGATCAGCCAGAGTGTTTTTCATTTGACAGCAGCGGAATGAAATGCTGTGTGCTGAAATGAGTGTGTGTGTGTGTGTGTGTGTATGTGTGTTTGTGTGCGTGTGTGTGCGTGTATGTGAATGTGTGTGTGTGTTTTAATGCCTCTTGAAACCAAGCTAAATGCATCCTGTTCGGCCTTTTGAATATGTGTGGGAGCAATTTGTGTCAGTGTTGAGGCCGCTTGGTGCTATTATAATCCAGCTCTGAACAACACAATGCAATTAATCTTTTAAAAGGCACAGGGGAAAGAATAGTGTGTGCGTGTCTCACTGACTGCTTGTCTGTTCATGTGGGTTCACTCGTGTGTTTTTACAGTATCCCTGTTTGCGTGTGTGCGTGCATGAAAAACCACTAACTGATGTCAAAATGCATGCACAACTGATGCTGCATTCCATTGCACTCTGAACTTGGAAAGATCCAACCTCCGAATCAGAAAAGTGCAAAGGAATGGCCCTTGAACTCAGAATTCAGGCTCGGGAACTCAAGCTGCTTTGAACCTGCTCAAGTTCCCAGGTCAAAGGGAATGTCGTCAAAGCAAGGTGGCATTGCACAAGGCAAACTATTTTACACACTAAATGTTTAAGCACAGTCGAAGAGTGGGAGATTATGGAATTCTCTATAATCCTTTATAAACGATTTATAAATGTTTATGCATTTATACATCATGAATCATCTTTCCTAGTCAGATCTCTTCATCAGCTTCTTCTTCTTTTCAATTTCCAGCGGGTTGGTATGGCTCAGTGCTGCCTTGCCCTGATCAATTAGAATTCAATAAAATCAAAAGGTGACACAATTCATGCATGTGGACTGGTGCGCACTACGCAGATCCACTTCAGAAATTATAAACGCATGTGTGTGAACACTTAACATTTTGTCAAACAGTGGCAGACAGACATGTGCATGATGTAGGTGTGTAACACAGCTTCTTGTTACATGTGAAATACAATGATTTACACACACGTATGCTTGCATGCATGCATGAAAAAATGTATTACGTTAATCATGCATACATGATTAATGCATGCATGATTATGCATGACACATTAATGCACATATCCATTAATGTGTGTCTCTTTAATTTGATATGAATGGAACACCATTGTGAGCGTGCATGTGTGCGTGCGTGTGGCCGGAGGAGTCATGTCAGTGATGCTTTTAAAACTCTCCTCTTTGCTCCAAGGGCAACAATTAGCATTCAGCAAAGAGACAAACTGACAGATAAAGTGAGGAGGAAATTGAAAAACTGAAAGAAAGCAAGCAAACAAAGTGTGCGGAAACAAAACATGAGAAAAAGCTAAAGCAAGATAAAAGTGGAAGGACAGAGTGAGAGAAAGAGAGAGAGACAGAGAGAGGTAGATTAACATGCACAGTGCAGACGCTGTGTGAAGCTCCTGGTGACTGATGCTTTTAGCAGCGAGTTTGTTTCTTGTTGGTCGAACCACAAAGAGACAGTTGATCCACAGCATAAAGGCTCTACTCCAGTTGCTCACAGCTGCACTAAGAAACTCATGAAGTTAACATGTTTAAATGTTGAAGTTAACATCAAATGTATTTAGTGTTTTAATCATTAATTCATGTCCAGTTGTTTAAATTGCTTCACCGTACATTGTATTTTTACTGTACAGATGCAAATTACCTGAAGCTACATGTCTTATATACGTCACATTTTCCATTTTTCTGTGGCAATGTTGTCTGTATCGTCCCTGTTTAATAAAAAAAAACAAAAAAACAAAAAAAAAAAACATAGTTATAGTTTATCAAAGTCCAAAGATTTGTCCTGTTTTTCTCTCTGACTCTTTTCTGTTTGTTGTTGTCCTTGTTGCTGCAGGAGCAGTATGTGTTTGTTCATGACGCCATCTTGGAGGCGTGTCTCTGTGGGAACACAGCCATCCCAGTGTGTGAGTTCAGAGCCATTTACTACAACATCAGCAGACTGGATCCACAGACCAACTCCAGCCAGATTAAAGACGAGTTCCAGGTAAACACAGAACAGAGTTGTCAGAGTTGTTATCTACGTGCTTACTGACAGCTGGAGCTGTAACCACACCTAGATATAATATACAAACAACTGAACTTCCTGATTAATCACCACCACTAATCACCTCAGATTTTATATTTACATATGCATTTTTCATTTGTGTATTTATACTTTCCTCAGGTCACTTTGGTATTTATTAGTGCTACAATAATTAGTTAGTTGCAAACTATCATATTAATCACTAATTATTTTGATAATCTATTAATGGATTTGAGTTATTTTAAAGAAGACAATGTCAAAACTAGGGCGACACGGTGGAGCAGGGGTTAGCGCTGTTGCCTCACAGCAAGAAGGTCGCAGGTTCAAGACCTCCGGGGTCTGGGATCTTTCTGTGTGGAGTTTGCATGTTCTCCCGTGTCTGCATGGGTTTTCACCGGGTACTCCGGCTTCCTCCCACAGTCCAAAAACATGCTGAGGTTAATTGGTGACTCTAAATTGCCCGTAGGTGTGAGTGTGTGAGTGAATGGTGTGTGTGCCCCACGATTGGCTGGTGACCATCTGGGGTGTATCCCTGCCTCTTGCCGTAACACACTGGGATAGGCTCCAGCAGACCCCTGTGACCCTAATGAGGAATAAGCAGGTATAGAAAATGACTTACTGACTGACAATGTCAAAATTCTCTGATTCTAGCTTCTCAAATCTAAATTAGATTTTAGGTTGAATCTTCAATTTTGGGAAACAGTGATCAACATTTTACACCAGCGGTTCCCAAACGTTTTTAGCCATGCACCCCCATCTATATCCCAACCTGGTTGACGCACACCCTAAGTTTTAAGTTTTACAAAGTTTAAGTTTTAAATAATGCAGCACAGTAAAGTTTATAGCAGGAGATGACAGGCTTAGCAGCAGAAAGTATGTTGGGGGGAACAGAGTATTTAAACCACAGTAAACACTAGTCTGATGATAAGGGACGGGATATTATGTTATGGCTGTTGTTTGGTTGATGTTTTTGAATGAATGATCATTCATCCATCTTGTTAAAAGGATGTGACACTGAGGGGCTTTCACAATGCCCTGATTCGGTCACTTTAAACAGACTATAGTTGGTTTCCTTGGATAGTTCCACTTCATTTGTCCAGGTGTGAAAGCTCATAGAACTCTGGTCCAAACAAACCAACTCTGGTCCACTTGAAAATAGAGGGTCTCTGTTAATTTGCAAGTGAATCCTGATCTGGTTCTCTCCTGGTCTGGTTCTATACAGTGTGAACGTTCACTAGACCAAACACAGGACCAAATGTACAATGTACACAGTGGGAGCGATGGTTCTGATCCGCTGGTGTTCACTTTCTCTCTGAGCGTTTTTAATTATATAAAATTAAATAATGTTGTTTTTGGTGCTTTATTTTTGCACCAAAAACAACATTATTTAATTTCTCTATATCTATAGATATTTTCTCTAGTCACTATTTTCACCTAAATATTATGTTTGCAGTGTATTCTAATTACTGACTGAATTTTATTGTGGTTCAGTGACTTTACCAGGAAATTTTTGTCCAGAATTTCTAAAATGTCACAACACAATAATTTCAGACAAATCGAAATAATTGATCTATCAAAATAGTTTCCAGTTGCAGCCCTAGTATTTATTTTCTAATTTTTGTACATTTTTATCGTATTTTATTATTGTTTATATTTACATAGCTGGTTTATCTCTATTGAATTTCCCAGCTATGGGATTAGGCTGATTCTCAGTCAGGTGAAGTTAACGCTCCTCTCCTGTGTGTCAGACTCTGAACATCGTGACCCCGAGAGTCCGCCCAGAGGACTGCAGCGTGGGTCTGTTGCCCCGGAACCATGACAAGAACCGCAGCATGGATGTCCTGTCAGCTGACCGCTGCCTGCCGTTCCTCATATCTGTGGACGGAGAGAGCTCCAACTACATCAACGCGGCGTTGATGGATGTGAGTGTGTGTGAGAGGGAATGTGTGTGTTGTTGACTTCCTATGGACGTAAATCTGTCAGAATTCAGACACTTTCTTTCCTTTACATTTTTAAACTTTGCAGTGCTGTACAGATGCTTCGATATCTGAGCTTTGTTCTGTTTATGTGTTTTGTTTGTCGTGTGCTTGTTGTCCTGTTATTGTTTTCGGTCCATGTCAAACCTGCAGAGCCACAAACAGCCAGCGGCCTTCATCGTTACCCAGCATCCTCTACCAAACACCATGGGCGACTTCTGGAGGCTGGTGTTCGACTACAACTGCTCTTCTATTGTAATGCTCAACGAGATGGATGCAGCGCAGGTACACACACACACAGGACACACCATCCATCCATATATATATATATATATATATATATATATATATATATATATATATATATATATACTAAATATACTAATATATATATATATATTATTGCTGTCAGTCGATTAAAAAAAATAATCAAATTAATTACAGGATTTTGTATTTAATTAATCGAATGAATCACATTTTAATGTCATATCTGCTAAAGGTCTCCTGATAAAGAATTTGAATTCTAGGATATTAAAAAATTGTAGTGCATGACTAATGCACTGACTACAATTGAATACAGTAAGAAGAGAAGATCTGAAATCCAATTTTTATTGGTGAACTGTGCTTCATAAATGAAATCCAACAGTAAAGGTCAAGCACATTAAACCAGTTAGGCCAGGTGCATTATTCACAAATGTAAAACAAATACAGTAATACAGTTAAATAAATAAAATAAAGCTGTCTTCAAAAATGCATAACAAATACAGTGATTCAGTTAAATAAATAAAATTCTGAAATAAAATAAGGCTGTCTCAAATAGGCACTTAAGCTCAATATAGCAATTCAAAAATGAATAATAGAAGTCGTATATTTTGCGCTTCATTGTACCAACATAATTTTGCTCGGTGAGAGCAAACACGTGTGGTTTGAACCAATCAGAATTAGCGATGCTGATATCGTGACCACATGTCCATTGGCCAACCAATGTAACTAATCTGACTTTAGTACATCGTTTTCTTTATTTAACATGGGATTTTGACAGGGAGCTTCTTTTCCTTTTTTAACGGAAAGCCGTTCCGGTCGTGAAACAGAATGTAGTTCCGGACAGTTCTGGTTCACTTTCACCCCTGAGCTCGCCACCGTTGATACTCATAATTAATTGCGTTAAATTTTTTAACGCATTAAATTGCGGCGTAATTAAGTAATCAAATTAATGCATTAAAATGACAGCTCTAATATATATATTTATTAAACTTTAAAGAAAAAGCATAAATTGGTCCATAAAAATTCAACAAACTGCAAGAAATATGTTTGCTTCAAAGTGTTTTTCCTATCTGATATTCAGATTGCTGTGTCACTAAATGGAAAAAAGTAGAACTGCAAAATTATAGCAACATGTGTAATCATGTAATTGGTGCAGTTCTCGTTAATTATAGAGCAACTGCAGGTTGATTCTCAGCTGATGGCTGAAATAAGAACAAACTGCTCAGAAATGTCCTGAGGTGGATGTATCTTCTTTTCTCTGTCTCTATCTGTAAAATGCGCTGAAATTACATTTTTATTTCCACGTGTGATTTTCCAAAGACTCGTCTATATCTCCTTGGGAGTATTCCATCTATGCCACATGCCGATAAGTTTATCAGCTCATAGAGTGGTCGTACAAAAGCTTAGGAATTGCATTTGACATCCGGCCATGGAGCTGATAATGTTTGATTGGATTGGATTCATACAAGGTTTTATGATATCATCTTCCTGCTTATTACTTCCAGTGTTCTGCATTTTGAGAGGAAATCCAGCGTGAAAGCAGCTGTTAACTGGTCTGTGTCTTTGTCCTGTGCAGCTGTGTATGCAGTACTGGCCGGAGAAGAGCTCATGCTGCTATGGTCCCATTCAAGTGGAATTTATCTCTGCAGACATTGATGAAGACATCATCAACCGCATCTTCAGGATCTGCAACATGGCTCGGGTACTTTGACCTTCACCGTCTCATATCTGATGACTCATGTTACAGATGTTAAATTTTTGGCTCTGAAGACCAACATCAAATTAATAGACATTAGTTCATTATTGAGACAAAATTATATAATATTATGTTATTGTTATATATTCAGTCAATGCTCTATGCTTTAAAAATACCATAAAAATACAAAATACTATATATTAAGCACTTGGTTACAAGTGTTAGTTAAAGCCGCAATGATTAGTTGAATAATTGATTAGTTTTTAACTATTACATAAATCATCAAATATTATTACTTCATTTAAGTCATTTTTAAGAAGAAAATGTCTAAATTCTCTGGTTCCAGCTTCTCAAATCTTAATTTGATTTTCTGGTTTCTTTAATCATCTATAATAGTATGTTGTAATGTTTCAATAATATATAGATTAATTGACTTTAATTAATTAATTTAATTAATTAATCAAAATAGTCGATAGTTGCAGCTCTAAGTACCTAAACCTTATAATCAGAAACATATTAAAGTAGCTTTCTTTTGACAGTTTAATATTTTATCTTTCTGTATGGTATATTTCTGTATGTATATATAATAGGCCCTTTAGGATCTACTTCCCTGTGATTTGGGACCTTTCAGTGAACTCAGTCCTGTGCGGATCTAACAAACCGGTACATCTGCGTATCATCAGCATAACAGTGAAAAGAGACACTGTGTCTGTGAATAATGTGCCTGAGGAAGCGTGTGACATCACTAACACACAGCAGCAGCAGCACCTGACAGAGTCCTGGCTGAGCCACTTCTACACAGAGAAAATGGTGGAGCATTAATAACAGATCATTGTAAAAACTCTCATCCTGTTCCTTCTCTTCTTCCCTCTGACCTCCTCCAGTTCCTCCTTTCTCTTCTCATCTTCTCACACATGAATGACGCTGTACACTCTCTCTCTCTCTCTCTCTTCCTCTCCTCTCACACACATCATCAGTTTGCCGTGAAATGGCTCATATCATCACCACAACAGCACATCTCACACTGAAAAAGCTCCTCCGACCAAGCTTAGGGTGCACCGCTAAACACTAAGCTGTCAGAGAGAGAGAGAAATGGAGACAGAGAGAGAGAAAGAGAGAGAGGGAAGGAAGGAGGGAGAGAAAATGAGAGAAAGAAGGTTTGAGAGAGATTGAAAGAGAGAGAGCCTGGAAGAGAATCCGAGAGAGAACGTGAGAGGTCCTGAAAAAGGGACTAAAATGGGGGTAATGGATCAAAAGACATATGAGAGAAGAACAAGAAAGCACATCTGTATACGTGTATATGTGTGTATGTGTGTGTGTGTGTGTGTGTGCGCGTATATGTGTGTGTGCAGCATGCATGTGTGTACGTATATGTATGTGTAATTGTCAGTGTGCATCTGTGTGTGAGGCACAGCCAGCAGGAAATCAGTCTGACAGTGATGTGGTTTCTCCGTATTTTAGGCGGTGAAGCCAAACGCCTCAGGCCACACAACTGAAACATTTTCTCTGCCATGAAATTGAATTAAACATTATGGGATGGCTTCTTTGTTCAGTCCAATCCTCTTTCTTTTAGACATTTTTTAAAAGAAAGAAAAAACAAGAACTAATTGGAAAACAACACATGAATTAAAGCTTCATAGTTCAGTCATTACAGAATCAGACGGGAAACAAGCACAACATCTGCTTTATGAAACCTGCTGCATGAACCACAGAACTTCATTAATTTGGTTTCTGTGACTTTTCCTTCCTTCTTCTGTCTGACCTTTTCTCCATCTTCAGTGAAACTAAAAGCCAAACAACAACATTTCTGTCATTCAGGATGATTTCTGTGTCAGATCATATACCAGCAAGCTTTAATATGTTGGATCGTTTCCATTCACAGTTTAAGCAGGAGGGATCACACATGTTTAATACCATGCCCAGATGTTTGTATGACACATCACTTATACATTATTATTGCTAAAAGTGCATTTTTTGTTTGTCATATCATTGCATTATTAGGATTTTGGAGTCACTTTCTTAATTCTCAATTATTGTGATGTTGGATAAAAAAAGTAAAAATAAGAAAATTGTATTTATTTTTAGTTAGTTTAATTAGTGAAAATGAAGACATCATACAAGGTGACACGGGGGACAAATACATTACAAACAGCGGACAGTGGTGCCAAACCTTTTTTATACTTTTTTGTAAGTTTCACATTATCTTTCTTAGACCAATACAACAGAGATGAACTTTTAAATATAAGGGAGACATCTCTACTTAATCTACCACCTCTTTTCCATAATCCTGGAAGTTTTAGGTCAGAGGAGCAGAAGCACTTTGTGGAATTACACGGAAATGGAGAATGGCAAACACTCGCTCCCTGGTCCCTGGCAAATAAAATAGATGAACTGCTGCTCCTAATCTCCTAAAGTCGACCTGTGCTTCACTGAAACCTAGCTCAGTAAACACATTCCGGTTGCCACTCTCCAGCTGCCAGGCTTTCGTCTTTTTCAAGTGGACCGCATCACAATTTTGGAAGAAGAGGGGAGGTGGAGTAAGCTTTTTGTCAACGAAGGTTGGTGTAAAGAGGTCACAATGTTGAAATCACAATGAAATCAAGTAGCCCTCACGTTGAGTCTCTCTTCATGAATTGAAAATTCCACGTTTGGCCTCTGTAAAGGAGGCACTACAACACCTGACTGACCAGGTAACAGATGGAGATAAAACATCCAGAATCTCTGTTCATCATTCTTGGGGATTTTAACAGAGCAAACCTCAGCCAAGAATCCCAAAATACAAACAGCAGATAAAGTGTCCCATCAGGGATGCTAACACACTGGAGCACTGTTTTAAAATAGTCTTATCACTTTGTTCCCTGTGCTGCTATGGGAAACTCTGACCACTGCATGAATCATCTCATCCCAACCTACAGGCAAAAGGTAAAATCAGCAAAGCCTATAGTGAGATGAGTGAAGAGATGTACAGATGTACCACCAGTGCATTTAGGCATGCAGACATGGTCAAGACAATCTCCTGCAGCTCAAACCGAGCATCAGTATGGGGAAGAAAGGTGATTTGAGTGACTTTGAACGTGGCATGGTTGTTGGTGCCAGAAGGGCTGTCAGGGATCTGGACAGACAACCACACGAGCAATACGTTTCAACAGTTTATTGAAGGGTTTGGGGAATGGGAGTGAGTCTTTGTGTGTGTGTGTGTCCCAGCGGCTGACAGGCGTAGAGTGTAGACAGGGGTTGAGGGTCCAGGCTCTCTCGCCAAAAGGGGCTGGAAGTCCTGGGGGAACACACACACACAGCAGGAGAGGAGTGGCAGGGCAAAACTTCCAGGGTAGTAGTACCGTCAAGGGCAAGGCAGTAATCGTGGTCAAAAAGGCAGAAGGCAGGTCAAGTTACCGGGATTGTAGAGCAGAGGGTGATCGGGCAGGTCCGGGATCGCAGGTAGGAGTCAGAGTAGTAGCAGGTAGCAGGCAGGAAAGGTGCGGGCTTAGCAGACGATCTGACAATGTGTGCTGGGAAACAGGACTCTTTATACATGGCATGGTTAGCAGGAAGTGAGGAGCAGCTGGCTGGTTAACGAGGGAGTGGCAGCAGAGACAGGTGAGAGTAATCAGCAGATAATTAGTGCTCCTACCAGGCAGAGGGAGAGGGAGCTCACGACAAGGGCTGGTCTGAGTATTTCAGAAACTGCTGATCTACTGGGATTTTCACGCACAACCATCTCTAGGGTTTACAGAGAATGGTCCGAAAAAGAAAAAATATACAGTGAGCGGCAGTTCTGTGGGCGGAAATGACTTGTTGATGTCAGAGGTCAGAGGAGAATGGCCAGACTGGTTCGAGCTGATAGAAAGGCAACAACCACCCGTTACAACCAAGGTAGGCAGAAGAGCATCTCTGAACGCACAGTACGTCGAACTTTGAGGCAGATGGGCTACAGCAGCAGAAGACCACGCCGGGTGCCACTCCTTTAAGCTAAGAACAGGAAACTGAGGCTACAATTTGCGCAAGCTCATCGAAATGGACAATAGAAGATTGGAAAAACATTGCCTGGTCTGATGAGTCTCACTTTCTGCTGCGACATTCGGATGGTAGGGTAAGAATTTGGCGTCAACAACATAAAGGCATGGATCCATCCTGCCTTGTATCAATGGTTCAGGCTGGTGGTGGTGGTATAATGGTGTGGGGAATATTTTCTTGGCACTCTTTGGGCCCCTTGGTACCAATTGAGCATCGTTGCAACGCCACAGCCTACGTGAGTATTGTTGCTGACCATGTCCATCCCTTTATGACCACAATGTACCCAACTTCTGATGGCTACTTTCAGCAGGATAATGCGCCATGTCATAAAGCTGGAATCATCTCAGACTGGTTTCTTGAACATGACAATGAGTTCACTGTACTCAAATGGCCTCCACAGTCACCAGATCTCAATCCAATAGAGCATCTTTGGGATGTGGTGGAACGGGAGATTCGCATCATGGATGTGCAGCCGACAAATCTGCGCCAATTGTGTGATGCCATCATGTCAATATGGACCAAACTCTCTGAGGAATGCTTCCAGCACCTTGTTGAATCTATGCCACGAAGAATTGAGGCAGTTCTGAAGGCAAAAGGGGGTCCAACCCGTTACTAGCATGGTGTACCTAATAAAGTGGCCGGTGAGTGTATATAATTGATAAGTTATAATATATGGACAATAAAACAGCCAATATTCTGTTTACCAGTATTGATTTATTTTACAAAGCCCCGGAAAGAAACATGAGTACCAGGGTGGAGAGAGACCTTTTACAATGGCTACAATTGCACCAAAGGCAGCAATGGAATGGCTCCTACTTCTGGTCATATAATACAGTAACATCAACAACAGGTAGCAACAATGCCAGGTATACACACCAAGTCTACAATAGCCTTGTAAAATCCACTCTGGAACCCATTGTCAGAAAATAGCGGGCCTGAGAAACAGTGTAGAAGTGCCTGAAAGCCATCAATAACTACTGGCGCACACCCCCCCCAGTGGGCAACAAGGTACTGGCAGAGGAGTTGAACAGCTTCTACAGCTTCTACTGCCGTTTTTCACGCCCAACACATCTCTTCTGTTTCGATTGCTCCACCATCATCCTGGTTCCAAAAAACAACACCAACACAAGGTTGATGACTACAGACCAGTCGCCCTGACATCTATGGTCATGAAATCCCTTGAGAGGCTGGTGCTGAACCGCCCTGCTCATTCCCCTGTAGTTTGCCTACTGGCAGGCCAGTCTGTGGATGATGTGGCCAACATGGGGCGGTACTTCATTCTCCACCACCATGACATCCATCTTTCCAGAAACCCTCCACCAGAAACTCCTACAGCTCACAGTGCTGGCCTCCAGTCGATCTACAACTTCCTCAGACAGGAGGGAGCAGGTGAGGCTGGAGAGCATCACCTCCAGAATCTGGACCATCAACACTGGCACGCCCCCAGGGGTGTGTTCTTTCCCTGCTGCTCTTCTCCCTTTACACAAATGACTGCTCCTCAGGGTCTGTTTAAGATTGTGCAGATGAATGTAGACTTCTAAAGTAGACTAGAAAGAACCATCTTACCTCCCGTCACCTTCCTCAACAGTACAGTGTTTAATGACTCCTTTAAGTTCCCAAGAACCACAATCACCCAGAATCTCAAGTGGAAGTTCCACATAGACACCATCAGGAAAAAGGCCCAGCAGAGGTTGTGCTTGATGTGACAGCTGAAGAAGTTCAACCTGCCTCAGGAGCTGTTGATCCTCTTTTACACCGTCATCATGCAGTCTATTCTGTCCACATCAGTCATCTGCTTTGGATCAGCCACGATACTGGATAGGAACAGATTGCAATGGACACAAACTATTTGATCTACACCCTTTTCGTAGATGTTACAGACCTGTACACCAGGACTACAAGACACAAAAACTGTAATCCAACTGTAATTTACCTCTTAGTACATTTCCATTGCACTGGAGGATTTTTTGCACTCTTGTAAATATAGTATTCTTCATATCTGTAAATACCTTTTTATATATTTTTGATATCATTATATATGTTTTGTATCTATGTTCACAGGCAGGAGAAAATCCAGTCAGTTTCTTTGTATGGTCACATGTACTTAGCAATTAAAGCTGGTTCATATCCCCATTCTGTTTCTGCTGTGTTTTAATTTAATAAATAATGTAGGGAAAAATATGACCTCATGTAATGTATTGATATAATAACACAATATTATATAATGTAAAGGTGAAACTTTTAGATTTTGTGTCAAGATACAAGCACCCAACTCAGCTTACAGGCCCAAACAGGAAATAAATTGATTTTAATGTTCTTTAATGTGAGTCTTGCATGGGTCTTCTATAAAGTTGTGTAAATTCTGAGTTTTCCTACGAATTGTACTAATTCTACAAAGATTTGGTTTTATTTATGAGAAATAGCACACACACCGCTGATGCTGATTGTGGTGATAAAACTTCTGTCTCCTCTTTCCTGTCTCCTCTTGTCCTGTGTTCTCTTCCATGTCCTCTGTACTCAGCCACAGGACGGTTACCGCCTGGTGCAGCACTTCCAGTTCATTGGCTGGCCGGCCTACCGGGACACACCCCTCTCCAAACGCTCCGTCCTTCAGTTGGTCAGGAGGCTGGCGAAGTGGCAGGAGCAGTATGACGGAGGAGACGGGAGGACAGTTGTACACTGCCTGTAAGTTACACACACACAGAGGCATAGACTCCATCACTTGAGAGAAGAGGAAGCAGCTCTGACACTCCGCTGCTGTGTGTGAATGACCAACATTTTCTCTAAAGAAAGACAAAGCTGATCATACAACATATGGTATTTTTCGAGCCTCTATATTGAGTAGAAATACAATTAATTGATTTGTTTCCTACTGTTACATTAATCACCAACTATTTTGATAAACAATTAAAGGATTTGAGTCATTTTTTAGAAAATGTCCAAATTCTCCAGTTCCAGCTTTTCAAATCTGATAATTTTCTGGTATGTTTGGTCTTCTGTGATAGTAAACTGATGATATTTGTGTTGTGGACTGTTTGTCTGGACAAAAAAATATACATTTTTTTTTTTATCTTTAGCTTTGGGGAGCAGCATTTTATGCCATTTTTTGAACCAAACATCTAATAATGTAATTGTTTCAATCAATAATTGATAGACTAACCAACTATCAAAATAGCTACTAATTGCAGCCCCAGTGTGAACAATTTCATAATTGTCATAATGCTCATAATTTTGTGTTGTTTCTTCATCACTCCTCCTCCTCCTCACTGTGTGAAGGCTTTTACAATGTTGACTCACAGTTGTCCAACACACCGTCAAATACAACATTACAAGTTACGGCTTACTATATAAACAATAAACATACTCAGGCTCCACCAGAAATACAGAATATTTTCAGATACTCTCGATACTTGTGATTTTCTACACGTTTTAGATTGTTTGCTGTGGTACTGTTATTTCTATGTTTTTTTTTTCTTTTTTACCAACAAGCGTGAAGTGTGATACTTTATATTGATTCACAGAAAACACTAATGTACTTTTTTTTTTTAAAACAAGCTTGATTTATGATAATCACACATGTGCTTCTGGCATGTTTATATGACTGTTTGTACACAACAGCACAAACACACTAGGCTCCATCGGCTTCCACCTGAGCAGAACAAATGAAACTGATAATGAGGGAGGCTGTTAAATCTATAGGACAGAGATTACAGGGAACTTCACTTGTAATGACACATGCACACACACAGTCAAAACATTGCCTTAAGCACATCACTGATGCTCATTCTATCAGCTTCTTCTGTCATGGCTCATTGGGCCAATCAGAATTGTCATTGATTTGTTTCTTGTAGCTGCTGAGGTTCTTCTCCTCACTTTCCTGTCTATGTGGAGACTTTCTAATAACATGCTGGGTCAAGTCAAACTGATTTGCAAAATGTCTGGAAAAATATCTCGCTTATTTATAAATAAACCGTTTATATTTGTTTATATGTCCTTATTTTCTAAGTCTTAATTTTTAAAAGTCACTTTATTATGGAGGCAGACTGTGGTGAAAATTGGAAATGATTTTAAATGAATATATTTGTGGATTAGAGTTATTAAGAAAAGCAACAGGACTTCTTACTTTGTTTGAAGACATTTCGCCTTCCATTTAGGAGACTTCCTCAGTTCTGGGATTTAGTGCCAGGGAACTCGGGTATTTAAAACTCAGAGTGGTTGTGAAACCAAATTTACATGACCACACCCCCAAAACTAGGGGATGGTCATATGAATAGGTGTACAAGCCTGGCGTATCCTGCCCAGAGGTGTGAACGAGTTTTAAGTTTCCTGGGGAGAGCTTCCAAGCAATGTAAGGTGGCAGAAAGATTGTTTATTTAGAAGGTTCCTCGAAGTACACATATATGGCTTCTTTAACCCCTCTCTCAAACTGTCTGTCTTCCCTGTCCTCAAAAGAGTGACCTTGATCCTTTAGATGTAGATGTACAGCCAGATCTGGATTTAAAATGTTTTTCAAGACACAAGGGCACATATTTAACCAAAAAAGTGACAATTTTGAGCAAAACTGCTCTTTTTTTTTAAACAATTCATCATATTATGTCACGAGAGCGAGTTCTATGCTAGCCGCTGCTGTATACTCTATCTCAGTGTGGGAGTAGTAGTAGGTTATCAGTCAGAGCTGTCAGGTTTTAGTGAGTCAGTGTGTTTATAGTAGTTTTGGATTGCATTAATTTATATCATTTATTTTTAGTAACAGCAGCTGTTGAAAAGCCTTCAATTACTTTAACTCCATTGTATTCCTTTTGTTAAGCTTGACCCGACTCCCTCTGCTACATCACTTCTGGTCAAGCGGTTTCAAATATGGAAGTAAAAATGTATCACAGCTCCAAAAACCTAAATAATGAACTTATAAAATAAATATTTTCAGCTGTATAGTTATAGAGGAGATATTAACTCATCTATTGACTTGATCCATATCTGTTATTGATTTAAAAAAGATAATTACAGAGCTTATATCTCATCATCTAACCACCAATAGTCACCTTTGGCTCATTCAACGCGTTTGTACAAATTGACTGGTTCATTAACAGTTATGTGTGTTTTTATTTATATCAAATAACATAAAATAAAGACAGAAAGTAAATCCATGCGCTGTTAATTGGGTTCTGTGCCAACTATTATGTTCCAGCCCAGTAAATGTGAGTGACAAGGAGCTTTGTCTGCCCCTTGATGAAGACAAGCTACATCACTATTCAGCCCAGTTATTGATTCCATACTCTCAGTAATACCAGAGATGAGGAGAAACATGACGGTTCAATCAGTAGCTGGTGAAAATGGATTCTTTTTCCGCTCCTTGCTTGTCCTGGAGGTTGGAGTCTGATGGGTCTTTAATGCTAAACAGATGTCTCATTTTCACCAAACCACAGTGGGAAAAGTGGTTAGAGCAGCTCACTTAACGCATCAATCTGTCTGTGCTGCTGGATATATTTAAAACAGGTGTAGTTTAGACAGGAAAAAATAATGTTGAGTTTTCTTGTTCCAGCAAACCCATAAAACAAATGCAACATGTAGTAGTTAATTCTCAATTCTGTATTTCTATTTATTTTTTCTTGTGTATCTTATTATTCTTGTTGATTATTTAATTGTTAGGTGCCTTTTGTTTTTATACAACCAATTGTCCTGATTCATAATGCTTTTGTTTGATAATGACAAGTGTTTAATGAATTTTAAAAAAAGGTAGCTGCTGGAATCCCAATTCCTGATTCAGCTTGACAATGGCTCTGAGCGGACAGAGTTGGCATGTGATTAAACATGTCTGTGCAAGATAACATAGTTGCAGTTTTTGTGACATTTTTGAGAGAAAAAACTATAACAAATAACAGTCCATATTATTATGGACACTGCACTACAAGGCTGGATCACATAGATTCTGAAAGGATTTAAAAGCAAGAAAAAGGTGTTGAAACAGTGGAAGTCTGAAGATTCAGCAGCAATTAAAGTATATTACAAACTTATTTTTATTATTCTGATTTAACCCTTTGATGCATAACATATGCACACCCCCTCTAATGCATAACATGGGTCAAAAATGACCCGCATTCATTTCCAATGGTATTTCATGCTGGCTGAGTTTCTCTTTGTTCTATCTTTTGAAATCAGTTTATTTTTTGATTGAATATTCCAAATATTCTTTAAATATCTTGTTTTTAATCACCACTGGTCATTATTTCTATTTTTATTTTCATATTTCATGAAATAATATAGTATATAGTAAGATTGCGCCCCTTTTTCTCTTGTTTTGGACCTTCTGCCTGGTGTCCTCTCACTGCTGGGTGGTGGCTGTGTTTAGTCTTTTTAATCCCATCGCCTCGATGACATGCTTTTGGAGTGCGACTGTGCTCTCCATGCACCTCTTCATATGTGGCATGACAAGCTCTTTGCTCAGCTCCTTGATGAAAAGCTGACATGCATTGTTTACTTCGATTCAATTCACTTTTATTTATATAGCCCAATATTACAACACAGTTGTCTCCAAGTGCTTCACAAAATTCAGTCCAGATCTGAATTCAGTCTCAGACATCCCCCGTCCTTAGACCCTCCTTCTCGGCAAGGAAAAACTCCAAAACCCAGTAGGAAAGAAGAAACCTCGGGGAGAACCACAGCACATAGCTCACCATGGTAATTTTGCCATTGAATCCAAATTCGGAGCTATGAATCTCCTGTGATTTGGATGGCTTCATGATAGGTGGTATGTCCGGTTTATTCTGCCGCAGAGTCCCAACAATGGTCAGGTTCTTCTCAAGGAGCTTCTCAGCAAGAGGGACACTGGTGAAGAAGTTGTCTATTGTGATATTGCGACCTATGAGACCCACTGCATGTGGGTCGTTTCTGACCCATGTATGTAAACTTGATGTAGAAAATACAAAATCTGTGCTTCCTCATAACGTTAGAAAGGAAAGATAAAAGATATTATTTGTGCTCAACTAAAACAAGATCTTTACTGCATACTTGGAATAGTAAATGATAAAAGTAATTCATTTCAAAAATATATCATAGAAACACTCAGCCATACATGAATTAACATTGAAAATGGATACGGGTCATTTTCGACCCATGTTATGCATTAGAGGGGTAGTGATACAAAAATGTGTTTTATTCAAAAAGTAAAAAAAGATAAATTAACCTAAGGATGTAGGATTGTCAAAAACAAGTTAACTGAGGAATTCCTTGAGTCCTGACTGATGAAAATAATTTATTGAAAAGATATAGAAAATTTAAACTCAGCCGGGTCATTTTTGACCCATGTTATGCATCAAAGGGTTAATGTAACTGAGGGTTTGTAAATGTCACATTACTGTATCTAACCATAAAATTACAAATATTAAGGGTCTAGTTTCACATCCAAGGTGGATTCACAGGCACAAGGAATGCCAGGCTTCCCTCTTTATGACCAGTTCATCCAGCTCTTCCAGGGGAAACCCAAGGCATTCCCAGGCCAGTTAATGAGACATAGTCTCTCCAGCGTGTCCTGGGACTTCCACAGGGCTGCCTCCCGGAGGGAAGAACACCTCACTAGGGAGGCATCCAGGAGGCTTCTCACGAGATGCCTGAGCCACATCATCTGGCTTTCTCGATGTGGGGTAGCAGCTGTTCTACTCTGAGCTCCTCCTGGACGACCAAACTTCTAACCCTATCGCTAAGGGAGAGCCCAGCCACCCTGTGAAGGAAACTCATTTCAGCTGCTTGTACTCACGATCTTGTCCTTTCGGTCACCACCACCACCACCAAGGTTGTGACCATGGGTGAGGATAAATCGAGAGCTTTGCCTTTTGGATCAGCTTCTTAGCCACGACGGACCAGTGCAGAGCCAGCATCACTGCAGACAATGCACTGATCTGCCCATCAATCTCCCGCTCCATCCTTCCCTCACTCATGAAGGGATCTCTTCCCCAACCCGGAGGCTGCAGTTCACCTTTTTCCAGCTGAGAAGCATGGCCTCAGATTTGGAGGTGCTGATTCTCATCCCAGCTGCTTCACACTTGGCTGTGAACTGCTCCAGGGAGAGCTTAAGGTCACAGTCTGATGAAGCCTCAACACCCTGGCTGAAACAAGACACTGGGAACAAGTCTTATTACTGGCAATACTGACCAAACTCTGGCACCACATGTACAGGGACTGAAACCCCATACTCCCAAAGCACCCCCCACAGGACTCCCCAAGGGACACAGTCAAATGTTTTCTCCCACAATGCACATCTAGACTGGTTGCCCGAACCTCCATACACTCTCCAGGACCACGCTAAGGGGATAGAAATGGTCTACAGTTCCACAACTAGGACAAGATCTACACTGCTCCTACTGAATCTGAGGTTTGACTATCTTATGCACCCTCCTCTCACGACTCCCGAATAGACCTTCCCAGGGAGACTGAGGAGTGTGATCCCCCTGTGTTTGAGCACATCCTCCAGTTCCCCTTTTTTAAGAGAGGAACCACCACCCTGGTCTGCCAGTCCAGAGGTACTCCACGATGCCCATTTAATGATGCAAAGTCATCTTAACCAAAACAGTCATACAGCATCCACAGCCTTGATGAACTCCAGATGGATCTCATCCACCCCCAGGGCCTTGCCAATGAGGAGCTTTTTGACTACCTCAGCTCGACCTGCTCAAGCCTGCTGACTTGAGGACGTCTTCAAAGTATTCCCCTCCCCAACCCAGAATGTCCCTAGTCAAGGCAGCGTCCCACCCCCACTGAACACAGTATTGGCAGTGCACTGATTCCCCCTCAGCCCCTGAGCTGCCGGATGGTGATTCAGAACCTCTGTAAAGCCATTCGAAAGTCATTTTCAATGGCCTGACTAAAATCCTCCCTCACCCGAGTTTTGCCTCCATAACCGCTGAGGTAGTGCTTCGCTTGGCACATCGATACCCATCAGGTACTTCAGGAGTCCCGCAGACCAAGAGGGTCCTCCTGGACTCGTTCAGCCTTCAGCTTGATGGCATCCCTTACCACCGGTGTCCACCAGCGGCTTCAGGGGCTGCAACCATGACAGGCACTGACCACCTTACGGCCACAGCTCCAGTTTGCCGCCTTGACAATGGAGGCACGGAACAAGGTTCACTCAGACTGAATGTCCCCCACCTCTCCCATGACATGGCTGAAGCTCTCCCAGTAAACCCTTACAGAATATTTGGGTCTGCCAGGTCTGACTGACATCCTCCCCCACCATCAGAGCCATTGACAGTCTTGCAGTCTCTTCACCCGAGTGTCCAAGACATGTGGCTGCAAGTCCGCTGAGACGACCACAAAGTTGATCTTCGAACTGCGGCTCATCCTTCAAAAGACAGGATAAATGGGGGAAATGTATCCTCACTGACTAAATATGTATTCTGCCTTGGTAACCCAATAAAAACATATATGGGAAAAAAAATTTTAAAAACACAAAAACATTTATTAAAACGCATCTAATGATTGATTGATTTATATCATTAATTTATAATATATACATCTTGTATTGCTATATACGATTGTAGATCAAACATGATTTCTGTGTTTAATAAAATATTATTTCTAACCTAATTACTGAAAAATCAATAAAGTCAATATGAACACTCCTGAGGTGCTAGGGTCAAACCAACAGAAAAACATCCACAGTTTATAAAGAAATGTAGCAGAGATGGTTGTTGCCTCATTAACTATTACATTTCTGCCAAGTCTGATCCATTTAATGCCACTAATTCCTGTGTCAACAGGCCTAAAAATGACAGTTGAGCTCATCTATTACAAAATAAGACATTTTTACAATTTAAAGGGATCATTTTCACAGTATAAGGATCTTTCACGTATTCTCTCAGATATCAGAGTTAATAAGCCCCCAGCCACCTCTTGTACATTCTGATAGCTACAGATGTTATTCCGTTGCCTTGACCCTCATCACCACTTGAGTCTTGATGTTATTGGCTTCACTGCATGTTCTTTAGGTTTATAATATTAATGTACTTTATCCCTGAGGTGTATCTGATGGCACTGATGTAAAATATATTTGCACTTTTTTATCTATCTAGAAATTACCTTTTGAGACTTAAAAAGGATCTCACAAACTGAGAAGGAAGTCCACTGCATTTTAAATTTAAGTTACATAATGAACCTAAAATATGTAGGAAAAAACTTGAAAATTACCTCTTTAACAGGCAGAGAAAATACTTTAACAGATTTTGAGTATGAAAAAAAGTTAGTCATACCTCTCGTGACACACTTTTGGATAACACTTTAGGTTAAAATGATTTGTTTTGATGTTCACTATGTATGAAAGTCTTAGCCTTGGACTAGAGAACTTTTTGTTGGGGAATTTTGTGATGACTCCACCTCTCGCTACATGAATGTTTTATTCAGGCTGGATGCTGAAGGAATTGAGCTTGAATCAGGAGAAATGGGAAAGTGTTTTCATGGTGATTTGACTGAGGCACAAAGCCAGTAAACACACAAACATGTTAACATGTTTATCACTTCACATTTTTCATAAATATTTTCAACAGAAAGTCGAAAAGAGGCAACAGTTGTATATAAGTACAACAGTAACATTGTGGACAGTAGACCTGCAATGATAAGCTGATTAATTGATTAGTTACTATTACATTGATCAATAATCAATTAGTTGATTGGTTTATAAAATGTTGTAGAATGTCGATCTGGTTTCCAAAAGCTGAAGATTTAACCTAAAATCTTTTTTTGTCTAAACCAACCGTCCACAACCCAAAGATCATTAGTTTACAATTATAGAAGACTAAAGAAACCAGATTATGATCAGATTTGAGAAGCTGGAACCAGATAATTTGGACATTTGTCTTGTAAAAAATGAATGAAATCAATTTTAAAATAGTGATTAATAAATAATAGTACATGGAAAGTAAGCAACTACTCTTCGCAGCGCTATAAAAGTCAGAAAAGTCTGGGAGTATAGGTTTCTAAATGTTGCACAACGTGGAGGTATTCAGGTATAGTGAGTGTGTACTATACAGTGATTTTATTCCTGATAACCTTAATCCTACTGTTACAAATCTAATTAGACTGTTATTTAAATTCTCTTATTTTTCCAATGCCAACTTTCACTGCTGCTTCACTGTGGCTTTTTGAACAGAAACAGGTTCCTCCTACACACAAACAAACCCAAGTGAGGTTTTCTGAGGCCAATGCAAACACATCTTGCTTCTCAAAAACTATTTTATTAGATTTTATTAAGATCCATTGAATGTGTTTCTCACTCCAGGGTTCAGAATTTTCAAGAGCATTTTTAAAAGGATGACACAATCAACCTCGACACAGCTGCTTCAACAAAGCGGAGGCAGGAGAATAACGCCTAAAAGAAACATTAACTTCTATGATGAACACATTTTTAAAAGCCAGGGTGAAAAAAGGAAAAAAGAGCAAGGTCATGTTAGATGAGACACGATCTGACTTGTGGAGCACCAAACCAGCTCTCTGCTTTATTAATTCTTCACTGTTCACGCTTGTGTTCTCTTATTTTGGTCTGATGATGATGATGTTCTGTCCTGCTCTTCCTCTGCAGCACCGGCGGCGGACGCTCTGGAACGTTTTGTGCCATCTGCAGCATCAACGAGATGATCCAGCAGCAGAATATCGTGGACGTTTTCCACACTGTGAAAACATTAAGAAACAACAAGACCAACATGGTGGAGACGATGGTGAGTGGAGGAATAATGGAGGAAAACTTCACATGGTCACTATGGAGCTGAAATGATTAGGAATTAATGTATTAGTTGCTAATTTCTACATTAGTTTTAGCGGGAGGAGGGAAGCTCATCAAGGAGCCCTGGTGGCGTGAACAAATGACACTTGACTGCAGATTTTACTTTTACAACAAATTTATTCAGGGTACAATTTGTTAAAAAAACAGAGGGGGGATGATTTTGAATAAACATTTTTATTCAGAAAAAATATCAAACAGCGGGCTCACCGTAGGCTTCAAGCAAGGCACGGCCAATTTTGCACCTTATATTTTGGCTACCTAATGCGGGCAGTAGGCCTCGTTTGAACATGAACTGAACTGCATTTGCCGAATAGCTTAACATTTTATCTCTTTCCTGATATTTATATATGTACCAGAATTATGAAATACCACAATTTGTGGTCATTTTTTTTCTTTTTCCTTTGTGATTATCCGGGTAGTAGACCATTTTAAAATGATCCAATGATTATTAAAAAAAAGTCATATGAGCACATATTTGGTGCAAAAAATCACTAAAAACTAAATATGTTCACTTCTAGAATAATGTTTGCAGTGTTTTCTAACTACTGACTGAATTTAATAGTCATTAAATGACAGATGCTTAGTCCAGAATCTCTAAATTGTTATTACACAATAATTTCAGACAAACCTATAAAGAGAAAGTTTTCAATCAGGAGTAGCTGTTCTGTGTCAATGCAGGAAGCCTAATAATGTGTCTGTCACATAGTCAGTTGAGGTGAGTTTGTTGAGTTCAGCAGTAACATCCGTTTAATTAATTGATGCTGCTTTAAGTTAACTTCTACAACTTGGGTAGTTTTAGGTTATGTTTAAGTGCATCTCAAATAATAATAATAATATTGTGAGAAAGTTTAATAATTTGTTGTCAATCTTTTCACAAAGTAAAACTCAAACTTCATTACACATAGAGTGAAATATATTTATTTATTCTAATTTAGAAGATTATGTCTTCAGGACAATGAAAACCGCAAACATTTTACAATATTCTAATTATTTGAGATACACAAGTTGTTTAAAGGCGTTTTTCTGTCTGAACATACATCTGTATTTATTCAAGACTTGTTTAACCTGTTTAAACCAGCTGTTTGCTTGTCTGTATCTAACTGAACCTACTTTGACATTTGAGTATTGTCTTTAGTGAAATGTTCAGAATCACTGCAGGTGACACAAGTTTTATCACCACTTGAGGTGTCTAGTAAAGTATGCATCTGTTCCTGTATTAAATCAGACAGAAGAGTTTGCAATCAACACAAAGATTTGAAGTATCAGGCCTGCAATCAAAACACATTTTATTCTAGGAAAAATAAATGATTGATTAAAATGGAAACCCAAAAGTTTGTTTAAACATCTTTTCTCCTGTACATCTTTTTTGTAAATCAAAAGCTGAACCTTGTGAAATCTGTAAGACGTCTCTATGGGCTGAATTTCCAATTAATGAGCCTTCCCATGTTACTTTGTAAGTAGATGTTATTCTGACTATGGGGATGTGTCTTAAAAGTTTTAGTGTACGTCCACAGAGCTCAGCCTTTGAATCACAAAAGATTATTTACAAAAAGGAAAAAATTAGCAAACGTGTTTCTTTTTTTAGCCAATAGTAATGTTTCGTACATATGTTTGCTTTTGATTACCAAAATAAAACACAAAAAAGTCTTCCAAACAAAAAAATACTATTTTCCAAAATAGTACCAATAATAACTAAAATAACTGGTTGATGCAGCAAATAAGCAAAAAAGATTTGGTTTTGTATTTTAGTCAACCATTTATTTTACTTAGAATGAAAGCAATAAAACATGTTTTGATTGATTGATTTTGTTCTGTTTGTCCCTCTACAGGAACAGTACAAATTCTGTTATGAAGTGGCCCTCGAGGCGCTCAGCTCCTTCTGATCAGATGATAATCCTCTTCTCTGATTGGCCATTGATGCTGCCTGTCACTCAACGCAACACTGGGACATGCAGAGCGAAAAGCTACTGACCTGAACCCAACCTGTGAGAGTGTGTGTGTGTGTGTGTGCACGTGGTTGTGTGTGAATGTGAGAGTGCATGCCTGCAGTGTGCGTCTGACACGTGTGCCTGTGACAACACACACACACAAATTGTACAGAGGAGAAAAAAAAGTGACACACTGGTGATTTCTGTGTGTTTGCTTCAGTGAGACTTTACATGCTTGTACAAAGAAAACAGAAAAAATGATATGTTGAAAAAAAGAAAATCAGATGTTTAAAAAAAACAAAACACTTTTTTCCTTCTCTCTCTCTGTCCTCTGCCGGGCTGTGATGTGATTATTGTACAGTATTTTCCTTTTTAGATATATTCTACGCCTTGAATGTTGTCTCCCTCTGACAGGCTGGATGCACACTGGGGGATTTTATTTTGAAACTTTCACATCTAGCTTCAAATGACGCCTTCATTCTGCATTTTGGTCTCCAGCCAGATTATTTATGTAGGAAGTGACGGGAGGGTTGACATGATTCAGTTTGATGGATCAAACCAAAAAACATAGACACTCGTTTGTATTTCTGCCATTTTCAAGCTGATGAGTCATTAAACTGTAAAAATTAAATCTTATCAAGTGAAAATATATTTTATTTTGTATCACTAGTCCAATATTGAGCACAATTATCACCTTATTTCTCTTGCAAAAAGTATTGTTCTTGATTATGGTGAATTTTATGTTTTACATAACACTAAAGACATCTTCAGTAGCACACATTTTTGGATTAAATGGAAAACATGTTGAAACATTGTCTGCCAGTGGAATAAATTATTCAAGATAATTCTACTCAATATTGGACTAATTGTACCAAAAAAAGATGAAGATGGTTACACTTGTTAAGATGTTTTTTTTTTTTTTTAAGTGTTACACTAAGTTCATTCATGAGTTTCTTAGACAAACAAATTTGCTTTCACTTGCAAAACAATGGTTATAGATAGTCAAACTCTAAATGAAGAAAACTTACCTTTAAGACTAAACATCTGCAGGATTTTTTGAGGCTATGAGGGGAAAAAAAATCAAATAAAATTTGTTTTGGCTTCATGGAAAGTCATATGTGTAAAAATCGTACAGTGTGCATCCACCCAAACTGTAAATAAGATAAGACAACCACAGTCAAACAAACATCACACCAAACACATTACAAAACAGGTTTTAATTTCAAAACATGAACGATGGGGAAAAAAAAAGTCAAACTGCAAACTGTTCATATCCACATGATTAAATATATATTTTAAAGTGTTTATTTTTAAGAACCAGGGGCTTCGCAGAAAGTTTCAAAGGCTCAGTGAAGGACAAACTGTAACAATTTAACGCAGTGAAAGAGACTTTAGAGCGATCACGTTCTATAGTTGTTGCTTATAAACCCTCTTATAAAGTTTGTCTATAGATGGTAAAGCAATGAATTAAAACCAAATTGGTCACAGGAGGAAACTGCATGTTAAAATGTTAATTTGAGCCACTACACAAATAATGAAAATAAAGAGTCTTACTTCTATAAACTCAGACATTTTGTGAAGTTGGCCCTGATCATCCTGCATCTTGTTTTCTGTCCTTAAAATAAAAGCTGAACCGGATGTAGCATATTCCACCTTGATCAGTCCAGACATGTTTAGATTTAACTCATCAATTAATCAGCAATATCTATTAAGGTTTGATTAATATTGGAATAAACCTGCTTTCACAGGAAAGATGAGGACAGTCTTTGTAGCTTCTGAAGAAAAAGCTACAAAAGCTGGATCAAGCTGGAATTATTCACACATGCTAGGGCTGCATCTAATTCATTGATTAATTGTTTGGTTCATAATTTGACTTTAATAACTCACCTTCAGTGGATGAGTCAGAAGAGAAAACCCAACATAGGAAAAAATGAAACCTCCCAACAATCTGGAGAAGAAATTAAATTTAGTCTCCAAAATTAGCTTATTCAACAGTAACTGAAACTACTTCGGAAATCGGAATCAAACATCAATTGATTCTAAACATTTTCAACAGAAAATTATAATTCTTCCAGGAAAATTATGTATGGTGATTAATGGTGAGACACAACTTATCTTTTCCTCCTGTTTCTCTTGTGTCACAAATCATACATCTGATGTTTGTTGACTTATATCACTACAAAAGATTCCTGTTTAAAATAAATTAGCGTAGTTTTGTGAGAAACTGCACAGTGAACAACTTTTCCTCATCATTCTCATTATTTCAGTCTGATATTTCAACAGTTTTACCACAAATTGCACCTTTCTAAATTACCTTTAAAATAGACAAACTTCAGATGTGTAGATGTGTGAATCATGACACAAATCAAACAGATGAAAAGATAAATTGCCTCTTACCATTCATCATTTTTCTGAAATAAGGCTGAGGGTATGATGACTCTATAGCAGGGGTGTCAAACTGCGGTCCTGGAGGGCCGGTGTGGGTGCAGGCTTTTGTTCAAACCAAGCAGTACCACACCTGATTCTACTAATGAAGGTCCTTAGCAAGGGCTGTAGTGGCTGATTAGTAGAAACAGATGTGTAACTCCTTGGTTGGAACAAAAACCTGCACCCACACCGGCCCTCCATGACTGGAGTTTGACACATGTGCTCTATAGTGATTAAAAGGTCAGATCTGAGTTTCAGTGTAAGATTAAAATGAGGATGAGACAGTTTCCTCTAACAGTCACTAACCCGCTTTCTGCTGAGGTGCCTCTTTAAAAATTCATTTGACAAACACTCTGTTTTATTTCTTTATCGGAAAGTATTCCAATTCATGATCAACCCCAAGCTAAACGAAGGTCAACACAGCTGCTTTAGTTTATGAGAACCACAGGATGAGACCTCACACCTGCCTTTGATGGATATGAGATACTTTTTTGTTGAAGTGTTTTCTTATCTCTGTGAGCAACAGAGCATTTGATGTTATTTATTTTTAATCTCCAGCTCTAAAGCGTCGGGCCAGAGGTTCAGCGACTGGCCTATAGAGCCTCAGCAGGATAAAATCACGCCAATTAAAATGGTGATTCTGAAGGTTTCAGTTTGTTAATACTGACAGTCCCACATCCTGTGAAGTTGTGATGTCACAACAAGAAATATTTGTGGTTTTAAGAATCTAAAATCATCTCTGTATAGTTTAACATCTCTCTGGAAAGAATAAGTTGTTTTGTGTCTCTCATTAATATTAATGATTGGCTTATTCTAATGATATTGACTGCATAGTTATGACATCACAACTTCAAAGAAGTCCTGACAGCAGTTTTTTTTTTCTTTCAGTTTTGGAACATGGAAGAGTATTTATGCAAACTAGACCTTTACATGCTAAAAGGAGAATTATCAGCGCCTTCTCTTAAATGACTAGTCTGGAAAATGTTTGTTTTTCATCACTCCCAGTGTTTAAAAGAAGATTTAAACTCTACTTTCTCCAAATCTCTGCACCGAGCCGAATTAAATCTGCTGCTGACTGAAACAAATCTTTTGTTTTTGCACCTACTGAACCGTGTTGAGTCAAAAGAATGGTGATAACGTGTCAGAGAACATTTAGCCTGAAGTAACAATAACAGGACACCATTCCAGATTAAGGGCTTAATTTCCAAACACACAGGTCCGTGTTAGAGGAAACTAATGGAGACTCTTTGAGAGCCATTATCTTAAAACAACAACTTCTTCTGGCTTTTCCTTTGATGTGAGTTGATAACAGCAGGTGTGGCTGTATCCTGAGATAAAGGCTGAGCTGAGGTTTTCTTGACAGTCTTGTGCTTCTGTTAGTTTTGTTGCCTGAGTCCAGTCCGGCTCATTAATGGACCTACGGAGACAACAGAGTTGTATGTGAATGCCAGAAAAGTTTTCCTTTTTATTTCCACTTTATGTTTATGGCTCCTCATCTGTACTATATTTTGTTTTGCTTTACTTTGTTGTTGTTTTTATTTGTCTTGAATTTGTACATTTCTTTTGTATAATTATTATTCTGAAGAGTTGTCTAGCAAAGTGTTGTTTAGCTCTGGTGATGCCATTACCATTGTTTAGTTGTTTGAAATGTGGTTAACATGAAATAAAGGGACCAAAATGTTGAACGCGACCTTTTCTCCTCTTTATAGCTTCTAGTGTAATTAACACTTCATCTAATCACACACACAACATACCATATTTTCCGGAACTATAAGTTGAGGGTTTTTTTCATAGTTTGGCCGGGGGTGCGACTTATACTCTGGAGCGACTTATGTGTGAAATTATTAACACATTATTACCGGTATATCATTTCACATGTTATTTTCACACTGAACCGCAATAGGGCGCTCTAGGCTTGTGTTGATAATTTCAACATTGGCAGTAATTTTTAAAAACAACTGAGAAGGGCTTAACAAAAATGGCACCGAAAAGAAAATCATATTCTGCAGATTACAAGCTGCAAGTAGTAAAATATGATGTCTGACGTCAGCGACATAGAAGAGGAAGCGCCGCGTCTTCTACCTCTGGAGTTAGAGGAGTTGATGAAAAGTGACACAGAGGATGAAGATTTCATTGGATTTTATTTACTGGATATTTGGAGTGACACGGATGGTTTTGGTAAACTTCTTAGCATGTTATGTTATTTCAATGTTGTGTTATGTTATTGATGCTATAGTTATCAGAATAACTCTTAATATGTTACGTTAACATACCAGGCATGTTCTCAGTTGTGTCATGTAACGTCAGCACCGTTCAGCCTGTTGTTGCCTCTATTCTATTTTTATTTTAAATTGTTCGTCATTTAAATTTTAAATGCCATGCCATGTCTTGGTGTTGGATTTTATCAAATAAACTGTGGTAACTTGTCAAAACAAAGGACCACAAACGCAGATGTTGAGTTTCACTTTTTATCGAGATAGACAAAAACAATCCATCCCTTCCAGTCCCGGGGAGAACGACAACTCACGCATGTGCGGAAACTTCCCTCTTCTTCAGCAAACCTTCTTGCCGGCCACAATGATCACACAGGGGCACCCACTGGATAAACAATCAATTGCCCCCTAATTACCTCTGCTTCATAACATAAATTTCCCCAAAAAATGCGACTTATACTCCAGTGCGACTTATATGTTTTTTCTTCTTTTTACAGGTGGTGCGACTTGTACTCCGGAGTGACTTATAGTCCGGAAAATACGGGATTCTGCTAGTTAAGGTGATTTTATTAAAGTTTCTGTGCATATTATTGACCCACATTGTTGTTACTCACCTATTTGTTCACTGCAGTTTCATAGGGAAAGAATCAACATCCTGGATGATTTTCACAAAATGATTCTAACTTTAAATTAATCATTTTAATTGCTTTAGTAGTAGAGTCATTCATAACACAAGCATTTAGGTATAAAATATGTACCTTAATATCCTGGGTACGTAAGGTAGATCAGGTGGAGCTGAAAGCTGATAAATGGTTAATCAATTGTCTCTCTGGCTTATTAATGAAGTTTTTATATTGAAAGTGGCATCATTTTCATTAATTTACAGCTGCATCTTAGAATATTGTGAAAAGTCCAATATATTTTGTCTCACTTCAGAAAGTAAAACTCATTACAAGAAATAAAGGCTTGAAATATATAAATCAATGTGTAATAAATCTATATGATTTACACTGAAATAATTGCCAAAAAATCAATTTCTTTTGCACAATATTCTAATTGTTTGAGATGCAGTTGAATATATTGCAGCAGATGAAGCTGCCTGCTAAATATAATCTATTATCTTTTTCAGTCTTGTGGAGAATATAGATGGCGCTCTAATACAGATGTGATGAGGTCACTGAAGTGGAAGTGCAGTCACTCTGCTGCTGCTTCCTTGTTCATATCAGAGATGTAATGTTGACAGAATACATGTTGAGCTCTGGATTTTCATCAAAATGCTGCTGCTCCAAACACTATTTGGATCAATCATTAATTCAAATCATATTAGAATTCTTCTTCTAGTTGTTTTCTGTATCACAACTGAGAAGCATCATGTTTGTCGAATGAGGATCAAATGAGATCTGATCTTTGTACACTCTTAGGTTTCAGTGAAGGTGAAGTTGAATAAAGAGCTGAAGGTAGATTTATTACTTACACTGACTTTAGTAGAACTATGAAATGCAGCTCAGGACAGTCATAGGCACAAAATAATTAGATGAATCCGTAAAAAAAACAACAACAAAAGCCCATATATATATATATATATATATATATATATATATATATATATATATATATATATATATATATATATGGGCTTTTACAACCTTTAGAGCTGACGATTAGTAGATTAATTGACTAGTTGCCAACTAGCACATTAAGCCTCAACTATTTTGATTTGAGTCATTTTCAAGAAGAAAATTTCAAAACCTTCCTTACACCTTCTCAAATCTGTTGTGTGTTGTCTTATGGTCTTTAAAAAAAAGATTTGATTTTAAACCCCACTAGCAGTTAAAGCTAAAGTGTTCCAGTGCTCATTCTGCCATAAGAAATTCTGACTGTAACTAAAACAGAACAAAAACAAATACAAAACTAAAATAAGCCCCTGAGAATAAAATAATGAGAATAAAATCTAAAAATCCTTTATAAAATATACTTAAAATCTGGCAGCGAAGCTGCAGTGATGAGAAACACAACTAGTAGAGATAAAAGTATGTATAGAGGGAACCGACTGACCAGCTGCTGAATCCAGAGACCTTCACCTTGTGTTTCTGTCCTTTAGGTCACAACAGTCCTGGAGCTGAAGAGAAGCTAAATAAATAAATAAATAAAACATCCTCATAAGCTTTTTTTTTTCCTATTTTGAATCAATCAGAGTCAGTGATGAACACAGCTCGGAGCCAACGGCCTCATCCTTTATTTAGCTGGTTGATTCCCAAGGAGCTCATCAATATTCATGAGGCTGCGATTAGCATAGGCACCAAGGACAGGGCCTGTACCTCGGCATTATGACGATCAATCAGAAACACTGAGGGGCTCCTCAGAGGGAAGCTGTCTGTCAGCTTGGCTTTGGGCTGAGTTGATGCACACACACGGATCAAAAAAAAGGTATGCTCAAAGCATACATAACACACCCCTATCAACGCATACACACAGAAGCAGACAAGGCAGGAACACAATTAAAAAGGCAGACATAAAATCCAAAGTCTCACAGATACAAAGCCAATATCTATGTTTTCATGTTATCTCATGCTCTTCTTCTCTATCTTTCTGTTTCCTGCTTCATTCCTTCAGAGCTGAGTTTGTAATGAGTTTGAAAATTGGCCCATTTCATTTGCTCTCACTGAAATGTCATTATCTGGGGAGGAGGCGGAGTTCAGGGTGGCATCGTGATATATTTTTCTGCACTCTACAGAGTTATTAATATATTTTCTTCCCAGGGAACTTGGAACAAGGTTATTTGGCTTTTACACAGCATATGAGAGTCTTTGGTCACCTCTGGAGTCTCATTCCATCCCCTGCATCTGGCATTTAAAGAAATATATATGTAATATATAATCTACCTATATAACCTGATTAACTTGACTATTTTGATAGTTTAAATAATCTATTGATTATTGAAACAATTCATTGATTAGTTGTTTGGTTCGTAAAATAGTATAAAATGTCAATCACTGCTTCTCAACGCTTAAGATTCAACCTAAAATGGCAACAGGTTTGCTAAAGTTTACTTAACTTAAAAATGGAAGGAGGTTTGTACAATTTACATGTATGCAATTTGTATATACTACATGATTGATTTCTGATTATCTCCAAAATGTGATTAAATCTTTAAAAAGTATTAAAATTCTGAAGAATTTTAAACCTATATGTCTCTGTCATTTTTAAGAAGACAGAAAATGGTTGTTAAAGACATGCAGGCTCCACCATTTTCTCCCTCGCTGGGATATTTTCTGGACTGCTCTGGACACGATAAAGCAGAGGCCCTGTCAAAAAATAAATGGCCAAATTTGTGCAGCTGTGTTAACATTTCATTGACTATAAATCTGTTAGAACATGTTCATCTTGAAGACGAGTTCTTTCAGAATCAGCTACTTATCGCAAATAAATAAATTACGTGTCCTGGTCTCTGGTCAATGCATTTCCCCATAGACACTGAGAGTTTCTGGGACTCGGTGGCCATTGGATAAATGCTGAGAATGTGAGCGTCTCTGGGAGTGCCGGTTCTGGTGCCACAGGGGCCCTGGTGCGTGTGTGGGGCAACATAGTGCCGCCACACACGCATGCATGCATTGCTCACTGTCTGTTCTCTTGAATACAAAGTGTTAACAATACTCTTCTACATAGACACACACACACTGTGCGTAGAAGAGCAGCTGTCCACACGCTCCCGCAGCGTCCAGCGGTTCGGACCGGATTGCCCCCCCTCCCAGCTATAAACAGGAGTGAAAGTGAGCCGGAACTGTCCTGAACTACATTCCGTTAAAAGATTCATGGAACTGATTCTTCGGAATGGCATTTCGTTAAAAAAAGGGAGAAGAAGCTCTCTGTCTAAATTCCATGTTAAATAAAGAAAACAATGTACTAAAGTCACATTAGTTACATTATTCATTATTATTAGTGCTTGAACAATTCCATTGTGCTCGTTTCAGTTTAATATACGCTGTTTCGGTGTCTTGTCTGTGTTGTTTGGCACGGACCGACAAGTCTGAGCGCGTCTCTGGTTGCTATGCAACGCGAGGCGAGCTGGCGATTATTGATAATATGTTTTTTTTCATATATGCATGCCTGACTAAGTGACATGCATCTGAAACTGTGCTAAAAATTGCCCAAAACTGATTAAAAAATTAAATTAAAATTAAAGAAACTTAGTGTCACATTTGGGGTCCTCAAAATTTTTCATAGCTTCATGAGTTCCAAGAATCAGTCTGTTTTTTCCATTATTATCAGAGCATTGAGATGATTTTCGAAAAGGTCTTTAATATATGGAAAAGAAGTCCCTTGTGTTTGGTGTGGATGATTGATGTTTGCTCTTCCAATAAAAACATGAAAAAAGCAGAAGACTTTTTTTTAAAAACAATATATGTAGCTCATGCCTGTATGAGTGTTGACTCATCAGTGTTAATATTAAATGAGAAAAGTTGATTTACAGGAGAATAAATATTTGAAAGACAAACAAACGTGTAAGATTCTGCTTTATATTCATCATATAAACTGTATCCTGCCTGACTTATGTATTTCCCTTCACGTAAATTACATCATTTCCACTTTAAATTGATGCCGAAAATATCACCAGAATCCAAGAAATGAAGTTTTTCCCTCCCGATGTTCACACAATATGCCTGTTTGTTCAAAACTGCTAGAATGAAAGTGATAAGTCTTATGTTCCTACTGAGAATATGAAAACCAGTCACCTTCAAAAAAAAGCTGTGACCTCAACTGAAACAGCTCATTTCCCTCTTTGTGTCTGTAAATTCTGTCGATGTTCCACCGTCTCTGCTAACGGGGGAAGCTAACAAGAAGCTAAGTCATGCATGACCCAGAGTGCAATCCATCAACTGCACTCTCATCCACTCATGCCTGGTTTAAAGTTAGAGTTGGACATGAAATGAAGATGTATGGGAAATCTCACCTACTGAAAATATAATCTATAAGTCTGGAGGTTGTGGCAGAGACTGTGGCCGATCAACACCTAAAAGCTTTTTTTTTTCATTGCAACCCTCATATTGTGTTAGTTTCCAGTAAGTGAAAACAGGAAGGCCGGGTGCAAAGATTTGTCCCCTAATTTAAAATCACAAGCTGCTGTCAAACTATGTCATAAAATCCTTTTTTGCTACTTTATTTTGGTTTTGAAGATACTGATTTCTTGAAATGACAGATTCGCAGTTCCTTATAATTTCTCTACAAGTCCTCAAATGCTTTTGGATGCTCTGATATACAGCTGAGCGACACTCTTATTGAAAGCTAAAATCCTGCTAAATTTAAATATAATGCCTGTTGTGCTATTTAAGGGAGAAAGTCACATTAAAATGGAGAAATATAAACAGTGCAAAGTTCTTTGTGGCAAATATACTGTTTGCATTTATTTTGAAATATTAAACTTAATAAATATCAGGCACAACTGTGGGAGGAATTTGGAGAGGACATTAATAGTCTGACACACTGCATAACAGACTACGTCAATATATGTATGGAGGACACCATACCCACCAGAACGGTACAGTGATTTTCCAACAATAAACCCTGGATTAACCCTGACGTAAAGACTCATCTTTAGAAGAAGAAGGGGGCCTTTAAGTCTGGAACCAAGGGCTGTGCAGAATGAGCTGAGGAGTAAGATCAGTGAGAGGAAAACACGCCCAGTGGGGGTGGAGGACCAGTCCTGCTCAGATCAACTATGCAGGATTGTATTTCGAACCTCAGCCTGAAGCTGAGGAGAGGGCCACAAAAAGCTCTGGAAAACAAATTGCGTGGTACCTGAATCCGCTGAATCAAACTATTATTGTAAATATGATTGTTACTCTGTCGCCTAGCATTAAGGGAGTAGTAACTTTAACCCACAACGTTTCTCTAACCTTAAAGTGTTCACCAGAACTTATTCATACTTATTATGCTTGATCAGCATATTTAGAAGTGACAGAAAACAGACAAATGTTAATACCTGCTGACAGAAGATTAGAAAACACTGTGTTGCTGTGGAGCCACATAGTCAGGTGATGAATTTGATTTATTCTGGAGGAGACACACACGGTCAAGGTCAACTTTATTTGTAAAGCACATTTAAAATCAGGGACACTTTAAAACAGAAGTTGCACCAAAGTGCAGAATAAAAGAAAATGAAGTCCAAAAATACATCTCTCACACACACACACACACACACACACACACACACACACACACACACACACACACACACACACACACACACACACACACACACAGCACTAGAGGCCTATTAAAAAATAAAGGATCTTGTCATTAATTAAACCGAAAGCAGCTGTTCGGTCCCAGTTTGAATCTGGTGAAGGACGCGACTCCAAATTGGACATAATGAAATTAAACTGTAGAACAGTCCGTAAATCTTTCTGCTGACGGCTTTTATTTAAAAATCACCAGAGGCAGTTAAACAGAGGGCAGCGGGAGTGCAGCGGGAGTGCAGCAATGGGCAATGCTCTTTTCCTGAAGTTCTAAATCTGCTGTCTTATCTTTAATACGTCACCTTTAGACAAAGTGAAAATCCACAGCTGCTGCTGCAGAATATTAGACTAATAGCTTCCAACGACACGATTCTTCACTTTTCTCAATGCTGCGTTACTGCAGAAGGTTATAAAACGTCTCACATGACCTTCCTTCAAACAGCCTTCTATGAATTATGTTCAGCTTGAGTTCAGTCCCTGTTCAGTATGATAACCATGTACATTAAGTATTATATATTATTTATCCATCACCTTTATCTAACCACAACTTAATCTCATTCAATTCCACTTCAACGCTATTTTTGCTTCTTCAGACAGAATGAGAGGTCAGATCACTTACAAGTTACATATACAAAGACAAAACAAGAGGAGGTTAAGATTCATACAGTCATCTATTAAGTGAATAAAATACTAATACCCAAAAGACAGAACAGAAATAACTTAAAATAAACAAGTTACAATAAAACTATATTAAAAACATTGTACGTGAGTAAAAAGAAGAAGAATGTTAGAATATTGTACAAGAATCAGAATCTTAGAATCTGTTTTTCTTTGCTCTCAATGGATTAAAAAATGGGAACTAGATTTTAAGAAAAAAAAAATCATTATAGCAAAATATTTTCACTTTCACGTAAAACATCAGTACAGAGTTTTCATGTTGTTGAGAAATTGAAATTTCTGTGTTGTTTCTATCTAAAGCAAAGTTTATGTGCTGTAGTTGCCATCACTTCCTTTTGTGTCCTTTCTAAAGCAACAGAACATCTTCTGTTGCTTTAGAAACTCCCATCTTTCTGTTAGTAGGTAAACATACATTTTTACTTATGATAATAATAAAGTTTTTGCAGAGAAATCATAGAAAAGCAAATTTGAATGAAAAATATTTGGTTGAATTTATGATTACAAAATCTCAATTTGCTGGAGATGTAAGGATTACAGGGAATCAAACTCAGGTCTCCTGCGTGAGAGACAGGAACATTACCCCCAGGCTAGAGGTGGAAGAGAAACTCAGGTGCAGAGACAGAGACAGTCCAGTAGGGTTCAGAAAAGTTCTTTACTTAATGAACCAGGCAAAAAGTATCCAACAAAACATCCAAGAAAAAAGGTCAAGAGAATAAAAACAGTTTCTCAAAAACAAAAGTAACAAATCAGGCAAAACACTAAAATAGGTTTTAGTAGGGCTCAGTAGCCAGGGGACAAAAAAAACAACTTAATCACCGTAACACCATGGCCTAGTATTAGGGGTGTGACGAGATCTCGTGTGACGAGATCTCGCGAGATGTGATTTGACGAGATTGCTCGTCGCGTTAAAATTCTGTCTCGTGAGATTTATCCACCCAGCAGCCATAATGACGGAAAACACGGGTATTACTATTGACGACGCCCCCGCCACTTTTAAATTGTTTGTTTGGCAGCATTTTGGGTTCCCGGCAGAAATGATAAATGGTAAGACACGGACAATATGAGACTGTATGCAAACAATGCCGTACAGCGCGGCGTACAGCACGGCGTACGGCGCGGCGCATGCGTGGTGCTCCGCCGAGCCGTTCACTGAACTACTTTCCTCGAAGTGGGTGCGAGCCGTTAACTGAACCACTTGCCCGTAGGTCTGAGCCATTTAGTGAACGGCTTCCCGTGAAATAGTTCTGAACGAATCCACTGAATGACTTTAAGGGGAAGCCGTTCAGTGTACGGTTCGTTCTTGTACTGTCGGTGTATGTGTCGTTTTTTTTTTTTTTTTTAATTATATAGCTTTTTAAAACTCAGACATTTTACAGTAAAGGTTGGTTAAAAACAATAACAACTCAAAGTCACTTTACATTAAAAGCTAGTTAAAATTAGTTAAAAACAATAATACTGATATTATTAATAATAATAATAAATATTGTTATAAGTATTACCCTTATTAAAATTACCAATGAATCAGAAATCATTTTTGTTTATTATATTATATACATATACGCATACATATACACACACGCTCTCTGCACCCCCCCCGTGCGCGCTGAACGAAATTAATGGATCTTTTTACTGAACGATCTGAACTGAACTACTTCTTCAAAGTGAACGACAATTCCCATCACTACAACTCAGTTAAATAAAAGTCTGTTGTCCAGGCATTCATATTATTTGTAATTTAGTTTTCTTAAAATCTCGTCTCGTCCCAATCTCGGGTCTCGTCTCGTGAGCTGAGCGTCTCGTCACACCCCTACCTAGTATCATTTCAAGATTCAGCAAGACACAAACGGATCAGGTGGCTTATATAGACAAGTTCACAAGGCTCAGGTGGACACAATCAAACAATCAGTGACACAATGGAAAAACACACACGTGACCTGCAATCATGCACACTGAGGACCCCACAAGGACAAAACGGTAATTACAATCCCAAAATCCTGACAGGAGAAGGGTTTCTCTGCAGAGGACTATGAATGTTTGTATATAATGTACCATCAATAATTTGAATCTGATCTGATTTCACTATTTTAGTGTGTAAATAGAGCTTCAGATCATTAAAATCAAACATAATGATCAGTTTTCCACCGGCCTGAAGCCTGATTTTTTTTTTTGTATTTCTAATCTATAAAAGTTTTATTTATTACAGTTTTTCTCAATTGGTTTGGTACATTTCTCACATCAGAATTGAAATTCTTACAAGTTCTTGTTCAATTGTCATATCATCATGCCATTTGTGCAGATGAAAAAGGCAGTTTCTCATTGCATTGAACAAATTGCAAATGCTTTTGTCCATCTATGCAAATTATTGAGTACAATTCTCAGTTTTTTCGTACATTATCAATTGCTTTTGTCATGCTAATCAAAATGCTTTGTTATAGGAATCTATCAAATAGTCTCTTTCCCCAAAAAATGTAGGCTATAGTTCATCATATAAGTCTTCACATGCAAAATGATTTACCAAGCGATCATAACATGTCAAGCATATATACATTTCCATCAGACATTTGTCTGTAAATATGATATAAATTGGTAAATTCCTCCCTGGTGAATCTAGACTAATGAAAAGAGTTGATCAACCAATGTGTAACAGGATAGTGTTACGGGGTTCTCCCAGCACAGACAGGAAGGACACGAGACTGGTTGCTGTTCACGCCGAAGCATCTTTATTAAGTTCAGTTCAGTTCAGTTTCTGTTTGTGTTGTCTTTCCTTCTCCGTCGCCGCCGTTTACGCCTTCTCCCTCTCCTCTCAGGCTGTCACTGTGGGTATAGAAATGCGTTCTCATTACCAGATTTTCAACAGCTGTGGAATTGTCTCACCTGACGCTGTTCCCGTGAGCCACTCCCACACGTCTCTCCCCTGCAGCCAAGCGCAGCCCACGCCCCCCTCCACACAATGATCAACAGTTTTCTGAATGAGCTCAAGGGAGCATCTCATGAACAATCTACTGGGGAGTATATGCACTCACCGGCCACTTTATTAGATACACCTGTCCAACTGCTCGTTAACACTTAATTTCTAATCAGCCAATCACGTGGCGGCAACTCAGTGCATTTAGGCATGTTGACATAGTCAAGACAATCTCCTGCAGTTCAAACCGAGCATCAGTATGGGGAAGAAAGGTGATTTGAGTGACTTTGAACGTGTCATGGTTGTTGGTGCCAGAAGGGCTGGTCGGAGTATTTCAGAAACTGCTGGTCTACTGGGATCTTCACGCACAACCATCTCTAGGGTTTACAGAGAATGGTCCGAAAAAGAAAAAATATCCAGTGAGCGGCAGTTCTGTGGGCGGAAATGCCTTGTTGATGCCAGAGGTCAGAGGAGAATGGCCAGACTGGTTCGAGCTGATAGAAAGGCAACAGTGACTCAAATAACCACCCGTTACAACCAAGGTAGGCAGAAAAGACAGTACGTCGAACTTTGAGGCAGATAGGCTACAGCAGCAGAAGACCATGCCGGGTGCCACTCCTTTCAGCTAAGAACAGGAAACTGAGGCTACAATTTGCACAAGCTCATCGAAATTGGACAATAGAAGATTGGAAAAACGTTGCCTGGTCTGATGAGTCTCGATTTCTGCTGCGACATTCGGATGGTAGGGTCAGAATTTGGCGTCAACGACATGAAAGCATGGATCGATCCTGCCTTGTATCAACAGTTCAGGCTGGTGGTGGTGGTGTAATGGTGTGGGGAATATTTTCTTGGCACTCTTTGGGCCCCTTGGTACCAATTGATCATCGTTGCAACACCACAGCCTACCTCAGTATTGTTGCTGACCATGTCCATCCCTTTATGACCACAATGTACCCAACTTCTGATGGCTACTTTCAGCAGGATAATGCGCCATGTCATAAAGCTGGAATCATCTCAGACTGGTTTCTTGAACATGACAATGAGTTAACTGTACTCAAATGGCCTTCACAGTCACCAGATCTCAATTCAATAGAGCATCTTTGGGATGTGGTGGAACGGGAGATTCGCATCATGGATGTGCAGCCGACAAATCTGCGCCAACTGTGTGATGCCATCATGTCAATATGGACCAAACTCTCTGAGGAATGCTTCCAGCACCTTGTTGAATCTATGCCATGAAGAATTGAGGCAGTTCTGAAGGCAAAAGGGGGTCCAACCCGTTATTAGCATGGTGTACCTAATAAAGTGTCCGGTGAGTGTATGTAACCAGAGCACAATAGAAAGTTACAATGTCTGACAATGGAAGGACAACAGCCAAGAAGAAGGCGAGGAAGAGGGGTGAGGCTGCGTGGTGGGAGTTGGAAGAGGAAGAGGCAGACACATGCGTGTTTCTGATTAAATCAGAGCAACACTTGTAGACCATGTTTTGAATCATGGGCTGACTATGGCTGAAGCGGGAAGAAGGGTGTAGCCAAATGTTGGCAGAACAACTGTGTCCTCAATTATTCAAACTTTCCGCAGAGAGAACAGGTGTGTAATCTAACAGTATGTGCTGAATTACATGGAGTTTACTGTATTTACATACAGTAATACAGTAATGCCCCATACAAAATTACAGTAGCCTATTCCACTGATGCTCTATACAATGCCATTGTGTCTTATTCAAATTTGTTTTGGTTTACTATCATATCTGAGGTGGCCCAGCCGAGAATATGGCCCAGCCCAAATATGCCATAATATGCGACAATGTAAGCTTCCACAAGTCAAACCTAGCAAGGCAGTGGTACGCAAACCATAACAGAATGGTAATGGACTTCTTACCACCATACTCCCCATTCCTCAACCCCATTGAGGAATTTTTCTCAGCCCGGAGGTGGAAGGTATATGACTGAGAGCCACACAAACAAGTGACCCTTGTGGCTGCAATGGATGCAGCATGCCAAGACATTACTGCAGATTCCTGCAGAGCATGGATTAGGCACTATCCACGCTGCCTGGCACAGGAGGACATCAGGTATGACGTGGATGAGAATTTGTGGCCTAACAGACAGGAACAGGAAGAAGCTGAAGATCAGGATTGAGATTAGAATTTGGGGAGTTGTTCATATTTTTTGTTTACTTACTGTATGACTTATGTTTATATTTTTGACCTATGTTTACTTACGTATTGTATTTCACGTTTGTTATGTGCAGTGATGTCTTTTTTTTTTCTTTACGCACTGCAATGTCAACGTTTGCCAATAAAGAACTCATTCTGTCTCAATCTTGTCTTTTCCAATCAATCTTACACATATACATTATATGAGGCCAAATGTACAACACTTGTCATCACACCTAAACCACATTTTACATCAACATGTCCCTTCAAAGTGCACTATTCAATTGCCAACATGACTAATGAATTTGATTGTCTTATCCCTACACAATGACTAAACATTCTGATGGCACTGACAAGTATATTGTCACAAAAACTTGCTTTTGAGGGATGGACTAAGGATTTTGAGCAAGAGACTGGCTTTTGCAGGTGATCCACTGTGTTTTGCACTTGATGCACTTGATCTTCTGCAAATTGCAAGAATGATTCGAAAAATGTACCAAAGTGATTGAAAAAAAAATGTAATCAGCTACTGTCTGAATTTAAAGTCAATGAAAAATCAATCTAAAGTGCTTTGTCATTAACTTGTTTTTAACATTCTATTCGTCTTCATGCTTCTTCTCGACAGAAAACATCAAGACCAGCTTGTTAGCAGAAAACTACTGGTCAAATACAGAGATTGTTTCTTCCCTCTACAGGGCAGAAACTTATTAAAAAAAAAGAAACAGAGCAGCAAGTCACAAACTGAGCTGCAAATGGATGAACAATAATTGTTCCATCATTTATTATATTATCTGGAAACAGTTTTTGTAGTTTGTGTTTTCAGCTTCTAGGAGCCATGCAGATTAATGAGGTGTGCATATTGTTATCTTCATAGAGTCATGTTTTAATGATTCAAGCTGTAACAGTGACTCAGCTGCATCTTAATTTAGATGAAATACAACTGTGGTAATTGTGCTGCGAGGCTAACGATGTGCTGCTTAGTATAGATTCATGTAAAGTCAAACAGATGTGACGGTTCCTGAAACTGTAGCTTGAAGTGTTTCTGAGGAGACATCATTATCTCAGTAGGAGATGTCCTGAGATTCTGTGCTATCGTCCGTTCAGATTCTCTTCTCATGTATGTTTAACATCAATAAAAACAGCAGAAGTAGAAACAGATCAGTAAATCTACACAGTAGACTCATCTCACACCGAACCACACAAAGCTGCAGGAAGCATCATAAACAACGGTGGTGAACTGAGCCTTCAGCACATTTAACCTTCAGAATAAAGTTGCATCTTTTATAGCGAGTTGATGCTACAATGGACGATTTCTGTGAGAAACATGTTGGTGTGAATAGAAATAACTGAATCAATCAATCAATCAGTCTTCTTTGCCACATGATCAAATTGTTTCTTTTTTAGGTTTTAATAATCTGAGTCAACGTGTTATTTATTATTGATGTGTAAAGAGAAAACAGAGACTGTTGACTATTGATTTTTAAATAGAAGATAAATGAACAGCTGTGAATGTGACACAAGCCAACAGCTCCTCCAAATCCCCTCCTCCTGCTCTTCCACAACCTCCTCCTCCACCTGCACCTCCACCTTCTCCTCGTCCTCCACCACATCCTCCACTTCTATCCCCTCCTCCTCCTTCGCCCCAGTAAACTTCACCTTCACCATGCTGTCGTGTCATCTCCTGCGTCTCCTTCTCGATGGTCAATGTGCTGCTCTTTCTACACTGTAAAAAAAGATAACCCTGTTTTTGGTACAATTAGTCCAAAACTGAGTAGAATCATTTTGAATTATCTTATTCTCGTCAGATCATTTTGCTTATTTTAAGTTTGTGTTATTCTTGGTTTTCAATTTAATTCCTTATTTTTCATCTCCTATCAATGACTTTTTAATTGTATAGTTTTCATTTTAATTTTGTTAAAAGCAAATAAACAAACATTTGACCCGTGAATGGAATAATATAATTCAAGATAAGATAATTCTAATACCTGGAGTCGTGTGTTATATCAGAAACATTTCTGTAGTAATAATTGAGTTATATTAAAAGTGCAGTTATGCAGAATAGTAGTATTAGTTTCATTGGAATCAGTCAGACTGTCAGTTCCTTCCAATGTTCGCAGCTGACAATGTGATGATTATTATTCAGGCAAACTGTGGAAATGGAGCCTGTCGTCAGGGCTTCGAGCAGAGTTCATTGACTCCCATTAAGAAGCTCAGCATCACAGGCAGCAAGCAGCAGCTTATTCAGTGTCAGGGAAGTGAAAGTGAAGCTTTTGTGTTCTGTCAGTGTGTGTGACTGACTCCAACACTAATTTCAAAGTGCTTACTTAGGCTCGCTGAGCTTAACAGAGCATATTAGCCTATAGAGGAATCCTTCTGTGGTAATTGTGTGTGTGTGTGTGTGTGTGTGTGTGTGTGTGTGTGTGTGTGTGTGTGTGTGTGTGTGTGTGTGTGTGTGTGAGGCAGTTAAGAGGCTAGGATGGAGAGAATGACAGAAAAGAACAATGAGAAGTTAAAATGAAACATGACATCAAGACAAGTAGAACATAAGAAATGGAGAAAGAAGGAAGACAAGGAAACTAAAACAGCAGAAGAGGAGAATTAAGATGATGATGATGATGATGATGGTGATGATGTTGATGATGTTGATTATCAGACTTAAAGTAGTCACATAGCTAATCACCTCATATTGTTGAATTATTTATTTTAACCCCTGATCGGAACATTATCATCCTGTTCAAACATTGTCACCATATTACACATATTTATTTATTTCACATTAATGACAGTTATTCTCCATATTCTCTTATAGAACAGTTTTTCATCATTTGTTATTTATTCATCTCAGTAAAGATGTGAGCTCTCACTGATTATAACAGAAGAAAAAGAAACTTGCATTGAAGGTTAAGGTTTAGACTATGACTGCACATGCATACACACACACACACACACACACACACACACACACACACACACACACACACACACACACACACACAGGGAACCAAACATCAGAACTGTTAGACATGAGGAGCATTTTGTCACCTTAAATGACTCAGACTCTTCTGAAAACAGCTGGAGAAGGAGACACAGCTTCACTTTACAGGGAATTTTACATCAAACCTCATCTAATGCTCTGAACTTCAAACCTGAGAGAAACAGAGAGAGAGAGAGAAACCAGATGGAGAAATAATAAAAATAATGTCACAGAAGCTATTTTCTGCTGACTTTAAAGGATAGAGAGATAGATAGACAGACAGACAGACAGATAGACAGATAGATAGATTTTATCCTCTTCTTTATTCACAATTCAAAATTCAAATTAAAAATTAATCTTAATTGTAAAAATAATAAAAAAGGGAAGAGTAAAGTAAATAAAAATAAATACAAAACATAGGAAAAAATCCAATAATGTTTGAGGATGAGTCATAGATGGGGGGATTGGTTGACAGATGAGTAGAATTTTGTTTGTTGTTTTGAGGGGAAAAAGACAAGAGATGAAGTGGAAAAGAGAGACAAAAAAACAGAGACAGATGAGGTGAAGATAAAGTGTCAAATGAAGTGAAATACAGCTGCAGCTTTTTAATGAGCTGCTTTACTCAAATCAAGTCATGGTTACTTTTGTCCCAACAACAACTTTGACCCAACTATAAAGAGACAAGCTGCACAGACCCAGACAGCGACAGCAAAACATGGAGAGAGAAGCTGAAATTGACTATTTGATAGCATCAAAAACACAACAGGAGACGGACAGAAAACAGCCAGAGGCTGTTACAGCCGATCACAAACCAGCTGAGAGAAAGGAACACACCCACCTGTAAACAACCTGTAACCACGGCTCCTCATCAACATAAAGTGAAGGGACAGAGTTTATTCATTTTTATCCTGAATGAGTAGAGACTCAACAAATTTCTCATCCAAACATCTGATTTATTCGAGTTATCATTACAAGTTACATTTCTAAATATTAATATTACATTTTAACACATCATGATGTTAATTTGTAATAAGCTGAGTCTTCTAGTGAGTTTAACTGTGTTTAACAGTTTAAACTGTTTTTAACTGTTATTTTTCTTGTTTTCAATTTTTTATCTATGTATTTTAACTGTTTAAAACAATTTTAATTGTTTACCTGTGTTTATTATCAACTTTAACTGCTTTTATTGACTGTTTTAGCTGTTTTTAATTTAATTTAATTTTAATTTAATTTAATTTTTAACTGTGCTTATTAACAGTTTTAACTGTGTTTATTATAGATTTTAAATATTTGTTACTGTTTTAACTGTTTTCAACTATATTACAGCTAAAATGGTGTAAGCTTGAATGAATATGGGATATTGTCATTATGTTTGTACAGTGACATAACGTTTGTGTTTTAGCATAGAATTTTATTACAGAGACTATCTGACAAAGCAGAAACAGATGGAAGAAATCATGTTATAATCAGCAGCTGCAGCTGGATGTTCGTCTCGCTGCAGCAGAGTCGGAGCTGGACCTGAGCCGGACTCATTATAGGCAGGGAGAAGCCTGCAGCCTATATAGGCAGAAAAAGTCCAATAATTCCAACATCCAACAACAATCTCCATGGCAACAGTTCCTGCCACGATCCCCAACTCCTCCACTTGACTCCCAATAATGATCCAAGCACCCATAAAAATGCTTTTTTCCACTCAGAGCTACGCTTCACTCTGATGGCTTCTGCCTTTCATTTACACCTGATGGTCTCCTCTCTGCTGGAGTTTGTGTGTGTGTGTGTGTATATATACACACAAATATGTAAGGTAGCTTGATACTGTTTGTGTGTGTGTGGATCAATAACTCTCAGGTATAGGGGTCTATAAAAATGCTAAATATGAATTATTGCTCCTTAAGTGTCATGTAAGCCTGAGGCTCATGCACACACACACATGGCCGTGTCTTGGAATCAGAGGTTATGCAATATTAATATTGGTAATAAATATGATGATTATTTTACGTCCTTCTGTCCAATATAACAGCCTGAAGCAAGGCTCATTGCGTGTGTGTGTGTGTTTGTGTGCGTGTGCATTATCAGCTTTCAAAGGAGGTTTTTGTTGCATCTATGACCTTTTCTTGACAGAAATCACTCCCCCTGACAGGAAATGCAAAGATTATGATATTAAGTTGGACTTTATTTATTCATCTCGATTTTGTTTTTTAAACAGGAGAAAATCACATTCATGCAAACTGCTTATTTGCATTTTCTCCCGTTTTGTCCCAGACCCTAACAGATTTTTCTCTCTAAGCTTAGATACAGCTGATTCTGTCTTTATGGCTTTGTATTTGTCCCTTTTTATGACTTTTCTAAGAACTCTAAAAAAAAAGTCCCCAATGAATATTTTCAGAATCAAAATGACTGAGTTAAAGTTTTACCTGGTTTGAATAAAAAAAAAACAATTTAACTTCAATGTATTTTGCATTTGCTTTTTGGTTGGCTAAGTGAACATGGACTGATTGTGAACCCAGCCAACTGTTAGTTTGGCCTGATGGCCATTGATTTCCTGGGCCACCGCGTCTGTCCTCTGGGGGCAGTTCCCCTGCCTGCCAAAGTTGAGGCCATCCCTGCCTTTCCACCTTCCCGGACTGTCAGGACCCTGCAGCAGTTCCTCAGCATGATGAACCTTTATAATTTTTTTATTCCTGGGGCACCTTACTTGCTGTGCCCGATTTACAAAGCGCAGAGGGGTTAAAAGGCCAGCGCATGAAAGCTGCTCTCCAGGCCACACTCACGGAGGCTACATGGATTGGTCACCTGCCATGAGTCTTATTGAGCCTGCATTCTGCTCCAAAGGTGGACCTGCAGTCCTCATCGGCAGAGCTCGTTTTTGGTCAGCTGCTGAGGGTTCTTGGGGAGTTCCTCCTGGATGCTTCTGCCCCCTGGCCAGCCATAGTTCCTCATCCTGTGTTCCAGGATCCTGCCCGGGTTTGCATCCAGGTGCCTGCCCATCACTGTCACTGTCCCCGGGTCATACATCCTGAAGGACCTTCTCTCTGCAGAATATGTTTTCATCTGTCATTAGGTCCACCGTTCTTGGCTCTGGCTCCTTATGATGGACCTTTTCAGGTGGTTGAGGCTGACATGTGTGGTGGATGTTGGGGGGCATTCAGAGCAGGTTTCAGTAGATTGCCTAAAGCCTGCCACACACACACGCACACACATAACACACAGACTTACTGTCACACACATGTTGTTCTAGCTCAGTGGTTCTTCATCTTCACTCATTTCTAGTTTCCCTCTCTCTAACCCTTTGTGAACTGTCATTGTATTTTTCAGCCAGACCATTGCAACTCTCTCTCTCTCCCTGTCTCTCTCTCTCTCTTCTCCCTCCCTCTGACACACACACACATAATGGGGTTCATTTCACAGCACATTGCCACCATTATTTGCCATTTCTACCCATGGCCATAATCATGGGGACTGAGATGAGTATGAGTCGTGAAATCATTCCTTCTGCAGTCAGATCAGCCTGCCCTGAGTGTGTGTGTGTGTGTGTGTGTGTGTGTGTGTGTGTGTGTGTGTGTGTGTGTCAGGGGTGTCTCTAGGAGTTCACAAGGCCTGGGGCTGAGCCCAGACCATCTGGGGCTGTGATCATTGTGCGTGTGTTCCCTGCTGTTCTGCCTGGACCATTTCTGCATTGTATGGCAAAATTATTTACAATATTGCGTTGCATGATGTTGCATGATGTTATGTAAGGTACCATGACATGGCAGGGTATGATGTGGCGTACCGTATTTTCACGACTATAAGGCGCATATAAAAGTCTTTGATTTTTTTCAAAATGTGCGGTGCGCCCTATGTGCGGACGTATTAGAGACCACCACGAAGAGGACGTAGTAGAGAACATGTGAACATTAAAGGGGGATGTGTGGGCGTGGATTATGTATAAAAGAACAGGTATGTGCTTTATGCAGAACATTGTTGTTTTAACAACACTAAAAATGGCAAAGAGACACGCGTAGGAAGTTCAGTTTAAGCTGAAGGCTATCCGCTACGCCGTAGAATATGGGAATCGAGCCGCCGCGAGAGAATATAAAATTAACGAGTCGATGATTCGCAAGTGGAGGAAGCTGGAGAATGAGCTCCGACAGGCGAAGAAGACTCAGCTGAGTTTCCGCGGACATAAAGCGAGGTGGCCGGAGTTGGAGGAGAGACTCGAGCAATGGATCGTTGAGCAAAGAGCGAGCGGGAGGAGCGTTTCGACTGTCGCCATCCGACTTAGAGCAGCAACGATAGCGGAGGAAATGAAAATTGAACATTTTCAAGGAGGTCCGTCTTGGTGCTGGCGTTTTATGAAACGGTGCCATATTTCCATCCGCACCAGGACTAGGGTAGCGCAGCAACGTCCAGCGGATTATTCTGAAAAGATGGCGAATTTCCGGTCCTACTGCGAGAAGCACATCGCCGACAAGCGCATCCAGCCGATCTCCCGATCTATTTTTTAAATGCGCACACTTCTCTCACTCGTCTGCTTGTGTGTGTGTTGTTGTAAGGCGGACGTACATAGTAGAGGACATGTATATAAAACCCGCGCCCTATCGTCAGGTACGCCTTATGTGTGTGTTAAATACAGGAATGGCACACGTAACTGAGACTGCGCCTTTTAGTACGGTGCGCCTTATGGTCGTGAAAATACGGTAATATGGCATGATTTTTCTAAGTGATGCAATATTTTTTTGTGTAAAATTGTTAAAACTGAAATTATTAAAGGTTATTTTTCTGTTATACAGAAATTTATTTTTCCGGATAATAACCTTGCTGAACGTTGAGACTTTGATCTCACACACGTTTCTCAGCTGGTTTCTTTAAACTCTAAATGTGTAATTAGGTCTAAACTTTCCTGTCGAACTCTAGTGACCTCGTTCAGTGACCAGAGGGAACGAAGCAGCTTCAAAAGAAAAACAAAGTGGTTTTTGGGCAAAAAAGAAATCTATGAGGAACATAACAGTGGGTAAACAGATGAGTAGAGAGAAAAAGAATGTAAGAGAGCAGTGTCAGGAGCAAAATAAAGAAGCAGCAGAGAACAGAGATATGAGAGGATCATAAAGGGCTTTTTTTTCTAACAGCAGAGGCTGGATCTTCCCTCCGGCTCCTTACACTGTTATTGTAAGACTAAATAGAGACAATTTTCTCGCACACGCTCTGCTCTAATTTCGCTCTTCGCCTGGGGAGGAACACGCTGCCACAGCTGGGTCAGCACACAGCTGATGGTCACTCACACACCCAAGGAGATTATTCTTTGTTCAGGACGGACGGGAGAGGCAGAGAAAGGGAAAGACAGGAAGAGAGGAGGAGGATGATGATGAGGAAGACGATGAGGACGAGGACACAGGAAAGGTGAGAGAAGACAGGAGATAAAAGATTAGGCGAGGAGAGAGAGGAGATCAGAAGCAAACAAGAGGGGATGAGAGAAGACAGAAAGAGATACAGAGTGAGAGAGAGATACATACAACATAAAGGACAAAAATGTTTCATTCATTCCTATGAATTCCAGTTTGTTCCTCACTAGGGTCATAGGGGTCTGCTGGAGCCAATCCCAGCATACGCTGTATGATAGGCAGCAAACAGGTCACCAGTCTACTGTTGGGCACACACATCATTCATTCACACACTCATACCCATTGGCATTTTCTTGCTATGAGGCAATGGCGCTACCCACTAGCATGCCATGTCTCCCCCCCAAAATGTTTCATGAGTATTTTTATTATATTTCTTCTAAAGCTCTACTCAATAACCATCAGACAGATGATTGATTGTTGCTATGAAAATAATGCTTTTAACTTGTGGTTTTGTCACAATTAAATCCTTCTTATAAAATGTGTTTCTGTCAAACTGACACATGGCGTCAGACATAATTATTTATTAATTACACCTTTTGAATTTATTTGGGAGTAAGCTTGGAGCTTCGCTCCGAGCCCCATTATTATTCCACAGATTTTTTTTTCTTATTCCTCTTCTGTACAGATATCAGCACCTAACTCATCCTACAGCTTTAAGAGGACCAAAGCGACTTATTTATTAAAACATTCATCTTGATATCTGATATCTGAGAAAAATACTGCGATATCTTGATATCTGATATCTGAGAAAAATACTGAATTTTAATGGGCAGCCTCTAAGTGCTGCCACGTCTGTACCAGATTGATATGTATGTGAAGGAGTATACGTTGCTGAATAAATACTGAAAAGAAAATATTTGTTGTAGGTGTGCTCCTTAATATCATTATATAGCCTATTAATATTAAATTACTAATATTATTTTGAAATCTCTAGAAGCGCATTATAATGTACGTATTTGCGCAGTATCCTACAAAACACTTTCAAAATACATGCTACTTTAAACTCTTATTTCATATTTATATGCCCTGAAATGTAGAGGTCAAAGGTGATATATGGCAGCACATTCAGAAGTGAATATTTTTATTGTTATTATTGTTATTGAAACAGCTATGTTGTACATTAAAGCTGCAGCCTTGGAGATGGTCAGCACAGCAGCAGACATTATGATTCTAGGTGGACAGATGACTTATCACCTACTCGTCCTTTGCTGTGAGCTGAGTACCCCATACTAATAGACACACACACACACACACACACACACACACACACACACACACACACACACGCACACACACACACACACACACAAACGTGCTGGAGGGAAACATGACCCCTTTTCCTGCTGTGTGAATCACAACACACATGTAATACACAAATATGGTAATATATGTATAATCCTCATATGTGAACATGCCAACATGCAGATGATTACTCAGTTCTACAAAGGTGAATACATACACACAGGGAATGACTTTTATGCTACTGTTTTTGTAGGAGCATGATGATCTGGTGTTTTCATTGACTATCACTTGGTGGTTGGTCACACACACATACGCAAAAAGAATGCACATGCACACACAACCAATATTGTTTCAATTTTCAAAAACTAAAACTAGTTTCAATGCCTGTCTGCTATCTGGTAATACAAGTAAAGTGACATTTGATGTACGTCATAAGATACTAATGAAATATTTACAAAGGCTGGAGAAATTACATTAATGGTATCCAGGTTACACAAAAACAGGTAAGCTGAATGTACGCTAGTTTACTTTTATTTTGAAAAGTTTCTGTCATCCTGTCTTCCACCTTCATGAAAGGTTTGGTATGAATGTTGAGTCATGTCTCATGAAACAGTCATGTGGTTTATAGTCAAGCTTTATTTGCAGTTTATGAAACTGCTATAAATGTGTTATGAACTCACCTGTCAAGTGTTTCAAAAAAACTAAATGACACTGGCAGGAAAAGGAAATTAAGTTTGAATAATGCATTAGTCAATAAAATAGGATTCAGGACTGAAGCTATACAGTAAAACAGCCTCAGATCTATCAGTGTTTAGCCTCTTTAATGCTCAGCTGAAGAGGTTGTTGTTAAGCAGATGTGGCTCTGATTGTTCTGATTGTTGTGATATTGGACAGAAACGGCAGGATGGAAGCGTCTTATCTATATGGAAACGAGCTGCGCAGCAGAAACATTGTTATTCTGAACACAGATCACTTTGTAACCGCTGATTACATGGATCCATCAGCTGAGAGGCGTTTCCAATTGTTTTTCCGTCTGACTGCAATCAACAGACGCTCAGACACACACACACGCACACACGCACGCACATACAAACAAATACCTTAGTGCAGACACACATGCTTCTCAACTGAAAGAACACACACACTGAAAAACACCTGCTGTGCTTCAGTTTTTTTTGTTTTAGTGTCAGCTGAGTGATCACAGGTTGTAGGACAGGTGTGAGATGAGCAGATACATGATCATTTATATCTGAACTTTTAGTTTTCCTGCTGCTATATACTACAGTAGAGCTGCAATGATTAATCAATTAGCTGCCAACTATTATATCTTAAATTACCAACTATTTTTACAATCACCTGTATTTCCTGCATTTTCAGTTGTATTCAATATATGTATATTATATATATCATTGGTGTCTTTGGTCTGACAGTGGAGCTTTTGTCATGTGTCTGGTTTTGTTTTATTTCGAGAAAGTTTTTTTTTTTAAATGGTCCTAATTGTGTCAGCTAATGACTTCAGATTTGTCTCTTGTTATTCTGTAGAATCACTTGTTTTAACTGTAAATGTCAAATGTAATTGCCTCTTTATGATTAGATCTGTTAGTCTGCTGCTGAAGAGCTTATAAAAAAGACAAAAGTTAAATTCTATCTGACAGGTTCACATCAGAGCTGAAACAGTGAGATTTAAAACAACATGTTTATGTGTTATCTCTATAACAAATCATGTGGTTATTGACGCTGTGTTTACTGACTGAAGCTGCTGTGATCTCGTCTGAAAATGTTTGCTGATTTTCTGTTTGTGTAGAAACAGAACATTAAGTCAAGTCTTTGTCCTGATGACTGAAAATCAGTTAATCAGATGAGTCCAGAGTCATTTGGCAGTTTGATGGTTCTGAAAATGGCAAAATAATGAAGCAATGAAAAGCAATTTGATGGTTCTGACGAAAGTGTAAATTTATGTTTAAATGTCATCTTCTGAATCACAGAGTTAAGAGTCTAAATATGGGAAAAAAAATGACTCCAACAAACAAATAATCATATAATTGATCATTGACGTTTGTTTCTGTTCTACATGATGAAGTAAACAGTTTTTTTCCCCTACAAATTAAATGATTGATGGTTTCTGATCACAACTCCTGATTGTAGATTGAATGTTTTCTTATGCGTAAAAAAACAACAACCTGATGCCATTAAAATATATATTAAAACATAATCAAATGCCAATCAATAATCAATGGATATGAGTATCAATGTAGGATATGAACAGGTAATTCTCAAAACAGTTCTGGCTATTTGATCCTTTATTTGTAGGTAAAAGTCCTGCATGGAACATTCTACTCGAGTAAAATTTCAAGTAGCCTATTAACAGCAAAACTCATGAGTGGATTCACTTTATAGTCAGATAATTGGATTGGACTGTCAGATTAGTAGTCAAATGTGTGTCTGTGTGTGTGTGTGTGTGTGCTCTTTTATTTTGATATGTGTTTTATTTTGGAAAGTGAACGTTGTTTGTAGCTTGACTTCCTGTCTGGTTTGATCTGCTGATGAATTCTCTCTAAAATAATCTGTTATTGATAATGTCGGCATATCTGAGCCAATATTCAACGGTTGACTATGTTATGGCAGCAGTTGTTGATACTAAAATACTGTCGTTGTATCTAACAAACACATTAGTGGAACTATATTTCCAGATTTCAACTGCTCAACAGTGAAGCTGAAACTCAACAGTTAAAGCTGAATTTTGATACACGCAAGAATAAAAACCACAATATTAAATAAAGAAAACATGCCTGTACCTTGGATAACTACCATAGTGGAAGTAAAGTTTTAGTAAGAGTGAGATTCATCTGAATGAATGTTAAACTCCACCAATGTCTGTGCTAGCAGAGAAACAGAAAAAGTTGGTTCTGCTGCTGCTCCTGAGTGGTTCTGGGTAATAACTGTCCCATGTCTTTGGAAAAGTCATCACACTCTATGTTCTGTTGCCACCAGGCTGCACCCGACTCCTCTGCTGCATTTTTAAAGAATGTTCTTGCTTGAATTTGAAAGTTTACTCCAAAAACTCCAACAAAAGCCTTTGGCCAAATTATCTTCCAATGCCATGCCACAAAAAAAAGAAGAAAAAAACATGATGAAAGAAGCCGAAACATAAAACTGCACATCAGTGGGAGGTCAAGAGGGTTTTATCCGTATAGAAGAACTCATTCTGCAGGAAAACACACACACACACACACACACACACACACACACACACACACACACACTCACTCACTCTCATTCCAGGTTTTGTCTGTATCTCTATCACACACATCTTTTCTAGTGTGTGTGATGCATCTGCTGATGAGGGTCAGTGACCTTTTAGATCCACTGAGGTAAAGGACCGAAACAGCAGGAGGAGGGGGGGGGGGGGATGTGAAGAACTTTCGAAAGACAGAGAGAAGTTGAAGAAGTTCTTCATTATTTATCTCTCAGTTCAATCTACGCCTTGTCACTCCTGGACACTTAATTTTTACAGGATTTTATAATGACTATGAAATGTTTGTCTAAACTCTTAATGCACCAACATACCTATATAACTAGAGCTGCAATATTAGTCAATCTCTGGTTCCAGCTTCTCAACTTTGTTTATTTTCTGGTTTCTTTAGTCTTCTATACTAGTAAACTGATGATCTTTGGCTTGTAGACTGTTGGTCTGGACAAAAAAAGATATTTTAGGTTGAATGTTCAGCCCTAATTACAGCAATTTCAGTTAATTTCATGTTGAAAATCACACATTAAACATGTTCATAAAGACTACACTAATCTACCAATTCTCTTCTAGCAGGAACCTTCGTCAATCACAGCACATCATAAAAAAAATCAACAGTAGATGAATTCACACAAACTGCATCACTACATGTGTCAGATTTGCCCTTTTATAACATGTACTATACATGTATAGTCAGCCATTTTCTATACCTGCTTATTCCTCATTAGGGTCGCAGGGGTCTGCTGGAGCCTATCCCAGCCCGTTACGGCGAGAGGCAGGGATACACCCCAGATGGTCGCCAGCCAGGTCGTGGGGCACACACACCATTCACTCACACACTCACACCTACGGGTAATTTAGAGTTGCCAATTAACCTGAGCATGTTTTTGGACTGTGGGAGGAAGCCGGAGTACCCGGTGAAAACCCACGCAGACATGGGGAGAACATGCAAACTCCACACAGAAAGGTCCCAGACCCCGGACCAAGGAAGTCTTGAACCTGCGACCTTCTTGCTGTGAGGCAACAGCGCTTATACATGTATAGTATTGATGATAAATTTTCTTCTACGGCAGTTTCTTTTTAAGCTTCTGTGCATTTCTCTTCTGTCAGATTTAGTTTGTGATGCATTTTGTTTGTTTCTTTGCAAATATTCAAGACCCACAGTAGTTTTAAGTAACCCTTTATTTTACAGGTCCTTGGCTACCAGTGATGGGAATGACTCACGGCTTTACTTTCTTCAGTAATCAGTAATCTAACTCATTACTTTTTCTTCCACTTCAATGCTGTTACCTTTACTAGCGCACTTTACTACAAAAAAAGCAAAGCTGCAGTAGCAGCAAAAATTTCCCTCAGTCTCTGCTCCATCTGTTTTTCAGGCTGCTCAAAGCAGTAAAAGCTGTTTTCTGGTTTGATGAATTGATTCATCCTGACTAAGACATAAACTCGTTCTGGATTCCTGTGCTGTCCAAACATCTTTACAAACTAATTCATATGCCGCCATTGTCTTGATGCTCTGAAGTGGCCTCAACCATCTGCCTCTGGCGTGTTGCCCACTTACACACCTGCCACAGCTTGGTGAGGTCTTGGTGAGGAACATCCACAAAAACCTTTGTGTCACAAGCGGAAAGTGTTGGAGGTGTCAAATATGTTTCTGTGAGGCTGCAGTGGAGAGAGAAGTACTCATCTCACCTCAGGATGCAAGGATGAAGAAAACAGATTTTGGTATTTTCTACCATATATTTTCAGATTTAAGGGAAATCCACCCTAATGACATAAAAATAGGAGCCATTTCTAAACTTTATGCAGCATTTAAATGATCTTTTCTTGCATCATAAAACCTGTAGATGCGCAGATAGACATGTCTCATATACATCTCTCTCTCTCTCTCTCTCTCTCTCTCTCTCTCAATATTTCAATTCAAATAGCTTTATTAGCATCAAGAGCAAACACACTCACTGTTCTTCAGCATTTGGCAGGTAAAAACTATTCTGCCTCTCGGCTGCAGCTCTCTACATCTTGTCCTAACAGAATGGATATTTCAGGTTTTGTTGTTTAGTAAAATTCGGGGTGTTTTTGTTTGAATTTGAAAAAATATTCTGTCTGGATTGGTTGGAGTTGTGTGCGTTCTGTTCAACTTTGTTTTCCTTACACAGCTTGCAGAATTGTTCTTCTTTGTGTAGCCATGTTGTTTTATATCAGCCTGTCTCAATAGCCAAGCTGTGGACGCTGAGACTGTCAATGTGGTTCTGTGCTTGATACCAGTTTCTGAGCTCAGATAATCAGCCACAGTGAATTGTTTGTTGAGGGACAGAAAACAATGCATTGTGCTTTGTGCTTTTTGTTTGTTTGCTCCAATTAGTGATGTAGTTTAGTTTCTGCTGTGTAATAATTTGGTTGGCTCTGATTGATATGTTGTCAGACTGGTCCTGAGGCAGTGAACAGAGCTTCAGGAGCAGCTGGGTGAGGAGACCCTGTTCTCTGCTCAGCTCTTGGTGCTGCAGGTGGGGATAGGAGCGGGTGGGGGAGCCACTGTTTTTTTAGTTGAAGCCAATATTTGATTATGTTTTTTATTTATATGTATGATGTGAATTGACCTTTTTTGCAATGCATATTGAGCCAAATTCTGGTAGGTGATTTGGGTGTAAATTTGACATTTTATGGCATAGAAAGCCCTTTGTGCTTTATCTCTCTCAGTTCATTTACTGCCTAGATGAAACTTCCAGTGAAATTTATTTTCACTCCTAAATAATTATGATCAGTACAATGGTCTAATTTGTGTGTTCCTTATCTAACAATATGAGTTTTTCTGAATCTTTTTTGAAATATCATTGTCTTTTGTCTTTTTAATGTTTACTGCCATGTTTACTGTTTCTCTCTGTCTTTGCCCTGATGACAGTGGACAGATCAGATCAAACAGTGGTTGTGATGAACTTTCCTTTGAAAAACTGCAGCTAAAGGAATCAATAAGATTCAAGAGAACATACAAGAGAGATCAGGCCACATACCTGCCTGTGTCTGTGTGTGTAAATATATAAAGGGCACCTTCTTCAGAAAATAGTGCTTATAACTCCAGACATTCTGACACATACACACACACACACACACTGCAGCTACAATCATGAGCTAAACCATATTAATTATTAATTCCCTGCTCTTTCTATCAGTCTCAAACTCTTTCCAGTGATTTGTTCTCATTAAACACATTAAAAATGCTTGACAAACAAAATCATCATCTTAAGTAAAAAATCTGTTTGAATTTTGTTTTCTCACACACACTCACAGTCTGGTGGAAAACAGCTTCATCAGACTCAGCTGTTACTTTTTTGGGTAATGTCTGCCAAGTCTTTTTTTGTTGTTGTGTGACTCTCACTAATCTTTAACCTCTAATCTCTAATCTGCTCTTTTCCACCCAGCTTCATTTTTTTTCCTTCCGCCGCTGCTGCTTTGCTGAGATTTAATCAATTCCTCAGTTGCTGTAGCTTCCATTGCAAAGCAAAGCCGGCTAATTTAAATGTGGAGCATTTAAAATGTAAATTACAAGCTAATTAAATTAATGGCACAAGTGATTTAGCCATTTCACTCGTTTGCCCTGAGCGACGGATAAACCGTCTCGACTCAGGAGGAAAAAGGCTAAATGCTTAACACACACACACACACACACACACACACACACACACACACACACACACAGCCAGACCTCACAGGACCTGCAGGGAAATTAGTTTCAGGACAAGAGGAGCAAGAGAAGGAGGAAAAGGAGGAGGAGGATAGAAGGATGTAAGAGAAAAGGTGGAGACAAAGGGGACAAGAAGAAGGAAAAGGCTGAAATGATGAAAGAGAGAGGAAGGAGAGCAAGGAGATGAAAGAAGGGTGAGGATACAAATGGAATGTGATGGAATGATGAAATGAAAGAGTACAGTACTCACTTCTTTGTTTTTTCAGTGAGAGAAGAAGACCAGAAAGTGAGGAAGAAGAAGAAGAGAGTGGAGATTTAAAGGCAGATAAAAGAAAGAGACAGAATTATATAAGAAGATCTGAGGAATGAGAGGGGGAATCTGAAGTAAGGAGAAGAAGGAAAGAACAGAGGAGGAGGAGGAGGAAGAAGAGGAGGAAGAGGAGGAGCAGCAGCTGTGAACTGGTGGTAAATGGAGTATTGATTTAGAGGAGATGAGATTTTCAGAGTAAACACATAAGCAAAGTGTTCTCTGCTGTGACCTGAAAACACACACACACACACACACACACACACACACACACACACACACACACACACACACACACACACACACACACACACACACACACACACACACACACACACACACACAGTGAAGAACATACTGTAGTTACAATCCTGTCTGACTTTGGGCCCTAAATTCTTGTCAGAGTGAGCTCTCTTCCCACAAAATGAACAATATTTAATATTGTTATCCATTTGTTATTGAAACTTCTACACCACCACAGCCCAAATTAAAATATTTACTCATTTTATTTACTAATTAAAAACAGCAGCTACAGCAAGTGGATGATTCAAACATGTTCAACAATCAAATCAAATATAAATGAATATTTCTTAATATTAATTGTAATATTAATTGTATATATATGTACTTTCTTCAGATATATATATATATATATATTATTTTACAGCTCACTTTGCAGAAGTCTATATATAATCTATAATATTCTCTAGATGATGACTTTGACCTTTAGCTTTGATTGATTTTTTTTTTCAGTGTAGGCGTCACTTCTTCCTTCTGTTCGCAGATTTTGTCTAATGATGTTTCTCCTGTTTCTTTCATCCTGTTCACTTTGTTCCCAACATGTAATAAGCTGCTGTGCAGATTTCTGTCTAATGAGCGATTTAAATTTTCTCTCCGGCTGCTCAGTGCTGCTCAGGCCGAACACACAGATCAATACACTTGAATCATAAAATGAAACCGGAAATCAGAAGGAGGTTCGGCCCTGGGCAGCGAGTTAATTATGTTCAGCTGTGGAGCAGCGAGAGACATTTAATTGATGCTTCTACATAAATGTTTTCCTACAAATCAATATGAGACTAGAGTGATGTTTATACAATAACTTGATGAGGGTTGATGCAGGTTGATGTTACACGCACATGCACACACACACACACACACACACACACACACACACACACACACACACACACACACACACACACACACTTGTTTCTATACTTCTCAACAATGTTATTGATATTTTCTGTCTCTGAATTATTTCTGCAGAATAAACCTGTTCTTTTTCCCTTTGAACAAAGTCTGATAAAGTCATAATACGTCAAACAGCTCAGTGACTCTGTAGCCAGACTAAATGTATTTACTCTGCATTAATATCCTCAAAACCACAAACACACAACCAATGTCCTGTAAATCCAGTTAGTGTCATTTAGTTCCTGATACTGATTCCTAATACTCATCTCACTTATCGATTACTTGCTTGATTTATAAAATGGTGTGAAATGTTGATTACTGTTTCAAAGTTGAAGATTCAACCTAAAATGCCATTTTTTGTCAATCCATAACCCAAAGTTTATAGAAGACTAAAGAAACTGGAAAATAATGATTACAAAGTGTTAACAATACTCTTCTACACACACACACACACACACACACTCAAAGTTTTAAAAACGGAAAACCCTGACAGCACAAACTGTTTTTATTCCAGTTGATACCTGTGTTACATTAATTCAGTTCTGAATATTCGATTGTTATCAGTGAAATAAAAAGCCTGAGAACATTATTCAGCCTCCATGTTGTGTAGAGGGTCAGATGTCAACCGTGAGGTGAAAAGTCGTAACACACTGCTGTCACCACAGCTGCTAGAAACTAGAGCATAATCAGTTTTAAAATTGTAGCCAAAAAATACAGAGCGTTGTGCCAGAAAGGGAATCCACTGTAAAACCTTAGCCAAGTCAATCATAGAGACAACATTGGATGGTGGTGTGTAGAATGACTCCAGTAGAGAAAAAAATGAAGAGAGCAAAAGCAGAACAGAGAACAAAATGGTGGAAACTGAAAAAGGAAGAGTGTTGCATGATTTTTAGGAAGAAGTTGAGCCAGGCTCTAGGTGGGTGGTGTTTCCAGATAACTAGACAACTACAGCTAATGTGATCAGGGAGACGGGTAGAAGAATACCTGGTTTGTCCTCTGGAAGGAAAGTAGATAAGGAGACTTGGTGGTGGAATGAGCAGGTACAGGAGTGTATTGTATACAGAGAAAGAGTTAAGCCAATTAGAAATGGGACACTGAGAGGAGTCTGGAGTGGCAGAGAAGTATGTCAGAGCATTGCAGGACATGTATGAGGACTGTAAGACAGTGGTGAGATGTGCTGTAGGCAGTGTTGGGGTAGTTACTAAAAAAAGGAACTAGTTACAAGTTACTTGTGAAATTTGTAACTACGTTACTTTACTATAATGCCTTTGAAAAGTAACTTCACTACCATTTTTTTTTAAGCAAATGTTAAAAGTTACCGCATGGATACATGGACAAATATCATAGGCTTTTCATTGCTTTATTTTCAGTATCAGTAAAAAGCTTAGCTTGTTTAGGTGGGCTCGGTTCGTGAGTGTCTTCTTTAACAGACTGGCTAGTAGAATCTTTCGCCACAAGTTCTGTAGTGCGGTGCTGGGCAGTCACAGATACAGCTCACCTGGACATAGAGGTGAGCTGTATTCGAGTGAAATGTATGCATTTCACTCGAATATTTTTGTCCTTTCTAGCCATAAAGTCAAAATAGTGCGAGTATCGCCACTGGCTGAACCCCCCGCCTCCATCTCTGTGTCCTCCATTCTCCCTCTCTTTCCTACACACCAGCAACTACGTCAGTCAACACACTCAAATCCGGTTGCTGTGGCAACGTTGCCCAGACAAACACACAGGCAGGTCCAACGACCGACAGGATGCATGCACCACTAAAACATGTTAGAACTTTTTAGACTGACAAGAGTGGTTTGGGTAACGCAGGAAAGCATGTTCCTAAAGTTTAGTAAAGTAGTGTAGTTACTGATATTTTGAGTGTAACGCGTTACTACACTTCGTTACCCGTGATGGTAATATCGTTACTGTAATCTTACTTTGTAACTCGTTACCCCCAACACTGGTTGTAGGTGTGACAGAGCAGTTCAAGGTGGAGGTGGGACTGCATCAAAGATCAGGTATGAGTCCCTACTTGTTTGCTATGGTGATGGACAGACTGATAGAAAAGGTTAGACAGGATTTTCCATGGCTATGATGTTTGTAGATGACATTGTGATCTGCAGTGACAGCAGGGAACAGGTGGAGAAGAAGCTAGAGAGGTAGAGGTTTGCCCTGGAAGGGAGAGGAATGAAGGTTAGCCACAGCAGGACAGAGTACATGTGTGTGAATAAGAGGGACCCAAATGGAAGAGTGAGGTTACAGGGAGCATAGATAAAGAAGAAGAATATATATATATATATATATATATATATATATATATATATATATATATATATATATATATATATATATATATATATATATATATATATATATATATATATATATATATATATATATATTATTAACGTACAATTTATTTATAATTAATTTTTATGATTTCTGAATATTCTGGCATATTCACGCCAGCTGTTGTTTTCAGCTGTTTGTTTGTATTTGTCTCATTCTACTATGATTTATGTATTTTAAATATTGTCTTTTATTATCATCTCCACTGTATGCATTTGATTATGTAAATTATTTTACTTTACATGTGCTGATATCCTGTACATGTGTGTATATGTTTTGTGTTCAATAAAAAACAAAAACATGTTTTGAGTAAACTTGCATTAAGTTAAGCATTAATAATACAGTAATAAGATGATATTGATATTGATATTGATTGATATTAAAGTAACCCACTGAAAAAAAATTATTCGTACATCTTATAAATGTGTTTTTTTTTTAATCTGGTTTATTAAATACATTTTAATGTTCTATACCTGTGTGTGTGTGAGTTTAATTTTAAAATGCAGCTTGCTTAAAACATGCTAATTTAACAAAATTAGCAAGTAATTAGAAAAAAAGTAAGTCTGTTTTAATTTTTATCTTTTGTGCATGTGCAGCCAAGTAAAATATTTGGTTATTTTCATTGCCTAAATGTTAAATTTATTAAAGATTAAGATACAGAAAATTAGCTAAAACTTTTAATTAGATGGGATTTAACTTGAATAAACAGAAGTTAAACTATTACAATGACTGAACCTACATAATTATTTTTAATGAATGAACTTTAATGAAGTAATTCCATCTTTGTGTGTTTAAGTAGACATCTCAAGTCAATTCTAATCAAAATAATTAATTAGATTCCATTAAAATAATTTTTTCAGGGTAGCTTTTAGTTCAGTTATCAATAAACTGGTTTGATTTGTCACCTATCCTGTTTTCATTCAGTTCTGCAGTTGTTGTCACTCAGAAAACTGGTTTAAAAAGTAAGCAATTATAAAATGTCCCCAATGTCCAACAAAACCTAAATCTGAACTGGCAACACTCAGAAATTATCAATATATCAATATACAAACAGCATTTACTACAAATTACATACAAATATATGAAGCTGTTTCTCTTCCTTCTTACCTCTTGTTGGCAGCATGAAGCTCTGCAGCTTCATTAGTGGAATAAATGTGGATAATATACAGTTGTTGTTTCTGTGCAATGTCAGGATAACAAGGTGAAGATGTCTAGCTGTAAACATCCTGATCATTTAAGAAGAGGGCGAACCCAAATACAACAGACTCATCCAGCTCAGCTGCATCTGTAGTTATTTATGTGGAAAAGTTCAAAGGTCACTATCGCCCTCAGTAAACACGGATATGAACCCTATCGTTATTTCTTCCATCAGTTGATCTGTCACCAGAGCGTTTACGAATCTGGCCAAAACGGAGCAATCCTACAAGAAACCATGGCAACAGTACAGAGAAATATGAACATTCAGCAAAATCGATGTAGAAGCAAGAAGTAACTGGACATTTAAAAATTATGCAAACATTTTTTTGGCTATTTTTCAATGAGACAATAGTGATTTGCAATGGTATTTAGGCCACACTGTTTTTTCAGCCTTTGCAGACTAACTATTTTTGAGTGGAATTTACTTTATTTTTTTACTTTAATACATTAGAGTCATTAAAGGCAGATTAACCTTTAGTGCCAAACCAAAACACATATTTTCTCTCATATTTGACCAGATGTTTGACTCACCGAGTGATCCTCAGATTCTTACTTTGCACTGAAGCTGAATTTTATTTTTTCTGCTGTTAATATTTCACTCGGGGCGACACGGTGGCGCAGGGGTTAGCGCTGTTGCCTCACAGCAAGAAGGTCGCAGGTTCAAGACCTCCTTGGTCCTGGGTCTGGGACCTTTCTGTGTGGAGTTTGCATGTTCTCCCCGTGTCTGCGTGGGTTTTCACCGGGTACTCCGGCTTCCTCCCACAGTCCAAAAACACGCTCAGGTTAATTGGCGACTCTAAATTGCCCGTAGGTGTGAGTGTGTGAGTGAATGGTATGTGTGCCCCACGATTGGCTGGCGACCATCTGGGGTGTATCCCTGCCTCTCGCCGTAACGCGCTGGGATAGGCTCCAGCAGACCCCTGTGACCCTAATGAGGAATAAGCAGGTATAGAAAATGACTGACTGACTGACTGACTAATATTTCAATATCACAATTAATAATCTCTGTATCTTCACAGTGAAACAACATAGAACATAGTTTATGTTGGTAACACTTCACAACATTAATAATTATAATAATAACAACAACAATAATAAAGTTAAATACAGGAATGCAGCTCAATGTGTTTCAACAGACATTGAAAACTATTAATACCTATAAAATGATACAAAAAGTCAGACAGGAGAAGAAACACTCACACAAGAATCCACTGAGAAATGTGGACACTATGCCAAGGATTCATCACGATAACTGTTGAGGTTTTTTGGGAAGATATGAAGAATGTGGTGAGTTTCATATGCTTCATTGATTTTCCTGTCAGATTGTCAGCAATGTGATTCTCTCTCACTTATATTGTTTTTATTGTTTTTCAGCATACTGAAGACTCATGTTTAATAAAACTGATCATTATACATTTTTAATTGGGTCAAAATTTACTTTGAATTATGGAAGTGATTAGAATCACATCTTGTGGATACATAGAGAGAGAGAGAGAGAGAGAGAGAGAGAGAGAGAGGTTCTAGATTTTAATGGAACTCACCACCCATTTCACTTCTGTCAAAGAGCAGATATATTTGAGTAGGTTTTGCCCCCCTATTTTTAACTTGGGAGGGGCATAAAACCCTGTGCCCTCCCAGAAATAGTCCCTACGCATATGATGCAAAATGACAAAATTTATTCCATAAAATGAATGAAATGCTTTCATCACTGTTGAATGTTTTAGTTTTAGCTGACGCTAATGTTTCCTGAACTTTTTATGCTGTGACTGTTCCGTGTTTACAGTGTTTAGTGTTTCAGCCACTAAACATCTAAAAAACAGAAAAAAACTGCACATACCAACACCTGCTCTGTGTGTGTGTGTTATAATGTGTGTGGGTTGTAGTGATTTATTTCCTGTTTAATCGGGTTTGGCAGAGTGGACTGAGCTCAAGCTCAGCGTCAAGGTGTATTTATGGTGTGTGTGTGTGTGTGTGTGTGTGTGTGTGTGTGTGTGTGTGTGTGTATGTGTGTATGTGTGTGTGTGTCAGGGAGAGTATTTATAGCTCTGGTCCAATCTGTGTTGTATCCAGCTGCAGTGAGGAGATAGTGGTTTCAAACACAACACAGTGTCTATACCAATATATTTCACAACCACACATACACACACATTAACACTCAAAAAATATATGTAAACACAGAAACCTACAGCACATGTGGCTGCATCATAGTAAAATACATCCCTGTACATAAAATACCACAGTTTCAGAAAAAGCTGAAAAACATTTGTTTATGTTCAAGTGACAAAATCTTCCACAGAAACAAAAATCCTCCACAGAAAAAGAAACATCTTCCAAAGAAATAAAGAAAAATCCTTCATAGAAAAAGAATAATCCTCCACAGAAAAAAAAGAAAAGTCCTCTAGTAATTGATTAAAAAAAGAAAATAATATTATGGCTGTATATTATTTACAACAATCTGAGGGAGTCGTTTCTGTCCCCAGGGATTTTTCTTTTACATCTGGTACTGCACAAAAAATAAATTAAATGTTGTTATAATAATATATATAATTGACACATTTCAGACTCTGATGCTCAACTCAACAAATTTAACACTTTGATTTTATGGAAAATAAATATTCATTCTTTTTGAAAAAGCAACATTCTAGTTCCTTTAAGAGGCAGTTTTAAGGAAACCTGTGTCCTTAGAGACTGTAAGGTGCAGTAAAAGTTAAGGGTAACCATGACAACAAAGGTTGATTTTTTTTTTCTCGACCAATTTGCTTTTAACATCTTTTGTTTTGCTTAAACCTTTAAGCAGAGTGACTAACAAGCATCACAGACCAATAATCCTTGTTTAATTTGAACATGTTGACATGATAATATAATTAGGTGCATCATAATATAAACAGACATACAACATCATTCTGTATAATATAATGCAATTAGACAGTGCTAATTAAATTATTTTAATTAACAATTATCAAAACAATATTCACCCATTTAGCGATAGACAGAACATCAAAGCAATAATATCATAATAATGATTTCAGTTATCTTAGACTCAAACAGCATTGTTGGTTTTAATTATGAATCATATTTTATTTAATATCATTGTGTGAAAGCAGCAGCAATGCTGTGTGTGTGAATGTGTACATATGTATGTATGTTATTTATTGTTATTTATGTAGTAAATAGAATAGAGGGAAACATACAATGTTCACCAGTTCCTGCACTTTTACCACAAAATGCAAATTTTAAAAAACCTCTCCCAACAATTAAAAAAAAACTCAAGATAGAAAAGAAATGATGAATAGACGAGAACACAGATATTTTCACTCTCATTGGAGATTACCTGAACCATGGGTCTATCAGATTAATACTCTTCTGTCCCACAGCTGCTGTCGCTGCCAATGACATCACAAATCAAAGGAATTTATAACAAAACCAAACCTAAAACCTGTGTGTGTGTGTGTGTGTGTGTGTGTGTGTGTGCAGACTTCATTCCTGATTAGCCAACATCATTAAACTACAAGGTGCTGTCAGCGCTTTGCTCCTCGTTAGTGGTTGATGCATTTCCCTTGTTAGCTGGCATCACATTGGCATGTGTGTCTGTTCCTGAATACCTACGTGTTTGTGTGTGTATGTGCATATGTCTGCATGTGTGTGTGTAGTTAACTGGCTAATTCACCGTGAAGCCTTCAAGGCCTTTGGAATCTGCACACTGTCATTACAGGAGTCCTCATGGATTAGAGAGAGAGAGAGAGAGAGAGAGAGAGAGAAAGAGAGAGGTGAAGGGGAGGAAACAGCAAGAGGGGATGAAGGTCGTTGACAGTGTGAAGAGAAGACGATGAAAGTGGGGGGTTAATCTGTGGGTCTTGAGAAAGGGAGGAAGGAGAGAAAAGAAAGAGGAATAGAATGGAAGCAGAGAGAATAGAAGAGAATGGGTAGAGTGGAAGAGGTGAAGGGCATAAGGAGACAGAAGAAGTGAAGGAGACAAGGAAGCTACAGGAGTTTGTGGATTCTTTCTTTCGTCAGCTTAATTTTCCTTCTGCTCAGTTTTGATCTTTGTTTCTCTCAAAGAGACTGAGAAAGGGGCTTGTGTGTCTGTGTGTATATGTGGGTGTGCGTGTGTATGTGTGTGTGCATGCGTACGTGTGCGTATGTGTGCGTGTGTATGTGTGTCATGTGACCTAAAACCTTTTAATGATTCTACACACAAATTCTTATGATACTGCTGCATTTCAAGATTTTATTATGACAGTTTCTAATGAAGGATTTTGGTCATCAGACCTCTGAATGTTAAATTAACAGAGAAACAAGTTAAGCTAACTTTAGCTTTAACTGCCTCTGTAAAACACAGATTATTAACATGAAGCTGCTTTATTCAGTGTTTTTACTTTAACCAGTGTCAAAGGAGGAGGAGAAAACATAAAAAAAAACATCTCAACTTTGATTTATTAGACAGAAGATAAGCAAACGATAGCAGCAGTAACGATGACCCCATGCTACATCATGACATCTACTTTGTTATTGGTCGGTTTCCAATAACAAAGTTATTGGAAATTCTCCAAAATTTAACCTTTAACAGGTGATGATATGTAAAAGATGTGTTTGAAGTTCTAAATAGGAACCAATTTACATTATAATTTACAATACATTTTTTTTCCTAATTGCTAAAACACAATTTTGCAAACTAGGCTGGTTTTTATACCTAATACAATTTACAAAACCACACAATCAAACTGCAAAATTCCCAATATATCCTGCAATATAAGGCACTGCAACCAAAACTACAAGTATCATTGTGAAATTCAAACTTTTGCACCAAATGGCACACACGTCATTCATAATACCAGATTTTGTGTTGGGCATAATGAAAAGCCCTCTCATCTATAGTAGCATTTCCAGAATACTAAAATAGTTCAAATTGTAGAACATTCTGTGTTGTTTGTTTCCATGCACACACATATTTGCAGCTACACACACATGCTGTTAAAATGTTTATTTTTATATTTTTTCACCAAACAAGTAAGTCAACATATGTCAAGTCAACATCAGTTTCATCGTATGCCAGGCAGGGTCACATACTTTCCACCGCTATGCCGAAAAGAACTCTTCTATGAGGTTCAGAAATGGTATGGTGGGAGGTATTGCATGAGAAACGGTGGGTGGTCAGGAAATCAATTTTGGACTGGGGCTGCACAATGAAAACTTGAGTTGTCCTGTACTACAGTTTCATTGATGGTCTGCATCATTCATGTGCTCTGGTGGTATGAGAATGTTGTGGAGTCTGTCCAGGAATGTGAGAATATGGGCTCTGTTGTATGGTCCAAGGGTGGCGTGGCGGTGGAGGACACCATGCATATTGGAGATGGCATCCTTTTGTGATGCATCTAATGCATGTAGTACAATGAGATCACTCATTTTGTTTCTTTGAGAGTTTCTCTCAAAAGGCACTTTATAAAGTTGTTTCATGCTGATTTGGTTACACTTGAGAAACTGAGCCAATGTAGACAGACTGACTTGTTGAATATAGTGTTCTCTTGGGCAATGTGGCTTTTGAATGTCTTGTATGTCTATTCTATTTTCCAAAACTGCATATATATATATATATATATATATATATATATATATATATATATATATATATATATATATATATATATATATATATATATAGTACTGTGTTACAGGACACAGTAAAAAAGTTAACCTGTGGCCTTTTTATAGTGCATACTTTCTGATTAAAGTGGTAACAATTAAGCATTGAGATGTTTAGCCAGGTGGTTCATATGTTGGCCAATTAGCTCACGTATTGTCAATTTGAATGGCAGTGTTTTGAAATAGTGAAATGGCAAACATGTGCCTTTATGAAACTGTGTCCAGTATGTTTAAAAAGTCCCATTTTGAATTGCAAAATGTGTGTAAAGCAGAAAATGTGTTTAGAATTTTGGAGACGTGAGAAGAGGTTTTGCTCTCTGTGTGTCAGTTTAAATAATTGTTCTATGCATGTCATTTGTATGTGTTGGGGGACAAAAAAAAAACTGTCACAGCAGCACTATTAGCAGCAGCAACATCGCCTCCCCGAAGAAGCAGCTGAAACTGCTCAGATAAACTGGACTTATGTTCTCATTAAAATAATTGGTTCAACAGTCAACACACAAGTGATTTATATAAAGGTTTCCACTCGCCTGGAGAGGGGGTGGAGCTGTGTGTCTGTGTGGAGACTCAACAGACGAGATACAGCTGTGTGGGTGTGTATCTGTATCTTTACTTTAATTGGGTCTATTAGATATAAAATCTGTGCCTGTATAGTTTATGTATATGAACAGGCTGTGTACGTGTGTGTGTGTGTGTGTGTGTGTGTGTGTGTGTGTGTGTGTGTGTGTGTGTGTGTGTGTGTGTGTGTGTGTGTGTGTGTGTGTGTGTGTGTGTGTGTATGTGTGCTTCCTGTTGTTTAAACCAAGTATCCAGCAGCTTTTTGAGATTTGTATGTTCTTATCATTATTTCTCCACTTTCTCTCCTCCTAAGCAGCATTTTCCTTCTCAGAGCCATTTTGCATAAATTAAATATTTGCTAAATGACCAATCACAAACAGAAATAAGCCCCAGCTTCTACAACAGGAATGTGAGGAAACAAATATTCTTCAAATGATCTCACCTGCAATAAAACTCCACCTGTGTTTGTGTGTGTGTGTCTGTGTGTGTGTGTGTGTGTGTATGTGTCTGTGTGTGTGTGTGAGAGAGAGAGATAAAACAAAGCTTCCTGCAGTAAACTACAAACCTCTAAGATGTTCTCAGGTGGAGGAAGGTGATTGTTTTGCTTTGTTCTTGTCACATTCGTCAACATTCAATGAAGAGAAGAAGAAAGGAAAACAAAGGGAGCAGGAAGTGAAGATGAGAGGTGGAATGAGAATCAGGTTAAAGAGAAAACTGGGACTGAAGAAGTGAGGAAGAAAAATAAGATCAAAAGATGAGAACAAAACAACAAGCAGAATAAGAAAAAGAGAGAAGAGAAAGAGAAAAGCCCAGATCTTTCTCCTGTGCACATTGGAACTGTTGCTGTTACACATCATCTCATATATTTCTTGTAAATCCTATTTATTGAATCAGTCTGACTTCCTGTTGCCAGCAGGTGGGGCTGTGACTATAACACATAGATGTATTGGTTTTCATCATAGATGAAATGAAGTTTGAAACATGAAATTCAAGGCGTTGCTGTGACCTCACAGATTAGAATCTGCAGCAGCTTTGTGTAACTGTTCATGGTTCAAGTCTTTTATACGTGAGGTCAATGTTTCAGGCTGATTGATCAAATCTTCACTTCGTTAAAATGCAAAACCTACAAAAATACACCAAAATCAAAAATGTCTGGCCTACTGTTCAAGTCATAGCTCCAGTACATTTTTCTGTAGGTTGTTAGGTGGTGCTATGGAGTTAATTTTCCAAACACGTCTACAATTCATGAATGAATTTCCACCACTCTTGAATTTTGTGCAAAGTTTCACAATTTTCAGACAAATATAGCTCTTCAAACACATGATTCCATGTGGAAAACAATACCAATTCCTGACATTACAAAAGATCCTCACCAGCTGTGCCTGTCATAGTTGACCAATTAGTTTCCAAGTCTTTCATTAATCACCAAATATTTTGATTATTGTTATGGTTTGGTTTTTGGTTTTGTTGTGTGTTCTCTTTTCCCTTGTTTTTCCACAGCGCGGCGGGGCGTGGCCTGGGACGGTCTGCGGCTCAGGACGAGACACAGCTGCCTGAGATCTGCAATCACCAGGTCCCATATATACCCGGAAGCAACGTTACACTGGCGCCGGAGTATACTAGCCTATGTCGCCAGTGATCTATGACCAAGCCTCGTCCCGGTACCAGTCTACATGTTCGCCGACATTTCCCTGTGTTTTTGGACTATTCCCCTTTTGTGCACTTACCGTTTTTTCCTTTCCTTTCGGGTCCTGCCTTCTTCCGCTTCTCGCCGTCCCCTACTCCAGAGAACCTGGCTCCCCCGTTCCTGGCTGCCTTCCCCCAGCCAGCGCCCTTAGTTTATTTGTGCACACCTTTTGTTGGAATAAACCTCTTTTTGCACCGTACGCCCGTCTCTGTCTCTGCTCTGGGGTTCCGCAAAAACCAAACCGTCTCAGAATACTCCGGCCAGAATGGACCCCGCGGAGACAGAGCAACTTCGCCTTGCACTTTCCAGTCAGGGCTCACGCATGGGACAACACGAGCGTGCGTTGGCGGAGCTGATGCGAGAGATGAAGGACTTTTCCGCGGCTTTCTCGCAGCTGGGGCATCGGGTGGAGGACATTGCCGCCGGACTGTCCGCGGTGTCTCCCCCCGACGGGACTAACCTCCGTAGCCGCCCCGCTGCGTCGTCCGCCTCGCTCAGCCCGGAGCGCCAGACTTTGCGGGAACCTTATATCCCCACGCCCGCCCGTTACTCCGGAGAATTAGGGAGCTGTGGACAATTTCTCCACCAGTGCTCGCTGGTGTTCGATCAGCAGCCCCGGACATATTACTCTGATCGTTCGAAGATAGCTTTTATTGTTAGCTTGCTCGCGGACCGAGCGGCTGCCTGGGCGGAGGCAACCCAAGACTCACCCGTCCGCCAAGACTATACCGCCTTTCTCGCGGAGATGCGGCGGGTATTCGACCACCCGGTTCGGGGCAGGGAAGCCGGCAACCGGCTGCTGTCCTTTCGCCAGGGCTCCGCTCCGGTGGCGATTTACGCCGTAGATTTTCGGATCCTGGCCGCTCAGAGCGGGTGGGAGGAGACCGCTCTCCGGGTGGCGTTCCTGAGGGGTCTCAACGAGGATCTGCAGGACGAGCTCGCCGTTCGGGAGGAGACCACGTCGCTGGAGCAGCTCATCGAGTTGGCCATCCGGCTGGACAACCGCCTGAGAGAGCGACGCCGGGAGAGGGAGACTTCGAGATCCGTCCGGCCCCGCCTTCCTGCGCCTCGCCCTTCTCCACCCTCGTCCAGCGAAACTTCACCGGCTACTGCTCCGGAATCCGGACCATCACCGCCAGATGCTGTCGGTGAACCGATGCAGCTGGGACGCACCAGGCTCTCCTCCGCCGAGCGCCAGCGCCGGGTCCGGTCGAGGCTTTGTATTTACTGCGGCCGGGAGGGGCACTTTCTCGCCCACTGCCCGGACCTAAAAGACCAGGCTCATCAGCGACCGGGGGGCCGCTGGTGAGCCACACCACCACCTCAACCTGACCCCCCTCCCGACTGTTGGTTTCAGGTATGTTGTCGTGGTCACAGCATTCACTGCCGATCCAAGCACTAATAGACTCCGGTGCCGATGACAATTTTATTGACGGCGCTCTGGCCTCTCAGGCTAAGATTCCCCTCGTTCCGCTCAGGGAGCCTAAGGAGATCTTTGCCCTGGACGGTAGATTGTTAGCCACTGTCACCCACCGCACTGTTTCACTGTCACTGCAGCTCTCTGGTAACCACCGCGAGACCATCACTCCTTTTGTTATTCCGTCACCCGCTTCACCACTGGTCCTAGGTGTGCCCTGGCTCACACTGCACAACCCACAAATTGACTGGTCCCGCTTCACCATTAGCAACTGGAGCATTTTTTTCACTCTCACTGTCTGCAATCCGCGAGTCCCATCAGCACGTCCACACCTCCCGAGTCCCCGGCTGCTCCTGATTTATCTAATGTTCCCCCCGTTTATCACGATCTCCAGCTTGTGTTTAGCAAGGACCGTGCACTCGCACTCCCCCCTCACCGCCCTTACGACTGCGCCATCGATCTGGTCCCGGGGGCCCAGCTCCCCACCAGCCGCCTCTACCAGCTCTCCAAGCCTGAAAGGGAGAGTCTGTCTAACTACCTCGCCGAGTCCGTCGCGGCCGGTCTCATCCGTCCCTCATCCTCTCCAGTCGCAGCTGGTTTTTTCTTCATAGCCAAGAAGGACAAGACTCTTCGCCCGTGCGTGGATTACCGCGGATTAAATGACATTACGATCAAGAATAAGTACCCGCTGCCCCTTATCGACTCAGCGTTTGGGTTTCACCATCGGTCCGCAATTTTCACAAAATTAGACTTGCGCAACGCCTACCACTTGGTCCGCATTAGGGAGGGGGACGAGTGGAAAACGGCGTTCAATACGCCTGTGGGGCAGTATGAGTACCGGGTGATGCCGTTCGGCCTCACCAACGCGCCGGCCGTCTTTCAGGCGCTTATAAACGATGTGCTAAGAGACATGATTAACCGCTTTGTTTTTGTATATTTAGATGACATTTCAATCTATTCACGGGACACGAAAGAGCACGTTCAACATGTCCGGTTGGTGCTTCAACGCCTGCTGGAGAACCGCCTGTACGTGAAGGCGGAAAAATGTGAATTTCACGTCTCCTCCGTGGAGTTCTTGGGTTTTATTATTGAGCGGGGACAGCTACGGGCGGACCCACGAAAGGTCCAAGCCGTTTTAGACTGGCCCATCCCCTCCACCCGTAAACACCTACAACGGTTCTTGGGATTTGCCAACTTCTACCGGCGTTTTATTAGGAATTATAGCACTGTCGCACAGCCTCTCACCCAACTCACCTCCTCTAAAGTCCCCTATCACTGGTCCCCTGAGGCTAGTGCGGCATTCGAGCGGCTAAAGAAACTCTTTTCCTCAGCCCCAGTACTGTGCCACCCGGACCCTGCGTTGCAATTTGTGGTGGAGGTAGACGCTTCGGACACTGGTGTAGGTGCGGTTCTGTCCCAACGTACGCACTCGGACCACAAGCTGCACCCTTGCGCCTTCTTCTCACGCCGTCTTTCGCCGGCGGAGAGGAATTACGATGTCGGTAACCGCGAGCTGCTGGCCGTGGTGCTAGCGCTGCAGGAGTGGCGACATTGGCTGGAGGGTGCCGCCCTGCCGTTTGTTGTATGGACTGACCATAAGAACCTGTCTTACCTCCGCTCTGCCCACAGGTTAAATTCCCGCCAGGCTCGTTGGGCTCTGTTCCTGGGGAGGTTTCGTTTCACCCTCACCTTCCGGCCCGGGTCCCGCAACACCAAGCCTGACGCTCTCTCGCGTCAGTTTGCCCCGGTGGTGGACGAGGGGGCGGTGGAGACCATTCTCCCCCCTGCATGTGTGGTCGGGGCGGCCAGATAGCAGGTGGAACGGGAGGTGCAGGAGGCCCTTGCGGACCAGCCGCCGCCGGAGGGGTGTCCCCAGGGTAGGTTGTTCGTCGTCGAGGCGGTGCGGTCGGCAGTACTCCAGTGGGGGCACTCTTCCCGGATCGCGTGCCACCCCGGGTTCCACCGCACCCTGGCGATCTTGGGGCAGCGCTTCTGGTGGCCCACCATGGCAGCTGATACCCGGAACTTCGTCACCGCCTGCTCCGTCTGCGCTCGCAACAAGGCATCTCACCGCGCCCCTGCGGGTCCTGCCTTCTTCCGCTTCTCGCCGTCCCCTACTCCAGAGAACCTGGCTCCCCCGTTCCTGGCTGCCTTCCCCCAGCCAGCGCCCTTAGTTTATTTGTGCACACCTTTTGTTGGAATAAACCTCTTTTTGCACCGTACGCCCGTCTCTGTCTCTGCTCTGGGGTTCCGCAAAAACCAAACCGTCTCAATTATCGACTAATGGCTTTGAGTCAATTTTAAGAAGAAAATGTCCAAATTCTCTGGTTTCAGCTTCTCAAATATAAAGTTATAATGTATTGTCCTGGATATATGCAAATGCATTAAAATGTATTTGAATAAAGTGCAACCAACATTATTTATTTATTTATTTATTTATATATATATATATATATATATATATATATATATAATCAGTGGCGATTTCTTTAAGACTGCAAGGGAAGCTGAACTTCCCCTGCCCTGTCAAAAAATAAATGGCCAAAATTGTGCAGCTGTATTAAATTTTTATTGACTATAAATCTGTTAGAACATATTCATCTTATAGACGAGTTATTTCAGAATCAGCTACTTATCATAAATAAATTACATGTCCGTACATTCCCATACCGCTTCCTGGTCTCTGGTCAATGTACTTCCCCATAGACGCTGAGCGTCTCTGAGAGTGAATGGGGATTTTTTTTTCATCGCCTCGAAACTCGGCGCCCATTGGATAAATGCTGAAAATTTGAGCCCGCCCGGACGCTGAGCATCTCTGGGAGTCAATGGAGTGTGGGCGGGGCCTGGATGTTGAGTGTCCGCACGGTGATTGGAGGAAAGTCAGAATGTAGTTTGACTGACAGATTTCAAAACTATATAACGCAGACACCCCCAGGTTCCAAAGTCATTTCAGGAAGATGTTTAACGATCGCGTCTTTCTCTCTCTCTCTCTCTCTCGCGTGCCTGCGCAATCGAATCGAAGCGATCCGCGTATAATGCACGAGTTACTGTTTTTCCTGCACGCTCTCATTGCATATTTATAAAAAAAAAAAAAACACTCGCATAGTATAATATCCGGGATATTTTACCCGACTCGGGCATCACGGAGCCACTCTCAATAACTTCCGGGAGACTTGGGACGTCTGCATGGCGTCACCTCAGTGCATGATTATATAAATAATAAATCACACTCACATATTTCATTGTTCTATAAATATTAAAGTTTCCTCGTTCTTATTGTTATTGTTGTTCTAGTTTTAATTACCTTTTGTTTGATAGTGCAATCATACATCTCCCTGAAATTACTTTTTGGAACTTGGGATGTCTGTAAATAACACATTTATGATGTACAGCAAATATGAGCTTCCCCTGTTCGAAAGGATCACAAATCGCCACTATATATATATATATATATATATATATATATATATATATATATATATATATATATATATATATATGGGGTCACATGGGATTTTTTTGTTGCAGTACCACGAGTGGCCACTGTAAAAAAATTGGCATGCTGTGAAGAGGCAGCGCCATATCCAGGTCTGATGCTACTTCATGTTTTATGACATCACAGACAGACTGAACCGAGTAGTGCTTGACATCTTTATCATTAAACGTTAAAAAAGATCCATATAACGTCTGCTGTGGTTAAATTCAAGACTTACTCCTAGTGTCAATACAATTGATTTATTACCTTTTAAATTGAAATTAGATCAATACATATTGTCGATATATGTTCGATTGATATGTTTGGCCAACTTAATCAATATAATTAGATCAAAGAAATATGAATTGATACAGTGAAAAATACATGGTTCTGCACAACATGACAATTTGATGGATTTTTGATCAAATATACCTTTGATAAGGCTCTAGAATAATCTCATCTTCATCACAAACATTCAAATGTGAACCTTCACTGTGACCAGCAGGAATCTGTGTGTCTATGTGTGTCTGGTCTGTGTGTGTGTGTTTGTCTGAGCAGGTAATCAAGTGAAGTTGTTGCCTGTTCTGTATATGTATCTGTTATCAAAAAACAATCAGAGAACTAACATCTCTGCAGCGGCAGCAGAAACATCAGAAACATGTAAAACATGAGAAACATGAACCATAGCAACCGCTCGGTGCATCAGGTGGAGGTAAACAACCTGTTTATATCCTAACTCATCAGATAAACAGTCTGCAACAAAACTCTGTTCCTGTCAATCACAACGCTGTAAAGAAAAGAGAACAAAGAATAAAATGCTGTGTTTGGGAACCTCATAATGAATTTGTCACAGAAATTGATCCTTCTAACTCAGCTGAGAGAAGAATGAGAAGCAGCAGAGCAGCTGATATATGTTATATACTACTTTATAATTTATTAGTGTGCTGCTTTGCCTGTTAAACTTCAAAACACCCTGATATGGGGACAGCATTGGATTTCATTCACATATCGAATGAGAAAACCTCAGCTACAACACTAAATAAAATCCTTTTATCTGTAGTAAAACACAATGTTACTGTTACAGCATCAATATATATCATCAATATCCACATCACTAATACAATAGGAAAATAGTTTGATATTTAATTTAGATTTGAGTCTAATGAAAGAAAATTATGTTATTAGTATATATATTAGTATATACGTATATCAACAATAATGAATAATGATTTCAAAAATCTTCAAGTTATTTTATCATTTATTATCATCACTGTAGTTAAAGAGCCCTTATTATTTCATGGCACATTTTTAAATGTTTCACAGATTCCTGCTGTGAGCTGAATGTTTGCGGTAGAATAAATTTAATTATTTAATTGTCCTTCACAGTATTTTCACCTTTAGTGAAAAATCAACATTAAGTTTGTTTGAAGTTACTGAAGAAGATAAATGTTAATTCATATTTTATTCACAATGAATCATCACCTTTCTCTATATTTATGTGTATGTATGTATGTATTTATGTAACATCTCTTCATGAACTTTGCTCCCGTCTCTCTATCTCTCCTTCTCTCTCCCCCTTTTCTTTCTGTTCATCTATCTCTGTCTCTCTATCTCGCTCTCTCTGGCTCTCTCTTTTTCTCTTCCTCAACTTCACTCTAAACGTTAAAATCCTTCTCTATGGTTCTTAAGATTGAGTTTGATTTAAATTATCATTAAATTATTAAAGCACATACAGTAGGGTACAGGAAAAATTATAGTATTAAAGTAAAAAAATAAAGTAAGGCACACTTCTTTCAATCATTGAAGTCAGACATGTTGGACTCAATAAACCTGGAGGTTAACACCTCATGAATTAGTTTGAATTGTTGCATTTTTTGTAGATACATTCAGACCTGCTGAGAACCAGAGGTGAATCTATCAATCCATCAGCTTGTCTTTAACTGGATGAGTGTGGCAGCAGCATCTCAGAGACAATGTAAAGGTTTAAAATAACTACTATTTCGAAATGTCCGTGACATTTTCACCCAGTTTGATTCACTGTAAATGTTGAGCAGCTGTGACCCAGGGACACAACAGCTGGTTTACCAGATTCTGACAGAGCGTACATCAGAACATCCATGTTTTAATCTGGAATCATGTCACAGTGTCACAATAAAGATAAAGCTCAGGCAACAAATGCTACCAGTCCTTTCTCCCTTTAGAACAATAATTCCTTCCTGTGTTTAAAGGACATTAGAGAAGCTGCTCAAGTCTTTATCCCTGACCACATTTGTTTTAAAATGTCACCATTGCTAATGTTAAAGCTCATTTCATGTAAAATCCTCTTAGAAAACACTCAACCAGTTACTGAAATTATTGAATCTTCTTATCAAGGTGAGAAATAGCAATAGAATTAATAAAGTTTAATTTATTTTCTTCGACAACTAAAGCATCTGTAAATAAAGATAATAAATAAACAAGGAACTTTATTTTGACTTTTATTTCAGCCTTTAATGAGGCAACAGTGAAATAATGAATCAGGTTTTTGTTTTTAACAGGAGTCATTTGGGTTTAGAGCAGGTCAAATAAAACAAAAATAAAACTGAGATTATTTGTTTTTATAAAAGCATGAAATGTTAAACTATAATAAGTTGATGGGAAGTTGCTGCTTTGAATGGAAACTTCTGCAGAAATGTTTCATCTCCATCTTAAATCTACTGGTTTGATGCTGGAAACATGTCAATAATTAAGTCTTTACAGGACTTGTGTCTGTTCACTTCATTAATGTCCTTGAGTTTCTCAATTTAACATTCAGAATATATATAGGAAAATAAATTTGTGATGAGATGAGTTTAAATATTCAGCTTTTCACTTCTCATTTTCTTATTACGTCTTTAAAGCCTCAGAAACAAAAACAATCAATTACAGACAGATTACTGCTTCTTTGTTTCTGTCATACCTTCCATCTTTTTATACTTTCTTTCTTTCTTTCTTTCTTTCTTCCTTTCATACATTTAATTAAAAAACAAGGTTAGAATACTTATGTTTGTTTAAAGATCTCTCCTAGTTATCTAAAGTCTTTTTTTAAAAAGAAAGGTTCATTCTTTCTTCTAATCTCTCTTTCATTAATTTCTTCTTTCTCTTTCTTTGATTATTTTTTCTTTTTCTTTCATTCCTTCTTTCTTTCTCTCTTGCTCTCCCTCTCTCTCTTCCTTCCTTTCATTAAGCAGCAGAGTAGCAGCAGAGGTCAGAGACAGATATTGTGTTTCTCTCTTTTTTCCTGCACTTGTGTGTAATCTATCTATTCTAACGAGACATCTTCTCCTGCTTCATGGAACAATAAGCGTCTTTAAAAAAACTTGCTGAGTCATCACTTGTGTCCTGACTTTCATCCTCCTGCTCCTCAGTTTGTGTTCAGGCTTCGTCAGGTCATCGGGGGGAAAAACAAAAGCAGCAAGGGCTGTTGTTCGCCATTTAAAAACAGAAAGAAAAGAAAAGAACAGAATTCTCATCAGGGAAACATGACATTTAGATCCACAATCCTCTCAATGATTTTAGCTTAGCTCACTGAATCTCACTTTAAATCCCAAGCACGGGCTCGTCCCCAAACAGCCATCTGAGCATTTAAAGAAATACAAAGTGGATAATTGTACAAAGGGCAAGTGAGCAGAGGGAGAGAGAGAGACAGAGATAGAGAGAGAATCCTCCTCCTTGCTTTGTTTACAGACCTTCTGACCATCTAATCTGAGAAGCGTGAGGCTATTGTCTGACTGTCGGCTGAACAGGATGCCGATGTTTTCCCTTTTCTGCCTCCTGCTCTTCTTCAGGCCGCAGAGAAGCTTAGTGTGAGAAAAGCAGCTGGAAGCTTAACATGATGCAAATTCATGTCAGTGAAACGTCTGTCGCTGCACCGAGGGACAACTGACCCAAAAACTCCTATTGAGTTAAGCTGTGTTTAACCTCAGCTATGAATGTGTGTGTGTGTGCGTGTGTGTGTGTGTGTGTGTGTGTGTGTGTGTGTATGTGTGTGTGTACATTTTAAAGTTCTGCAGGGTTCAGAGACAGTGTTTGTGTGTCTTTTAAACTCCATCTCAACTACAGTTTCTGGTTTGTGTGCAGGTTGACGTGTTGTGAGGTTGAATATGTGTGTGTGTGTGTGTGTGTGTGCTGCAGTGATTTAAAGAGAAAAACTTTCAGATTAATGTAGTTTGTATTTAATATTTACAGTGTTCATTTTGTGAACAAATCATGAAAGAATCATGCCTAAAACCAGTCAACTGCATGTTTCTGCTGACTTTGTTTCAAAACTAAATTTTCCTCCAGACATGGAGCCTTTCTTTTGTTCATCAACTGATTTATTATTTCTGTTGCTTCACTTACTGAGCAAACAGAGACGAGAAGCAGCTTCCTGTAACTTTGGCAGGAAACAGATCAACTTGTCTTTCAGCAAGTTTCTCAAAGAGTGATGATGTGTTTCCTGCTCACAGATACAGAGACAGAAGCATATTTGGGGTACACACACCATTCACTCACACACTCACATCTACGGGCAATTTAGAGTTGTCAATTAACCTCAGCATGTTTTTGGACTGTGGGAGGAAAACAGAGTACCTGGTGAAAACCCGCGCAGACACAGGGAGAACATGCAAACTCCACACAGAAAGGTCCCAGACCCAGGAACCTGCGACCCTGTTGCTGTGAGGCAACAGCGCTAACCTCTGCGCCACCGTGGCAGACTATACATAGATGCCAAAATGTATGATGATCCCTAATGCCTCACATGCAGGATACTGGTGGATGGTCTAATTTACTGACACTCCCTCAACATGCCACAATTTATGATGTTCCCTATACGCCTCAGATGCAGGATATCTGTAGACACCACAATTTATCCACACTCCCTAAATGCCTCACATGCAGGAGGCATTTAGGGTAGATGTTACAATTTACTGACATTCCCTTCCCTGACACTTTACATGCAGAGCATTGGTAAGCGCCACAATTTACAATGTTCCCTAAATGCCTCACATGGAGAATATTGGTAAAAGCTATGATACGCCCCCTAAATGACTCATGCAGGCTCAGTGTAAAGATGTTTCTTAATGAAACATCTCCACCTATGATGAATTTTAGCTTCAGAGAATAAACCTTCCACTTGTGATTTGGTCTTTTGAAAAGCAGAAAAACAAATAGTCCTGATCTGTGGCGAAGAGGCACATTAGTGAGCAGTTCATCTTAATTGTGTGTGATACATCATACTCAGGTTTAATGGATGAGTTGTTGAGGGAAACACACGTATCTCCACCCGTCAGGAGGCCGAGTAATGACTCTGCTCTCATTTTATTACAACACTGCACTGCTCTTCACCTCCGGCCTCCTCAGCTCATCCTGCTGAGACACAGGAGACAAGGAAAAGACCAGAGGAAAAATATCTTCATCAGCAGACAAAATATAAACTATTCTTTACTAGAATTTTTAAGGACAAAGAAGCATTTTCTTTTTCTTTAAATGTTATGATTTCATTTTATTTAAGTGTTTCATTATTCAGGAATCCTCTGTAAAACATCTGCATAACTTTATTTTTTTTTTCTTTTTGTACTTTATTTGAATTGTTATATTATGGTAGGTGTAGCAGCTGACTGTAATTTAACTTTTTTTAACAGTAACTGTCTGAAATCTGATTAAAATGTAATCCTATAGACTTTATATTTTAATGCTTTCAAAGTGCTTTTACACCTACATTACACATTAACCCTAATTCCTCTTCCAGAAACATACAGATTACATGTTAAACACATAAAACAGGTCAAAATGAATGTGTGTCAGAAGCGAAGAAGGATTAAACATTTTTATGTCAAAATCACAAAATATTTCTATTTGTTCGTATTATTTTCTATCTATTATCTATTATTTCCGCTTACTGACTCTTTGTTCCTCCGGATGTGCACAGGATGACTATCTGCAGTTATTGAGTATTTTAATACTTCAATCACATATGATGCAAGGGCAGCGCAACACTGCAGCTTTCAGTGATTTCTCAAGTATATGATAAAGGCTGATGAGGAAGCTGATGACCAAGTGCAGAAGTGCATAACAGCTTTACAAACTTTCACTTCAAAGAGCAGAACAAGCTCTTCACAATGAATCCAGCATAATAACACCTGCAGGAGGATATGATTCAACTGTCGAATTCCAAGAAACTGAGCATAGCCCCTTGAGTTTAAGGAGTCTGAGTTTGGGAAGTGATAATAATGTTTGAAGTGTGGTTCATTACAGAGAGAAAAAGGAGCAGATTTAAAGAATAATACGTTACTAGTGCACATTTCTCTCTGTTTTGCCAATGACACGGACCTAGATTACACACAAATGTTTGAAGACGAGCCAGAAAAGCACGAATGTACACAGACGCCAGATTTTCACACACACACGCTCACTCATATACATGCTCTCTCACTCACACACACGCTCACACAGAAACTGTTGGCAGTCACTCACTTTGGCTTCGATCCTCTTACAGAGAAAATAAGCCAAACCTTTCATCTCAGTAAACATTTGCTATTTTAGAAGTCAGCGATTTGAATACTCGGTGTGTGTGTGTGTGTATGTTAGAGAGCATATTGTGTGTCAGGGGGTTTAAAGAGAATGATATTGAGGGTGGAAAAGTTAATCCCTACCTCAACTGTATTAGTCACACTTCTTGCTTCGTGCACACACACATACACATATACACACACACACTCAGGTGACTCTTGGTTGCCCTCTCCTGATCAGCTCAGTAGCATTTTCACAGTGTTCTCATCTTTCAGTAACCAGCTGCTCCAACTGCAAGGTTTCCTGAGACCTAAATAATAACAGGTTTTATAAACATAAACATGAATATCATTAATTCCAAACAACACCAAACTCTGGTCTTTTAAAAGTAGTTAAACAGTCAGTCAGTCACAGTTAGTTCACAGACACACCACAGGTTTTGTTTTTCAGAAGAAATAATTAGAAAACATAAATAAGTAAATACTTATATGTTGGAATCTTAGTTATTTCTACAGATGTTAAGATATTAAATATATTGATGTAAGTAATTACATGCTTTGTGATATATCAATGATATGATATATTGATATATAAATATTTGTAATAAGAAGCATTTATATTTAAATTCAAAAGTTTTTTTTTTAAATAAGTGCATCAATATATAATATACAGTACACAGTATTCAAATAAAATTATTATTATTTTTATTAAATCCCACCACAGAGGTTAGATACACACACACACACACACACACACACACACACACACACACACACACACACACACACACACACACACTTCAATCACAACCAATATTCTACAAAACAAATACTTTTACTTTAGTACTTTTCAATATGTTTAGCTGGTAATACTCCTGTTCTTTAACCAGTAGAATTATGATGGGACATTTACTTGTGATTAAGTGTTATTCATATTGTACCATACAATTTATAATGTACATTCAGAAAATAATCTAATATTTCTTCCATCACTTATAGCACCGTGCGAGACACAGTGGCACAGGGGTTAGCGCTGTTGCCTCACAGCAAGAAGGTTGCAGGTTCAAGACGTCCTGGGTCTGGGACCTTTCTGTGTGGAGTTTGCATGTTCTCCCCAGTCCAAAAACATGCTCAGGTTAATTGGCGACTCTAAATTGCCCGTAGGTGTGAGTGTGTGAGTGAATGAAGCCCCACGATTGGCTGGCGACCATGTCCTCAGAGTAAAGTTCGATGATTTTATTTTTTTGCGTATTTTTAGTTTTGATGAAGTCATTGAAGAGTGTTTTTTTGTGTTTCCCTCAAGCATCTGCTCTCTTTTATCCCCTTGTGTGTTTTTGTTTTGTCACATTCAGTCAAAAATCTAAATACTATTAAATTTTTATGAACTACTATGAGTTTACAATTTTTTCACAGTTGCTTTCACACATGCAAACACTCTTTTCACTAATTCTGCAGCTGTAAAGCTAACGGCTATTACTCAATAAACAGATGAATCGACTTGTTCAACAGAAGCAAATCATACATATCTAAGAAGCATGAAAGTATTAGGGATTAAGAGATAATTGGCTGCTGAGAACATGAAGGTCACATCAGACCCTGGAGACCAGGAGTGTGACTGCAGAGCAGCAGCCAGCAGATCAGCAGGTAAATACATCATTTAAAGGTGTTGCTGCATCTATTCTTCATTTTTCAGGAGGGATTTTAACTCAATAAGAACTGTTCTTCAATAACATAAAAACTGTCCTGGGTCATCCCTGTGGTTATAGACCTGCTGTTTCTATTCAGATAACAAGTGTGTTTTGCTAATTAGAATGTTTCTATCATACTCAATATTGTCATGTTTGCTTTTATCTTCTCCATAAACTTCTCTTTGCTCATCTTCATCACTTGTGGTGGTATTAATCACTTCCTCAACTATCTCTGGATGATGTTATATCACAGTTTTCCTGGCCTGAGCTGAATTCCACTTTCCCTAAATTAAATCCTCCGACCGTATGTCCTTGTCTACATTTATATTCTCTGTCTCTGATTCTGTATCTGTCTTTTCTTGCCAAAGTTGTTTTCTCAAGCTGTTCCACAGAAAATCTAAAACCCAGAAGATAAAAAGTAACCTGAAGGTGAACTTTGAAATGAATAAGCGTCTTTTGTTTCCTGTCAGCTCACAGTAACTCAGAGAATTATTAGAATACTGGACACTGAAAATACATAGTTCCATAAGACTTGTTATGTGATGATATTTCCATCGTATGCTTGATAGAAACCAAAACGCCTGTTATGGCAGCAGATCCAATATCCGTGTCATTCAGGATTCAGTAACAAGCACTTTGAAAAGAATGGACACGAGCAAGCTGAGTTTTTTAAAAACAAAAATCTTTATCTATTAAAAAAGGGTTAACAAAAAAAGGTCTCCGAATACAATTTCCTTCTTTCTAAAGTTACACAGCAAGCATGGTCAAAAAACTATATACATCCATGCTCCACTAAAATCCTTCTGGTTCGCTACATTTGACTTGCTGTTTAAAACAGTATCTGTATTTTATTTAATGGATTAGAATTATCACGTAATAGAAAAATGTACAGATATTTAACTGTCTTGTACTGATCAGTGTTCACGTTTATTTAAACACAGCTGAAGGGAGGAAATGTTAGCTGGTCACCTTAAATAGTGTGAAAACGATAGGAGAAGAAACACACAAGAATTTTTTTGATAAACATGGTCACTTTACCAAGGATTAAAAACACTAAATGACAGAGACAGTTTTTAGGTAAGATGTGAAGAATGTGGTAAGTTTCAAATATTTCTTTCATTTCTGTTGATTCTGGCTGATTGTCAGCAATAATACTTACTCACTTGTGTTTTTTGATGTGCAAAAAGTATTGTTTATTTCCACACATTGAAGCCTGATGTTTATTTAGACTGATAGTTATACATTTATTTAAGTACAATTTGCTTTGAATCATGGAATTGATTTCTTGTGGATACTTATTTTTTGACTTTTAAACTTCTGTGGCTGTGCATTATCAATGTGTGGGAAACCTGTCTGACCCGCTATGACCCGCTTTTCCTTTCTTACACACACACATATACACTCACACACAAAGGACAGAGAGAGAGAGAGAGCAGCACTGACTGCTATGAGAGAGAGACAGAGTGAGTGGGGTAAAAAGATTAAAGATAGAATATATAATATTAATATTAAAGATAGAAATGGTTCTATCATGAGGTTGATTCCGGATTTCATTAGAGCTAACCACCCATTGCAGTTTTGTCCAGGGCCAGACATATTTGTAAAACCCTGTGATTGATTAAAACATTATATGGTCTTTAAAGTCAGACTTTAACATTAATTGTATTCTGAAATTTGATTCCATTTGAACACAAAAGGAATTACATGTATTACATGAGGTCAAACTTTGAAAACCAAATAATCACCTCAGGCTACAAGCACACATACAAATTCATCTGTAGAAACAGCAAAAAAAAAAAAAAAACTAGCTCATTTTTATAATAGAGACATTGGCTAAATCTCACACAAGCAAACTGGGACTTCAGTTGTCCTAGCAGACTTGCAGGATGATAGATAAGGAAGCTTCTGCCTCCTGTGCCTTAAAATCTACTGTGATCACATGGTGCTATGTTGCTGGGGACAAATAATGCATAACGTTTTTCAGTCACCATGTTGTGGTATGACTGTTATACTGACACAGATGCTGCTACAACAATCAAAGTGCTCTGTATAAAGGATTTTTTTAAATGAATCAATGAAGTGTAGACTTTTATCTCTTTTCTTTGCTTCCAAAGGTCTCTGAATTCTTTCATCACTTCCACAAACGCTCTGTCAACATCATCCTCTTCGTCTCCTCCTCTACTCTTCCTCCCCAGGCCAACACGAACCAGGCGGTAACATCAATTAGTCTGGTTTAGCTCAGCATCAGTCTGGGACTTTAACAATAGTCGCAACAGCAGATTAGAGACTTTTCCAGATTAATGTCTCTGTGGATCCTGCTGGACTCAAACTGACTGAAAATAAAAGCCGTGGCTCACAGAGCTGATCACTGCACATTACACTAATCCACACATCACCATTCTGAGAGGGGCGGGGCCTCAGGGGGCGGGGCTTAATACAGGAGAGAGGACAGGGGAGGAGGTCAGAGAGACAGAGACAGAGAGAGGAACAGAAAGAGAGAGAGACAGAGACAGAAATCTGGTTTGAAATGAGACAGGCCTGCTCAGGATTGATCTGCAGTGACCACCACACAGTGCATGCCAGTTAGTTTTGTATCTGACTTGAGCGTGACTGGCTTTGATGTCATGTAGGTGCCGGTAACAATATTCTTACGAGATCGAGGTGGCTTCGGTTTTTAGAGACAGGCCCCGCAGTTGATCTGCACTGACCGCAAGGCCCAGGGGTCCCAATGCATGATGGAAACTCCTGCTGTCTCTTAACTGTCTCTTAAAATGTTTCTATGATTTTTTAGCTATTTCAATATATTTGATTATTTTAGCTTTTCTATCCATGCTTCTTATTACAACTTTTAAAAGCACTGTTTACTGTTTTTGATTTGTAGCTCTTTTACATATTTATCTTCCTTTTATCAGCCTGGATTTAGCTTAAAATATTTCTCTTATATTATTTTACTATGAAATGTTTCTGAATTTTGTTGTTGGGGCTACACCTTATTATATTGTTGTTCATCTTTTTTGCAAATATTTATATTGATGTTTCCATTTTTGGCATTTTTCCCTGTTTATACTACTCTGATTTAGACTACGTATTTTATTGCCTATTTGAAAAAACTGTCTTCCTTTTGATGACGTGTTTGGCGGAAAGAGACGTGATTGGTCCAAGTTGACCTAAATTTGCTGAAAAAAATAATGAAAACAGAACAGAATATTTCAGAGATTGAATTTTTACTCTATGCAGATGGCTTCATCCTGCTGTACTCAATGAGCGAGGCTCTGCAGCACCACCTGACCATCCATCAATTCTGCCACAACTGGATCCTGGACACCTGCAGTAGGAAATTTCAAATTGACCATGAATAACCTCAAAGAAAAAGCACATACAGCTTCCCATTCAATTAAAAGCACTTTGAGTGGTTGAAATGACAAGAAAGATGCTATAGAAATGCAGCCCATTTACCATGGTCAGAGGTCCATCAAGCACAGGATTCTCCTCAGCAGAGATCCTTGGATCTTGTATTCTTTATTTTTATGAACATTTTATTCTTTTATTCTGTATTACAAATCTCAAATCATTTATGAATAATGCTTTATGATTTACATCTAGTGCTTCACAAATACACTTGAGTATGTTACCCGACGGATGCAGAATAGATTGCAGAGCAGCTTCCAGGTCATGCTGTTCTCAAAACAATCTCCAAGGATAGCGACAAACGGATGGGAGACCGGGTTTGCATCACATTCCTCAGGACCTGAGGAATGCATCACATGGAATCTTCAACCTGTCTCCTGACATTTTAGTCCTTTGAGCCGGATCCTGAGACCCCTGACCCGGTTGTTCGAGTTCCACCCTGAATGCTGTGACGTCTGTGCACAGCAATTGAAAACCGCTCCTTTCTGAATTGAGTGTAAACAGGAGGTCGCCGACCCAGAGGAGGACTCCTGCTGAGCCAGAGTGACGGGATTCAATGAACCAGAGACAGAATCAAATCGTTTTTGGTGAGTATAACATGGTTTTCCCAGGAAGAATAATGGTCGCAGTTAATACTAATTCATCACCATTTGGGGTTAAAAAGGCCTGGATTGCCTGGGACTGGATGGTCCAACATAACCTAGTTTTAAGTATATATTTTGGTCTGATCAACCAAAGCCAAGCTGGATTGCCTGGCACTGAAAAACAAAATTATGGAAAAATAAAGGACGAGGGAGAGTGTGAGTATTCATGTGGTTGAAGCAGCGGGAGTGTGAAAACTTAACTTTAGCACTCTGACCTGTTGAAGTAGATCAGATCAACACTCAATGAGAGGGGTGGTGATTGTCTGAATGTATGTGTCTGTGTATGTGTGTGTGTATGTGTCTGAATGTATGTGTGTGGGAACCTATTACATGAATTAAAAATATCTATGTTGTGCTTGGGAATTGACCCCCAGGGAGAAAACGGACCAAATTAATTTTTGCTCTTGAAGCTTGTCTCTCTGGAGCACATAGATAGGACGACAGAGCCATTCATGTGTAATCCCACTTTTTTGTATTGTGTGTATTTCAGTAGTATAGACCAATAATTTGAAGTTTATTCTAATATTTTGCACTTGTAAAGCAGAAACACATATCCAAATATAGACAGAGAAATCACACACACATAAATAGTTTTCCTGAGCAGACAGATAGCCAGCCACACACATACACACACAATGGCAGATAAGACACACAGGCACACACACAGATACTTTTCCTGAGTAGACAGAAAGACAGAGTAAGTAGAGATAGGGAAGTCTAATAGTAAGTTAGAAGGTGATGAGAAAGGAGATGAGGGAAAGATAGAGAAGTGGGGCCATAGGGAAGCAGTATTATGGGTTGAAGCACCAGAGAGAGGAGGAAAACATAGAATCAAGTACGTGGTGTACCTGAATATATGGCATAGGAAGGGTTAATGCCTTACACACCTTACGTTACCGGTTAACAATAGACCAATGGGATTGTGTGTATGAGGACACGTGATGGGGGTATCGTACCGCTCTGGGTCAGTTCAATGAAGTACTTGCAATGTCTAGACACAGATTGTTCCACGCTGTATTTAATCTTCATACATAGAAGATACGACAAAGTTGATGCAGTAAGCAGCAGCAACAACATGTCAATCTGTCACAAATGTCATGTCTCGTCGTAAATGTTAAGTCATCACTCGTGTTGTCTTGTCGTGCACTTCCTGTTTTATTTTGAAATAACTCTTCCCTCTCGTTTCAGGCACCTTTGCTTCCTGCCCTTGTGTGTTTCCCGCCACTGTGATTGCCTTCCCCTGCCCTGATTGTTTTCACCTGTGCCCTGTTACCTTGTGTCTATTTATTGTCTGTGTCTCCCCTTGTCCTGTGCCAGTTCGTCATGTCCCATGCCCCAAGAACCAGCGCCCAGCTCCTTGTCCTTCCAGGTTTTGTGTTTTGTTATAGTCTTGTTTCGACAGCCTTTTCTTTGTTACTTTGTCCTAGTTATCATTAGTCCTGTTTTCCTCGTAAGAGTGAATTTATGTTGGTACTTTTATAGATTAGTTTAGTAGTGAATTTTTGTCATCCTCGTAAGAGTGAATTTATGTTGGTACTTTTATAGATTAGCTTAGTAGTGAATTTTGTTATCCTCGTAAGAGTGAATTTTTGTTGTCCTCATAAGAGTGAATTTATGTTGGTACTTTTTAGTTTAGTTAAGTAGTGTTTTTTCCTCCTTGAGAGTGATTTTTATTTTTGTACAATAAAGACTTTCCCTTTTTGAACGTACTGTGAACGAGTCGTGCATTTGGGTTCAGCCTCCAGCCCCCGCCTTGTGTCAGTACGAACTGGCCAGCCATGAACCCAGCCGACTCCAGCCCGCTGACCGCAGCGGTCCGCTGCCAGGAAGCACGACTAACGAGGCAGGAGGAACACCTGACATCCCTCGCCCGAGGGGTGCAAGGGTTGGTCAACAGCCAGGACAGTTTTAAGGCAGCCATGACCACTGAGATGAGGGAGTTAGCCCTGCAGATCAGGCAGGCCCTCCCTCAATCACAGCCTGAACTTTCTGCACCCCCGAACTCTTCTGCTTCACCTGGATCACCTTCAGCCTCGCTCCGGCTAGCCCCACCAGAGAAGTTCTCCGGAGAAGGTGAAGGTGATACCTGTAAATCTTTTATTGTACAATGTGAGCTACACTATGAACTCCAGCACACAGCCTTCCCGACAGACTCGGCCAAAGTGGCTTTCATGATCTCCCACCTTACGGGACGAGCAGCGGCATGGGCGACTGCAGAGTGGGCTCGAGGAGCGTCAGTTTGCTCCTCCATAGACTCTTTTAAAGACTCTTTAAGGAAGATCTTCGATCGCACAGTACCAGGGAGGGAGGCGGCAAGGGAGCTGAGCACGATAAAGCAAGGCAGACGCACGGTGGCCGATTACGCCATCCACTTTCGCACCATAGCTGCTGACAGCGAGTGGAACGACGCGGCCCTACGGGACACATTTTTGACGGGACTCGCTGCCTCCGTTCGGAGCTTGCTAATCCCCCTGGACTTACCCGCAGACTTAGACTCCCTCATCGCCCTAGCCATCCGGACGGGCAATCGGCTGAGGGACTGGGAGAGGGAGACCGTGACGCCTTTTCACCACCGGATAGCTGCTCAACCCCCCACGCTGTCACACCTTTCTCCACAGGCTGCAGCACCCCCAGAGCCCAGGGAGGAGCCGATGCAGTTGGGGCAGGCAAGGTTGTCCAGAGAGGAGCGACGCCGCCGGTTACTGGAGGGCAGATGCTTTTACTGTGGAGAGACTGGACATCTGCTGGCTGCATGTCCAGTGAAAGGTGGGCGCTCACCAGGGAGGGGAGGTACTCGGGGGCGTCGGCTGTCCACGCCAGAAACTCCCCCTCGCACACTGACTACTGTCCAGGTAATCCTGACTGATGGCCCCTTTTCGGTAGGGGCTTTAATTGATTCAGGGGCCGATGAAAGCTTGTTAGACTGGGATTTGGCCCGCAAGTGGCAAGTAAAAACTGAGTTGTTATCCCAGCCTCTGGAAGCCACTGCTCTTGATGGCCATTTTATTTTCAGGATAACCCATAAGACTGAACCGCTCCATGTTCAGGTTGGTGACCACCATGAACAGATGTCTTTCCACCTTTTTAACTCTGCTCGGCATCCAATGGTTCTCGGATACCCATGGCTGTCTAGACACAACCCCCATGTTAATTGGGAAACAGGAATTATCACAGCCTGGGGAGAGAATTGTGTAGAAAACTGCTTAGCCGTGGGTCAGAGACTGGCGATGGGTCAAGTCAATACTAGAGGGGCAGACCCATCTCCTGGCGAAGAACCAGACTTTGTAACTGAACTTACTGACCTAGCAACTGTACCCGTGGATTATCATGACTTGGGGGAGGTATTCAGCAAAAGCAAGGCTGCGTCCTTGCCTCCCCACAGACCATATGACTGCGCCATTGACTTAATTCCAGGTGCCCCAATTCCTAAGGGGAGACTTTATGCCATTTCAGGTCCTGAGAAAAAGGCCATGAATGAATACATTGACAGTTCACTCAAGGCTGGCCTTATTCGTCCCTCTTCATCTCCTGCGGGAGCTGGTTTCTTTTTCGTAGGAAAGAAAGATGGCTCCCTCCGTCCCTGCATTGACTATAGCCCCCTTAATGCCATTACGGTTAAGAACCGCTACCCTCTGCCCCTTATGGCATCTGCTTTCGAACAGCTCCAGTCAGCGAAGGTATTTACAAAGCTAGATTTAAGAAACGCTTACCACCTGGTTCGGATCAGAGAGGGGGATGAGTGGAAGACTGGTTTTAACACACCATCAGGGCACTATGAATATTTAGTCATGCCATTTGGACTTGCCAATGCCCCTGCAGTATTTCAGGCTTTTGTTAACGATGTCCTCCGTGATTTCTTGAACTTGTTTGTGTTTGTATACTTGGATGACATTTTGATTTTTTCCCCTGATCAGCGTACTCATGTCAATCATGTCAGACTGGTTCTCCAGCGCCTGCTGGAGAACCAGCTATATGTCAAAGCAGAAAAATGTGATTTCCATGCCGATACGATATCGTTCCTTGGCTTTATTGTAGCCTCGGGACAGATACAGATGGACCCGGCTAAAGTTAGCGCTGTGGCTCAATGGCCAACTCCTGATAGCCGCAAGAAGGTTCAGCAATTCCTGGGGTTTGCTAACTTCTATAGGCGGTTCATCAGAAACTTCAGCGCGATAGCAGCTCCACTCCATGCATTAACATCTCCTCTGACACCCTTCCAGTGGTCCCCAGAAGCTGACCAGGCATTCAGGAGGCTGATTGCCATGTTCACGACAGCGCCCATTCTCACAATGCCTGACCCAAATCGTCAGTTTGTGGTGGAGGTGGATGCCTCCAGCGAAGGAGTGGGGGCTGTTTTATCTCAGCGGTCAGAGAAGGACCAAAAGATGCACCCCTGCGCCTACCTTTCCAGGCGACTCTCATCAGCTGAGCGCAACTATGACGTCGGGAATCGTGAGCTACTGGCAGTGAAGGTGGCCCTGGAGGAGTGGCGACATTGGCTGGAGGGAGCTCAACAACCATTCATCGTCTGGACGGATCATAAAAACTTGGAGTATATTAGAAAAGCAAAACGTTTAAATGCACGTCAAGCGAGATGGACATTGTTTTTTAACCGTTTTGATTTTGTCTTGTCTTACAGGCCGGGGTCCAAGAACACCAAGCCGGACACCCTCTCTCGCCTTTATGACCCCGAGTCTGTTGCCAAGGTCCCCGAGTCCATCCTGCCACTGAAACGTGTGGTTGGGGCGGTGAATTGGCAGATAGAAGCTGAGGTGAAGCAGGCCAACGGTGAGAGCCCGCCACCTAGTGGTTGCCCAGCCAATCGGCTGTTTGTCCCAGCGCCCCTGCGACCTCAGGTGATTCACTGGGCTCACACCTCCCTGCTTACCTGCCACCCAGGGGTGAGCCGAACTATGTTTGTCGTCAGGCAACGCTTCTGGTGGCCGGCTATGGAACAGGATGTCCGGGAGTATGTGGAGGCCTGTCGGGTCTGCGCCCAAAATAAAACATCCTCGAGACCTCAGATGGGATTGCTCCATCCCCTCCCAGTTCCCAGTAGGCCCTGGTCAGACATCTCACTGGACTTTGTTACGGGACTTCCCTTGTCTGAAGGTAACACCACTGTATTGACAGTGGTGGACCGTTTCTCCAAGATGGTGCATTTCATTGCCTTGCCTAAGTTGCCGTCAGCCAAGGAGACGGCTGAGATAATGCTGAACCATGTTTTTCGTCTCCATGGCCTCCCTAGAGACATAGTGTCCGACCGGGGCCCTCAGTTTGTATCACGTTTCTGGTCTGAGTTCTGTACGCTGATAGGGGCCACAGTTAGTCTCACGTCGGGTTACCATCCCGAGTCCAATGGACAGACTGAACGCCTTAACCAGGAGCTGGAGACTTGCCTCCGCTGCCTCATCTCCCAGAATCCATCAACCTGGAGTAAGCACCTGACCTGGGTCGAGTATGCCCACAACTCCCTTCCCACCGCAGCCACTGGCCTGACACCGTTTCAAGGCGCCTATGGATACCAGCCTCCACTGTTTCCTGACACAGAGAAGGAGGTAGTGGTACCGTCGGCGCATGCTTTAGTTCGTCGTTGCCGGCGGGTCTGGGCAGCAGCCCGCAGGGCCCTCCTGCGGACCTCGGCCCGGATGAAGAGGGCTGCTGACCGGAGGCGCCGCCCGGCACCAATCTACAAGCCAGGCCAGAAAGTCTGGCTATCCACCAGGGATCTGCCCCTCCATGTAGAGTCCAGGAAGTTGGCTCCCAGGTTTGTTGGTCCTTTCCCGGTTGCAAAAGTGATTAACCCTGCTGCTGTTCGTCTTCGTCTCCCCAGATCCCTCAGGGTCCATCCCACTTTCCATGTGGGGAGACTTAAACCAGTAAAGGATAGCCCCATGGTCCCTCCTGCCAAGCCCCCACCACCCCCCCGAATGATTGATGGCGGTCCAGTGTACACAGTTAAGCAGCTACTGGCAGTCCGGAACTGAGGCAGAGGACGCCAGTTCCTGGTTGACTGGGAGGGCTACGGTCCGGAGGAGCGTTCATGGATACCCTCCAGATTTATTGAGGACCCGGGCCTCATAGAGAACTTTTACCGCCGCCATCCTCAGGAGCCTGGGCCGTCTGGTGCCGTCCCTAGAAGGGGGGGTACTGTCATGTCTCGTCGTAAATGTTAAGTCATCACTCGTGTTGTCTTGTCGTGCACTTCCTGTTTTATTTTGAAATAACTCTTCCCTCTCGTTTCAGGCACCTTTGCTTCCTGCCCTTGTGTGTTTCCCGCCACTGTGATTGCCTTCCCCTGCCCTGATTGTTTTCACCTGTGCCCTGTTACCTTGTGTCTATTTATTGTCTGTGTCTCCCCTTGTCCTGTGCCAGTTCGTCATGTCCCATGCCCCAAGAACCAGCGCCCAGCTCCTTGTCCTTCCAGGTTTTGTGTTTTGTTATAGTCTTGTTTCGACAGCCTTTTCTTTGTTACTTTGTCCTAGTTATCATTAGTCCTGTTTTCCTCGTAAGAGTGAATTTATGTTGGTACTTTTATAGATTAGTTTAGTAGTGAATTTTTGTCATCCTCGTAAGAGTGAATTTATGTTGGTACTTTTATAGATTAGCTTAGTAGTGAATTTTGTTATCCTCGTAAGAGTGAATTTTTGTTGTCCTCATAAGAGTGAATTTATGTTGGTACTTTTTAGTTTAGTTAAGTAGTGTTTTTTCCTCCTTGAGAGTGATTTTTATTTTTGTACAATAAAGACTTTCCCTTTTTGAACGTACTGTGAACGAGTCGTGCATTTGGGTTCAGCCTCCAGCCCCCGCCTTGTGTCAACAAATTCAAGTTGAAGCACAGGTTCCTGCAGACCCTGGAATAAAAAATTCTGGGGCGCAGCCTACCTGTGGACAAATACAAAAACTATCCAAACCTCAAATTATTTGCGGTGGCTGTGGTACTTTTACAACAACAAAAGGGCAAAGGCCAATTCAAAGGCAAAAAAAGGAAAGCAAGCTGAGTTCAGGGAGGCATGAGGAGCAGATTTCATATAGATTTGAGATAGATAAGAGGGCTTATGCTTTAGGTGTCATCAGGAAGGCCACCTAGTGCGTGGCTGCCCAGATAAGCCAAAATCGAAATCATAAATATAAAGAAGAGGTTCACTTCTTTGTTTTGTCCTTAATTCCATCTAATAATCAACAATGTCCCATGAATTAAAGCTGGAATGTCACGACAGATATTTTCTACAGAAGTCTGATTCGTGATAATTTAAATAATACAATTTGAAAATTAAAAATGGCTGCAAGAATTACTCAGATCCTTCATAGGGGGCAGGTACCTCAGAAATGTCAGCTAAATGAATGCAAGGGGTCCTGACATGATTAATAGGAGACCCTACCACAGGCATAAAGCCACCGACAACATAGCTCAGAGGATCTATGTGTTGATTTTGGTCTTATTCAAGCATCAAGAGAGGGAATAATGATGATGCTGCATCTTGCTGCAATCAGAGCTATTCTTTCATAGTGCTTGCCCTATGATGAAGTAAACCATGCCAGACACTTACCATACTACTATGCTCAAATGTCTCACCTTGAGGTTGATCATCTTTATATTCATACCCACTTTATAGATGGTGGCTTTTCTGTCCACATGTTAAGAAACAATCCTTTTGGAAAGATTCCAATAGGCCATTTAAGAGACTGTAAACAAGGCTACTCAGACAGCTCGAAGAACCAGTGAGCAGATACTATCTCACTTCAGAAAACAGAAGTCATTATCTATGTGCAGCACCTCACATGCAAACATGTAGATTATCTTCTTCTTTTGTTTCTTTGGTAGGTAACAGCTGGCGAGTGTCTTATCTTTCATTACGTGGCCTGACATGTAATCACAAAGGCTAAGATGTATCGCTCGCTCTCTTCTTTCTGTATCAGCTGCTGCTCAACTGGCCACAGTGACCGATGATCTATCCCGTTGTGGCCAATGGTCAGTCCCCATGCCTTTATTTATTACAAACAATACTTATCTCTTTAGATTTTCAGCTCATTTTCCCCTGATGTTTGATTTGATGAAAAATATTGGTTGAAGATATAGAATGGAAGCACCAAAAAATATCCCCTGCCCAAAATCTTTTTTTTCTTCCCTATTTACAGTGCTCCTCATCGCACACAGTACCTTTAGCACTTTTTAATACTTAGGAAATGATTTGGCCTAAGCCTGTGACTTATAAGTATGACTTACAATCACCTCCCAAAAGGGATAATATGGGTACATTATACATTTCCTGAATCCTTAGAGTCCTAAGAGTACTATAGTTGTTGATTCTTATATATGAGATGTTCCTGGTTGACACATGGCCAAAAGAAAGTAGATAATTTGGACGAAAGTGTGGGAATATGTGTATTACTGATTATTTAAAGAGCTCTAGTGACTTTTGACTTGGCCAAAAATTGCCAAGCGTGGGCCTCAATGAAGGCAAAGAGGGTCTCCTTTAAAATGATATCAAACACTTTATCATAAGTTATGCACAAGCTTCCATTTCCAAGAGGATGAGTGACAGACACAGTCTCAGTCACAGAAAGCAGGGTTATTTTCAACTTCTTTAAAAAAATACAGCAATAAGCTTATTTAATGACTGTGGAATTATCATCATCATCAGTAGTAAGTAGGCAAGGCATGAGAACTTTTAAACCTTATATTTAGGAAAAATAACATAGACAGTAGGCCGAGTTACTACATGAACTGAATTCTTTCCCAATATTTGAAGGTAGGGTGGTAGCTAGGTTAGAGATAGCTTAGAGCTACTATTAGAACTATTTGCTGCTCCACAAATTACCTTGACTCTAGGGCAAAAAATGTGACTGTGATATCCCTAATTTTAACTTCCATTCAGTTTAAAGATAAAAACATTTGGATGAACTGTGGTGCTATGATTTTTAGCATTTATTTCTATACCAAGATAATTTTGCTAATAAAAACAATATTACTGCTGTCAATCACAAACTATAATAACCTCTGCTGTATTACATTATTGATTTAATTTTATGCTGCTAAAACCCAATTACTAGACTTCAGAGACATGAATTATAACATATCTATATTATTGTTAGTTATGACAAGGACATAAGTTCTACATCAGAAACAAGGTTTCCTGAGATCCCTTCCTTCCCTGTATCCCAGACCTTCACAGAACTAGTCTGTCAGAAGTGTTGGTCCAAGGGGGGTGACACAGATCTGACCATCAAGACCAGAGGATGCTGGGAGTTTTATCAAATGTCTTTATCCCAACAAATCAGGAGCTGTTGCAGAAGCAAATCAGCAGGCTTGGCATGTTTGATAGAATTACTTAAAATGTGCAAATTGTATTATTGTCAGATACATTATGTGTTTTTATGTGTGGTATAAAACTCCACCACCCACAGACAGGGCTCTCCAGCATGTGCCTGACCTGAAGAAATAGATCAGCTGTGAGGAAATAGTTTCCCCAAATATGTTTATAGTTGTACTCATAAGTTCTTGTACTTGTTATGAGTATCATTTATATAATTTTTCTATTATCTGTATTCCCAAAATATATCAGTAAATATCTGTATTGACACAATTTGTTTGTGGTTATTTATTATTTTGATTAAAAAGGGATGGTATGACACACAATCAGTTATTTGAAATGAACAAAGATTTATTGCCTATGCATGATTGACCAGCAGTTTTCATTACATAAAGCCAAATCAAACACGGTTCATGACATTATCAAAACTAAAACAAATAAATACTTATAAATAAATACTTGTAAAGTTAAATATTTAAATTGCTCAAATTGAAAGTATATTGCCCAAGTGGATCTGGATAAAAATGGCAAATATTTCAGACACAGCAACTGGGTATGATGACACTCTGACCCTGTCCAAGTGCCCCATATTGCCACACAACAAACCGTCTGTATGCTGCATAGCAGAGCTGTTTGTTGCCTTCTTCTGTTGCTGACACTGGAGAAGGCAAACTGTCTGTATGCTGCATAGCAGAATTGTTTGTTGACTTGTCCTGTGTCAGCAACATCTGCCTGTGCCTGGATAGCATTCCAAATTATCCTGGCAAGAAGAACCCCCTCTTGCAAGATGTGTAAATCCATGTGTGGCAGCATGGAGATGCAGGAGTCTTGAAATTGTCCACAACATTTCCTTTTTATGTCTGTGGGCATCTTCTGGCAGTTTGTGTAGACACAGCAGGTGGGTTGACCTGCGACAGGGGAGTCTGATGGCAGGGCATGCTAGGTCAGCTTACAAGTCACTGACCACTATATTCAGATAGAAATGTACTTTGTCAGAGGTAAGATACATTTAAAAAGTAATAACAATATATGTTATATGTAATGCACTTTTCATTAAAAACAATCTTAAAGTGCTTCATGAAAGCATGGGTTACACATGAAAACAATATAAACAAAAAAATCATTCATAATGGGCTATTTTAAACAGTTAAAATAGAAATAACGTGATAAATACCTGCTTGTCCGCAACCCTTAGGGTTTGTAGATCTTGGACTCTTCTCATGTCCTCTTCTCCCAGACCCCCTGTCTAATCTCTGCCTGCCTTTCCTCTTCTCTTTACCTCTTTTTTCTCTCGGGCAACTGTGTCTCAGAGGTCCACTGGTGGGAGGGATGGTTTCCTTGGGCAAGATATTTAAACCCAATTTGGCACTGATGGTTGCGCCATGCGGTATGTGAATGTGTATAAATGGTTAGTTTCCTGATGTGCAGGTGGCACCTTGTATCCACTTGTATTCACTGCTAATATTGTGTGAATGAATGAATGTACACTTGTAGTGTAAAGTGCTTTGAGTGGTCGATATGAATGGAAAGACGCTATATAAATGCAGTCTATTTACCATTCTCCTTGGTCAAAACAAGGCGAACATCAATCTTAGAGCAATTAGCTATTCTTACTAGTGTAAGATTTCTTATAACACCTTGTTGTGAAGGACTAGGGACTGTTCACGTGAGCAGGTAAACTCCTGCTGCATGTGCATGCGTCCTGTGCATGTAACCCTTGTGGCTGCATTTGTGTAGCCAATTATAATGCAAGTCCGAGGGTTGGATGCACAGACGCCCGGATGGAGAGGGAGAAAGTCAGAAGGGAACCTGCCGTGTTTACATGGACTGTTTGTGCCGTTGGACGTTTATGTGTGTTCATATACTGTAAGTTTTAAACATTTCTTGTGTTTGTAGGACCTGTTGACGTTATGTTGTTATGATGCATGTCCGCATATTTTTCCGTAGTTTCGTGCATAGCGTGTAATGCGGTTACCACGATAATCGCGTGTACCTGATAATTATTACTGCCATGTGAAACAGAGATAATTAAGTAGTTGTCCGTTAAGATCTAGGGTGGTAATAATAATAATAACGTGTATGTGTGAAAATAGGTGTCTATTTAGTTATTGCATGTTGTAGTTATGTAGTCTGGTTAGTTATTTATCATGTGGTTACAAATATATATATATATATATATATATATATATATATATATATATATATTCATATAGGTTAGTCATGTTAATACTGTAGTTATTATAAACAAGTTTCTAAAGGTATTTTATGTTGTTTTTACTTTATAGAAACCACTACTCAATGAGCGCAATTGTGAAACACCAGCTTTCTAGTACAAAAATCATCCCAATGTAAACTATACAAATTGTGCAATAAATATTTGGACTTGTATATCATGCCTGCATTTTAATCAGATGCCCCACGGTGGCTTCTACACATTCCTAACCAGGATAAATTGTAACAAATGGTGCCGAAACCCGGGAAGAGAAGTTGCATTGGAAACTAGTTCATGATGTACACCGATCAATCCAGCCATCCAGCAGACGTTAGGCCCAGGCGTGAGAGGAGGCCACCAGCCTGGTTTGATGACTATGATGTTGCGTAGCCTAATTATGGCCAGTATCCTCCTCCATCCCCTCGAGTAGCTGGAGTCCAAGACAGAGATGCGGAGAGGGTAGCCAAGATGGACCCTCTTGCTCTCTGCTCACCCACACAGCAGTCTGGTTATGCCGGTGCTGCCTCAAGAAGTCCAAGCCGGCCGAGCACTCCAGCATACCCTGCTGTACCAACACCAGAGACTACGTATGCAATATTGGATGCGCTCAGACAGCTCAAAGAGGATAATCAGAAGCTACATCACACAGTCATTCAAATGCAACAACTAAACACCCGAGCATTAGAACCCGATATGCTGCCTCCCCCTCCTCCTCCATCTGCTGTGGAACATTCTGCTCACCCCCAACCACTCGTAGGTGATATAAGCTTAACGTTGCCACCTCCACCACCACAAGTACACATGCAGTACTCAGGTGCACAGGATAGCGCACTTAAAGAGGAGCCACACTTTCCACCACTGCCAGTGGTGGGGCCAGCTCAGCCCACTCACCCTTCAAGGAACTACAGTCAAGTGGTAGATGAGCTCGCAGGGCGCATGCAGAGAATGAAAATGCCACCACAGCGCCGACAACCTGTCACGCCAGAGTACTGTGAACCAGATCCAGATTCTGAATAGGATTCAGTCAGCAATGCACCACCGTACAGAGGACGGCCTATGCTTCCGGTTCGAGCCCAGCACCCCAGAGATTACCAGCAAGAGCGGGTGTATCATGGACCAAAGCCCAAGATCCCCCATTTCACAAAACCTGACTCCAGAGAGTTCAGTAGACTTAAGACAGCGTTGGACAACCTACTGCCTGATGATGCAACAGAGCGATTCAAATATCAAATATTGGTGGATCATTTGAGATTCGACGAAGCTCTGCTAATTGCAGATTCCTACACCAACTCCAAGAAGCCATATTCAGACACTATGGAGTCCCTCACTGACCACTATGTACAGCCTCACCAATTAGCCCTGCGACATATCGCTGACATAATGGAAACTCCCAGCATCCGTGCTAATGACACTGGTGCGTTCAAGAGGTTTGCACTCTGTGTCAGAGCTTTATATGGGATGCTTGACCAATTAGGTGACAGTGGTCATATCGAGATGCAATGTGGGTCTCACGTGACAAGATTACTGCTGAAGCTGCCACAAGACCTGAGAGCGCAGTTTAAACATTACCTGTCCCCTTAGAACATCCGCATCAACACCCTGCACCATTTCGCTGAGTGGTTAGATTTCGAGCTGAAAATGCAGCAGACTGTGTTTGAGACACTCAGCGTGATCGGGGCTGCTGATGACTCCAAGAGGGAGAAGCGCAGAGAGTCAAAATACAACCGCGGTATCAGTGTTCTCCATGGGGTCGAACAACAAACCAGCACAGCTGTGGGTGAGAAACCCTCAACACCCAGCAGCAAGCAAGGGGAGAGACAGGCCTACTGCCCTTATTGTTCTAATGATCGGCATTATCTGAGTCAGTGTTCTAACTTCAGCCAGCTGACCACTGAACCGAAGAGCAGTTGGATAAAGGCAAACAAGAAGTGCTGGCGATGTGGACGTGGCCACCAAGCCTCTCAGTGTCATTCCGTGTCGTTTTCTATATCCCCTTTTTGTCAGCCGAAAAAGATATTCCAGATACAAGGGGCCTTCACAGTAGAGCCATTAGGTCTGGCAGAGCATACCTACCCTGTGAAGGCGCTGCAGCAGAAGTACAAACACCTCAAAGGGCTGCCTCTCAAAGACCTCGACCGTGTCCACCCGGTCATCCTGATAGGTTCAGACTACCCAGAGCTGATCACACCCATTCAACCGGTGCAACTGGGTCCCCCTGGTGAACCAGCTGCAGTGAAGACCAGGCTTGGCTGGACACTGCAGGGGCCAACCAGGTTAGTGCAGCAGCAGCTCCAGTCAAGCCAGTGTTTGCATGTGTCCACCATTTCACCCTCAACTGAGCTGTTCCAGCATGTGGAAAGGCTTTGGCAATTAGATGTACTACCATACAGGAGTGAAAAGCTTGTGACTCGGTCACGCCAAGATAAGGAGGCCATTGCCCTGCTGGAGCAGAAAACTGTGAGAGTAGATGTGGAGGGGACACAACGCTATGCCACGCTGCTGCTGAGAGTCAAGAACATGCCCAAGTTGCAAGCTCATAAGGAGGCCGTACTCCCCCTGCTGCGCAACACAGAGCGTGGTTTGGCAAAGGATCCAGAGTGGGCGACTGCCTACCATGAGGAGATAGAGAAGCTGGAGTGAGCAGGGTACAGTGTGAGAGTCAAGGAGAAAGAGTTGAGCAGTGATGGTGAGTCATGGTTCATCCCTCACCATATGGTAGCTCACAATGGGAAGAATCGCATCATGTTCAATTGCTCCTTTACACACAATGGAACCAATTTGAAGTTGTCTGTGTAGATTCTCACTCATCCAGGTCATTGTAGTCAAGGGGTTTAAAAAAGTAGGCAACTGGACTTTTTCTTTGAGCTTGAAGACGTTTCACCTTTCATCCGAAAGGCTTCTTCAGTTCTAGCCTGATGATGGAAACCAGGAGCTATATCTCTGGATCACAGAGGGTGGAGCTATAGACCACACCTCCCATCCCATAACAAAGGGTCACATAGGTCACCCTTCAAGGTGTGAATTTGGATCAGAGTCGTTGTGGTAATGACTCTCATTCTGATTCAAGGTGTGACTTGGAATGAGAGTCGTGGTCACATGATCCAGAGAGAGAGTCCTGCTCTGATGGTGAAGAGCAGTTAAACTTCCTGGGATGAGATCTCAAGGCAGGATGGTATGTAGCAGATTATGTTATGTTATGTTATGACGCAGTCCCCCTTCTCTGTTCAAAGTAGGTTGTTCCAAATGGACATAGATGGCCTCTTTCACTCCTCTCTCAAACCACCTGTCCTCCTTATCTAAGATGTGTACATCAGTGTCTTTAAAGGAGTGTCCCTTTTCCTTCAGATGTAGATGTACAGCTGAGTCCTGTCCTGATGTGGTGGCCCTCCTGTGTTGTGCCATGCATTTGCAGAGTGGTTGCTTAGTTTCTCCAATATATAGATCCGGGCACTCTTCACTGCATTGTACTGCATAACCACATTGTTGAGATTTTGTCTTGGGGTTTTGTCCTTGGGGTGGACCAGTCTCTGTCTGAGGGTGTTACCAGGCTTGAAATAAACTGGGATGTTGTGCTTGCTGAAGATTCTTCTTAGCTTCTCTGAGAGACCAGATACGTACGGCAATACCACATGATTCCTTCTGTTCTTCTTTTTGTCTTTCTGTGTTTTGTTTTCTTTCTCCTGTCTTCTATTAATCTTTATGAATGCCCAGTTGGGGAGTGCCTGTTTGATGTGTGTGTGTTCCTTCTCTTTCCCTTCTGTTTTGGAAGGGATGCTGTCTGCCCGGTGTTGTAGGGTTCTGATGACACCCAGTTTGTGTTCCAGTGGGTGATGAGAGTCAAATAGTAGATATTGGTCGGTGTGTGTGGGTTTCCTGTAGACCTCTGTGCTGAGACCTCCATCTTCTTCGGCAAGGACCTCACAATCCAGAAAGGGTAGTTTCCGGTCTTTGGAGTCCTCCCTGGTGAACTTGATGTAGTTGTTCACTGAGTTGATGTGCTTCGTGAAGGCCTCTACTTCCTGGCTTTTGATTTTCGTGAATGTATCATCCACATATCTAAACCAGTGGCTTGGTGTTGTTCCTTTAAATTAGGTTAGTGCTTGGTTCTCCACTTCCTCCATGTAGAGGTTCGCCACAAGGGGGGAGACTGGAGAGCCCATGGCACAGCCATGTTTCTGCCTGTAGAATTCTTCATTGTACTTGAAGTAGGTGGTAGTGAGGCACAGTTCTAAGAGGGAGCAAATCTTGTCTGGGGTGAGGTTGGTTCTTGTGTGCAGACATGTGTCCCTTCTGTTGTGGGGATGCAGGTGAACAAGGATGTGACATCGTATGATACCATAGTTTCATCAGGGTCCAGTTTCAGTTGGCTGATTTTGTCGGTGAAATCCTTGGAGTTCTGGATGTGATGTGGAGTGGAGTGACCACTCCACTCCACATCACACAGGTGTGACTTGGAATGAGACCACGACTCTCATTCCAAGTCACACCTTGAATCGGAATGAGAGTCGTTACCACAACGACTCTCATCCAAATTCACACCTTGAAGGGTGACCTATGTGACCCTTTGTTATGGGATGGGAGGTGTGGTCTATAGCTCCACCCTCTGTGATCCAGAGATATAGCTCCTGGTTTCCATCATCAGGCTAGAACTGAAGAAGCCTTTCGGATGAAAGGTGAAACGTCTTCAAGCTCAAAGAAAAAGTCCAGTTGCCTACTTTTTAAACCCCTTGAGCCAATTTGAATGACCTGCTTCTGCCTGGCCCCACCTTGACTCCCAGTCTGCTCGGTGTTCTCCTGAGATTTCGTGAACATTCCATCGCCATCAGTAGCGATATAAAAGGAATGTTTCACCAGGTGAGGTTGCTGCCTCAAGACAAAGCACTACTTCGGTTCCTGTGGAGGGACTTGCAAAGGGACACCCCCCTCAGTATACACGAGTGGCAGGTTCTTCCATTTGGGACCACGTGTAGTCCATGCTGCACCACATTTGCATTGCTGAAACATGTGAGTGACCACAGCCAGCCTGAGGAAGATGTCTGTGTAGCAGTGGAAAGATGTTTCTACATGGACAACTGCCTCCGAAGCGTGCAAACTATAGATGAAGCAAAGTTGCTGGTGGAGAAACTGCAGCCCCTCCTGGCAGAGGGAGGATTTCAGCTGCGCCAGTGGGCAAGCAACACCCCCGAGACCATCAGCCACTTGCCCAAGGAGTTAAGGTCAGAAAGTAATGAGCTGTGGCTGAATGCCACCGAGACTGATCCTCAGGAGTTAGCATTGGGCCTCCGGTGGTTCTGCCACTCTGACACCCTCGGCTATAAATGTTGTCTGCTGGGCCACGAAGTACCAATGATGAGAAATATCTATGGGTTACTAGCTAGCCTCTATGACCCACTGGGATTCATCATTCCCTTCACCACAAGGGCCAAAGTCTTAGTCCAGTGCCTATGGAGCAAAGCAAGGGATTGGGATGACACAGCACTGCCTAAAGATGCCATGCTGATGTGGGACGAGTGGTGGAAAGAGTTACAGCAACTGCCTCAGATATCCCTGCCACGCTGCTATGTTAGCCCTCAGATGGACAGAGAGGCTTGCACCAGAACAGTTCACATCCTCTGTGACGCTTCAGAGCGTGCGTATGGCGCAATTGCTTACCTACGTTCTGAGGGTCGAGGTGGATATGTGGAGATATCATTCCTCACTGCCTATTCCAGAGTAGCTCCTAAGAAGCAACAGTCCATGCCACGCTTGGAACTTTGTGCAGCATTGACAGGAGCCCAAGTAGCTGCACTACATCGAAGGGAACTCACCTTGCCTCTCCATGATGTCAACATCTGGTCAGACTCTACAACTGTCCTAACCTGGATCCAGTCAGAGTCTTGTAGGTTTAAGGTTTTTGTTGGCACAAGAGTGGCTGAGATCCAAGAACTGACGAGTGAATGCTCTTGGCGCTATGCTGATTCCAGTAACAACCCGGCAGATGACATCACCCGGGGCAAGACGTTGATGGAAATAGCGGAGGATGGCAGATGGAAGGATGGGCCACCATTCCTGTTGCAGTCACCTGAGTTTTGGCCCCTAAAGCCTTCAGTGGTAGTAACAGACGATGAAGTAGAGACACGGAAAACAATATTCTATAGCCTGGTTACCATCACTGCATCTAAGGTCCTCCCTGACTTAGACCAGTTCTCCTCATTTCAAGATCTGGTCCATGCAGTTGCAGTCCAACAGCAGAAGACCATAGGGCAATAGAGATGGAAATCCTTCAACGAGCACAGCAGGATAGCTTTGGAGAAGAGTATGCCCTCCTATATGCTGATAAACCCTTGACATCCACCAGTAGGTTGCTCACACTTGCTCCAGAGCTGGACCAGGCTACTGGACTGATAAGAGTCGGAGGACATCTTCGCCACAGCCAGGACCTTGAACCAGACACAGTCCATCCAGTGGTCTTAGATCCAGCACACAAGATCACGAAACTTTTAGTGCATGATGTGGATGGAGACCTAAGGCACCCTGGCTCAGAGCGCCTCTTTGCCGAGCTTAGGAGGAGATTCTGGTTATTGCATGGCCATGAGGCTGTTAAACGGCATCAAAACTTCTGTCCAGAATGCAAGAGGCGGAGAGCTCAGCCCGGAGTCCCCTTGAGGGCAGACCTCCCTGAAGCCAGACTGCACTTGTTTAAGCCCCCCTTTTACTCCACAGGAGTTGACTGTTTCGGGCCCTTCACAATCAAAGTTGGACGGCGCTCAGAGAAAAGGTGGGGGATACTGTTCAAGTGCTTGACAACAAAGGCAGTCCACATTGACGTTCTGACGAGTCTGGACTCTGACACATTTCTAATGGCCTTACGTCGATTTATTGCCAGAAGGGGGAAGCCATCAGAAATCTCATCAGATCAGGACACAAATTTCAAAGGTGGGGACCGAGAGCTCCGTGAAGCCTTCCAGGCACTGCATCCTGACCTGAAAGAACAGTTGTCACAGCACCAGATCAACTTTAAGTTCAACCCCCCCAGTGCACCTCACTTGGTGGAATTTGGGAGAAAGAAATAAGGTCAGTTAAAGCTGCCCTCTATGCCACTGTACAACCCCACGCAATACCCGAAGAAGTGTTGCGTACTGTCTTGATCGAGGTGGAGGGAATCTTAAATTCCAAGCCACTTGGATATGTGTCCAGTGATGTGGCAGATGCAGACCCTGTAACCCCAAACTTGTTGCTGATGGGGCGGCTAGACCCGTCTCTGCCCCAAGCTGTTTATGAGGAGTCAGAACTTCTAAGCAAGAAGAGGTGGAAATATTCACAAATCCTCGCTGATCAGTTCTGGACTAGTTTCATTCGACACTACCTCCCAACACTCCAGACCCGGGCTAAGTGGCATAAGGACACGTCAGCTCATCAGCCTGGAGACATCGTCATGGTTATCGATCCCCTGCTGCCCAGAGCCCTCTGGCCTGTGGGCCGAATCACCAAGGTACGGTTGCATCCGGACAGCAGAGGTCAACGTCAAGGACAGGCACTACATCAGGCCTGTTGTCCGACTCATCCCACTGCCTGCCGTTCCAGACATGGACTCAGTCCCATCGCATCCTTCAGATAAAGACAAACTGGATGAGACCAGTTTGGGGGCGGCTGTTGTGAAGGACTATGGACTGTTCACGTGAGCAGGTAAACTCCTGCTGGATGTGCATGCGTCCTGTGCATGTAACCCTTGTGGCTGCATTTGTGCATATTTTTCCGTAGTTTCGTGCATAGCGTGTAATGCGGTTACCGAGATAATCGCGTGTACCTGATAATTATTACTGCCGTGTGAAACAGAGATATTTAAGTAGTTGTCCGTTAAGATCTAGGGTGGTAATAATAATAATAACGTGTATGTGTGAAAATAGGTGTCTATTTAGTTATTGCATGTTGTAGTTATGTAGTCCGGTTAGTTATTTATCATGTGGTTCTAAATATATATATTTATATAGGTTAGTCATGTTAATACTGTAGTTATTATAAACAAGTTTCTTAAGGTATTTTATGTTGTTTTTACTTTATAGAAACCACTACTCAACGAGTGCAATTGTGAAACACCAGCTTTCTAGTACAGAAATCATCCCAATGTAAACTATACAAATTGTGCAATAAATATTTGGACTTGTACATCATGCCTGCATTTTAATCAGATGCCCCACGGTGGCTTCTACACATTCCTAACCAGGATAAATCGTAACACACCTATAAAAATAAAAAAAAAATAAAACTAAAATGTCACACTTCTGATATAATTATACTAATAAATATAAATTGAATGAATCAATATTCTTCATTTAGGTTTATTGTGATGTGATTGAGAATGAGAAATGCTTAGCAGGCAGGTAAGCAAATTGATGCTCGTGAATACTTGGGTGCCTGTACTCTGGAGGGGTGGCTTCAGGGAGAAGTCAGAATCTGATGTCAGATAATGAAAACTCCATAATTCAAAGTAGATTGAAGAAATGTAGGCAAAATCAGTTTCACTAAACAATAGGCTTCAACTGTGGTGGAAAACTTTATACTATCGGCAGGTCTAAAAAACACAATGAACAAGCTTAACATAGCTGCAATCAGACAAAATTTTCCTAAAATCAACCAAGTAGGATATACTGAATTCTCTCATTCCATTCCAGCCACATGCCAGATGAATGCAGGGTGACGTCCATGTAGTTTCCAGCTGAAAGACAGTAGCTCATACCCCCTCCCTCCTTTGTCTTGCATTGACTCCAGAAAGATTTCAGATGAAAAAGAAGAATGGTGTTGTGACATGTGCTGAACTTGCTTGTGATTAAATGGATCTTGTTACCATTACAGATGTACTATAGCAAACAGAGTAGGGAAAAGTGATTTTTTTTATTTTTTGTGAACATTTTCCATCAGTCAATTCATGCATGTAACTTGCAGACAGTCGCTAACACAGACTGCAGCAAACAACAGTAGCACATTTCCAGGTCATATGAAGCCGATCTATTAAATATTAACATCAAATTCAGTTGTGTGGCCCTCAGTTTTTTGTGTTAGAATATTAAACAAATAACAAAATAACCATTCACCTTTTCATTTTTGGATTTTTGGTTGTCAATTAAAAATGGAAAGAAAGGAGATGGATGATACATGGATTATAAATGGATTCAGGTGATAATAATTCCACCACCTTTATTATTATATATTATATCATAGGCTGACATTATTTGAGATTGTTGGGTGACCCTGTGAGGGATCAATTTAAGACAAATGATGGACAATGATTAGACCATAGAAAGAAAAAAGTGAATAATAAAGACTAAAAGAGAGAAAATTGAAGAGGAGGTGATGAGAATGGAAACGGATGATCCGAGGACAAAGAAGTGACTGACTGAGTAAAAATAAAAGCTGCAGGTATCAGAGATGGAGAGAAGAGGAAGAGATGGGACAGGGTTCATTAGACAAAGACAGAGACAAACCACAGAGACATTACACACAAGACAGAAAGAGAAAGAGGTTATAATGTGAGGAAAGAGATGAATCAGAAATGGAGTAAAAAAAAATGGAGAAAAGTTATAATTTAGAGGGAAGATGGTATATATATATATATATAATATATAATATATATATAATATAATATAAATTATTATATTATGCATTTATGTTATATCTGTTGACAGATGTCCTCTATACATCCAAATTCTAAATCTAAATTTTCATTCTCATTTTCTCATTTTGACTTTTTGTTGCATATATATATATATATATATATATATATATATATATATATATATATATATATATATATATATATATATATACATGCTCAGAGCTCTGTGACTAATGCTGAGTGAGGGATTCAGAGAAAGAGAGAATGAGAAAAAGAACAAAGTGCTTTTCTTGTCGGGATAAAAATGTACGTTCCACCGATTAGGCACATACAGATGTGCACAATCAGTGGGACGAATCAAGAAAAATCTGCCTGAGAGCAAAAACACACACACACATTCTCTAATTCCCACACTAACTGGACTCACTACATGTCTGAGCTTTTTTCTTTATTTCTCTCTCAGTCATTTTAATTGAATTTTGCAGGTTCAGCTTGTGTCTCTGGTTTCATTTTTTTCTGTTGGTTTCATCTATCTCCTGAAACTTTGGTCACTAGAAGAGAAGATTTCTTTATCTTGTGAGAAACAGAAAATGAATTTCATCCTTCTGCTCCGTCTGTGTCTGAGATAAACACCAAGAGACAAATGAGAATCAGACCCAACATGTTCTCTTCTCTAAACAACTTCACAGTTTTGCTTCACTTCACAAGAACCGATTTGAAATAAAAGCAGCAGCCTGTTTGTGTCTCAGAGACAGAAGTTTTCCTGTTGGCAGTCGACTAAACATCAGCTTCTGTTCCAGCTGTGCTGTGTGAAACCAGAGTTGAAACTAACTTCTGAACATGAGCAGGAGAAGGAGGCGAAAATAAAGGAAGAATGTAATCACACTGTAATGTTCATATGTTCTGTTAAACTGATCCTTTGTTCATTAATGTTACAAAGATCCTTTCATCACTCAAACTGAGAATGAGAAGATTTGACTCTTCAGCCTTCAGCTTTTATTCAGCTGGACATTTTAAACAGAAGCTGCTGTACAAGTTGAAGGAAGCATTGAGCATCAGCTGATAACATTTACAAACATCTGAACATTCCACAAACAACAATATTTCAATAAATTCAAGATTTCAGCATATTGTTGTTCTGCTGTTTCCTGTTTGATTTGTTCTAACTGCATATTTCTGACCACATATATGAGACGTCATCTGGTTGTGTATTGTAGAAGACGTGTGTGTGTGTGTGTGTGTGTGTGTGCTCACACACACACACACACACACACAACCATCAGCTACAGACAGTTGTCAGTATAAAACTGGTAAAAAGAATGTGTTAAACCTTCCTGTAAAATGCATCAGAAATCAAGCAGCGAGATAAAAGGAGGCAGCATCTTCTTCATCTCTCAGTTAAAGCAGGTGACTATATTTTAAAGAGCTGACAGAGATGAAGAGCTTTTACCCGTCATAGCGATAATCAGGAGTCTTAATGTTTCTTTGTGATGAACAGTAAGATTCACACTGAGAATCGCTTTAATGACAGATTGCAACATACAGATTTTCTACTACAAAGGAGCCTTTCATGCAATCATGTATCTGTGAGAATGACGAGAGTCAAACTATGGAAACGTGCTGACTTTTCTTACTGTGACAGACAGAGAACAGATCACACCAGAACTACCAGAACTGGTTTCTTTTTATTCTGTTTACCAAAGAGAGATGGATTCTTCCGTTTTTAATGAGGACCCATCAGCCTCTGGATCCACGGCCTCAGCACTGACCTCCATTAACCCCTTGATGCTCAGGCTCACAGTTTATCAGCCTTTTCCTGTGGTTTACTCATCTGTGTGTAAATGTGAGTTAGTGTACATTTGACTCTGGGAAGTGTAAACTGGATCTGAAGGAGAAGGAGATGGTCAGAAGGAGTAAAGTCACTGATTTCTTTAGTGGAGTAGAAACTCAGCGCCACAGATGATTTAAATCCCCATTACAGCTCAGTGTCTCTGTCTGGAATGGGGGGGGGGTCTTTAATGATTAATGATTAATGATCACATGACAGGTTATAATCACAGTATGAGTGAAATGATGCAAAATTACAACTATACAGACAATGGAGTTAATGCTCTTAATGTTCTGTTTTACTGTTTTTGTTCTGTTTTATTAAAAGTCAAATTTTTGTTCCATTTTTTGGTCCAAATTAACTAATTCACAAACATAATATAACACAAATCTACAGCTTTTACCGTAAAAGTTAACTTTTCCACAAACACATTTTATACCTTTATATCCTTAATTCCCAATGAATAAATATTCTAACCTGAACCTTTTCAGACCCAAGATATAGATATTACAGCCGGGTTTATGTTTAACTGTCATGTAAACAAACAGAAGCTGCACTTTCAGTCTTATTAATGAAAAGTCCTTCCTCAAACAAGCAGCAATTAGCTGTTTCCATGTTTACTCTGTCATGTCATTACAATAATCACAAACACACTTTACTGCTTGATATAGTGATGAGCTGAGGACAATTAGGGCAATTTACTTTCTGAAATATAAAATAATTTTTGCTCTAACTAAAAAACATTTCCATTTCAATTCTCACCCTTGTGTGTGTGTATGTGTGTGTTAGTATTTAAGGACTTCTGGTCCTTCACCATGGTTAAATAAAGGTTTTTAATAGGGTTTTTGACAATTAGATGCTAAAATTATAATGAGAATATAAAATTCATTTCTACATCTGCATATTTTTAAATTCTATTATAATGTTATCAATTAATGATGAAGTTATTATGAATGTCTATTGAGGGCAGCTGGAACACTGATGTGGTTAAATAGAGTGTGACAGTTGCTCTGCAGGTTGTTCACGAACGCTAAATGATAATTTGTATATAAATCTATATCTTCACACAAATATAAACCATATAGAGACACAGAGAACTTGATCACGATGCAATGGATTAATGTGCTGAATTCTCATTCTCTGTATTTTTACGATCTAAAATCATCAGAGCATTTTAATTGCTCATAGTCACTGCAAAAAAAGGGAAAATATCTTGTTTTTGATCTTATACTTGTGGCTTTTTATCTCATATTTTTATTTTATTTCATTAATATTCATATATTTTTTTAACTTTTCATCTTCTCTTTGTGCACACCACTTGTTGAAAATATCTCAGAGGATGACTCATCTGTTTTCCACATCTCTGCAGACCAGTGGTGATTGTATAACCTCTGAACATTCTCAGTCATGTTCTGTTTTTCCTCTTTATCACACTAATGCTCGAGCATCACACTCATCAAACATGTCGACTGCAGTGTCGACCTTTTCCACTAAATCTTTCCCATAGATCTGAGACGTCACATTACTTGCTGCTGCTATTGAAGCCTGTTGAACTTCTGAAGCTGCTGCCATCTCTGCCCCAACAATGAACCCTCAGATCTCCTCCTCTGTCTTTATACTGAATCAGAATCAGTTGAGCATGCTCACAATTATCATAGCACAGAGCAGGATTGCATGATTCTGCTTAAGTGTAACATGTAGCTAACCAGTGTGGAAGCATCTGCATTCATTATGTTCCTCTAATTTATTGCCCGTCTGTGTTTTCCACTAATAAAAGTACAGGAAGGAGAACAGGAAGAGAAAAAGAAAAAGAGAAGCAGGAGGAGGAGACAGATCTATTCCTGTTGTCTCGGTGGGAGCAGCTCAAACTGGAAACTCATTAACTACTGAGTCTCCAAGAGCTAGATAATAACAGGCCGGACTGAAAAGGCAAAGAGTTTAAATAGTTAATACCCAGCAGGGTATTAACACACACACAGTCACGCACACACACACAGTCATGCATGCGGTTATAACATCACAGTTTTCAGAGAGGAAACTAAAGATCACAACATGGACACTGTTTCTGTAGTGGTGAAAATCTTAAAGGGACAGGGTGTAGTTTTCTGGTCCCATCTAGTGGTGAGTTTGCAAACTGGTACAAACTGTGTTACAAAATTACTCAAATTGATTAAGCAGTCATTAGAATAGTTGGTTGATTAATGTGATAGTTGGTAACTAATTGATTAATAGATTAATTGTTGCAATTCTAAAATCAGCTCTCATGTTCCAGAATGTTGAGAAACCAGCAGCAGGATCAGAAGGAGCTTTCAGCACAAACAATAATGATCCTTCTTTCTTTCTGAAGGACATTCAGTTCTTCAACAGGAAAAAATATAACTCTGCAGAACCAAAGAGCCTCAGTTTCAGTTTATTATGAAAGTGCTTAAAGGATCCTTCAATTACACTGCAGCACCTGACTCACTACAGCTCTCTTTACAGCCTTCATTCCACAGATCTGTTCTTTAACTCCCTGAAAGAACAAGTGTGCAGAGACAATCACGGAGAGAACAGAGGTTATATCAGCAGGAGAAGAGGAAACTTGCTTCCTCCACTGCAGAGGAACTAACGGCAGCTTCTGACTCATAATGGAGTTTAACACTGATTCTCTACTGCTTCTCTGCTTCTCAAAACAAAGTAATGCCTGACAGAACACAAAGATTATAACTGTTCTACTAAATGTTGTTTTGTTGTCTCACTTAACTGTAAAAAGAGGAACGAGAAGCATTTATCTCTTTTATCCCTTTTGTCACATGAGCAGAGACTCAGTTTCTGCAGATTCTCTCATCTCTTCTCTAAAACACAACCTGCTTAGACATCTAAATACTTAGTTGCTGGATGAGAGGAGCAAAAACTACATATGAAGAGCAGCAGAGAGAGATGATGGATGCTACTGAGACTTTATTTGATCTAAACGGTGCAATTTTCCAATGGGGATGGTGGGGATTGCCCCCCTCTCTGGTTTTATTCCCACCCAAAGTATTTTCACCAGTTACACAGTAAGCTAATTATTAAAAATTTAAATATACTGGGTACATGGTCATTCTGGTTCCACTGTGATTTTATCTACCTTGAGCAAGTCAGAGGCGTTGTGCTCACAGAAAGCAGTTGGCAACATATTTTACAGTGTCACCATCAGAAATCCCAAGAAAAAATGACACAATTTGAAAAAAATTATTTGAAACTGCTGGACAGCAGCATCTCCCCTGCTGAGGAGAGCTCCCAGGCCGATCCAAATGAACAGAGGACTGACTATGTTACGTAGCCTAAATGTAAGGTTAAAGGGTTAAAGGGTTTCATGCCTACCGTTGGCCCACTGTTTGGTCATTTTTATGAATAAAAATATTTCTCAAAATCATTTTATGTTTTTTAACCAGTCGCAACCTGAATCTATAACATTCATTGCGTGTGTTTGTGTGTAAGAGTCTAAAGCTGCAACAAATGGTTGATTAATCAATTACTTTCCAAATATTATACTAATGGACAACTATTTTGATAACTGATCGTTTTGAGTAATCTTTTTAAGAACACTTTTTTGCCAACTTTTTTAATAATCAATTAATGAATTTAAATCATTTTTTAAAAGAAAATGCTCAAATTCTCTGGTTCCAGCTTCTCAAATCTGATTATTTTCTGGTTTCTCTAGTCTTCTATAATTGTAAACTGCTGATGTTTGGGTTGTTGGTTTGGACAAAAAAAAAGACATTCACAGTCGAATCTTCAGTTTGGGAACAGTCATCAACATTTCACAATTTATTAACCAAACAGCTAATTGCTTAATTGTTTCAAACTCTGAAGAGTTCCAGCCCTCAGATATCTGATCTAACAGGAGAATGATGCTGAATGAGCATCAGGATGGGCTGAATAATAGCTGATGGCATAAATGTACATACACTGATATGTATATAAAAATCACTGAGGACATGATGGGACCTTTTAAAGCGGGGCAGGGGGAGGAGGATCCAATTATTGTTGGATTGATTTTCCACAAAACCGAGAGAAACAATTACAGGCCTGAGAGCAGTGAGCAGAGTGAGGAGTTAACAGACGTTTAGAGGAGCAGCAATATGCTATTGATCAGAGCGGCTGGTAAACACTCTGCATTAAAAGCTGCTAAATTGCTCTTGCCTGTGTTGGACTGATGCTGTGTGGATAAGTACTAATAGAAACGAGGATGTGGACACTGAGGCTGCAACACAGCACGATAATCACCAGACTAAACATCAGGCTGATGGAGGTAATAAAAAATAGATGAAGACATGAATACGAGTGTTAGAGAAGGAAAAAGATGAAATGTTTTTTTATATGTAGAATATAAATAGAATAGTGTTTCACAAGGTTATATATATATATATATATATATATATATATATATTAGGGGTGTGACGAGATTGCTCGTCGCGTTAAAATTCTGTCTCGCGAGAGTTATCCAGCAAGCAGCCAGAATGACGGAAAACACAGGTATTACTATTGACGATGCCCCCGACGCTTTTAAATCGTTTGTTTGGCAGCATTTTGGGTTCCCGGCAGAAATGATAAATGGTAAGAGAGTGACTGATAAGACACGGACAATATGCAGACACTGTATGCAAACAATGCCGTCCAGCGCAGCGAATACGAGCACAATGCAGAGACATTTACTCGTTTCGATCTCGTGAACCCAATCTCGTGTCTCGTCACACCCCTAATATACCCCTAATATATATATATATATATATATATATATATATATATATATATATATATATATATATATATATTATGATTCAATAATTACTAATTACATTTGCATTAAAAATATTGACACTACACAATATTGACACAATATTGACCGTGCAGTTTGCATAACAAAGTTGTCAGTCACCATGTCGTGGTTCAGGACATTTTTAGTGACACACACAACTGCTGCTACAACAATGAAGCTGTTGGACGGAGAATTTCTGAGGGTGTTCTTTAACGTCATTTGTGGTCAGGAGGTGACAGCATTCGGACCACATTTGAGCACATTGGTATGGTCACAGTGAGTGCATGGTGCAGTTGGTGTGTCCCATGACACTCATCCCGCTTACCATCTCTCTCATCAAAACTCTCTTCTCTAGTTGCAGTGCTAGGCAGGGTCTGATGCACAGCTGTGCAACATCTCTGGTGACGTCTTCTTCCTTGATTTTTAGATGCTCCATTTATTTTGAACATGCGGTTGTCAAAATATACACCTGTACATGGCATTTAAATGACTATTCTAGCTGCAAATGTCTGCTTTTTGGTGCAATATCTACAGAGGTGCATAGAGGCCCATTTCCAGCAACTATCACTCCAGTGTTCTAATGGTACAATGTGTTTTCTCATTATATCAGAAGCCTAATGGATGATTAGAAAACCTGTTATTACAGCTGAAAACAGTTTAGCAGGTTAGAGAAGCTAGAAAACTGGCCTTCCTTTGATAAAAGCAAAGTTTGAAGGAAAAAAAATATTATTTAGAATACAGATCATTATTTCTAACCTTGTCAATGCCTAGACTATATTTTCTATTAATTTTACAACTCATTGTGACTTTTCCTGGAAAACACAAAATTGTCAACAAATTGACAAAAAAGTGTATTTTGTTGACTGTGGGTGTATATAAAATGTATATATTTTTTTAAAAATATATTATTCAATATTTGTTGAAGATCTGTATTATTTTGAACACTGTATAAAATGTGTTACTGTAAATTTTCTAATATAGGCTTGGAACCTTTTAGGTACGGGTCTCTAACGTTATACAGTCTCACTGTTGTTTGAGGTAAATAAAGACCAATCTCTAATACAGGCTGGGGCTATTATTAGAACCAATGTTTTTAAATGTCTAACAAGCCTTTTTAGCTTATTAGAAAGCCAAGCCATTTTAAGGATGGTTAAACTGTTGTTTATGTTCTGTATGCATTCTGTAATGTAACTCTACCTTTTCACTACATCTATCAGTCCACCATTTTGTATACCCATTTATTCCTCATTAAGGTCACGGGGGTCTGCTGTAGCCAATCCCAGTGAACTTCGAGCAAGAGGCAGGGATACACCAGAGACAGGTCACCTGCTTATATTTATTCACTCACTCACCTAGGGGTAATTTAGAGTCTCCAAACCTCAGCATGTTTTTGGACTGTGGAAGAAAGCTGGAGAACCCAGAGAAAACCCAAACAGATGTTGGTAGAACATGCAAACTCTACACAGAAAGGTTGCAGATGAAGGCCTTGAACCTGCGACCTTCTTACTGTGAGGCAACAGTGCTAACCACTGCTCCACCATGCTTCTTCAGTAACTGAACCTTGTATTTTCTAGAATTTACGGCGTAAATTCTAAAAAATATATGTTGTGTTCAGTGGCCTCTAGAGGGCGCTCGCAGACTGTTGTAATACACTATTGCAATGGCTACCTTTGGCTCTTGATGCGCGATAAGATGAATGACAGAGAATGAGAATTAAAGTTGAGCTAACTTTAATATACACTCTTTCTACATCGTGAGTTGGTGAATTCTACTTACATTTACTACACACTACATAACACATTCCTCTCCTACACACGCACCTTACATAAAAGATGATGTCATACTTTCTAATTAGCAGCCCCCCCTTTTCTAAACTCTTCTCTTCTCCTCCATCACCGACCAATCAGAGGCTGTAAAATCACACATCAGTCCTGACTTAGCCAATGACAGGAGGCTGCAGATCTTGCCAAGAACCTGACTCCAGAGTTGCTTGAGACAACGGGCGGGTTCAAGGTTATAGAGCTCACACACACACACACACACACACACACACACACACACACACACACACACACACACACACACACACACACACACACACACACACCATGTAAAGCAGAAGGTGCAGGACATGCTCTGGCTTTTTGCCCAAATAAAAGAACAAATTAGATTTGAGAGAGAGGAGCTGAGGAAAGGAGAGAGACAATGAGAGGATAGCCCAGGGAGGACAAGGTGTGTGTGTGTGTGTGTGTGTGTGTGTGTGTGTGTGTGTGTGTGTGTGTGTGTAGTATAGAAGTAGATTGTGTGTAAATTTAACGTGGGGGATTGAAGAATGTCCAATTGCGAAAAAAGGGGTGGGTGTAAATATATATTCTTCATTAATACGATATGGCATTCTTCCATGACGTATGTGTGTGTGTGTGTGTGTGTGTGTATCAAGCTGTCTTGGCTTGGGATGAGTGATTTTCCACTACACAGCAGGGAAACACAATATTGTTGTGATGATGAGTTGGAGGTAAACCTATGAACACAAACTGCTGTGAAGCTGCAGATCTTCATCACTGTAGCTGTTTCTGCTCAGATATCAGAGTTTATTTATTTATTTAAGTGTCACGCTCATATGGGCTTACAGACACTAAACAAAAAACAGCTTCGCATGGCTCAGCACAAGCTCATTTTCACAGAGTAAATGTCCAAATTGGTTGTAGAGGACAGACGAACATAAAAGAAATCTCATTTTCAATCTGCTGTATATCACAGAGCAGACAATGTCAGCTGCACCTGAACAGACAGATCTGTGCTTTGGATAGATTGTGTTCAACCTATTTTTCTACTGCAGGTATTTTCTATGAGACAATAAATTCTTAATTTGGGCTTATTCCATATTTCTAGGGGCCATTTTCCTTCATCTTGTTGGGAGAATATGATATAACACCCTCAACCACTAGATGCTGCAAGAAACTACACACTGCACCTTTAACACAGAAACAACACACTGCACCTTTAATACAGAAACTAGTAAAATGGTACCTGAAACACAAAAATGACACACTGTGCCTTAAATACAGAAACTGCAACTGTCCCTTTAATATACTTTATTGCTGTTGAAGAAATCCTCTCATAAAATGGTGGTTCTTCAAAGAAGCTTTAGTTCTTTGATTTCTTCTCCTACTCTTTCATTTGACCACTGAACAGTTTAATATAATCATATTTACCAATGAGAGATATTTTAAAACCTTTTCATGTTCCTGCAGGTTTGTCTGGATTAACATTCTTGTCTCTGAACCTTGAGTCTGTAATTTATAAGCTTTTATAAATCTCCATTTAGTCTTAATTCCACTTCACTGTCAGAAACTTTCACTGTGTTTTAGGGACAGATAATAAAAGGAGAGAAGTTCTGAGCAGAGAAACTTTTTGAAAACTAGCACTTCATTTGATGAATTTATTTCAAACCAATATTTTGCTTCTAACGAAGCAAAAAAAAAGGTTCATTTAGTTTTAGTTTCTCCAGTTGTCTTGTCCATTAAGGGAATGAAGATGACATGATGACATGACTGAAAATGAGGAAAACATTAAAAAAAAATAATTTATTCCCAAAGTGTCTGTTGAAGATGCAGAAGCATAAAAAACATTATGCAAGTGACACAGGCTCATCATGACAATGACTCAATGTATTTTATGCGCAAAAAGTTTACTGAGAATTAGTGTGTGTATGTGTTGTATGTGTCTCGAGTTTGAACATGTATGTGTGTGCATGTATTAAGTGTAATAATTGGAGGTGTTTTTTTGTCATAATAAAAACTGTTTTTTATAAACATTTTATTGTATATGCATTTTATTTTACGAATGTGCTATCACAAATAGAGAAAAAGAAATAGTTTGATTTTGCTGTTCAGCCGTTTTACAAATCGTATTAATATAAGCAAATATTCCTGGAAAATATTTAGGCTCTTTGAATCTGTTTAGATACAAAAGAATAATGTGTCTGTGTTGACTTTATGTAGTTTGAAGGAACAATTCACAACATACAAACAAACACATGCAGAAATCACAAACAAATAAACATATAGAGATTAAACACACTTCACCTGTCAACAGCTTTGACTTCCAGCTGTAATAATAATAATAATTATTATTATAAATCTATTCCCACACATCAAAGGCAGTAACTGACATAACCTCAGGACATAGAGGAGAGAGCTATTTCTGTATGTGTATGTGTGTGTGTTTGTAAACTCAATTTTGCTGCCTGCAGGTAAATGTCAGTAGTAGGTACATGTGTTTCTGTGTGTGTGTGTGTGTGTGTGTGTGTGTGTGTGTGTGTGTGTGTGTATGTGTGTGTGTGTATGCATGCGTGTGTGTGTGTCTTGTTATTTGAAAGGACCGAAGTGTGTCTACTGCTCTCCTTTCTGATTAATGGTGTAACAGACACAAATTCGGGGTCAGTACAATTTTCAGTACAGCAGAAAAAAAGAAAAATATAAATAATTGTGTATTTTTTTCATTTTTAATAAAATAAACTGAGTGTCAGAACTGTTGTGCAGAAAAGTAAAACACACTGTTATACTTTAACTGCATATAAATAAATTAAAACTATTAGAAGATTTTAAAGACATTTATTTTTTATAATGTAATTAGTCAAGATGTGAAGTTTTTGTGCGTTACACAGCCCCTCAGAGTAAAATGAGTTTCTTTAGAGCAGTTTCAGGATTCAGTTTGAAAGGCAGTAGCTGATTCATCATCACTTCAAATAAGAATCAGTCTCGATTACTGCAGCCGGACTCATATTCAGCAGATTTTCCCACAGTTATTCAAACTGACAGCGTCCATATGAGGCTGAGTGAGGTCGTCCTTCATATTTTACCCTGTCGCTTTGTAATGAGAAAAGCTTGAATCTGCTGTTTCATTACAGGACAGTGATCAATCTGACAGGAGAGGAAAACACAACAACCAATCAATAGGAAAGAAACAACTCCCCAAACATCTTAAAATCATTTTTCAGGGAAAATTGACATATACAGTTTCATTCTCTGTATTCTGCTAACTGCAAATCTGCTGTAAAAAGCAGAGTGTAGGAGTAGAGTTTATAAAAGAGCTGCAACAGTCTATAAATTGATTAGTTGCCTGTTTAGTCACAGCTTTTACATGGAGTTGAACTGAAGATTCTTTAAATGTTTTAAAACCTTTTTCCACCTGAAAGCTTTGATTTGAGTCTCATTTTATAAAAATCAGATGCATCATCTCAGGTCGATAAACACAGTTAATGGTAAACCACTCACTATTACTCTACAAGTTATGAATACAAATATGAATATTGACACCATGTCAGGGTTAAAATAAAGAGCATCGCTTGTGTTTCTGTTTCCTCCTCTGATGGAGTGAAGTGTTTCTGGGTTACAGAGCGGTGAGGGATTAACATTTCCCTGGTGCCAAGATGTTAAAATACCCGTTATTATTAATAAACCCCTTAAACACACGGGAAAACCCCACCCCCCACATGCCTGCACTCCCATAATTGACTCATTAATTGACTCATTTAAATCTGTCTAATTATTTTTATCAATTAAATTCAATTGAGCTGATAGCACTCTTCCATTTATAAAGTCTTGAGAGGGGGTGGAGGTGAAGAAAGAGAGCAAGAGAAGTGATGAATAATTGTGTTTGGTGGTAATAACCACTAATGCACAGGCTAATTACTGGAGTAAATTGATCATTTTGTCTTAATTGATTTAAGCTTGTTAAAGGGCACAGAGCCAGCTTCGTTAGTGCCGGCAGCATTTATCTGGATGACAGTAATTGGAGGTGAATGTGCCGGTTTTTGTCTTTCTCTGCCCTAACGAGGCCTGCAGACATCCATCATAACTAACGGACAATTACTGAGAACCTCTAACAGAGAGAATTCTGGAGCTGAGAGGTTTTTCCTCTGCAGCAGGTAAAAACAGTTTGACCAATAAAACACATCCCTCTGTGAGTCTGAGTGGTTCTGATGTGTTCGTGTTTTTAACCAGTTATCTGCTGTTAGTTTGTTTTTCAGAGTTCAATTTGGATGAAACAGAAAGTGAAAACGGATCAGATCCTGATGGAGCCAGCCGACTGGAACTGAAGAGCTGAACTTCAAGTCTGACAATTGGATTCTGTCCGGGAAAAGAATCAGTGGAGTAGCAGGATCCCAAGATAATATATTTTCACTCTTGCTTTTGACCTATAATTTGTTTTTGTTCAGTCTTTTTTCTATTGTATAGTTTATTGTAGTATAGTTTCATTGTAAAGAGTCTTTGAGCACAGGCACTTATTTATTTGTTAAACCTTACATGTAAAATGAAGGTAAACATCCTGTCCTCCAAAGTTGTCCAGCATTAACTATAAAATGAATATATAAAAATATATGAATTACTTTGTAGTTCATATACGTGCACATATACATTTCAGATATTCAGATGTTCATAAGTAGTTCATATCTCTGTCTATACTGTAGTTCGTACTTAAAAGTGAGACCATATATATATAAAGGTTAAATCAATTCTCTATTCAAGGTTAAACTCGATCAGTGACACCAACTAATCACTAAGGAGAGGACAGGAAATGTGTGCGTGTGTGTGTGTGTGTGTGTGTCTGTGTGTGTGTGTGTGTGTGTGTGTGTGTTTGTGTGTGTGTGTGTGTGCGCACACTACTGAAGTTGCAAACTTTCACCCTGACTGTTTCAAAGTAAAGTTCTTTGAATGCAGAATCTTGCCTGAAGATTTTTTGTAGAATTCAAGTACAGCCCCTGTTGTAGATATTAAGAAATATGACAGTTGACAGTTGTGACAGTTCAGCATCTGGCGACACAGTGGGCAGTGGTTAGCGCTGTTGCTTCATAGCAAAAAGATTGCAGGTTCACAACCTTCTTCGTCTGGGACCTTTGAGTTTCATGTTGTCTGTGTGGGTTTTCTCCGGGTTCTCTGGCTTCCTCCCACAGTCCAAAAACATGCTGAGGTTAAATGGAGACTCTAAATTTTCCATAGGTGTGAGTGTGTGTGTCCCACGATAGGCTCGTGGATGGTTGTCAATAGAATCACTTGTCTCTTGCTGTCTTGCCACTATTTACAGATGAACAACTTTATTTGATATCAGAGTCTGTGTGAATACTTTCCTCTGATTGGCCAATAGTTCTGCATTAAAATATATGCACATAGTTCGGCTCAAGTTTGTTCAGCTGTTCTAGATCCATCCACAACTGTTAAACCGACTTATTATCAGCTAATTATTCAGTCAGTCAGTTATCATTTTCTATATTGTTATATGTCATTTTCTATACCTGCTTATTCCTCATTAGGGTCGCAGTGGTCTGCTGGAGCCTATCCCAGCGCGTTACGGCGAGAGGCAGGGATACACCTCAGATGGTCGCCAGCCAATCGTGGGGCACACACACCATTCACTCACACACTCACACCGGCAATTTAGAGTCTCCAATTAACCACAGCATGTTTTTGGACTGTGGGAGGAAGCCGGAGTACCTGGTGAGAACCCACGCAGACAACATGCAAACTCCACACAGAAAGGTCCCAGACCCAGGACCAAGGAAGTCTTGAACCTGCGACCTTCTTGCTGTGAGGCAAGAGCGCTAACCCCTGTGCCACCATGTCGCCCTCACCTAATTATTAATTATTATTATTAATTCATTACTTATGAGCTGTGAGAAACTTTTTTTTCCATTGTCATTTTTGTACCCGCTTATTCCTCATTAGGATTGAGGGGGTCTGCTGAAGCCAATCCAAGTGCACTGTAGGTGAGGGGCAGGGAGTGTGTGTGTGCCCCATGATAGGCTGGTGGATGGTCACCAGCCTATCGTCACAGTCTCTGATATCAAATAAAGTTGTTGATCTGTAAAAAGTGGCGAGACAGCAAGAGACAAGTGATTTTATTATTACTGTTTCCTATATAAAATGTCCTTGACGTCTGTTCAGCTGCTCAGAATTAGAGAGAAACTGTGAATAAAACAGAAAATGAAAAGAGTCACCATTCTTATTTATGTGCAAGGATTCCATCCATAGTTTCCTCTAAATTCCCAAAAGGTTTGTTGGTTGATTAAATATTATAGTAGTTTTATAATAGTTTTTGGAATATGCTCATTTGAATATTGACTGGAAAAAGAAAAAAAAAAGAGCAGCAATAATCCTGTTAAATCAACATCAGCCATTTAGACAGAAAATGTAATTTGTGATGGAGGAGGCAAGGAGGTGAGAAGACGGCGAGGAGGCGACATGTCAACGTGTTTGTGGATGTGGTTGGAATAAATTGGTGAAAGTGAGATTAAGTCAACTTTGTCCTGGAGATCTGTGTGTGCTACCTGTTTACCTCTGGGTATTCAAGACTGAAAATGTAATTTCCTGTGCCCCTTACACACACACACACACACACACACAGTCTTGTGGCAGCAGCTCAGCACAGGTACAGGACTTCAATCATGGAACATGACGGGAAGCAGGAAGATACACACACACACATACAATCCTTGCAGGATGCAACCTGTGTCTCTGGGACCAGAACTGCAGCTGATTCGGTTTCAATCCTCTTTATTTAAATCCTCAGAGACTCTCACCTGCATCTGCGCCAGCAACAGAAAGGCCTCGTCTACACTACAGAAGATTTCACTGCACAGAGCTGCAGGAAGAGGAGGAATAGCTGCGGTGGATAAACCAACACTCGCTCTGCTGCAGGTTTTATTTATTTATCAGCAGTGTGAACCCTCAGAGACGCTCAGCAGTTCAGTTCACAACCTAGTGAAGAAGAGCAGCAGATCTGCAGTCACTGGTTCTGAGGACAGATCAGTATTTAGAAAGTTTGATGGATGCAACTTTTACACCTGCTTCATTTAGTCCAAACCTTTGGACTTTGTTGTGAATTGTTTAACATAAGTGATTGAAGTAATTCATGTTTATTTTAAGATTTGAGTTAAAATGTGTAAGACTCAGTATTTACAGTTGACATCTCTAATCTGAATATTATATTATTAAATGTTTTTTTAGTCTTCTATAATAGTAAACAGGTGATCTTTGGGTTATAGACTGTTGATCTGGACATAAAAAGACAAAAGTTGAATCTTCAGCTTTGGGAAACAGTGACCGACATTTTATGAACCAAACAACTAATTGAATATTCATTTCAATAATCAATAGAGTAATAGACTGTCATTGTAGTGGCTAACTGCAGCCATAATCACCTTGTGCAATTTTGTCTTTTTCTTTTCATTTTCTTCTTCTCTATCGTGTCATCAAAATTACAAAAGTACCCACCAGACCAAGATATAAGCAGCCATTTTGTCTTTTTAATATTTGTGTAGAAGTCTGAAGAATAATAGTGATAATATTGTAATTTCTGTGTATTTTCTGAACTCTCTGGAACAGTCTCCACTAAGTGTGTACCAGTCAGTCTCATTAGTCTCTCATCAGTCATGTGGTCATTCTGCCACCAACTTCAGAGTCAAATAAAACTCTGCTTTAGGTTAGTGTGTTTTCTTGTGGTTGTGTGTAGGTGCAGAGTTTCTGCAGATTTAAAAGACTGAGCCGCAGGATTGTTCGTCACAATTTGTTTTAATTTAGATGTTTGTTAAGATAATCTCAAACCTCATTGAGGTGAACAAGTTTTTTATTGAATTTTAATTGGACTATGTTGATGTTTCTTTTAAATGAGTAAAATGCTCTCACTGCTTTGTCACACACATGCGCACATAACCACCCCCCCCCCCACACACACACACACACACACACTCAGGTCAAACAGGGATGTAATTACTCCTCTCATTGGTCACAGGTGTTGCTTCCAAATGAGAGTAAATGAAAACCATTAATCGTTGCTAGAGGCTGAAACAGATGATTTACAACAAGACAGAGAAACTGAAAAAAAGAGTGAAGGAGAGATGGAGGGTTGATGGATGGATGGATGGATGGATGGATGGAAAGGTTTTATAAATAAATTCTAATTAACAGATGCCTGTAGATTGTAGGGCTGTAACTAGTAATTTTTCTGATTTTTAATCAATCTATTGATTACTGAAATGGTTCTTTGGTTCATAAAACAGTGTAAAATGTAAATGACTGTTTCCCAAAGCTGAAGATTCAGCCTAAAATGTCTAAAATGTAATCCATCTAATATTAGTATAGTTATAATAACAATTAACTCAAGTAGGAACACAGTGTATTTGCTGCTGTTGGCCTCAGGAATGAACTTGGAACTTCATTCCAAGTTGTCCAACCTTCCATAAACATAAAAAAATTCTGTAAAATCTGAGGAAAGTAAACAAAAGTCTGACCTGGACCAGATGAGTAAACTGGAAACAAAATAAATTCTGCCCAAAAAGAAGTGAAAATACACACAAAATATAATTGGCAAAGAAAACTAAAGTACATGATCAATAATTTTTCTCCCTTGTATTTATAGTCACTAAAGACTAAAACTCAGACAGGAAGCCTCAACTATTGATTTAGGTGAATTGTTTACCTTTAAGCTGGAGCAGCAGAATTCTACTACAAATAAACATTTTTTTCTTACTTTTGCCTTTTGTGCTGGAATCTTTTTGATATTCCCACAATACAACAAACCTATAGTCAGTTATACAAGACAAAACAACCACATCACCAGCGATTCAGCAGATTCACAAACAAACCAACAGGCACAGAGACTGAAAGTCAAGATTCTACTACTACATACAACATTCAAGGAGTTCTTACAAATCTGGGAATTAGGTTCATGGCTAAAAAAGTTGAAGCTGGAGAAATGAACTGAGCAAGTTATAAATTGTGGGACTTAAACATAATGTGGAAATGATGGAGGAGGATGGGGGTGACAACAGAAATGAAGGAAAAACACAATAATAGATCATTAAATAGATACCAGGACAGAGCTCCAAAGAAGAAAAGAAGATGAAAGCAGAAATTGGAGGCAAAGGTGATGGAGGTAAATATGAGGGAGGTAAAGACAATTGATTTAAAGGTAAAAGTAATCATCTTGGAGGTACAGAGGTAAAGTTGATGGAGGTAAAGGTGATGTAGATAATGGTGACAGAGGTAAAGGTGGTAGGTAAAGTACGGTTCAGGTTCGGAGGAAAATTGTTTTTAATATAACTGTCTTTGCTGCAGGTTTTTGTTGAGAAAAGTATCAATTTAATGAAATAAGGGAGCATTCCTTTTCAAACCATTCTGGATTCTGATCACTGTTTTCAAATTTCAAATCAACGTCCCAAATACTTCATAAGATTTTTGAATGACCCCTTGCTGACTTCTCAAAAACTTGTGTGACCCTCCCTTGATGTGAACTGTTTTCTGTTTGATGTGAACAATTTTCACAGTAACTGTGAAAATTGTTAATAGTTTCTTGTTTTTAAGGTTTCATGTATATACTAGATCTGTTTATTTTACTACTTATTTTATACTTTATTATTTATATTCATTACTGTGTGCACTTTATGGGAAAGCGGAAATCTCATTGTACTTGTATAATGACAATAAAGGCTTTCTATTCTATTCTATTCTAACTTAACTGCAATTGATGATTAACAGATAACCTGATTAGTAAACCGGTGGCTAGGCTGGACTGGGCTTACTCTGTTTCTCTGTGATACTGGGCTCCAGCTATACAGTTTAGGCATTCCAGTCACATGGATTGGTCGAAGTTTAGTTTTGGTCGTGTGATAATGTGCTTTAAACACAACTTTCACTGGAGTACTCAACAAAACATGCACTAAAAAATGCTGGGTTATATTCTTAACCCACTTGCTGGGTAGCTGTTGAATTTGAGCAGATTGTGTTGCATTGTGTTTTACCCAAGGTTGGGTTAATTATTTTGACCCAGCAACTTGGGTTGAAGTTTGAAAATGCATGGGCTGAATAGAAGAGGCTGATCCGCCATTTTGCCCGCAGCAACTCGAAAAGAGCGATGAGTATAATGGGTCTAATGTGAAGTGTTTTTTTTTCCATTTAAATATCTGGGAGAGTTTAGTAATATTGTCAAATCTATTTTAGTTGTTTTTTTGTGAGTTTATATAAATTTAACTGACTGTGTTAAATATGAATGTCATTGTCTATTGCTTGCAGGCCCATTAATTAATCAAATCATATCACAACAGACTTTGTGGTATCAAGAAATATTGTATTATTCTCCAAAAAATCTGTATATTATCGTATCATGATGACATTTATGATTTTCTCCCCTAAGGTCTGTATGTCATGTTGTGTCTTGTAGCTTAACAAATGCTTGATGCCTCCCTCATGCCCTTTGTTGGGCCTTAAATTTCAGCACAAGTTAAAAAAAATGCACAAATTAATCAGACATTTAACAAAAGAACATAAGTCTGCCACACCACCACCGGGTTCTGCAGAGAGAGAAGCAGAAAAGGTGAGCAGAGAAGAGAAACAGAAAAAGTGATCAGCAGGCCTGGGTTTAATAGGCTGCTAGGCACCCGGCCCAGGTGTCACCATTTGAGGCACTGGTTGGGTCACATGCTGCTGATCGAACAGGGCAGACAAATGTTACAAGCAACCACAGGGGTCGTCACAACTGGGTATAAATTAACCCAGCATTGGATGGGTCCCTTTTTGACCCAGCGCTGGGTAGCATTTTGACCCAAATTGGGTTACTTTTAACCCAGCAGTTTTAAGAGAGCATGCATCGTAGCTCAAAACCAAACTATAGACCTAATCTTTTAGTCTTGATGTCCTCGTTCTATATGTCCTACTTGTGTTTCTGATCCTCATCTCACACAAGCTTCAGGAAAATATTTTCCAATGCCGCTGACGTGTCATCCAAAACTATCCACACTTGTCTGCCAGTTACCAGCCACACTTGTCTATATACTGCATATACAGCCAGGGCACTCAAGTGTTCTTGTGCCATTGATGAATGGAGATATGTTTTAAAGAGTTTTGAAAAGCTTCACTCAGCAGAGGCAAATGTAACAGAGATAGTCACTGCAATGCAGAGGACAACAGATAGATTTGTATAGACATACAAGCAGATTATTAAGATTTGTTTTGGTCTACATGGTAAATTACACAGTGAAATGAATGTAAATAATAGCCTCACAGAGAATAAAGTGCAATTAATTCAAGTACAATTACAACTGATAATAACATTTATATATTTAATTTATATTGTAAAAAGCCTATTTTTTTGACATTCTACACTTACATTTCTCCATTATCTGTCAAATCAAGGATTAATTCATTTTGCTTTATTTTATCTTATCTTGTTATGAAATAAATTCACTAAGTAATTGCAACATTTTACGTCCATAAAAATCCTCTATTGATGGTGTAGAATAAACCTGAGCTAATATATGACTACCAACTGGTCATGGAACTACATCTCTTTTTTTGTTGTCTGAGCTTGAGGAAATACATGTGATACAGATGTGTGGTATCGTGTTAGATTACACTTCTCTTCTTTCTCTCTCCTGCCTCTGGCTGACTTGGTACTCTACGTGCGCCTCTCGGCAGCCGTGCGCTACGTGTGTTTGAGCATTTGCAGAAAATGCATCCCCTTGCGCAAAATGGGGGCCCCTCATGGGCCGTGGGATTCTATGCATAATGCGTGTTCTGCACGTAGGGAGGGGCGGTACTGAGTAAAAGCCTTGATTCTTAGCTCCTGCATCTTCTACAATATCATAGATCGTGGAATAAAACTAAGTCAGTTCTATCACAGACATGTCTAACATTAATAAGTAGTCAACAGATCCCTCTGAGGACAGAGTAAAACATTTCTGTTGTTTTTAGTTTTCAATTACAATTTGATCCACATCACTCCAACCTTTAAAAAAAAAAGTGAAACCAAACTGTTGTTCTCAGTGACGTGAGTTTAGTGTGTGAGCAGGAGTTGGAGGTTTTCACCTGCAGTAGAAGGTTGAAGACAGTGGTAGAACAGCGTCTGCCACGCTGAGCTCCTTGCTGCGTCCGTGTCACACGTCCACTCTAATTAACAACCTCCTCCATCACCGAGCAACCATCACCAAGGTGACACCGCAAAGCAGGATACTACCGTACCCTTGGAGACTGTCTCTATGGCAACACACTGCTGTGCCAACAAGGCAAAGGCACAGCAAAGGATGCTCAGGATCAACATGAAGTTTAGTTTTCTTTAAAAGAATAAAAAAAATCTTATTTAAAAAAAGAAGAAAAGTTCAGAGAAACAATGATTTTGTTAGAGATCAAATACTGATCTCTGGTGTCAAGACATACATCTACAGACAGTAACTCTACTTGTATCAACAGCACAAACTAAAGGCTCAATATTTCCTGGGTGTGTGTGTGTAACTGAGTGATGGAGGAGACAGACTGAATTTGCTCGTCAAACAGTCAACAGTAACAGACCTGAGCAGCTTTAATATTGTTCTGCTGAGACACTCAGAAACTGGACTTTGACTGACTTTACAGTAAAGTCAGAGGCATGCATTGTCAGTTAAATCTGTGAATAATGAATTTTTGTCTATTCATAGATTCTGGAAGAAGAAGGAGACATAATTTAAAGGATTTAGAGATCAGTGAATGTTTTTTGGTGGAAAAAAACATTTTAGACTAGATCTGCAACAATTAGTTTCCAACTATAACATTAGCCATCAACTAATTTGATGATAGATTGATCAATAAGAAGAAAATATCCAAATTCTCTGGTTCCAGCTTCTCTTCAATTATCATAAACTGGAGGTAAATCTGTGGGTTGTGGACCTTTGGTCTGGACTAGAGCTGCAACTAACAACTATTTTGATAGTCGATTAATCTATGGATTATTGAAACGATTGATCAATCGTTCAATCGATCAACAATTAATCAAATGTGGCAGCTCTACTTTAAAGCCTCTAACTAACCTCTCTATAAAGATTATAAACCTTCCCTTTCTCTCTCTTCCTCCAGACTAACATCAACTCTGCACCTCTGTGGTTGGACGTTTGACTGCAGCTGACATTTCTTTCCACTGTTTCAGAGCATCTGTTAAATGACTGAAAGAAGGTAGCGTGTTCTTTCCTCAGGCTGCTTTAAACATGCAGGTCAGTCCACTAATCAGCACCATGCTGACACAACAATCACACTCACAACAGCCTAAACTGCAGAATAAAGATTAGAAGCTGCTTGATTTATGACAGCTACACTCGGAAGGCAGATGGACTTGATAGTTGGATAAAAAGTTTTGTGTTTTTTTCCCCCTCCTTTTTTCTCGCCGGTGGGTAAATAGGCTGAGAAAAAACAGTTTGATGTCTGGCCTGTCAATATGGCTGCTGCTTGATAACCAGGCAGGCAAGCAGGAGGCCGTCGGCTGTTATCCTGCAACCAGACTGAGGGAAAACAAAGAAACGCTTTCTGGCCTGGAAAGAATCAAGCTGTGTCGCTGACGAGAAGGGAAAACGTTTCTATTAGGATGGAGCAGGTCAGGAATAAAAACACTATACACACACTGACACAGACAAGACTCAAACAGCAGGAGATTAACCAGTGCTGTGGCAGGAAGCTGCTTTAGGAAGGACAAGACACACAAGCTGTAATAAGATAAGATGTAATATTAAGAAGAAATATGATCAGTTGTTAAACATCAGCATTAGAGGTGGAACAGTCAAAAAAATTAAGGAAGGAAAAAAATGTTCAAATAATTCAAATAAGATTTAGGTCTTTAGTTTTGAATAATGTGAACATAAATAGTGGGTCATACGCCTAGTTCTTCCTGAATGAGTTTAGGTGCTGTAGGGTTAAAGAAAAACAACTTTTCTGCTGCAGCTTCTGATTCCACAGGACATGAAGTGAATTCTCTGGAAACAACACAGCTTCACCCTGTCCTCCACCTGGGAGCTGCTCTACTAGATGATTCAGAAGTTTCAGACAAGTTTCAGGAGTTTTCAGAAGCTAGCGAAAATCCTGTGAAAATCGTGAAATCCTGCAATGGATGTATAAAGAGAACAACAAAGACACCAAAGGTCAATTTACCTGTCCATTATTTAACTGCTGTTGATTTGGTGAAATGTCTGTTCTTTTGTTCTTCTACCATGGGTCAGTAGGCAGAAGTCTGCACATAGTGTTTTATTTTGCGTGCGGTTGATTTGCGCCTCTTCTTTCTGACTTTCTGTCTGGCTCGTTCTGCTAAATTGACGCTCCTTCAGTACAACTCTGTTTTTAGACTAGAATCCCAACACCTAGGTTTGGCAGTGATCAGACCTCACATCGCTGATGTTACTCTGACGTTACTCTGATGTTACTCTGATGTGACTCTGATGTTACTATGATGTTACTCTGGTGTTACTCTGACGTTACTATCATATTACTCTAATGTTACTCTGACATTACTCTGATGTGACTCTGAGGTTACACTGATGATACTCTGATGTTATTGTGATGTTACTCTGACCTTCCTCACCTCGTGGAATCAGCCTTTACTGCAGGCAGATAGTAAAAAACAAACATTTATTTTGCTTGTGTGTGAACTCACTACTGCACTGAACCCAACGTCCTGTACTAAAACAATTCAAAAGAAACACATAAACCGTTACAGACAAAATCAGCCTGTTTCTCCATAATTCCAAGTGTGATTTCGGGTTATTGGTTCTAAAAATTCTCTAAACTCACTCTGAATGTAACTTTGTAAGTTCTTCTGCCAGAGCGATGGATGATATGATGACGGACTCTTGTCCAGACTCTGATTGTCCGGACTCTGATTGTCCTCTCTGTCCCTCAAACTATGCAGCGCTGACTCAATTTCAGCCGATTTCCCAGAAACCTATCTCATATTAAATCCTCTTCCAGCTCCAAATTATTCCCTCTAAACTTAAAAATGACATATTGCCACCGTCAGTCCCTGCAGCTTATCAATTATTAATAGAACTGTGGCCACTGGTATTTCTCCTTTTTTAAACATGCATTTGTGCAGCAAATATTAACAAAACCAAAACCTTGAGCAGTTACTGACTTATTTCTGAAATATCTGTTTATGCAACATTGGAATAATACAGGATATGTGCAAAATCTTCAAGGACAGAATGTTTGTGTTATAATGTTCAGGGCCATTAATTAATCAGTCAGCCTCAAACAAGTATGATATTTTGAGTTATAGTGAACTGTCACTTTAACTAAAGAGTAGAAACAAATCCTCAAGGGCACATATGTTGTTATAGATATGAGAAAAACACAACAACAAAGAAAACAGAGCTGAGGATATATAACTTTAAATATTGAAAGTTTAAATATAATGTCAGGTATTGGAGAACTTGACCCTCACTGATTGGGAGTGAACTATTAATTAGTTACTTAAGTTAATATTAACACAACACACAACAATATAATACAAATAAACAAACACAACTAGAGCAAATATGGTAGCAAAGACTTTTTCACATCAATCCATATCGATCAATACAGAGATAAACAGGTCAAAGAGTTAAATTCAGAGGCTAAAACATCAGATTCAGAATTTCTTTGCAAAAGAATTCAGTGTTAAATTTCAAGTTGTTGACAGATTTACTTCTGGACCTTCTAACGGCTCCAAACTTGTCAGTAAAGATAAATCGTGACCAAAACCTTTGCTATGGATCTGAAGATCTCAGACAGGAAAACTCTCCTCTAAATCTCTTCTTGAAACTCACTATATATTCGTTTGACCTTTTCTAAATTTGTTAGAAATTGATGTGACTGTAGCAGGATGGACACCTCCTCTGCTTAAGTGATTGGGGCTGTTTTATTGGCCCTCTCAGCTCCATTCCGAGAGGGGGCGCTATATATAAAGAGGACAGGTGTGTACTACTCTGTCTCTCACTCGCTTGCTTTGGGGCACGCCCACTTCCGGCTGCCCATGCCGGTGTTGCCTCTCCCCAGCCGCAGGTATGTTGGTCGTAGCTGTATTTCTGACTCTTTGGGTCATGTTTTGTTGCTTCTATATGCTTGTGTTGTAATCTTAGGCTTGATGATCTTGGGTTGCTCCTCCCGTTCTGCACTGCGCCACGACTCGTTCGGCGGCGCTTTATTATTGCCTTATTGTGGTACGTATCTCTTGCGTGCTGCCTGCTCAATTCGCTCCTGTAACAGCCACCTATTTGCCTGCTCTTATGCTGCGTTTCTATAACTAGGTGTGATTAACTTCTGCTGCAACCACAAACTCACTCCATCAGCCCGGCCTGGTTGTTGCTCTGCTGCTGTTCTGCCTGTGTTCTACTGGCTGCATGTCCGCTGCCTGCTGTTTTTAACCCGTCTGCCGCTTGTACGGCGCTCCGCTCCGCTACGACCTACTGATTGCTCCCGTTGCCGACTCAGCGAGTTGGTCGGCCGGTGCTCGGGGCGGTGCATGGTTGGTTCACCGTCAGCAGTTGGATTCACGGCAGCCGCTTTAACATTTATTTTTATTGTGTTTATTTCGGTAATAATTCGTGGGTTGGGTCTTTAACAATTTTATGTACTGTGACCGATCATGTTACGTGTGATTTTGGTTTCTGTTAGTCATATCCGTTAACTTTATATTTGGTTGAAGTTATTGTTTTTCCTTCATTGATTATGTTTGTAGGTTGAGTTCAGTGTGGGTCTTGATTGTCCTTGTATTATTTGTTGCGTTCGTTCTGTGTTAATTGTATTTGATTTCTGTTGCAGTGCTGAGAGCAGCCGGTGGTGGTCCCTGGCGTCCTGGTGGTGGGTTCCTACAGTTTTCTCATCCTGATTGTTTCACTACGGTTTGTTCTTTTTCGGTCCTTTAATAATTGAAATAAATAAAGTATACGTATTAACTTGAATTACGTCCTGTCTCTTCTTTTAGCAAACAAACCTTTGTGCCCTTTTTCTGTTTGTTCTATACAAACCTTTAATCTTAGGGTGAGATTCCCTAGGTGGCGTTGTTGTGCAACAATTACTAAATCCTCATAGTCCCCTTTTGCTATCGGTGTTCCTCACGCCACATAACTTTAACATTTCATATCTTGTTCTCATCAGTTAATTAGTTTTTGAACAGTGCTCTATAAATAAACCTTTTCTTCTTAAATTTAAATATCCTCAGCTTCACATGTTGTGGTGTATTAATGACGAGACGGTTGTACGCATTTAACACTGTTTACTGTGGTCTTCTCATTACTCACATAACACACGCACATGTCCTTATGTCTACTTCTATACTGGCATCTCTACGCATGTGCAACACACATTAATATGAACTACGGTGGTCCTATCGGATCAATATACCACATCACCTCCCCCTTTTACTTTAAGGTTCCCCATAAAACATAGTATATTCCATATAAAATCTTCCTTTTTCACTCTACAGTTAACTCAAAATATTCTAGTCAAACACTTTAACATAAGTGGACATCATCAGATGCATGTCTGTCAGTCCTGGTTCATCTATAGCCTGTCCGTCCATGGGAGTGGATCTCTCCTTCACTGTGGTTCTCCCCAAGGTTTCTCCTTTTTCCCCACTGGGTTTTGGAGTTTTTCCTTGCTGTGAAGGAGGGTCTAAGGCGGGGGATGTCTGGGTCGCTGACTGAATTTTGTGAAGCCCAGTGAGGCAACTGTGTTGTGATGTTGGGCTATAAATAAAATTGAATTGAATTAAAACATGGTATATCATTACTATATGTTATGATTGCAAATGTCAACATTACCCATACTATATAATATCAACTGAATGTTTCAATAAATTCTTTAACTTTAAACTTGAACTCAAGTCTTTTATCACAACACTCAGTCCAGGTAATGTTGAGGCACTTTTGGGGTACACTGGGAGCGCTTTATGGTCACCGCAACAGGATCAGGCGGCTCGGCTGACTCTGGCAGTTCAGTTGCTGGAGCTGTTGTGAAACTGCTCTCCACTGGCCCGTTCTCCTCAGCTACATCCTCAGGTTGCGGATCTGGAAGGTCTGCAGAATGCCAAGGTCTCAGCTGGTCTCCGTGGCGTCTGTACTTGCGATCAGTTGCTTCTCTTCGCACTTTGTATGATACAGGCCCTGACTGCTGTGTGACTACTCCGGGGATCCACCTTGGGGTTTCTCCAGCAGTGTTTCATAGGTAGACCTGCTCATCCACATCGAACTGTCTGTCTAACACCCGTCTATCATGTCCATCTTTCTGCAGATACTGCTTCCTCCTCACCGTTTCTTGGATGCTTGGTTTCAGAAAATCCAATCTTGTTCTGACATGCCTTTTCAAAAACACATCAGCAGGTGTCTCGCCCGTTGTGCTGTTGGGAGTGGTGCAGTACCATAGGAGAAAGTGAGAGATTTTGTTTATGTCCAAATCTTCTCTCGCCAACTTTTTCATGCTGGTCTTGAATGTGGAGACATATCTCTCGGCTAGCCCGTTTGTGGCTGGGTGCCCTGGGGCACCAGTTGTGTGGAGGATTCCATTTGTCTTTGTGAACTGCTGGAACTCCTCAGACATAAAGGTTGTTGCATTGTCTGTGACAACCTGTTCAGGGACTCCATATGATGCAAAAAGTCTCTTTAGTCTGGTAATGGTTGCAGATGAGGTTATTTGTGTCATTTTATACACTTCCAGCCATTTTGAGAAAGCGTCGACTACAATCATGAACATGTGGCCCATGAATGGCCCGGCAAAGTCAATGTAAAGTCTCTTCCAAACAGTTCCTGGGAATTTCCAAGGGTGGAGAGGTACTTGGCGTGGCATGCTTTGCTCTAGCTGGCACGTCTCACACTGTTTGCAGGTTTTTTCAAAGTCCATATCAATATGCGGCCACCAGACGTGTTGCAATTGCCTTCATTTTCACTATGTCAGGGTGCCCACTGTGAATTTCCGTAAGTACTGCAGCTCTAAGCTTGGTTGGAGCAATCACTCTTGTGCCTCACAGCACACACCCTCAGGAATTGACTTGGGTGGAGAGGGCTGCTTTGTATTTTTAGAGACCATTTTAATTGTTCCCCAGTCCAACTTGATGCTTTCAAGCCAGTTCCTACCACAAAGTGCAGGTCCATTACCTTTCACTAAAATTAATGGTAAGTTAGCAGTCTGCTCTCCATAAGCAACTTTTGCCATGAATTGTCCTCTTACTGGAATGTTCCAGCCAGTGTAGGTCTTCAGCGTGACACTGCTGCCCTCTAGTGGCACATCTGCGAACAACTCTTTGTATCGCTTCTGATATTATGCTAACGGCAGCTCCTGTGTCTATTTCCATCTTAATGTTTCTCTGGTTTATGGGAAATTTTTGCTTTGAATGCCAGTTTGTCTGTTTCATTTACACAGAACACTTCCTTCCCTTCTTCCGCTTGCACATAACTCATGACTCTTTGCTGATTTTTCTTTTGCTCTTTCCCTCTCTTCTCCCTTGCGGCAGGCTGGCTACCCCTGCATGCTCTCTGGATATGACCAACTTTGTCACATTTATGACATTTTGCAGTTTTAAAGTAGCAGTCACTTGCACTGTGATTCTTTCCTTTGCATCTACTGTCTGCTCTGACTTAGACTTTGGTTTCTCATTTGCCTTGTGAACAGGAGACGCAGAAGGCTCGTTATGCCGTAGCTGTTGTGTGTCTCGGTGGGCTGCCTCCATGTTGAGCGCAATCTCCTGGGCTCTTGCAAACGTGAGACCATCCGTCGATAGCAACTTGCATTGGCACGCTTCGTTGTGAATTCCACTAAAAAAAACATCTCGCAGAGCCTCATCCAGTTTATCCCTGAAATCACATCTTGCAGCTAGCTGTTTCAGTTCAGCAGCAAACTGAGCAAACGATGCGCCGTTCTTCTGAACACACCATCGAAATCTGAATCGCTCAGCTATGACCAGTGGTTTTGGTTCATAGTAATCTGTCAGAATTTCCACGATCTCATCAAACGTTTTATCTTTAGGTTTTTCTGGCTGCACTAAATTCCGTAGCACACCATATGTAGATGCACCAACAGAGCTTAGCAGAGTAGCTACCTTTTTTTCTTCGTCAACATCGTATGCATCAAAAAAAGTTCCATTCGCTCGACGTAAGATGTCCACTGTTCAGTTTCGGGCTTGAATTCGTCCGGTCTGGCAAAGTTATTAGCCATCTTCACTGCTCACTACAGTTTGGATTTACCTCGTCGCCAATTATGTGGTGTATTAATGACAAGACGGTTGCATGCATTTAACACCGTTTACTGTGGTCTCATAACACATAACACACACATGTCATCATGTCTACTTCTATACCGGCATCTCTACGCATGTGCAACACACATTAATATGAACTACGGTGGTCCTATCGGATCAATATACCACACGTCTGTTTTCTGTCCTCCCAAAAGGGGGCGTGGCTCTGATGTCAGGTTCTCATTGTTGAGTTGTTTATTGTTGGCAGGATTTTGTTGCTGATCATGCAAACAAAAACTTTGCAGTTCTTTTATCATTAATTCAGGTTTTGTTACTACAAAGAAAAATGCACATCCTTTAATCAAAGTTCATTAAATCTGCTGCATGTGTGATATTTGATAATCACATTAATATCAGTGTGAAAATGTTTCCTTAACTTCAGGCTCATTATGAGGAGCTGATGCAGCACTGAGTCCTTTAATTCTCCTTGAGTATTTGCTCTATAAACCTAACTCTGCAGTGGCCAGAATCATGTCTCCACATTATCAGCGGAACATCCAGCAGCAAATGTTCTTCACACACACCCTCACCCTTTTAATTGAAATGTTTCAAGTGCAAAATAACAATGACCTTTTTGACCTTCAGCTTCTCTTTCATCCTCTTTGTCTCCTGTGACTTTCCTTTTCTTGCCTCTACGTTCTTTTTTTTATCTGCTTCATGTTTCCTCTTTCACTCCTTTTTCTTTCTTTGAGTATCAATCCAGAGTTTAATCTGAAGCCAAACATACAAACACTAGACATTAATCCATCTGCAGCTTCCTGTCAACATTATCATGAGCCGCCTTGAAGCCTGTAATTTGTGTTGAATGATTCTGTTTTATTCCTTAAGTGGCGGGTTGCGGCTGTGATAAAAGCTGTCTCTTAATGACGATGGCTTTCTTCTTTGGCTCAGGATATTCTGACAAATGGTGCGTCTGAAATGCAGACAGATGTGACCTCGCTAATTGCAGCGCCGGTGGATTTGTGTATTCGACTAAGTTTGAAGGGGAAAGTCATCTATGCAAGTTTTGATAAGAATAAGAGTGAACAGATATTATTCAACAAATAAAATCTCCCATAACTTTCCCTGAGTTGTTCACTGACTTATTTAAAATACCTTTGCTGAATTAAATCTGCATTTTTAAATATGAAATAACAATAATGAAAATTATAGCAAAATAATTTACACATATCATGTAATCATTTAGTGTTTGCAGCTGATGCCTGATTCCTACAATTTGTGTTTTGGGGAATTTCTATGTAGTTTTTACACACACACACGCACACACACAGACACACAGTGAATTGAGTTAGAATGTTGCTGAGCACACACTAAGGTTGCCATTAATATTTGAAAAACTTACTGGTGATAGTTAACAGCAGAAACACACACGCGCACACTCACACACACACACACAGTGAATTGAGTTAGAATGTTGCTGAGCACACACTAAGGTTACCATTAATATTTGAAAAACTTACTGGTGATAGTTGAAACACACATGCACGTGTGCACACACACACACACACACAGAAACCTGCCAGCTGATGCAGAGGTGACCAATGAATATTTAAACATCTAATATACTTCACACACACTCACAAATAACACAGTATAGAAATACTGACTGGGTCACTGCACTAACAAGAACTTGGATTTACTATTAATTTGTAATGAGATGGCCAGAGAGAGAGAGAGACAGACAGAGAATATGACCTGTTACCTGATGTAATTCCCATTCCATTCCATTTTCTATACCTGTTTATTACTAGGGTCACAGGGGTCTGTTGGAGCCAATCCCAGCACACTGCAGGCGATATTCAGGGATACACCCCAGACAGGTCACCAACCTATCGTGGAGTACACACACCATTCACTCACACACTCATATCTATGGCCAGTTTATAGTCTCCAATTAACCTCAACATGTTTTTGGACTGTGGGAGGAAGCCGAAGATTCCAGAGAAAAATCACTCAGCACCGGATGTGATTCCAGTTGATAAAAGCATAACTCAAAGAAATGTAAAACAGGTGAAGGATCTGTTTTATTTAGTCTATGTAACTTTGTCAGAATCCCCAGTTACTACAAATTTCCAAGTCCAACAGTTGATAATGATCTGATGGAACCAGCTGATAAATAACATAAAAAACATTCTGCTCTGAAACATTAATGAAGGATTCCTCTGCAGCTGTTCATTAATCACTGATCAGATATTGATATGGTTAAATATCAAATATGAGAATAAAATAATAAAATGAGATAAAGGGACAGTAATTCAGGTCAGAGACTGTGAACATGAACCATGTTTGTTAAACCTGTCTCTTTATCACACTGCAGAGGAAACAGTCAATAAACCAGGTAGTAAAATAAACTATTTGTTGAAGCAGCTGCTGCTGATAATGATGCAGTGTCAGGGTCAGAGCTGGACATTAATATGGAGGATGGGCAAATAACATTTTCTCATTCAGTGACAAGGAAAATGAGAACTATGCTCACTTTTTTATGAACACACGCTAATGAGAGCTGGAGTTTGAACTATTGCTCCTCATCCTCTATCCATTGCAAGCAGGATAAACATGGACTTAACCACCTTTGTTAACTTCACTACTGTGTGTGTGTGTGTGCGATTGTGTGTGTATTCCTAAATCAACATCACAACACCTCCTCAACAGTCTGGGTCTAAAATTCAGGCCTACAACAACCAAGTTACACTTTACTGCAAGTAACGACAATTCTGATAGTTGAGTAATCTACAGATTATTAAAATGATTGATTAGTTGTTTCATTCATATAATGGTGTACAATGCTCATGAATGCCACCTAAATGCAACATAAAACATCTGTTTTGGTCCAGACCAACAGTCCACAACTTAAACCTAAAGAAACCAGGAAATAATCAGATTTAAGAAGCTGGGACCAAAGAATTTGGACATGTTCTACATAAATCAACACAAATCTATTTATTATCAAAATAATTGAAGATTGATGTAACAGTTGGCATCTAATCAACTAAACAACTCATCATTGCAGCTGCTGTGTGCATTGATGCACCCTAGAGCTTTGACCTTGAAATAGTCCAGAACATTAAATATTTCTTTTTCCTCTGTTTTTTAATGTTTCTCAATATTTCCAGGATTATGTGAAAACATTACAGATCTCCGATGAAACTTTAATATATTTGCTGTATATTTTTAAATATAAATATGACTCAAACTTCTCTGCCATATCAAACTTCTCATGGGGACAAAAATATGTATTTTTGTGACAGTTTGCCAGGTGGAGGATGTGATGAGGACTTTAGGGAGGTACAGGACAGCAGAGTAATCATCTATCTGTGTGTGTGCATGTGTATGTGCATGTCCATCCTGCCAACCTTGAGCTGAGGAATGACTCTATAATCGTTGCTCCGCTCTGCACCCGTCTACCCCACGAGCATTAGTTATTACACACACACACACATAATTCTGGAATTCATGTTAGTAATTACTCACTCACACAAACATGCACACACACACACACTAACATGCACATCTCCATCTTTCCTTCACAACATGCATCAACTAATTATATCGCAGAAAGTGATGGATAAACGCACACACGCACAAAGTTATGATCTCAGCAGTAACCAGTCAGTCAACCCTGCCTCGACCCTTATATATTGTGTATGTTTGTGTGTTTGTTGTGTGTGTGTGTGTGTGTGTTAGATGTTAAACTGATCAGGCAGTGATTTATTTAATGGTTCCAGACTGAATAGTATTAATTGATATGCCTTCCTGGAGCTATTCCCTCCTCTATTCCAAACAACATGAACATGTGTTGCACGTTGGGTTTCGTCAGCTGATGTGAGAAGATCATTCACTCCGGTCAGGCAGAAACTCAGCAGGTCAGTGATCACGTGATGAATTGATGACAGATTCCCCCCTAACATCTAATGAGGTGATCACAGTCTGTCAGTTGATCATAGCCCTGAGTGAAAAACAATACAATCACATGAATTTCTGTGTTTCTGTGTGTGTATGTGTATGTGTGTACCTTATGGGGACATGAATACACCACCAGACACAAGGACCTTACATTTACATTGATCAGGGATGTGTTACGATTCACCTTAATGAAAGTTCATCAGGAACGGGAAAGCTCTCTAACTACGAGTGTTTCAGACTAAAGCTAACTTAACATTACTATCAATTATCACATTAATCATTGATTAATGGATTTGAGTAAGTTTTAAGAAGAATATGTGTTCTGCCTTCTATAAGAAGCCCTGACTGAGTCTCAATAGTTTTGATGGTGAATACCACCATCTAGTGGACGTTTTCGGCATTGCGCCTTCTGCGCCAATTATCCACTTCCTGTTCAGTTCGCATGTGTTTTTGTTGTATCTGGCTTCATGAACGGGACGGACATTCAGCGCTTTTCTTTCGTTTTGAATTCCCACATGAGCCTTGGACAATATTTTTCTGTAAGTATTGCTTTGTGTTAGATTTGTTTAGTAAGTAAAATAGCACTGACATCTACTTGTTTTTACCCATAATCGCGATCTAAATGTCCCTAAACATGATGTTTAATGCCTTGCCATGTTTTGGTAGTCAGATGGCCTTAGCTACGCTAGGTCTCTTTCCATGGTGCTAAAAATATATTTCAATATGAATCTGTTTGTGTCACGTGTAGAAGATTTCTGATGAGAAATTCATGTATATTATTTTCTTGTTTTATTTCAGTTTTACAGTGTCACAGAGATTGATATGGAGATGTAAATAGTGAAAGACAAAGAGAGTGTAAATAAATGAGAAAGAAGAAGACAAAATAAAAAGGACAAAAGGAATTTCCATCGTACAATCTCTTCACTGTTAGCTAGCTGTCTAGCTCTGAACAGGAACGCAGTGTGAGGGCAGCATAGTAAAAAGACAACAGCGCAACGGGCTCAAGTAACAAGATTACAGAGGAAAAGAAATCATAAGTCATCATTCAGTCAGTTCAGAACGTGAGGAGGGTGGACAGACGCAAGTTGGAGTTGAACCAGAGCCAACCAAAAATGTTCTCCAGTTAACTGAACACCAAGAGCCCTTCCAAACACCAGAAGCCCACTCAGAAAAATCCCATCACTCCTCACTGTGCTCCAGCAGGAGGTCAACATCAACAGCCGCTGCCAGAGCATGGGCCAAATTAAAGGCTGCAAAGACACAACTAGGTTTTGCTGAAAAAGAAGCCAACATGATGAGACAGAAAGCCGAGCTTGAAGCTAACGCATTGAGGCAAAAAGCTGAACTTGAAGCCAGTCTCCATCTCCTCAGCTATCAAAAGAACGCTGCTGTTCGCGAGGCTGAAGCAGCCGCCTACGAGGAGGAAGAGGAGAGTGAAAGCAGGGAGAAGCTCTGCGGACCAGACGTCCCTGAAAAGCCCCTCAATGCAGCTGAACGAGTCGGTATCTATGACCAGCAACATGCACAGCTGTTTCACAGACAACCACAGCCACTGCAACCTCCAGCAGTGGAGCTTCAAAGAACATTCGGACACCGTGATGCCGGACCCAGGCCAGCTGTTCACCAACATCCGATGCTGAATGTCACAAACATCAAAAGAGAAGAACCAAGGGTGAGGTCTTCACCCAGAGCATATCCCAACTCACAGCCGCCCACCGCCCAGAGAGTGACCCCACAGGAGCCACAACCAGCACAAGATCTCGCCAGGTACCTCATGCGGCGAGAGCTCATCAGCTCCGGCCTCCTCAAGTTTGATGGCTGCCCTGAACATTACTGGTCATGGAAAGCATCTTTTGTGACTGCCACTCAAGATTTAAACCTCTCCTATAGAGAGGAGCTGGACTTGTTAGTTAAATGGCTTGGAGCCGAATCAGTGGAACACGCTAAAAGAATCCGCACAGTGCACGTCCTCAGCATGGTGTGGCAATGCCTAGAAGAATGTTATGGCACACCAGAGGTCATCGAACATGCACTGCTTAAGAAACTAAAAAAGACTAACAAAGACAAAGACAGCGCCAAGCCCCGGGAACTGGGTGACATCCTGCTCGAACTGGAGTGTGCGAAGGCAGATGGTTACCTCCCGGGCCTCGCCTTCCTAGACACAGCCCGGGGGGTAAACCCTATAGCAGAAAAGTTACCCTACAGCCTTCAGGAGAAATGGATTGCCAAGGGGTTCAGATTCAAAGAAGACCACGGGGTAGCTTTCCCTCCTTTCCCGCTCTTCTCAGAGTTCGTCCGCCAACAGGCCAAAGTTCGTAACGACCCCAGCTTTGCCTTCACCACCTCCACGCCATCCAAACCAGACAAGGCCATAAAGCCAAGCCAGAAAGCTACAGTCACCGAACACAACACACACACACAAAATTGACGCTTCATCCAAGCCCAGTGACAGTCCTTCCGGTTTCACAGGGAAGAACACCAGTGAACCAGATCATGAGTGTCCATTGCATAAGAAGCGACACCCACTCAAAAAGTGTAGGGCTTTTAGACTAAAGACTATTGATGAGTGTAAGACATATTTGAAAGACAATCACATATGCTTCAAGTGTTGTGGGTCAACTCAGCACGTTGCAAAAGACTGCAAAGCGCCCATCAAGTGAAAAACACATACCAGCTGTCCACCCTGGTCCTCCTTTACCGGCAGAGAACGCCCAAACTCACAAAGAGGAAAGCGGGGAGCCAACCGAGGACACACCGGCAGCTGTGTCTAACTACTGCACTGAGGTCTGCGGTAACGCAAACACCCCACGCTCATGCGCCAAGATCTGCCTGATCAAAGCCTTTCCTGCAGGGAAAAAAGAAAAAACAATCAAGATGTATGCAGTGCTGGATGAACAGAGTAATAAGTCTCTCGCGAAGGCAGAGTTCTTCAACCTCTTCGGGGTCAATGCTAGCCCAGCACCGTACACACTTAAGACCTGCTCGGGGACTACAGAGACCTCTGGCAGGCGAGCCAACAACTTTGTGCTCGACTGCAACTCCCACTCCCCACGCTGATCGAGTGCGACATGTTGCCTGACGATCTATCAGAAATCCCGTCGCCAGATGTGGCATACAACCACCCACACCCCCAAACAGTTGCGCACAAGATTCCTGCTGTGGACCCCAGAACACCCATCCTCCTGGTCTTAGGAAGAGACATCCTGAGAGTCCACAAGGTACAGGAGCAGATCAACGGGCCACACAACGCTCCTTATGTGCAACGACTCCACCTGGGCTGGGTTATCGTGGGCGAGGCCTGTCTGGAGGCTGTCCACAAACCAGCTGAAGTCAACGTGTACAAGGCAAGTGTGTTACCCAATGGCCGTGCATCTTTTCTCCATCCCTGTCCGCACAACATCCAAGTGAAGGAAGACTACGGTGGCAAGCCACACCATCACAAACGCCTCTCCTCCACCCAGCAGATGGAAGACCTGGACCAGGCAGCGAGCACAGATGAGCTGGGGCACACCATCTTCGAGAGCTCAAGAGAGCATTCCTGACCATCATGGAGAAGGAAGTCTACCAGGATGACGATCACAGCTGGGTAGCACCTTTGCCATTCCGGTCACCACGGCGTCTCCTCCCCCGCAACCGGGCACAGGCGGTGAATCGTCTAGCTTCACTCAGGAAGACACTGGAGAAAAAGCCAGAAATGAAAAACCACTACACCGAGTTCATGCAGAGAATGCTGGACAACGACCAAGCTGAGCGTGCACCACCCTTGGATCCAGGTAAAGAACACTGGTACCTCCCCATGTTCGGCGTGTATCACCCGAAGAAGCTGGGTCAAATCAGAGTGGTGTTCGACTCCAGCGCAGAGTGTGAAGGAACCAGCCTGAACAATGTGCTCCTCAGCGGCCCTGACCTAAATAACACGCTGCTAGGAGTGCTCCTTAGATTTAGAAAAGACCCAGTTGCCATCACAGCAGATGTGCAACAAATGTTTTATTGCTTTGTGGTCAGAAGTGATCATAGAGACTACCTCCGCTACCTCTGGTATGAGGACAATGACTTAAGTAAGCCTGTGGTGGAGTACCGGATGAAAGTCCACGTATTTGGGAACACCCCATCCCCAGCTATCGCCATCTACTGCATGAAACGAGCCGCCGAGAGAGGAGAAGCAGAATTTGGCTCTGACGCAAGACAGTTTGTGGAGCACCAGTTCTATGTCAATGACGGGCTGACCGCCGTCAGCCCGCCGCTGTCGCCACACCCAAGCAAGCGATAGACCTATTCACAAGAACCAAAGACATGCTCGCAGAGTCGAATCTGAGGCTGCATAAAGCGGACAGCGAACAGGTAATAGAAGCCTTATCTGAACAAGGCATTGATCCTCTCCCCCTCCAGAGGAGCCTGGGCCTATCCTGGAACTTGGAAACGGACAGCTTTACCTTCTTGGTGTCGCAGGAAGAGAAGCCGTACACACGGAGAGGTGTCTTATCAACGGTCAACAGCCTATACGACCCCCTGGGGTTCGTCGCTCCTATTGTAATGCAAGGAAAGGCATTAGTGAGAGAGCTGTCTACAGAGCAGGGGTGGGACACTCCACTCGATCCAGAGAAGGAGACTCAGTGGAACACGTGGAGAGACTCGTTAAAAGCTCTGGAAGACCTGCACATAAAAAGGTGCTACATCCCTGTGCTACTGACTTCAACTCAGAGGCGAGAACTCTGCATCTTCTCCGCCGTCGCTTACCTGAGAGCAGTCACCGCCGACAGCAAACCGCATGTGGGCTTCGTCATGGGAAAGTCCAGGCAGGCCCCCCGTCCTGCCCATACCATCCCCCACCTCGAGCTCTGTGCAGCCGTGCTAGCTGTGCAGATGTACGAGCTGATCAGAGACGAGATGGACATTGATGTGGATGCCGTCAGGTTCTTCACCGACAGTAGAATCGTGCTTGGCTACATCCATAATTCGTCAAGAAGATTCTATGTCTATGTAGACAACAGGGTGACCCGCATCAGGCAGTCCACCCCTACAGTCCTACACCCCTACAGACCTAAATCCTGCGGACCATGCCACCAGGTTCATGCCGGCAGCAGAGCTACAGCAAAGCACTGGACTCACTGGTCCCAGCTTCCTTACACGTGAGAACACAGAGGAGACTTCAGAACTCAACGTCTTCACCCTTGTCGAAGCAGACGCAGTGGGGCTCCTTCAGAGACACACTCACCCCAAGCGAGCTGTCCCGTGCAGAGAGCATCATCATCCGTGCTTTCCAGCATGTCGCCTACTAAACTGAACTAGACTGCCTCAGAGAGGGCAGAGAACTTCCCAACAAAGTCCCCTCAAGAAGCTCAACCCAGTGACTGACGAAAGTGGCCAGCTGCGGGTTGGAGGTCGCATCTCATCCGCCCCGGACCTGCCAAGGGAAGAGAAGCATCTTCTGATTATCCCACACACTCACCACATCGCTACAGTGCTGGTGAGGTATTACCATGAACAAGTAGTACACCAGGGGCGCCACATAGTAGAGGGTGCCGTGAGAGCAGCCGGATACTGGATCATCGGAGGTAAGCATCTGGTGTCTGCTGTCATCCATGTGTGATCTGCCGCAAGCTACGCAGGCGTCTCGAGGAACAGAAGACCTAAATAACACGCCGACCTGCCTCCTGACAGGCTCACTCCAGAGCCTCCCTTCACCCACGTAGGCCTTGATGTCTTCGGACCATGGGCCATTATGACGCGGCGGACAAGAGGAGGAAGTGCGGACAGTAAATGCTGGGCAGTGATATTCACATGCATGTCAACCAGGGCTGTCCACTTTGAGCTCATAGAGTCCATGACTACCGACAGCTTCATCAATGCCTTGAGAAGATTTTTTGCCATCCGTGGCCCGGCCAAGCTTCTCCATTCCGACAGAGGGACTAATTTATTGGGGCCTGTAAAGAGCTGGGCATCGACTCAGAAGACTAACCAGTTTCAACATACCTCCAGGGCAGGGGGTGCTCCTGGATCTTTAACCCGCCCCATTCTTCACATGGGGGGGCTTGGGAAAGACTCATCGGCATTGCCAGGCGCATCCTGGATGCCATGCTGCTACAGACAGCACACAATCACCTGACACACGAGGTGTTGAGCACTCTTATGGCCGAAGTCATGGCTATAATGAATGCAAGACCCCTCGTACCTGTGTCGTCCGACCCAGAGTCCTTACCCCAGCTATGCTACTGACCCAGAAGATGAGTACCGTCTCCGCGCCCTCTGGAAACTTCCAGATGGCGGAATTGCATGGAAAGCAGTGGAAACATGTGCAGTGCCTTGCACCTTCTGGAAGAGATGGAGGAGAGACTACTTATCCACGCTGCAGGGCCGCCGAAAGTGGAAAGAGGCCGAGCGTCAAGATCGGCGACATCGTCTTACTCAAGGATAGTCAAGCCCACAGGAATGAATGGCCTGTGGGATTGATCGTCAACACGCTGCCGAGCGGAGACAAGAGGATCCGCAAGGTGGAAGTGAAGATTGTTAGAGAAGGAACTGTGAAAGTTCTTCTGAGACCCATCTCAGAGATCGTTGTTCTGCTTTCTGAAGAGAGCTGAAGACCATATCCTTTTGAAATTGAAGGTTATTTCGTGTTAAAGCAAAGGTTTGTAGTGGCATAATAGTTACATGCCAATCGGGGAGTGTTCTGCCTTCTATAAGAAGCCCTGACTGAGTCTCAATAGTTTTGATGGTGAACCGCCATCTAGTGGACGTTTTCGGCATTGCGCCTTCTGCGCCAATTATCCACTTCCTGTTCAGTTCGCATATGAGTTTTTGTTGGCTTCATGAACAGGACGGACATTCAGCGCTTTTCTTTCGTTTTGTATTCCCACTTGAGCCTTGGACAATATTTGTCTGTAAGTATTGCTTTGTGTTAGATTTGTTTAGTAAGTAAAATAGCACTAACATCTACTTGTTTTTACCCATAATCACGATCTAAATGTCCCCAAACGTGATGTTTAACGCCTTGCCATGTTTTGCTAGTCAGATGGCCTTAGCTACGCTAGGTCTCTTTCCGTGGTGCTAAAAATAGATTTCAATATGAATCTGTTTGTGTCACGTGTAGAAGATTTCTGATGAGAAATTCATGTATATTATTTTCTTGTTTTATTTCAGTTTTACAGTGTCACAGAGATTGATATGGAGATGTAAATAGTGAAAGACAAAGAGAGTGTAAATAAATGAGAAAGAAGAAGACAAAATAAAAAGGACAAAAGGAATTTCCATTGTACAATGTCTTCACTGTTAGCTAGCTGTCTAGCTCTGAACAGGAACGCAGTTTGAGGTTATAATATAATATGAGAATATGTCCAAATTCTCTTGTGAACTCTTAGTCTGGACAATAAGAAGACATTTAGGTTGATTCTTCAGCTTTGAGAAGCAGTGATCAACATTTTACATTATTTTATGAACCAAACAACTAATTTGTTAAACGTTTTATTGACTCAGAGCAACAAATCCATGAATACGTTCAATAATGAATCATGTTGACAGAATAAGTGTTGAGCTCTGAGTTAAAATCAAGTCTCTGGATTTTCATCAACATGCTGCTGCTTACAAATATGTTATATATTTATATAGCCCAATATCACAACACAGTTGTCTCAATGGCTCACAAAATTCAGTCCAAAGTGATTCAGACATCCCCCATCCTTAGACCCTCCTTCTTGGCAAGGAAAAACTCCAAAACCCAGTGGGAAAGAAGAAACCTCGGGGAGAACCACAGTGAAGGAGAGATCCACTCTCATGGTCGGACAGGCTATAGATGAACCAGGACTGACAGACATCCATCTTATGATGATGTATTAGTCTGTAAAGATGCTTCAGTCTGTAGAGATGCCGTAGGGTGGGGGCAGAAGGGCAGGTCCAACCAGGTAGGTGAAGGAGTAGGTTCATCAGGGGAGCCTCGATGAGTCGCATCAGGAGTCGTCATCATTGGGCCTCGTGGGTTCAACTGAAACAGTAGCCACTTCCCCGGAGGGGAGTGGGGAGAGGGACTCCGGGTGAATAGTGATGAAAAGGCCGAGTATAAACTAGATCCTGTTTATTAATGACGGACAGTGGTACATGGTACCAGAAAGAGATGGTAGGGCTCAATGCACTGTACTTCCCCCAGCAATTCATCTTTGTGACAGACTCACGAGGGGGACCCAAGAGCGAGTAGTGGAGAATTGAATTTTATTGCAAAAAAGGAATAAGGGGTCTTGGCTCGGGGAGAGGGACACGGGATTGGTCGGCGTGGGAGGCAGAGTGGAAGGCAGGGGTGGCTTGGAGCTGGAGGGTGGCTGAGAGAGTGGAGGGCAGAGGTGGCTGGAAAACTGGACGGCAGACGAGGATGATCCTCAGAGACAAGAAAGGAGGGTTGGTTAAACTGGTCAAAAACAAGGTAGCCGTTTCTATGTAGATACCGCTGAGGAGCCGAAGTTCGCACCACGGAGGGTTGACAACAATCTGGTGAGGAGTGGTGGAAAAGCCAGTGCTGATATACTGCAGAGGGAATGAGCTGATGGATGGCAGGTGTGGAGGCTGAGGGAGTTGATGAGCTGATGGCAGGCAGGTGTGGAGGAATCCAGGAGCTGAGTGTGAGTGACAAGGTGGCCACGCCCACGCCAGCACACAGACACACAAACACAGGGAGAGACAGGGAAACACAAGGGAGAAGGGGGAAGACAAAAGAGGGAGGTACAGCCACAACTGTGACAATCTTAGGCTGAACTGTGGGTTACTGTTTGGATCAGTCATTGTCATATTAATGTTTCTGTAATGTCACATGTGCTGCAGATGAAGCTTCTCTGTTTTTTTTGTCTCTGTTTTTCTGTTTCATATCTATTAACGTGAGGAGTATCATGTTGGTCTAATGAGGATAAACTGACAGTGAAAGTTTAATTATAAACATTAACTACAACAACTATTTAGATACTTTAATTGAAATTAATATTTAATATTGATATTCAGAGTTGCTGTGTTTAGTTTTTGTCCGACAGACACAACATCTATTGAAAAAATGTATTAATATATATTATATAAATATAATATTCTACAGTTATTTTCAATCTTTGCAATAAGAGTGAAGAATCTTATTAAAACCTGCTGTGTCTGTTTCCACTTGCGGAAGCTAATAAAGCAGCTTCCTGCAGCAGATTATTAATAATAATAAATGCAGAGTGTATGAGTCAAGATTAACAGTGACAGTAACAGTGTTATTTTTAATTGTTCTGGATCACTTATTTGAAGAACTCTACAGAAGGTTCAGTGTCGTCAACATCCGTTTGATGTAATTGCTTCTTTAATTCGCTCAGAATTATCACTGAATAATGAAAAGCGACTCTTGTAATTATCAGAGTGTGAAGATATATATTATATATTTACTGATCAGATTTCTTTCTCTCTTTTCTTCATGTCAGTTGTTCATTTACTTCTCTCTTTAGGATTGTTTATTATTTCTTATTCCTTCTTTAATTTTCCTTTTCTTCTCTACACCTCCTCCATCCCTGTCCTCACAATCAATTCACACATTCTCAAGCTTGTCTTTTCTTCCCTTCTTGCGTCCTCCCATCTCTCGTTTTCTCTCTACCAGTTCCACATCTCTCTCTTTCTATCTCTCTCCCTCTCTTTCTCTCTCTACCAGTCAAGCTTCTGTATGAGAATTTGTCCAATCAGAACAATCGTTGACAGATTCCACCATAGCACGGCATCTGGTTCCTGTGTGTATGTGTCAGAGAATGCAACATAAAGAGAGAAGGTGTGAGAATTAGTGAACGTGTGTGACAGAGAAAAGATGTGTCATGATGTTTTGTATTTTTTGGCAGGAGAAAGTGTTGCATAACTGACAGTGTCTGTGTGTGTATGTGTATGCATGTGTGTGTGCGTGTGTGTCCCCGTCCTCCTATCATGTCCACAGGTAACAGGTCTAATAATAAAGTGGGTCAGGGCTCAGGTTACAGCAGGTATTGTCTCGTTTGACAGCAGCAGTTGTGCAAGTTTTAATGAGTCCATCTCTGTAGAGACTAAATCTGGATCCTGGAACCTTAAAGTCGTTGGTAATCCCCCCTCCTCCTACACCTCCACCCTCCTCCCTCTCCTCCTCCTCCTTCTGTAAATCAAATCGGAGGCTGCATCTCTTCCCCTCTGGACTTTCTGTCTCCATATGAAGCTTCCTGTCACTGCTGCCACTCTGATTCTGTGTCTGGCAACGCTTCTATATTTATTGTAGACAATCCATGGGCCTCTGATGCAGAATATTCTGATGCATTAAGATGCACAATAAGGGTATTTTATATTTGGAGAATAGTCCTTTTAGTGTCTTAATGCTAGATTTAGTCTAAACAAACTCATCAACATGCTGTTATATGCACGTACATATCATCAGTCAAGGTTAAAGGATGAGTGCAACAGATAAAGTAAGCTTTTAAAACCACAAACTTACCTTCATAGAAAATAATTAGTGAGTTACCTCAACTTATTTAAGTTGAGGTAACTCACTAATGCCAGAACTAAAGCACTAAATCTAATTTCACAAAAAATTGACACTTAGGGCACACTTTGGACATTTCACTTAGAGGTGTACTTACTTTTGTTGGTAGCTTTTTAGACAGAAATGGCTGTGTGATGAAATATTTGGAAAGGACAACAATGCAGTCAGTCAGTCACTTTCTATACCCCCTTATTCTGCTATTAGGGTCACTGGGGTCTGCTGGAGCCAATCCCAGCACATTACAAGCAAGAGACAGGGAAACACCCCAGATGATCGTCAGCCTATCATGGGGCACACATACCATTCACTCACACACTCACATCTATGGGCAACTTAGAGTCTCCAATTAACCAAAGCATGTCTTTGGACTGTGGGAGGAAGAGAACCCAGAATCCAGAGAAAACCCACACAGACATGGGGAGGACATGCGAACTCCACACAGAAACCAGCAACCAGCAAACTTGACCAGCAATTGTCTTGCTGTAAGGCAAAAGTGATACCCACTGCTCTGCCATGTCGGCCTGGGACAACAATTTGACTCTATTATTTAAGCTGTATACTGACTGATTTACATTGTATCAAAGTGTTATATTGTCAGTGTTGTCCCATAAAAAGATACATTAAAATATTTACAAAATGTGAGGGGTGTATTCATTTTTTTAAGATACTACACATTGGAGTGAACAAAGATATGCTCACAACCTTCATAGCTTGTGGTTGTGTGTGTTTTCCTGTATTTTGTTAGTACAAACAAAAAACTGTTGTTTAGCTCGTAGGCTTGCTGCCATGTGCTTGACTTTCTGTGTCCGTTCAGCGCTGGTGTAGATGTGTAGCTCTGATGTTTGGTCTCATAGTGCTGACGAACATTATACTTCATAATTAATAATAATAATAATAATAGTAATACATTTTATTTATTAGGCGCCTTTCGCAGTCTCAGGGTTGCCTTACATGAACTATATTAAAAACAGTAGTATTGTTTAGACAATACAAAACCTAATAAAACAGCAATGAAATCAACAGTACATCAAGTAGAATAAAAATAATAAATAAAATACAAAAAAAAAAAAAAATTGAACACGGGAGGGAGAAGTAATAGCTAATAAATAAGTGTAATAAATAGGAGCGATAAAAATAGTTAAATAAATAGAGAAAATGACTGTGTATATACATATATACATACATATGCATAGATACATACATATACAAACACATACACATATACACAGAGGAATTGGGCTAAGCAGTGGGGTAGGCCAAGGTGAAAAGGTGGGTTTTTAGTGCAGCTTTGAACTGGGTGACGGTGGAGGTGTTTCTGACGTGGGGAGGGAGAGAATTCCAGAGGTGGGGGGCAACATGACTGAAGGAGCGATGGCCGAATGACTGAAGGTGGGCAGCAGTGACAGATAGAGTGATTGATGAGGAGGAGCGGGGGGGGGGGGGGGGGGGATATTGCGGAGGTGGAAGTAGGCTGTCTTGATGATATGGTTGATGTGGGCCTGGTAGGATAGGGTGGAGTCTAGGATGACACCTAGACTCTTGACCTGTGCTGAGGGGAGGATTGTGGTATTGGTGAGGGAGAAGGCGAGGTTATGGGAGGTGGAGAGTGTGGATTTGGTTCCAACGAGAAGAATCTCAGTTTTATTGCTGTTCAGTTGGAGTGAGTTAGAGGCAAACCATGCGTTGAGATCGTCCAGACAGTGTACAAGGGAAGTGAGGGGAGAGGAGGCGGAGGGTGAGGTGGAGAGGTAGAGTTGGGTGTCGTCAGCATGGGAGTGGAAATGGATGTTGTGTTTCTGGAAGATTTGGCCGAGTGGGAGGATGTAAATGAGGAAGAGGATTGGACCGAGGACGGAACCTTGGGGGACGCCGGAGGTGACAGTGGAGGGGTTGGAGGAGTGGGAGAATTTCAATGAATTGTGAACGGGCGGAGAGGTAGGATCTGAACCAGAGGAGTGGTGTACCAGTAATGCCAATGGAGGCAAGTCTGTCGAGGAGGATGGTGTGAGAGATGGTGTCGAAAGCGGCAGTGAAGTTGAGGAGGATGAGGATGGGCAGGGAAACAGAGTCGGCAGCGAAGAGGAGGTGATTGGTGATTTTGATTAGAGCTGTTTCAGTACTGTGGAGGGGGCGGAAACCGGATTGAAATTTTTCATACAGGCTGTTGTGTGAGAGATGGGAATGGATTTGGGATGCAACTTTTTTTTTTTTGAAGTGGAGATTAGAGATAGGTCGGAGGTTATTGAAGGGTGGGTGTGATGGAAGTGATTTTGAAGGGTGAGGGGAATATACCAGAGGAGAGGGAGGAGTGGATGATGGTGGTGATTGTGGGTGCAAGAGAGGGGAGGCAGGTTTTGACGAGAGGGGATGGGAGGGGGGAGGGGGTCAAGGTGACAGGTTGAAGGTCTGGAGCTGGATACAAGAGAGGTGATGTAACTGCACTGGTTCAATGAATGTGGCCACGAATCATACTGATGTATTTTTTAGATGATTTATTGTCGCACTGTCTCTTAAACACCGTGAAAACTAAAGAAAAACATACAAAAACAACAATGACCCAAAATACACATTAGTTACAGCGAATATCAAAAGGCACTTTAACACACAACATGCACAATAAACCTAGCTAAAGTATGCAATACCGTGTGCGCCTCTTGAACCATGAAGATTATTATTTCTGTCCTCTGCAGCTGCATTTCACTCTCTTCTTGGCAACTGTGGTGGAAAATTCTAGAAAGAATGTGTAAGGTGTCCTAAAAGTTAAAAAGTGTTTAACCTGTCCGGAGACAGACAAGGACAATGGTGTTGTTAAGGTGGATGATTTGGGAAGTGACCACATCACACAGTCACTATTGTAAGAGCAAGGTTGAAGTCACCTTGGAGAGTGGGTTAGTCTTTGTTCCTCAGGAGATAAGAGAATTGTACTTAAGTCCTGTGTTTAGGTTTCAGGTTGGTTCACTTCAGCAGACCTGCGTGTCACTCTGACTGAACTGACCCTCTGTGCACAGAAGAATAAAGATGACTCTTAAATCTTCAACAACAGATCTCTTATTTCATCTGCTCACTAGTTTGTTAGTTTTTTTCCCGTGACACATCTCTCTCTGTTTTTGGCGCCTAATTTCTGTAACCCACAAAACCTCAGGTGTATACTTCACTGAACTACGGACAACACATTCAACATAAAAACAGGTTGTATTCAATGCCATCAGAATTTCCAACATTTTAACGCAACATATTTTGGTTCAGTTTTAGGATTTAAATTGACTCTTTTACAGCTTATTTATTACATTTTAATGAACTAAAACTTAATTTATTACTGAAAATATAAAATACACTCCAATAACACTCCAATTAAATATCAGAAAAAACTGTCTCTGACAGTTACACTCCCTCCAAGTTACTACGATTTATGACAACCTTTCAATGAAGACATTTAAATAAATCTAGTAACTTCTAGAAATAAACATTAGTATCCTGTAACTTTGATTTCAAACTGATACTTTCAGCTCTCCTTACTGATAGAACTTAGCTCTATTATCACACATTTTAGTTGTTTTCTACAAGAACAACTAGTTTATGAATAGGACGCTCAAGAATAGATGAACTAGTAAGTCTTTGACCCTCTTTCCCAAGATGTTTGCTTCCCATCTTTACAGTAGCTTTCCGTACCAGTCCATCTCCATCTCTGCAGATATCTATCACTCTCTCAAGTCTCCACTCATTGCGTGGAATCTCATCCTCTTTGACAATGACAACGTCTCCAATTTCCACATTACGCCTTGAAGAGTGCCACCGTTGTCTGAGGGTGATGTATGCTAGATATTCTTTCCTCCATCTACTCCAAAATTGTTCTGTCAGGTATTGTACCCTGCGCCATCTTTTCTTGGCATACACATCTTCTGCCACAAATTTTCCTGGAGGAGGAAGTGGGACAGAGGCTTTCATGGTGAGTAAATGATTTGGTATGAGCGGCTCTACACTGTTGGGGTCATTGATGCTGTCTGTAGTGAGTGGGCGGTTGTTAACAATTGACATAGCTTCATAGAAAAATGTTCTTAAAGAAGCATCATCTAATCTGCCTGTGCTCTTGGAAAGGACCCAGCTCAGGACACTCCTGACCGTCCTTATCTGCCGTTCCCAAATCCCTCCCATGTGACTGGCATCAGCTACTTTCATAATGAAGTCACAGTGTCTCTTGGCCAGGTAAGACGTCAATCCGTCTTTGTCCACTTCTTTTAAAGCCTTTGTCAACTAATTTTTCGCTCCAACAAAATTTGTCCCTCTGTCTGATCTGATTTGTCTTACAGCTCCACGAATAGCTATAAAACACCGCAATGCATTTATGAATGCATCGGTAGCTAGATCTTCCACCATTTCTATGTGGATTGCCCTTGAGGATAAACAGGTGAATATGAGACAGTACCTTTTCTGTTCTTTACGACCCTGCCTAGTGAGAAAGGGTCCAAAACAATCCATCCCACAATAAGAGAATGGTGGTGAGGGCTCAACACAGTCAGTAGGCAGATCTGCCATTTTTTTCGTTTTGGTTGGTCTGCGAGCTTTTCTGCAAATGACACATTGTTTGATGTAATTTGCCACTACCTTGCTGCCACCAACTATCCAGTAACCATTTGTTCTGACCTCATTGAGGGTCTGCCCTCTGCCTTGATGCTGACTCTTTTCATGGCAGTAACCTAGGATCAGACGTGTGATCACCCCATCTTTTGGCAAGATCACTGGATGCTTCAAGTCATGAGATAAGGAGGCCTTTTTTAATCTCCCTCCCACCCTGAGAGGACCATCTTGCAATACTGGGTCGAGCTGGAACAAATGATGGTTATGTGACAGTTTACCTTGACTCAATACTTTCATTTCCTCTTTGAAGGCATCATTTTGTGCCAACTCCACAAGGGCAAGACTGGCTTGTCTTCTGTCTTCCACATTTATGGGCTCTGCTGGTTTGACTCCTTTCAATTTTTTAATCCGAGCAACAATAGTCACTGCCATATGCCATTTTGAGAACCTCTCAAACCTCTTCAGAAAACTGTCCTCTTCAACCACTTTTGTTTGCAGCACTTGTGTCATTTTCACTTCAGGATCTCCCACCATGAGCTGTGGTGTTGACTCTGGTGTGACAATCTCTCTTTCCCATAGGAATTTTGGTCCAGTAAGCAATGTTGAATTCATCAACTCTGCTAACTTGAGGCCTCTGGAAGCATGATCTGCTGGGTTTTTGTCAGTCTCAATATAGAACCAGTGAGCTGAATCTGTTGTTTCCCTGATTCTTTGAACCCGATTTGCTACAAAAACATGAAACCTGCGAGCTTCATTGTTAATGTAGCCTAATACTACTTGCGAGTCTGTCCAAAAGTATTCTTTATCGATTTTAAGTTCCAGCTCCTCCCTTAGCATAGTGCTGACTGCTGAGGAAACCACTGCAGCTGTTAACTCCAATCTAGGCATGGTTACAACTTTAGTGGGTGCAACTCTTGCCTTACCTATGACTAAGGAGCAATGCACTTTGTCCTCCATCACCATTAGGATATATGAACACTGACCATACCCATGACTACTTGCATCAGAAAAGTGATGCACTTCAACTCTCTGCGCTTTCTCTAGGTTCTCAGGAGCAAAGCATCTTGGGATTTGTAGATTCTGCAGTTTCTCTAGATCAGCAAGCCAGCTCTCCCATCGTGGCTTTAATTCTGCAGGCAGTTGTTCGTCCCATCCAATGCCCTTTTGGCACATTTCCTGCTATTTTCTTTCCCTGTAGGAGAAAATGAGCTAGAAAGCCTAATGGATCAAACACAGAGGCAATTGTGGAGAGTATTCCCCACTGTGTTGCTGATATCTCATTCAAAGCAACCTTAAAGGAAAAGGTGTCGCTGTCAGCACTCCACTTTACTCCTAACACTGTCTGTATTAGGAGTTCTCCACAATTGAGATCCACGTCTTGCACTCCATTTGCTCGTTCGCTGTCAGGGATAGACTCTAACACATCTCTGTTGTTTGAGATAAAGTTGTGGAGGTGCAACTTTCCTTTTGCACACACTGTCTGTGCCTCTGCACTGATCAAACCATCATCAACATAAAAATTCTTTTTTATGAAGCTGGCTGCTAAAGGATAGTCCTTTTCATTCTTGCTCGCGAGGTACTTCAGTCCATAATTTGCGCAGCCGGGAGAAGACGCTGCACCAAATAGATGGACTCGCATGCGATACTCTTTTGGTTCTGATTCTGTATTACCATTCTCCCACCACAGGAATCGCAAGTAGTCTCTGTCCTCTGAACTTATGTGAAATCTGTGAAACATTTTTTCTACATCACAGATCAGTGCCACTGGGTATTTTCGGAACCTGCAAAGCACTCCTGTTAGTCTGTTTGTAAGGTCAGGATCTGATAGTAAGTGATCATTCAGAGCTATGCCTCCATACTTGGCTGAACAATCAAACACAACCCTTATTTTTTCTGGCTTTCTGGGGTGATATACCCCTTGGTGGGGAATGTACCACACATTTCCTGCCTTGGGTTGATTCTCAGCTCTTTCCGCATCACCATCCTTAAAAACAGCATCCATGAACTTGATGTAGTCTGCCTTAAATTTGGGATTTTTCTCAAATTTTCCTTTCAGCTGTTTCAGCCGCACCAGAGCTAGCCGCTTGTTTTCTGGCAGTTGTGGCCGTGTTTTAAAGGGAAGGGGCATTTCCAGGTGCCCCTCTGCATTCTGGTGTACTCTTTCATTCAGTAAATGCATAAACTGTATGTCATCCTGTGAAATACTTTTTTCACCATGGTTGGTTTCTTTGAAGTCAGCTTTAAGGGCACTGATGACAGTGGTTGGTGTCAATGGTGGAAGTTCCTTGACAGATACACGATGGCACAGACCTGTCACCTCTGCTAAATTTGCCACCTGTGATGAGTTTCCAACAATGCTCCAACCCAGATCAGTTTTGACGCCATATGCCTCATCATCACCTCCTGTTATGACGTTTCGTGGAGCCAAGGCTCTGGGGCAGTCATAACCTATAAGAAGTCCAACTTCACAATCCATCAGCTACGGTATTTCCTGTGCTATATGGGTCAGATGTTTCCACCTTTTGGCGGTTTCAGGTGTAGGGACATGTGAACGTTCAAGTGGGATGAAATCTCTGGAATAAGCAGGTGGCAGGTTGATGAAGCTTTTAGAGGCAAACCCTCTAACTCTAAGCCCACTGACTCTTTCACTCTGTATAATGGAATCTTTTTCCATCATAGTGGTGAGCTTCAACTTGACTGGCTCTGAACCTGCTCCCATCCTTTTGCATAGCCCTTGATCTACAAAGGTGTTGCTACTTTGGGTGTCTAATAGGGCATAGACTAAAGTCTCCCTTTCTGGGGTGGTGTCTGAAGGAATCCACACAGCTGAAGATCGGCTGGAATGGTGGCTACGAACAGTGGACTTAGTCCTTGAAGACCCAAATATTGACTGGGCATATTCTTTGTCAAGAACCAAATGAAGCCTTGCATTTTCTGCTTTATCATTAAATTCCTCTTGACCCACTTCACTCAAGCACACCTTCATTAACTCCATCAAATCTCTTGTTACTGCTGCACAGGAATCCATTTTCCTTCTAATTTCAGTGGAAGGGGCTGATTGAGATTGTACATTTTCATATGCGATTTTCACTTGTGTTTCTAACCCTTCAACAGCATCCATCAAGTTTTCATCTGAGCATTCCTCCTTAAGATCCATGTGTGCAGCTTTAACATGCTCTTTCCATTTTTCATACAAGCTAAAGAATTTCTTCTCTTTTTGAGAAACCTCTTGTTGCTGTAGCTCTAGCATCTTTGAGGTTAACTTTCTCTCCCGTGAAGATTTCCTTGGTTTTACTGCCTGGTATGTTGTGATGGTAGGCTTAACCATTGATGCTTTAAGTATTTCTACTTGAGCTAGAATATCACCTATAAGTGACTCTAACTTTTCCCTTTCAGCCTCATCAGTTTGTGACTGTAGCTGAGCACTCAAACTATGTATTTCTTCTTGAAGGGACTCTATTTGTTCATTCAGTTCACCACTTTCTGATTGTTCTTCATGAAATTACATTGTTTTGGTTTAAAACTAAACCACCAAGTTGTTATGTGCAGATAAAGCCTTAAATACAATGTAGTTAATAGTGCCATCAAGGAATTCCTACTCAACTATTTAAACACTCTCAAATAAACCCATTAAATATTAATAACTATAATAACCATTAGGTATATTGGTAAAACAGTAACAATAGGTTACAAAGGATAAATCACACTCTCATTAATAAACCAGTATTTTAACAAAGGTCCTTCAGCAGTTTTTTTTTTTCAGATTAATGAATGGTTTTACTAGGTCTTATCTTATAAACTGTGCAAAAATGCACGAAGGGGCACAGTTTCACTCTCAAACCTGACGCCGTCTGCAGAATGCAACAGTTACTGCACGCTGTGGCCCGTGTGGGATCTTTGCAGAACTGAGGTCCATGACGGTGCTGCTTTCCAACAACGGAGTCCGCGGTATTCTCCACCCGGTGTCAGGAACGCTTCTCCCGTGGATCAGCATGCCGATATAATCTCTTCTCCGGTCATTTGATGAAAACGATCTCCGAACGATGTTTTTCTCTCTTGTGGCGAAGACACCGCTCTTCACTTGGGGCTCTCGGTCACGTCAGCGTTACGTTTTCACTGTAACTGCACTTGTCCATGTGGAGGGTTGTCCATGTGAATATTGAAATCGCCAAGGAGAATGATGCTGGAGGAGAAGGTGCACAGGTGCGAGAGGAGGGAGCTGATTTCTGTTACGAATTTGTTGTTTGACCTTGGTGGCCAGTAAACTGTGGAGATGATAAGGGGAGGAGATGAGTTTTTGAGGCGGAGTGTGATGGATTCGAATGAAGTGGCGTGAAGTGAATGAAGTGTGGAAAAGTGCATGGTTTTACAGAAAATTGTCGCTAAGCCTCCACCTTATCCAGAGAGGCGTGGTTGGGAGTGGTAGGTGTAGGCTGCAGGGAGGGCTTCATTGAGGGAGATGTGGTTGTTGGGTTGTTGCCAGGTTTCGGTGAGGGCGAGGAAGTCAAGGTTGTTGGTGGAGATGAGGTCCTGGATGAGGAGTTCTTTATTAGTCTTGTTGTGACTTTTGTTCAATATCCAATAAGCAACAAATTAGTCTAAGTCTTAGTACGGAATAACAAAAATGAGAAGTCACAAGAACATTAAAGATGAGACAGGATCAGCTGGTTCACGGTCCGACGATGGTTTATTGTAGAAAATACAATGTTAACCATACATGAGAAGTAGCCCGGGCTAAGTCTGAAAACCAACTGAAAAGTTCCGAGCTTTTATACAATTTGGGGGCCTGGGGACTCCTCCCCAGGCCCCGCCTGCTATTTGATACATTTTTCACTGTTTTCCACCGGTATTTCCATACATGTCAATTCTAACCGAGGATGTACATGTCATCATGTATTTTTTTAAACTGGTTGACCATGCAAAGTCCCTTCCCTTAACAGGAGGAGCTTGACCCCTATCTAGTTTGGAATGCAACTGGACCTATGGCATGAGGTCTGTTCGGAATGCAACTGTCGGCGCCATGGTGCCATGGTTTCAGTGTTGGACTACATTTTTTAGATCACACTTGTTTAAAAGGAGGTAGAATTTCCCCAGCTTGTGTAGTCAGCAGGGGTTTAAATGTTCACAACTTGACGAGTTCACAGTTTGAAAAGACATGAGGTAGAATGTCTCTGGTGTAAATGCCATGACTTTATGAACTACAACTCACTTAGTATATTGATTATAAGTATATTGATTAATACATTTTATTAAGTATATTGAGTAATAGCCTTTTGTCACTACATTCCCCCCTATGGTCCTGGAAAGGACCATCAATCAAAAACAAATCATAACTCCACAATGTATGCTTATATTCTGCACATTCTGATTAATAAGGTAAGGCATAAAAAAAATCCAGCATACCACTTCAGTGTGATATCCCTTCGCCTTGTACATCTACCTATCCCTCAGTGAGGACCACCAAGAGGTGAGGTCCCAATCGCAAAGACAATTGTACAACTCCACCTCAGGGCCATCCCGGGACTTTCCCATCCTAATGGTCCAGTAGTCGTCACTGTTGGGCCCCTAGCTTGAACCCTGCAGACATGGCCAGGGAAACATCCTTCCCTCTGTAGACAAAGGAAGGTAAAACCCTCGCCAGGTGGCAAGGCCAGCAGTACTAACGTTTCAAAATTAAAAGAGTATCATAAAATTTCACCTGAGCATGCAAATCAGATATTTTTGTGATCAAAGTCAGATATACTTATCAACACTGCTTGTGATTAATAATGGTTATAATGTCACACCCCAAACCACGTCTATTCTGTTTACACAGCTAGTTACTCTTTGGTTTGTTCAAGGGGCAAATCCCCTGGCACACTTATGAGGAACCGTCCTCTTAATTTTTTTTATAGAATGGATTTTTAGTTTGTTTTCTTAGCAGTCCTAACTCCTTTGCCGCTAAAACAAAGTTGTTAGGACAAGTGGGTAAAGAACGAGTAGGGTTTCCCCTGAGCCTGCGTTACCACAAGCCACGCATTTAACTCTTTCAACACTAGGGATCACTTCCCTTATTACCCTCTTTTTTGTGCTTAATTAACACTTATACTTATCCGCTAGTGAATACATCACTGGGCCAAGCCCACATAATCTGATTATTATTTTATTTTTTTATTTTTTATTTTTTTTTTTTTTTTAATTTTAATTCTTTTGAATAACTATATTATGTCATTAAGTACCCAATAGTTATTCATTATCAATTATGTTTATTTTAGTACCATTAGGATTATTAATTCTTTATCGCTTACACACCTTGATAGTATATATTTGTTCTGATTGCGTGGAGAAAGTCCTCTGCTCTTGCCCTATAGGCCTCAGGTCTGAGTACAGAACCTTCTCCTGTTGGATGCCAATGGTGTGTGTTATTGGTACCTGTAACGATGGAGGTCATTACTTTGCCTGTTTGTGATGTCAGCTTTAACCATTGTAACAGCTGTTGTGAGGTGTCTGACCAAATAGCTGATTGCCCACCGTCCAGGATTCTCGTTACTGTCCTGTGACCCGATGTTGCCACCAGGTACCTTCTCCTATTGACTCCTGGGTACACTGTAAATGGACTACGGCTTTGATTAGGATACAAATAGCCCCATAGAAACAAATGATACATCACATTTACATGGTATCGTGTACGTTGCACATACAGATTTGCCCTTATGGGGATTATCTCATCCTCCTCAGCCACTGTTGTCAGTTCACCAAACCCTTCATCCCAGTACTGGATGCTGCCTGTTTCCTGGAGCTGAGCGTGCAGAGTGCTCCAGTGCAACCTTTGCAGGCAATGGTGTAGGGTTTGCTCTGGCCAAGGCATTGTCCATTGCAAATGTGGAGTGATGGGGTCAGATGCTGTTCTCCAAGGTTCATGCCACCCGTCCGTGGTGGTTTGCAGCTGTGATACCGGGCTTACTAAAGTGTTAATGAGCTTAGATCCCGGGACCTGTGATCCGAGATCAGTGTGCTCATTTATGAACTGTGGTTTGTGGGATAAAAAGTCACTGTAGTTCCATCCCCCAACTGTTTTTCCATTGGGAACGTGTTGATCGCGTAGGGTCTTCCATTCAGCCCACCTGTTTACAAGTGGGTCATTGTCCACCTCATCAGCCGCCTCTTGGTCACCAAACACATCCTGTAATGCGGCTAGCAGGATGTCATCTGGCTCATCATCTTGGTTGGGATTCATTTTTACTGCTCCCCTGCTCGGGGCTGGTAGGATCCCTGCTGAGGAAGGGCGTTTCCCACCACCCCCCTTCTCAGTGTAGCTTCTAGTCCATTAACTGCAGTAGCTTGTTGGTACAGTTTTGTTTTGCAGAATCTGATCAGGGTGGCATTGGACTGCTGCAGCTGTGTTATGGTTTGATGTGCCTGCTCGTAAGCAGTTTGTACCTCACCCATCTTCTTTTGTAGTGTGCTAGCTTCATGCTGAGCATGAGTCAGCTCATGTGTCAGTTTTTCAATTTCCTTCTGCATCTCTTTCAGTCTTCCAGTATATCTGCGATTATATGCCAGGCGCCTGATCTTCTGGACTTGTCTACGGGCCATTTCTGACAGACCATCTTGCATGGAGGAGTAAGTTATGGTGGTCATGTCACCTATTTCACAACGAAGATCTTCGAGACAGGTGTATTGCTCAAAAGGACGGACCAGGTATCTGGATAACTGAGCAACATCTTTGGGACCAACGGTGAGGTACGGTGGTTTGTTGGGTAGTGGCGGGCTATTTTGCAGAAGAACTGTTATTGAAGGCAGGTCATCATCGGTCCCTGGCAGCTGTCCTTGGTCCTCTGGATCCCCTGGGCTGCTGGAGCTGGGCTCTGGCTTGGGGGAGGTTGTTGACCACTGGACCACGTTTAGATCAGCCAGATGTGTCGCGGGAGTCTCCAGGGGTGCTATCCGGAAACGGCTCCATCCTGATCCCTCTGGAGGATGGATAGGGATGAAGTACCTCTCGTCCCGCTGTGATTCACCGGAGTGCCTGTTTGGAACATGTGTGCTTGCAGCTAGATGTTGTGTTCCTACTGATGTGTGTGTGTTGTCCTCTCTGCTAGAGCTGGGACCCTGCCAAGCATCCATGGTCGCTTGAGGTCCAGTTAGGAAAGCCTCCGCCATTTCCAACAGTCTGTGATGGGGACACGGTGATTAGTATTTACGGCATTATATATGATTATCTACCGATTACATTATTTTACAATATTTACAATACGTACCTTGTGGGAAGTGGGCGGTGACCATTGTATCCCTATCTGCCTACCTTCCATTCTCGTAGGTCTATACGTTTTTCTGTTCTGGTTCAAATTGCATTTGTATTACTGGAAACTGTCCTGTTATGCTTTCAAAAACACGTGATATCAGAACACGGAGCAAGGGTATGACACAGCAGACCACCAGTAACACCACCAGTATAATTCCTCCCAGTACCATCCCGGCCATTTTTAAATAATTCAACAATCCCAATTTTCCCAACCAGTCCCAGAAGCTTTTAATTTGTGTGTTCCAATTAGAATTCCTTACATGTTCTTCCCGTAGTCGTTTCATTTCCTTTAAGACTCCAGTCAAACTACCATTAATACCAGTGTGCATTGGGATTAACGTGCAACATTCTTCCCCAATTTCGTCGCAAATTCCTTGATCCCCTGCCATGCGTGACTCTATGACGAATCTGTTTTGTAAGGTCATCATTGATGTAGCATGCAGTTGTTCCCGAATTAACGACACCCCTTTTATAGTAAAGTTCATAAATCTTTGTTGATTGTACCATAAGAGATTTACCCAGCGACTATTACGAGCTATATATTGGGCATTACTGAACTGTCCTGCAACTGGGATAAGTCCTAATCCCCTTCCTGATATTATCCAGGCCGATGCTAAAGCAGTTTGGTCCTCAGGTACACCCAAGGGGATTTGATCCCAGGTGATATAAATTTCGTCTGAGGCTTTCCAGTCCCATTCCCAATTGTGAGCTTTATTGGTACTTCTCTTAATTCTGGGGTGTGTCTGATTTGTATCTTCTTTCTGTGTGATTAAAGATAGTTGTCCTGTTAACATTACTGGGGCGCATATGCCCGTCCAATTTGCTGGTAAATGTGGTATCATGGTGACATTTGCCTCGCATGTCCAAAAAATATCCCCCAGTGGCTTTGTTCCACTTCCCAGATCTAATAATCTGTATTGGGCTATGTGAGATGAGTTTCTTTCATAAATTACATGTCCCCCGTTTGGTACTATTTGTGTACATTGAATTCGAGCTTTTGGGCTGGTCTCACACAATTTGATGATTCCGGTGGTATTTCCCTCGGGGAGTTTTGGGTACCAGGTCATGTTGCTGCATCTCACCAATTCCTCCGCATCCGTCATTACTGCTGATGTTCTCCGAGCGACCTCTTCCAATTCTTTTCCTCGTACTATGCAGAACGGAAAAACAATATTATCAGGTTTGTGCACCACAGGGGGCGCTACTCCTATTTCCTCATAATTGTCATGTGACAGTATTCTTGGACAAACCTTTTTATCTTTACTCCAACCCGGAAAGCCTCCTGCCATGTGCATAGTACAGAGGGGAAAACACCTGGAAATATCTGGACAGCCCCCTATCTGACTTCCTGGTAATGACCTAAACTGCGGTAGTTTTTTAGCATTGTAACAGGCAATACAGTCTCGTTTTTTCTGTTTTTTTTGCTTCAAACATAGATTTTGCCGAATACTGTATCCATTGCTGAAACATATTTGTTTCCCAATGTGATGTTCTTAATTTTTCCAAATCTCTTTTCTCTCTTCTATTCATTAATTTTACTTTAGTTTTGGCTTCTCTTTTCGTCATTACCTGTCCTGTTTGTTCATTTTGACACTTTGTGTTGTTACATTTTACCTGAATGGTCACCGTCCCTTCCTCACGACAGTCCATGCTTTGAGGATACCCCAGCCAATGCTTACCCACTGACTCGGTTCCTATTTCTTCTGCCAGTACATAATCATATATATCTGCTTTGACATGCATTATATGTTTGATTTTCCCATTTTCACTGTCTACTATCCCCTTGTTAGTAGCTAGTGTAATCATTGCCAAGGCACATGTATCTAATGTGTTTTGTGTGGTAGCTATGTTAGGATTAGGTGTAGTTAATACTAAAATTTCCCCCGTTGTTAATCCGCAAAGGGTTAACATCATCATGCAACTAATCTGAATCAGAGGAAAGCCAGTCCCGCCCCGGCGTGGGTGGGTATACAAACGCTTGCGGGCCGTAGGAGCCCGGCGTTTCAGCTTGTGTGGGAAGTGGTGACGGGCATGCAGGTGTTGAGCGATGTGATGTGCCTGCCACAGCACCATCAGAGCTCTGTGTGTGTTGTGAATGGTGTTCGTCAGCAGTCGTTGGAGCCTCCTCAGACCGCGTCCGGCCTGCAGAACCAGTTGCATCAGCAGGAGGCTCATCACACCCAGCAGGCGAATCGGCAGTGTCAGAACGCTCGGACTCACTTGACTGTAACCTCTGCTGACGGCGGGCCGACAGCCGTGCAGACCTCCTTTCTCCATGTGGAGGGAGTGATTCCGAATGTGGGGAGGTGGGAGAATGGCTGGAACCAGTAGCAGGAGGGAGGCTTTGCACCGCCCTATCAGCATGCTCAGACTCCGACGGGTCTGGAAAGTGCCCAGGCGGGTCGGGAGGTTTATGGCGGGTACAATGGTTCTTATGGAACCAGAAGGGCTTACCTTCGACCTTTAGGGCAGTGGGGGTGGTAAGTACGACTTTAAAAGGTCCCTCCCTACGGGGTTCGTTCCACTGACGCCTAAACACCCGTATGAACACCTGGTCACCAACTTGGACGTCACGCACGTCAACTGGGATGTGCGCCTCGTCCTTCCCGTGGGCTTCTTTTACCTGTTGAAACACAAGTCTGTGGATTTGAGTTAAAGCACGCAGATATTCACCCAACTCACGTTCTAGTTGTGCGATAGCTGGCCCCTCCAGAGGTCCTCTGGTTTGTGGGAGGGGCATGGGTCTTCCTGTGAGCATTTCATGAGGGGTTAGATGGGTTAGTCGGTTAGTTTGCGACCGCATGGCCATTAAAGCTAGGGGCAATGCGTCTACCCATGTCATTTTACCATCACAATCAGCCATAATTTTAGCTATTTTGGTCTTCAAAATGCCATTAGCGCGTTCAACAGAAGCCTGAGACTGTGGGTGATAAACACACCCATATTTCTGCTTGATCCCTAGGATTTTGAACATCTCCTGTATTACTCTTGAGACAAAGTGTGGACCATTATCAGATGAAATAGTGTCTGGCATTCCAAACCTTGGAAAAACTTCTTTACAAAGGAACTTTGCCGCGGCTTTGTGATCGGCACTAGTGGTGGGACATGCCTCGATCCACCTGCTGAACCTGCAAACGACCACAAGCATATACCTTTTACCTTGCACCCGATCAATCATGTCTACATAATCCATGACCAGATGTCGGAACGGACCATCTGGCATGGGAATGTGAGCCAAAGGTTGAGTGAACATTTTACGCACATTATATTTCGGACAATGGGGACAAAGAGCAAGTTCTCTATCAACCATAGGTGTCATATATGGGGACCACCACACTGCTTGTAATTTCCTCACAACCTGTGCCCTGGAACAATGATCAGGTTCATGCATTTTCTTAATAGCAATGGGCAGCAGTGATATGGGTAGAACAAAATGTCCCCGACAACTCCGCCACAATCCGTTGTGGGGGTGCGAAGTCCGAACAGCTCCCCGTTGGACCCACAGGCGTTTTTCTGCCTCCGGAACCTTATTCTGTGCTTCAATCAGAGATGCAAGGTTTGTTATAGGTGCACAATCTTCTTCAAACAGAATTGGTCCTTGTACTACCTGGCCTGTTGCTTCCTTTGCTGCCTCATCTGCCAAGTTATTTCCTACAGCAATTGGCGAAGTGCTATTTTGATGTGCTGCACATTTAACTATGGCTAGTGTGGTTGGAAGTTGCATAGCCTGTATAAGTTCAATTACTGCTTGTCCATGTGCTACTGGGGTACCATCAGTACGAACAAATCCTCTTTGTTTCCAAATACTTGCGTTTATGTGACATACCCCATAGCCATATCCACTGTCAGTGTAGATGGTTGCTTTTTTATTAGCTGCTAATTTGCATGCTGCTGTTAATGCTTTAATTTCAGCTAATTGGGCGGAACAGGGCTGATCCAAACTTACTGATTGAATTTTGGTGAAAGTGCCATCTGGATTGAGTTGAACTATTCCAAACCCTGCCCTGTTCCCCGTCTCACCCCTGACACATGAACCATCTACGAACAAGGTCAGGTCGGACGGAATTGGATGATTGTATAAATCATCCCGCACTTTCATGAAGGTGTCTGTCTCTTTAAGACAGTCATGAGGCACACCTTCCGTTGGCAATACCATTCTCGTGGCCGGATTTATTGTGGTACATCTCTGTACCGTCAGGTCTGGTCCTGAAAGTAGGATCTCATAACCTGTTCGTCGAGCTTGGGTTATCACAAACCGAGGGCTTGTGAGCATTGCATGCAGTTGATGTGAGGTGTATAAGAATACAGGATGGCCCATAGTAATTACTGAGGCCTTTTTATATGCAAAGGCGGCTGCTGCTAGCCCCTGGTAGCAGGGTGGCAGCCCTTCCTCCACACTGTCTAACTTTGTACTATAATAAGAAATTGGTTGTTTACCTGTTGGCGTTTGTTGCATCAACACTGCACATGCGTACCCTTGCTTCTCTGCCACATACAGATGGAATGGTTTGCTGTAGTCTGGATTGGCCAATGCCGGGGCAGTTTGGAGATCTTTTTTCAGCAGCTGAAACGCCCCCTCTGCCTCGTCTGTCCACTGCAGCCGGGCTGACTGTTGTCCTTGTCCTGCTGTGCGGATCAAGGCCCTTAATGGGGCTGTTTTGAGAGCGTAATCACAAACCCAGGGTCTGCTATAGCCTGCCATTCCAAGAAAAGACAACATGTGACCAACAGTTTGAGGTTTTGGCATTTTACTGATGGCTTCCAACTGGGAGGGAGCAATATGTCTTTTGTCCCCACACAGCTGTCTGCCCAAATACTCTACCGACTTCTGACAGAATTGTAGCTTTTTCTTACTTACTTTATGTCCACCTTCTGCCAGGGCCTTCAATACAGTGATAGAATCTTTTTCACACTGTTCCTTGGAGTTAGAACATATCAAAATGTCATCCACATACATGAGTGTAGTTGACTGTATGTCCAAATGACTAAGATCCTTTGCTAGAACACGATTAAAGATGGAGGGAGAGTGTACAAACCCTTGTGGAAGGCGAGTGTACGTGAACTGTTGGCCTTTATAAGTAAAGGCAAATAAATATTGAGAATCAGGGTGAACTGGAACACTGAAAAATGCTGAGCACAGATCTATCACTGTGTACCACTTTGTGTCTGGTGGTATGTTAGATAACAATGTGTGTGGGTCAGGAACAACAGGTGCTTCTTCAGCTACAATAGCATTAATTGGCCTTAAATCATGCACTAACCTATAATCGTCACCATTTGGCTTTTTGATGGGGAAGATTGGAGTGTTACATTTACTTTGTGATTTTATTAGGACTCCTGCTTCCACGAGTCCTGTTATGATGGGATTTATACCTTCAATAGCCTTCGGTCTAAGGGGGTATTGTCTTTGATAAGGTAACCTAATTCCTGGTTTTACATGAAATTTCTGTGGTTCAGCTGATTTCACTAAACCTACATCTGTTTTGTGTTGTGACCATAACTGTGAGGGGACTTGTTCCAATAGTGCTAGGTGTTCTGTAGCTATTAGCATTTGCCTAGCTCTTTCCCTATGTAATTTAACTCTTTCTGCTATAGCTTCATCAGCATGTGTGCAGGTGATTTTGAAAAATACGCCATCTGAAGAAAAGCTGACTTGCTGACAGTCTGTGGGAGTCCATTCTTTGATTTGTCTTGCAGCTTTTATCATGGGTCCTAAGTCGTGTGACTCATAATCATCTGCAATCAAAAGAGTGACATGAGGTGTTGAGTTGGGAACTTGGAACCAGTCTTTGACATCGTCCTGTATTTTTACCGCTACTGCTGCTCCTTGCGGTCCCACTATGATGTCTTCATACTGGATGACAGCAGTTCTGTTGTTAACATGTTCATCCCAACATTTCTCATAGTCTTCCTGAGACTGATCTTTGTCATAGAACATGGTGCAATGAAGTGGGAGTGTTGGCTCTTTAGCCATGTCATAGTGATTCATTACCAGTGGTCTCCATGCTTCCCATTCATGGTACAGGAAAGAGTTCGGTGTTGTCAGCTTCATCCAGAATACTTGAGCTTCTGGGTCTCTGGTTAATATCTGTGGAGACTCTGTAGGAGTTGTTAGAGGCATCATGGGTACAAACATGTCACTGGACTGATCATCTGTTACGTCAAAGTAGATACCATCCGGTGTACATTTGATCTTGGCGTTTAATTTGCATAACACATCTCTTCCCAGGAGGTTAATAGGTGTATGTGCCGAATACAACAGTGATGTGTAAATTATCTTGTTTCCTATTTGTAACGGAACCGGCTTAGTCATAGGTACTATTTGTGTTTTCCCAGAGAAACCTACTGTTCGAATCTTTGAAGCTGAGAGGGGGAGGTGGGCTCCGTCTTTTCCTATACAGGAGTAGGTGGCTCCTGTGTCTATCATGAACTGATGATGATGATTGTACAGAGTTACATTTATTGTGGGTTCAGTGTTTGGGCGTTTTGTTAGTATGGGTAACATCACCTCCCCTTCAGGTTTCTCTGGGCATCCCTATGGCCAATACGCTGCTGGTCCCATCCATGGTCCATTGTTCTGTGGGCCGGGACCTGTTTCCGGGCCGTAGGGTCCTGAGTCGGGATTCTGAGGTCCTATCCACGGGTTGGTCGGGCACTCCCGCTGCATGTGTCCCGTCTGCCCGCATCCCCAGCACTGCAGTCTCGGCTGATATTGAGATGTTGTTGGGGCTGTCCGTGGTGGCTGTTGATACCGCCCTGGGGGAGGTCCTCTGGATTGTTGCGATCCTTGGGGCCTCCTCCATTTCCCCCTTATGGGTGGGCCACCACGTCCTTTTCCGGCCATGGGTGGCTGGATACCTCCTCCTTGGTTGAGGTGCACATGGATTGGGGGTATCTGCGGTGTCTGGTTCTGGCCTGTGGGTGGTGCTATAGGAAAAACAGGAGGCACAGCAGGCATTGTTTGTTGAACAGGAGGTTGAGACATTGTGGGTGTAATCATGGGTGCTTGTGTTACCCTTCCTTCCGCATGTCCTCCCTCTGTTTCCGGAGCCGCCACACTTACTGACGCTTGGTGTTTAGGCTTTTCTCCTTTCTTCTGCTTTGCCAGCTCACCTATTTGCAGCTGGGTCAGTTTAGTAGCCAGCATCTTGCTCTGGTCTTCCAGGGCCTGTTTTTCAGCTCTGTGTGCATTTACATAATGGATTATATGTTCAGAGAATACAGGCCAATCCATTTTCATCAGTCCCACTACCCCATTTAGCTTGGCTTGCACCTCTTTTGGCATGGCATTTTTTACATATAACATGAACAAAGCTCTAGTTGACTCATTGTCATTCCAATCACTCCCGGTCTCATTTTTCCACATTTTCTGATAATCACATAAAAACTGTGACGGGCTATCACTGTCTTTTAAACACTCTCTCTCCAATTTGGCTGGATCCATGCGGGATGGGTACTTATCTCTCAGAGCCTTCCATACGTTAGTCCGCATCTTGTCGAAGGACACACCATCAAAGTTGTGCGAAGTTATCATTCCTGAGTATCCGGCGGTTTCGAATATCTCTATGGTGGCTGCCTGTCCCGCTGTCTTCATCAACAACGCTTTGACGTCACCACCTGCCAGCTTAATCCCTCCCGTGATCTCCTCGAGCTTCTCGATCCATTTGTTAGCTCCATCTGCTAATGGGGTTAATTTGCCTGCAAGTGTTATCATATCCATAAACGCCCAAGGCACATACCGGTAGGTGTTTCTGGGTCCTTTGGTTAGTAGAGGGCACATTTTTTCATGGGGTGGGAGCATTGGAGACGGGCGTCCCACCACTGTTCCGCTTCGCAACCTTAACCCTTGGCTTGGGGTTTCCTTTTCCACCTGCAAGTTTACATCTAGCACCTGTGAGGACTTGGCTTTATTCGGCGAGGTTGATGCTGCATACTCACGGGAATGTGGTCGACTTCTGCTTGAATCCCCGCTATCTGACTCTATGTCCTCGCTTCCATCTGCGTCGCTCGCCTGCTGTGATTCAAGGTAAACTGATAGATCTTTACTCTCCTCTGCCCCCTTATCCTCATCTGAGTTACGGTACTCATCATCAGACAGTGGTGGTGCCTGGCCCCCATTTTCCTGTTTCCGTGAGTGTTTTGATGGTGGAGATTTGGGATATGGGGTACACTTTAGCAAGTTTTTGTACTGCCATTCTTCTTCTTCATCCCTCCTCCTTCTTTTTTCCCTTCTTTTTCCATTCGTACTCTTACATAGTGCCTTTTTAGGTGTTTTCCCATCTGAATGTGTTTGTGATGTTGAGGGGCCCGCACCTTGTCCTTTGTCACGTTGTTCTGTGTCTGCTCCCCTACCTACTTCTTTTACCTCTATCCTTATCCTTCCTGTGATTCTCCCATCCGCTTCATCCTCATCTGCCATGACAAATTGCCCCACTCTACCTGGGTTGTACGGAGGTGGTCCGAGGTCTATGTCTCTATGCATTGTTGGGCTTCGGCTGGCTTCCAGCCTGAAATATTGCAGGATATCTCTTTGCTCCGCATTTTTCTGTTTTTTCTTTAATTGTGTTATTTCATATTTTTTATCTTTATTTCTTAGCTCTTCCTCCACTTTATCGCACCGACTAGGATCAAAGCTACCTTCAAGGGGCCATCGGTTTTGGCCCGATGTCATTTGATGCCATTTTCTCATGCATTTTTGAATTTTTCGCCTGTTGGTTGGATGAGTGATGATGATCAACTTTGCAGGCGTTACTTCATTTGTTTGTTTGCTTTTGCTGGCTCCCATTGTCCTATGGTTGTCTACAGCGACCCTTTATAGTTTTGTGGTTACTTAATCAGTTAATTATTAAATTTGTAATTTTTACCTGAGCTTCTTCTCCCTACTGCCTCGGCCTTGGTCAATACAAGACTGATTTTGCGCACACTAATCACAATTTTTTTAGTAATTTTAACGAATTTAATACTTTATGTGCCAGATATACTTTTATAATGATTACTTCGTTGTGTTGGTTTATTTTTTGACAATTAAATTTTTACCAATGTACTTTACCAACACTCCAAAACATTTGTTATTGTGTTAGTTTGTACTTCTTTTTTTTTTTTTTTTTTTTTTTACAGCTTGTACTTTTAATGAAAATATGTTTTAACAATAACTTGGGTTGTTTTACTGTGTTAATTTATATTTTTAACAATTGTACTTTTAATACTTACTTACTTTTTATTTTAATCTCAATTTTACCTATTTTATCGTTTTAATTTATATTTGAACAGTTACACTTAGTTGGCAATATTATGACAACATTTACTCTACGCACACACACAACACTTTAATCGCTTTTATCGACAATTTTTAATGTACTTTATTTACACTTCGAAGATAGTTATTTTTATTTCTCTTACTTATGTTTACGCACATGCATGACTTTTTAACAACAACACTTTTAATGATTATATTTTACGTGCATAATATGGTTATAATGTTTTTATTTTACGGTTATACATATATTTACACAGGCCTTTTTTACCGGTTTACTGTACCCACAGTATTTTGCTCCTGTCTAGGACCACTCCGCAAAAGGCAAAAGTGGCTTCTCACCTCAGACAGAACCCGTTTTACTCCTTTTTCCCTGCCTAGGACCACTCCCTCGATAGGCAAAAGTGGCTATCACCTCAGGCGGTACTTTTTACTCTTTGTCCCTGCCTAGGACCACTTCCTCAATAGGCAAAGTGGCTTCTCACCTCAGGCGGGACTATCTACTCCTTTTTCCTGCCTAGGACCACTCCCTCGATAGGCAAAAGTGGCTATCACCTCAGGCAGTACTTTAAACAGTACTGTTTTAAACATGTAACATGTTGCACTTATTAAACAGAGCTCAACCACAAAGTTACCAAATTACCAAATACATATATTAAAGATCCATTAAACAAAGCGTATTAATTATCAGATCATAATTCTACTGTCACCTTTTGCTGCTTTATGGTACACAAACAAACGGCATCTCATAAAATTTGAGACCACAGTGAGTTTAGCAGTATCACAACAAACTCTACCAGCAGTCAAAGTGTACAGCGGCACATACCATCTATTTATAGCAACTAGCTGAAACTCTATCTTGCCTTTACAATACTTTAAAGAGAGGTTGTGCTAAAAAATGAGAAAAATCAGATTAGAACTTCAGAGGTTGAGAAATACAAACATATACGGTTATTTTTTAACCACTTTCTGTATGATTCTCATCCCAACTAATACTGACTGCCTGATCAATTCTTCTCTCACTTTTCACATATTCAGCCATCACATATATCAGTGCTCCAAGACACATGAGTGACATAATAATCCATACACATATTAATAGATTAAATATGCATCTCTCAAGTTTATCCATCCCACAATCATCATACTTTCACATGTAATATCAATCATTCAATGTTTGGATCCGATTACCAGCTGTTATTGCTCATATACACATTTAATATTCTTTTTAATGCCAGGTTTTTTAAGGATAGTTTTTCAGAACCTTCTGACCACTGGACCAGGTGGAGGGTGGATCCCCATAAATTTGGAAAAAGAAAAAAGAAATTGGTATCTCACCTGTTCTTGGTGGATATGTGGGCCCTTGGGGTCCTGGCCTCCAACCGGTGCCTGCGGCCGTCCAGCCCTGTCACTTCCTCCTGGCTGGCTCGCCAATTGTTGTGACTTTTGTTCAATATCCAATAAGCAACAAATTAGTCTAAGTCTTAGTACGGAATAACAAAAATGAGAAGTCACAAGAACATTAAAGATGAGACAGGATCAGCTGGTTCACGGTCCGACGATGGTTTATTGTAGAAAATACAATGTTAACCATACATGAGAAGTAGCCCGGGCTAAGTCTGAAAACCAACTGAAAAGTTCCGAGCTTTTATACAATTTGGGGGCCTGGGGACTCCTCCCCAGGCCCCGCCTGCTATTTGATACATTTTTCACTGTTTTCCACCGGTATTTCCATACATGTCAATTCTAACCGAGGATGTACATGTCATCATGTATTTTTTTAAACTGGTTGACCATGCAAAGTCCCTTCCCTTAACAGGAGGAGCTTGACCCCTATCTAGTTTGGAATGCAACTGGACCTATGGCATGAGGTCTGTTCGGAATGCAACTGTCGGCGCCATGGTGCCATGGTTTCAGTGTTGGACTACATTTTTTAGATCACACTTGTTTAAAAGGAGGTAGAATTTCCCCAGCTTGTGTAGTCAGCAGGGGTTTAAATGTTCACAACTTGACGAGTTCACAGTTTGAAAAGACATGAGGTAGAATGTCTCTGGTGTAAATGCCATGACTTTATGAACTACAACTCACTTAGTATATTGATTATAAGTATATTGATTAATACATTTTATTAAGTATATTGAGTAATAGCCTTTTGTCACTACAGTCTATTGAGGTGGATATTGTCGTTAGTGAAAAAGTGCTGTGTCTGCCAGAAGAGATTGAAATTGTCAATGAAGTGAATCTGGTGTGAGCTGCAGTAGGAGTGGAGCCAGGTGTTGAGGCTGAGGATACGGCTGAAACGTTCTGTTTTATTGGAGGATGTCATGGGGCCGCTGAGGAACACAGTCAATTTATGATTTTCAATGGATTTGAGGAGATGTCTGGAGGATGTTTTGGTCAACTCTGAGTGGGATTGCGCTGTGTCGTATGAGCCAACGTGAATAATGATGCGGATAACGGATGAAGGAAGTGACCAGAGGATGGAAGGAATTTTATTGCAGATAACAGCAGCCGTGGCGCCAGGGAAAAAAAGTGTTTTTGCGTTGAAGAAGCGCATACCTTTGATGGTGCAGTCACCAACGATTAATGAAGTCAGAGTGAATAATGGAGGTGGGGATCCAGGTGGAGTTTGGCGACGCTAATCGGCAGTGCAGGCGGCAGGCTCACGGGGACGGCCGGTGGAGAGGGAGCCTGCCGGTGGTGGTAACGTGGATGGCGGCTGCCTAAATCCCACGGACGCCTGCCCATGGTCGGAGGGGCTACCTCTGGCCAGTACCAGCGGGTTCAACGGACTTTCAGCGCACCGCTTCCTTTAGCAGCACCAGTCTACGGGGGGCTGCCGAAGTTCTCCGTGGCGGAGAGTCGGGATCATGGACGCCATCAGGACGGCACCGAACGCCAGCGGACACCGTTGGAGGGGAGCTCCCCCCGCAGGCGCCCACCTGTGCCTGGGTGCCTCCGCACACCAGCGAGGTCTGCTTCGCGTGGGCATCCGGTGGTGCCGCGCCGGCGGCAGATCCCACAGAGGAGCCTACGGGGAGCACAGGAGAGGCGGCCATGTCGGCAGGTAGTAGGTGCGGGTGGGAGACTCTGTCGGGGGTGCGGTTGGAGGACGGCCGGGTGGTGTCAGTGGAGGCAGGCGGGGTGAAGAGGCCGTGGTGGCAGAGGTCTGCGTTGGGCTTGTGGTGGAGGACAGGGCCTCGGCGTGGTGGAAAAGAGGGACTTGGAGCTTGGATCTGCCAGAGCTGTTCTTTTCCCTCCTCGGATGATCACCTCAGACCAGGGAGTGTGGATCGGTGTGGAGTTGAGTGGGGGTTCGGATGGTTTCCTCGGGGTGGTTGGCTCCCAGGGCACTGTATCCTGGAGATCGGCTTGAAGGGAAGGTTCGCAGAGGGATTGCTCATGGGCCACGTCCAGGGTTTTGGTGAGTATGGTTGATTTTGCAAGGTTGTCTGAAAGATGTGCGATTTTGGATCTGAGGTCAATGGTTTTATTAGCTTCATGAAGTTCCCTGTTTTTTTTAGAAAGTAAAGACATCAAGGAGCGGAGGAGTAAGGATTCGCCGGTTCTGCTCTCGTTCATGCTCGCTCAGTTCTCGCTTTCCGCTCAGTTCTCGCTTTCCGCTCAGTTCTCGCTTTCCGCTCAGTTCTCGCTTTCCGCTCAGTTCTCGCTTTCCGCTCAGTTGACTCAATTTGTAGTGACTCGCGGTAAAAGATTTCTTGCTTTATTTTGTTTAGTGGAGAAGCAGCATTTCATAGAACCGACAGACATAATTCTCTTTCATCACATCAACATCTTCATTGCAAATCAAACAACACATTTTCTGTTGATTTCTTGATTTCCCACCATATTTGAAATCTCCTACACTCAGCGTTTCTGTGGCTGGCTCCATCTAGTGTTGAAACTGAGAAGTGCAACAGAGTTGAGCTCAAGCTTCTTATGTGGGCCATATTCAATTATATTTTCAGAAGTTGCTGCCCGCCAATAAATACTGGACTGTGGGCCGCAGTTGACCCGCTGAATGTAGTTTGGACACCCCTGGACCAGACGTTCATAATTGAGGGAATTGCACAGAGAGCCCACCATTTCTCTTCTTCAGTGCTCATGTTTTCACTGTACACGTGCCGAAATTGCTGGACAAGAACTGCACAACTGCTGAGTGACTGATAGTTAGTTTTTCACTCCTAGAATCCATGGAGGCTGTTTCAATGAACCAGGCAAGGATCACACTCAAAGTATGGACCCCACCATGTTATATGTGGGCCACATAGGCTAACATCCAGATAAAATGTTACTAACTTGCCACATTTCAGCCTAAACTGGCCCAAATATGTTTCAACAAAGGTGGGCGATGTGTGTTTCCTGACATGTGGGCCACTTTAGACTCACATCTGAACTGGCCGATGCTAACTTGCCACATTTTGGTCACAACTAGTCATATTTGTTTTCTGATATTTGGGCCAAATGTAGCATTTAGTACATGGACCAGATTAGGTTCACATCTGTTTTGTTTGGGCTGGGCTGGAAAAATGCCTACAGTACAGTGGATTGTTGCATGAAGTGACCCACATCTGTATGCTATCTGGGCACAAAATATCTGGACACAAAAACAGCATGAGTTTTATCATTCGTTCATTCATCTTCTATACCCGCTTATTCCTCATTAGGTTCGTGAGGAGTTTTATCAGATCTTAAAGATAATTTAAAATTATCCAAAAAATTCAGTTTGAGAAATAAATTATCAAACATCAGATCCAGAGAAAAGCTGCTCCTCCTCTTCCTTCTCCTCCTCCTCCATCTCCTACTCTTTCATCACCTACTCTACCACCTGTTTTTCCTCCTTCACCTCCTCCTCTTCCATCACCTCCTCCACTACCTCCTCTTCCCCCTGCTCCTTCTCCTCCTCCTCTTCCTGTGGACTTAGTAGTTAAATAATATCATCACTGTCAGTTCTGTAAATATTGAAGAAAAGAAGAAAACTAATTTACTTGACGGTAAAAAGGTTAAAATTCAGGAAATGTTAGAGAAAACAGATTCTAGAAATACGCTCATATATTTTAATGCTCTTATGCAAATCTTCATGATTGAAGAGCATTTTTCCAGGATTAAAATAACACATTCACAGGCTGGAACCTCTCAGATGGTGATTTTCCTTTCACCTCTCAAACTGAATATATGGAAATAACTTCTCATTTCTAAGGAGATCAGCTGACGTCATGATCACAATTAACATACTTTAATCCCAGAATACTTCATTCATTCTGAATCACAGAGAAATTGTAATAGAGACTGAAGTCTGTTTCTGATGCAATATTTTGTTAATCTGAACAGCGATTTACTGACAATCTGCTGTTTTCTCTGTTAATGTGTTTGTACACGTTTGTGTGAGAAATCTGTGAATCAGTCTAATTTGTCAAACTAATGTCATGAGCACTTGAATCACACATGGATATTACACAGATTCTGAGTTTTCTGAGAAAGGTTTATTTTCTATAAAGGTACATAGATATAGAGCTGCAACTATTTGTCAATAAATCGTTGACAACTATTACATTAATGACCAATATTTTAATGATCGATGGATTTTAGTACTTTTTAAGAAGAAAATTCCCTGGTTCCAGTTTCTTAAATCTGATTAATTTCTGTTTTTTTGTTGTTGTCTATAATAGAAAACTCATGATCTTTGGACTTTTGGTGTGGACAAAAAAAGACATTTTAGATTGAATCTTCAGCTTTGGTAACCAGTGATGAAGATTTTACACCATTTTATGAACCAAACAAGGAATCGGTTAATCGTTTCAATAATCAATAGATAGGTGAGATAGAGTAGTAGACAATTGCAGCTCTAGTCATGAGAACCTTCATAGAACGTGAATATTACACAGTGAAAGGTGTTTTCTACGAACTGGCAAGAGATCTAACCTCATTTTTTGTAATTAACATGGGCAGTATAGACAGCGTATCTATGGTGTGGGAAGCATCTAAAGCATACATTAGAGGCAAAATGATTGCTAAGACTTCTAAAAGGAAAAAGGAGCAAAATGACCGTATTAAACTATTGGAAGCAGAACTTAACAGTATGGAAAAAAGAATTGGCTCACTAATTCAAAGAAAAGGCTACCACTTTTTTTCCATCACTGCCTTAACTGTCTTGGACTTGGAATTCACTAGAGCTTCACAGGTTGCCATGGAAACCTTTTTCACTCCTTCAAGATGCTATCATGGAACTGGCGAGGGTTAGACACCTTGCACTCCACATTCCATAGGGTTTTATACTATAGCCCATGAAAAGATATAGTTAATTAAATATTTAACATTTAAAGGACAAAAACCAGAGTGTGAAATACAGGTGGGTCCGGGGGGTCGGACCCCCCCGATTAACCCTTGAGACCCCCTGAAAGCCTCAAATGCAAAATTTTGGGGGGGTCTCAAAATTCGTTAAAATAAATTCAATAAAATTATTAAAGTACATATTATTGTTGTCACAATAATCATTACTATGTTTTCTAAGCTTGTGGTGCTGTGTGGGAGAAAGAGAGAGAGCGCGAGAGAGAGAGAGAGAGAGAGCGCACACCCGCCGTGGTACTGTGTGGCTTGTTGTAGACTGTCTATCATCCACTGTGTTGTTTTCCACCTTGAGTTTGTATTTGTAGAAAGATATATCTTTCTACATGAAAAATAAATTGCAATTACTAAATGGGTGGGCTTTCAAGTACACCAGCTGCGCGATGAAACCATCATTTATTCAGTTGTCTTTTAAATGCGCTAGATAGGTAGCATTTGTGTCTGCACCTAATTTAAAACTTTGCATTGGCTAGCCTACTGAAGAAAATTTTGATCAGTATTGCGCAACAAGTCAGAGATGGGGACACCCCCGAATGTCGATGGGTATTTCGCACACTGACAAAAACTATTTTGTGTCCATAGTTAGCTACACATTTGGACATACAGACATATCCTGTGCAGTCCCCCAAGGTTCATTTCTGCGGCCTCTACTTTTTAACATTTACTAGGAACTAAGATTATAGAATAAAACAAAAATAACTATGCAGATAACACATAAATTAACATCTTCATATCATCAGGAGATTATAAGCCTATACAGACGCTGAGTAACTGCATTGAGCAAATCAGTGATTGGATGTGACAGAACTAAAACACTAATTCTAATTAAACAAAGATAAAACTGAAGTAATTGATTTTAGAGCGAATAAACAGATTAAAAGTCACAGCTCGGCTTCAATCAGTGATGTTAAAGCCCACAAACCAAGCTAGGAATCTGTCTGAAGTCAACATACTGCCACATGAAGAATATATCAATGATTGAAGGCCTTGTCTCAGCAAGACTTGGAAAAGCTTCCAGGCTTTTATTTTCAGTAAACTTGACTACTGTAACAGGGCCTTTACAGGCCTCTCTAAAAAGTCAATCACACAGATGCAGCTAATTCAAAATGCTGTCGTTCAAGTCATCACTAAGAATAAAAAATAGATCATATTATTCCATTTCTGAGGTCGTTGCAGTGGTTTCCTGTCTACCAAAAAATTATCTTTAAAATACTTTTACTGCTTTATAAAGCACTGAATGGTCTAGGGCCTAAGTATATCTCTGATCTGTTGATCCCTTATAAACCATCCTGACCTCCTAGATCGTCTGGATCGTTGGACAATCCATCACCTTTATCCTCAGTGTCTTTAGCAAGGCAGTGGTCATCTTGGAGGTGTGTTTTGGGTCAGTCAGTCAGTCATTTTCTATACTAGCTTATTCCCCACTAGGGTCACAGGACCCCTGTGACCCAAAGTCCACCAGCTCAATGATGACTTTATGGAAAGTGACACTTGGCAAAATTTGGACATTTCACTTAGGGGTGTACTCACTTTTGTTGCCTGTGTTTTAGAGATTAATGACTGTTTGTTGAATTAGTTTGAGGGAACACCAAATGTACACTGTCTTTCAAGCTGTACAGACACTATTTTACATGGTCTTAACGTGTCATAACATGATATAATGAAATATTTACAAAAATGTACGGAGTGTACTCACTTTTTAGCATTAATAGCAGCCTTAACAGCAACAGTAACATCAGCAGCAACATTAAGAGCAGCAGTAACAACAGCTGTAACAGTGTTAACAGCAGCATTAACAACAGGAATAACAGCAGTAGCAACATTAACAGCAGCAGTAACAGTGTTACCAGTGACAGTAGCAACAGCAGCATTAACAGCAGCATTATCATCAGCAGCAGCAGCACTAACACCAGCAGTAACAGCAGCAGCATTAATAGTAGCATGTCAAACAGCACAGCAGAGAAACTGCAGCTGAATGCACCTCTGTCATCTCCTGTTGGTCAGAAACAGACATGCACTGACAGAGCAGGAGCATCACAGGAAAACACCATTCACTGTTCTTTTTCTGAGATTTAAAGCTCACATTTGCTCTTACATCAATTACCAAAATACATGATGGTAAATGATGGTAAGTGATTTATAGCATGGTTAACACCAGGCCTCATGTCAATGTAGATTGAGATGAGGTTTGGGAACCCTCCGTTCTTTAGTTATTTTGGAGAAGTGATTTATGAAAGCCCGGAGATTTTTATTGGAATGTCTATCAAATGTGTCTGTGCGCAGCTTATTATAGCCAATCACATCACACATACCTACGTATGTAGAGTTTTCAAAACTTGCAATCTAAATTACTTAGAACACTTTCTAAGGCTAGGGGGGATCATGGTGGAACAGGGGTTAGCACTGTTGCCTCACAGCAAGAAGGTTGAAGGTCCTGGGTCTGGGACCTTTCTGTGTGGAGTTTGCATGTTCTCCCAGTGTCTCTGCATGGGTTTTCAGTGGTTACTCCGGCTTCCTCCCACAGTCCAAAAACATGCTGAGGTTAATTGGGGACTCTAAATTGCCCATAGGTGTAAATGTGTGAGTGAATGGTGTGTGTGCCCCACGATTGGCTGGCGACCATCTGGCGACTATCTTCTATGATTGGCTCCTTCACCAATCGGGTCCTTGGTGTCCAGACTAAATTGAAAAACAAAGTGAATTGGCATGCAATGAAGGATGGGGATACCCAGGCCGGAAAATAATAGATTAGACGACTAACTGCTCAAGCTCTAGTGGAGACTGTCAGTCATGATCAGTTACTTATGGAATTGTTCTAAAACAACACATTCAAGTGTCATCTGTAGTAATTATGATGGGATTAAAAGAAATAAATCAGACAACATAAATAGACAGGAATGACACTGTCTCCACTCATTAAACACATCATTATTTTTTGTTGTAACACAAGATGTGAAGACGCTTAAACTTGACAAATGAAAGATAATTGCAGCTAAACAGAGATAACAGACTGTTCCTTTAAATCCTGCAGACAGACACAGTTCTTTACCTCATAATGAGCAGACAGTGTTTTTACAGATCTTATAGAATATCCGACCTTGACGGCAAAGGTCTCTGTTCTGAAATATTAAAATCAAGGGAGTTTGTGCTGAAACACAGAGGAAGATTCACACAGAAAAGCTGATTCCCACTTTTCTCACACAATTGTCTCTTTTCAGATTCCATTTCTGCTTTTATCTTCATCGAAACAGCATCATAAACAACAAGCACAAACAGACACAGCACAGACAGCAGCCTCAGGTGAAACTTCTCCTTCTGAAAAGAAAAAAAACAGATTTAAAGATCAAAATCAGGAACAACAGATTGAGAGATTCAGTTTTTTTGAAAACATCTCCGTCTCCTGTTCTGAAATGACGAATCAGGGAGTTTTTTACTTTGGAGAAAGTATGATCACATCAAATCAACTGGGTCAGAGGAGACTGTGTGTGTGTGTGTGTGTGTCAGCTTCATATCAGCTGTTGTCTTGCTCATCTAACTCAACATAAACAAAGTGAATCTTTAGGTTCTTCCTATTGTTAGCAGGTTGTTTCCTGTTGTGACTTAGTTTGATTCATGAACATTCTACTCAGTTTTGTAAGAAGCTTTTTATGCTTGTTTCAGTTTTTTCCTGTTTTGACTGAGTTAATGAACTAAATGTGAGATGGAAAAAAGTTTATCAAAAAGGTTTTGACTCAGTTATTTCTACATGTCTGCAGCTCTTAAAAATTGTAAAAATCCGACAAAAAAATGAGTTTCATCCTGGGAGGTATCTATTCATTTCATGTAATGCATCCATTTTATCTACTTGTGATGGCAAATTCAGCCAGAAAGATTCATCCTCTGGGAACCATGACGCCAAAATGGTATTGTACTGTAATTCATCCAATACATACAATGTCAACACACCCATGAAGGGCTCATATAGGTTGGATATAGGTCAGACATGATGCACAGTTACTATGACAACCAAAAACAATATTGGCACAGTGTAAACATTTGGTGAACAGAACATATGGTGCTGGACATTTACTAGTGATGCTACTCGCAAATGTTTTTGCTGTTACCTAAGAAACTGATGATTGCAGCGGTGTTAGGACACATGAGAATAGGACTCATGCATGAGTCCAAGACCAGGCATTAGTAGGGGTGTGACGAGATCTCGTGTGATGAGATCTCGCGAGATGTGATTTGATGAAATTGCTTGTCGCGTTAAAATTCTGTCTTGCGAGATTTATCCAGCAAGCAGCCAGAATGACGGAAAACAGGGGTATTACTATTGACGACGCCCACGGTTTGGCAGCATTTTGGGTTCCCGGCAGAAATGATAAATGGTAAGAGAGTGACTGATAAGACACGGACAATATGCAGACACTGTATGCAAACAATGCCGTACAGCGTGGCGAATACGAGCACAACGCAGAGACATTTACAGCACTACCACAGCTCGGTACTCAAATCACTGCGCCTGCTGACAGAGAAGAACTTTTTGTTTTGCACATATTGTTTGCACTTGAAAAAAGGACAAATGTATAATTTTTTTATACATGTATGAACATTTTATTTTAGTTTCGATTTGTAGAGGAAGAAGTTCATTAAACGGAAGAAGTTCATTAAAAGTTAATGCTTACAGAGTTATAAAATCCATAACTCAGTTAAATAAAAGTCTGTTGTCCGGGCATTCATATAATTTGTAATTTATTTTTCTTAAAATCTCTTCTCGTCCCGATCTCGTGAACCCAATCTCATGTCTCGTCTCGTCTTGTGAGCTGAGTGTCTCGTCACACCCCTAGGCGTTAGTATAATGAGTATTTACAAAAGTCAAAGAAAGCGGAGGTGAGGCTGTGAAGATGCACTGTGTAATCCACCAAGAAGCACTGTGTAACAGGACTGTCCAGCTGGGTGATGTGATGACCACTGTTGTAAAAACTATGTGCTCTGGCTCAGCCGATTTAATGCTGCACACTTCCCCACACTGTCTGAAATCAAGTCTGCTTTCCCAAAGGCCAAATTTCTTCTAAAAAGGAGAAATGTGTGGCCCAGCCTTTTGTTTATTTTTCAGTATTTGGTCCTCAGTAGAAAAACTTTGGATACCCCTGTACTAAGTCCTACCACTACTGGTCAGAAACTATATTGCAAAAATACTGACGTATGAATGAATGCTCAAATGTTGAGGTCCCTGGGATATTTAAAGTCATGATATAAAGGAAAAAGGTTTGTGAAAAGCACAGGTGGTAGGTGGTGGGGTTACTGTAAATGTGGGATAAAACACATTTACGTCTATGGCTGGATGGTAAATAATGAAGAAGAGTTGTTTTGAAGCACGTTGGTGATAAAAAAGTGTGAACTGGATCATACTGGATCATAAGATCTAAGGTAAGGGTACAGGCGATGCAAATGGTATGGCCCCAAAAACTGGGCTATGACACCTACATGCATCAACAGTGCAAAAATGCAACATTCTGTCATGGCTTAAGTAACTTCTAATCGGTGCACTCTAGCTACTAGTTCCAAAATGCTTTGTCCACTGGCTAGTTGCTGACTTTTTCAGTCTGCAGTTGTGTGCTATGCAGGTAGTGTGCACTTGGTATTAGGAGCCCCTTTTCTTCACTGAAAACAGCTTTCTTTGACTAAAACATCCGGAAAACCCAAACAATGAAAGAAAGAGGCTGTAAATCTTCATAGGGGCACAGCATCGGGTGATAATTCCTTTGTACATACAAGTACTTACATGATCCATTAGTAATGTAGGAAAATTGATTATCGCCACTTAAAAAAAATGATGTGTCAAAGTCAATACAGGAGATAACACACTACATACACTGACTTGCAGTCCATGTAGTGTGGGTGAAGCTCTACAAATGCTGGATACTACAAATGCCTATAATGCAAATTCACATTTATCTTTGTTAAATATCGGTAATGATACTATAAATCCCAAATATGAATTGATTAATAGGAGGTTCATAATAAACATGGAGAAGTCATGGAATTTGAAGGGCAGAGGGAATAGAAACTGTACAGGTGTCAGATAGGGGAGGCATTTGCTGTGACTCCACAATCTATTCTTCGTCCTTATTTTTCTTTTCCTGAAAGGGAAAGGCAGCATATTTTTACTTCAAAGCTCTTAAGTCATCTGAAATCACTTATTAGAATCAAAAAAATAAGCGGAAGCACCAAAAGTCAACTTGGAAGTTTTCCTCTTCTCGGTTCTCGAGAAGATTCTGTGGATGCCATAGCACTCCACAGAAATGACAGCGACCCCCTACCACCTTTTTTATAGTCAACGAACCATTTGCAATGATGCCACACCACCGTAGGAAAACTCCCTTGTGAGGGCCCCATCTCAATGCGCATTGCCTCACCAACACACAGCACAGTGCGCAGGCACAGCAAAAGAAAACACGTTTGCTTGTCTTCCCGCGGGAAGCCAAGTTCCGATGTCGCGCAAAAATAAAACCTGACGAGAACACACACCAGTAAGGTGAGCAAAGTGACCGAGTAAAAAGTAAAAAAAAAAAAGAATTCAAATTAAAAAATAATTAAAATATAGACAAATAAATGGTAAAATGAAGAAAAAAGCTATCCCTCTGTAGTCGAGAAGAGAAACAAGAAAGAGGAAGAGGAAAAAAGAAAGAATGACTGTGGTAAGAAAGAACTTTACCAGTTATCTATAATATATGATATATGTAGGTTCACAGTTAAATGGCTAGTAAATGTGTTTAGTTTGTCTGTCTATTTAGCCCCAAATTACTTGTTTTGTTGTTGGTTTTTGCTGGTGGTGAGTGAGGTTCATCTAAAGCAAGTGGCTGCTAGCCAGCTAAGGTTATTATGTCCTGTTTTCATAGAATTCAACCTAACCTAGCTTGGATTTAGCTGCCCAATCAAAAGCAGTGACAAAGACACAATCCTGAAAAGGGGTTACTTATAATCATAGGAGAATAATCATAGTTCAACATGTTTAATGGAAAGTTTTCTAAGTTTACTCTATAAACATGCTATGTATCACATATCTCTGCAGGATCATTATTAAAGTTCCTTGCAAAACAAGGGAAGCATGACCCCTCTCAGATTATGATGGTACCATTAACTGTAAGTTTATTATTCCACTTAATTTGATAAGAGACAGTATGTCATGCCCTCTAAAGATTATTTATGACAGTAACTTTTCCCACCTCTCTTTTGTCATACCGATCTCATCAACATCCACGCCTGATAGCAAAACCCAAACACCTGTCGCCAGTATCACAGCCACCCCATCCCCTGCTCATGAGCAGGAAGAGATCTTTCTGGTAGCGATGTTCTTGCTCAGAGATTTTGTCTTTGTGTTGATTGCGACTCCATCTCCACAATCTCTTTTTGTTCTTTCACCTGAAATCAGTTGTTAGAATGAAAAAGATAAGCTGAGGCAACAAACCTGTAACAACAAACCTGAAAGTTTTCCTTTTTTAGCTGCTGGATTTCTAGCTGATAATGTTGTTCCTTTTCACTCAGTTCGTTCTGGTAGCAAACTCAGTTATTGCTCACAGAGTTTAACTTTGTAGCTCTGTTCCTTCTCAGTGAGTTCTTTCTGGTGGAGATGTTCACTCATAGGCAGTAGGAGTTAGGAAATGTTGCTCATAGAGTTTTACCTGGTTTTCTTTGAAGGCAGCCATTTTCCTGTCTGTGCTCTTCTTTTCATCCAGCAGTTTTAATGCATGACCTTTCCGGCGCTCTCTCCTTCTCTAATTCTTCCTCCTTTTTCTGCAACATTTCCATCGATTTTCTCAATGTTCTTGATTCCTCGATTGTAATCCTGACACACAAAGACAGAAATCCATGAGGACATTTTCATATGAGCGCAGGATATCTGATGACTGTATTTTTTCAGTCTAAAGTATACACACAAAAAAATGAAGCTATACACACAATTCTGAAAACGTGAACTTGACTCCAAATGGGTAAACTAAGCACAATTCTGTTGTTCATAGAAGTGTTTCATGTAGTCAGGACAATCAACTGCATATTTAACGAAAAGTATTTACTTCATTACCTTTTTATATGTGTGCTTTTAAATGTCATCATTACAATTCCAGTATTATCTTACTGTAATATTTCTCGATTTACATGCAAGTGTTATTACTGTGATTTGGACAAAACAAACAGTGTTTCTCAGACCTCAACAATTTTCAGTATCAGCAGTTAATTCACTGTCTGACTCTGTTAAACTGGTTGTTAAAAGACAAATGTGCATTTTATCATATTCTGATACAATGATTGTGTCAATCTATAAGATATATTCACAGTATTACAACATGGCATCAGACTTCATATTGTATGAACCATGACATGGCACCTGCACTTGTTTATCGATGAATAAGTAACATGGCCTCATGAAGCCAAACTATACATGAACACTATCTAAATAGTGTTTTAGATTCTTTACACTGTTGAATTTGCTTTGATGGAAATAAACGATTATGAGAAGAGAAAACACCTTTTTTTAGTTCACTGATTTTTGCAAGAGATATGGTGGTAATAGCCTACATTTTCAATATTCAAGCCACAGTTTCTGTAAATGTGTTTAAACATTTCCCTTTCATACTGGAACCCTTTGATAAATCCTTTATTTTTTATGTAGGCTATTTATTTTAATCTGAGTATTTATCTAGCCAGATATCCACAGGTGTCCATTTTTAAAAATGAGTTCACAATTTTTCTTTCTGATTCAGTATCTGATGCAGTAGTGAGCTAAGAGAGCAGGATCCGGAACATCGAGCAGAGGGAATGCGTCAGGGGGCCAGGAGGTGCAGCTGGGTCCGGTACTGAGAGCCAAATCCCAGGGTGCGGAGATGAGCAGGAACAGGGATTGAGGAACCGGCCACACAGAGGCAGGGCAGTGGTGACAGCAGAACTGGAGTGGTAAGGGGGAACGTTACCAAGAGAACCAGGAGGAAAACAAACAATGATGAGTTGAAAAATACTAGGTGCCAAGCATTACCATGGTAGTAGCAGAACTATCTGGCAATGAGGGGAGAAAGGGCTGGTGATTATATACTGGTGTTGATGGCAGAATTGCAGACAGGTGTGCCAGGACTCCACCACAGCACCCTGCCTCTACCTGAAAGGAAAACACAGGAGGGGAGGGGCACATACACACACACACACAAAGGAGAGGAAAGACAGACTGGGAATACTCAGGGAGCCAAACATAGTTTATCACTGACTCATATGTATCTTTCTCTCTCTCATATATATATATATATATATATATATATATATATATATATATATATATATATATATATATATATATATATATATATATATAGCTCATGCTCTACTCGCACTCGTGCACTAGCAAGCACAGTTGCGCACTTGCACTCTTGTGCTTTCGCATAATCACTCCTTTCAGAAATTGTGCAATGAAAAATGTCGTTATTGTTTCAATGAGGTATATTTCTCTGACTACAGAGTGTCCTGGGGGACACACAGTGTCCATATCTCCCCGCAAGTGTTCATAGTACAGATGCTTACCGTCACTCCACAAGTACATGAAGTTATTTCCTTATTTGAATGAATGTAGAGGTTGCATATGCATACTGTCATTGATATATTAATCGTAGGAACTATATATATACCCTGTGTTCAAAAAAAGGGGCTTATATGGTTATGTCGAATCTAAACAACCGACGTTTGCTCTCTCCCCGTAGAGGGAGCTTCAACCAAATTTAAAGAACTTGTGTTTGAGTGAGAGTGGATTTTCAGTAACCTGTTCTAAATTAAAGAGAGAACCCCTGTTTGGCAGATCCTAATGCTTGTTTAATGAATAATTAGTAATAACATGCATAGGAAAATTAATTGTTACTTGAACTTGAACCAGCCCTAACACAGTGTAACCTTAACACCCGACAAAGGTGTGTTGCTCTGACAGCTTCCTATATAAGTGTGCAATGTCCTGGTCCTGAAGCTGTTCGGGGCTAGAAAAGAGAATTTGTTCTCAAAATTTTCAGCACACAACACCCGACAAAGGTGTTTTGCTCTGACAGCTTTGTATATGAGTGTGCAAAGTCCTGACCGAAAGTTGTTTTGGGGCTAGAAAATGAGATTGTTCTCAAAGTTTTCAGCACCCAACACCCGACAAAGGTGTTGCTCTGACAGCTTCCTATATAAGTGTGCAATGTCCTGGTCCTGAAGCTGTTCGGGGCTAGAAAAGAGAGAAATCTCAAGTTTTTTAGCACACACAACCTGGCAAAAGTGTCGTTCAAGTTTATGTGTGCAGTTTGAGCAGTTTTGACATAGCACGTCAAGGGTGGTAGAACGTAGTCACGCATAAATTTGACAAAAGCGACACTGAGTTTGGTGTTTGCCATGGTTGAGAAAAGTGTTACAGTATTTTTAAGTCACACATAAGTTTGGCATCTATTGCGTGTGCGGTTCTGGCATTGGAAGACCTAGGCACTAAAAACGGGGAATATTATGAAGTCACACGAACAAATTTAGAGGTTTGACACATTGCAAGATTGGTATCTGATCAGTATCAAAATCTAGTAATGCTGTTGTGAAGAAGAGTAAAAATACCGGTGAAGCTTGAATTGTGTGAAGTATTCAAGCAAAGAATAACTGAGCTCATAAAAATAAAAATAAAGAAAAAGGGGAAAAAAAAGAGAAGAAGAACTGAGTCAAAGGATTGCATGGTATTTCCATCCTGGACCATTCATTAAATTGAATCTGGTAGATTGGAATACTATGGGATTTAACTTGATTCAGAAGTTTAAAGCCAATCACACGGTGTCTTCATCTTGGACCATTCATTAAATTGAATCCGATAGAGTGAAACATTGTGTGATTCGACGGCTGTAAAGGAGTGAAGGTTTATCATTTTGAATAATTTATATATATGGTTTTGTTTAAAAGTGCTCACATAGAAAAACAAAAGATGAAGGATAATAAAAGTAGAATAAAAATATAAATAGATGAGATGTAGAAATTAGTAAAATTAAAGATGCAGGCCATCTGTTGAGTAATAAAAAATAAAATAAAATAAAAGGAGTGGTTGATGAGAGAATGAGAGAAATGAGTGGTTTAACACTAGGATTCATGGTTTGTATGTGGTTAATCATGTGTCTGGTAATAGCAGGAGGATTAATCAAACTAGCTTTGATAAGACATTAAATGCCTGTGTTTTTTTTTTTTTTGCATTTGAGTGGACGTAAGGACGCCTACAAAAGATCTGACCTGCGGCAACTTTCAGACCACGGCTTGACATCAAGACATCAAAGGCCGGCATAAAAACTTTTTCTCATTTACTCATTTCTCATTCACTCTCTTTCTTTCTATCTCTCTCTCTTTCTATCTCTCTCTCTTTCTCTCTCCCTTTTCTCTCTCTTTCTCTCTCTCCCCTATGTTTCTTACATAAACATTTGCTCCACACATGCATACAGACACACACACTGTCTCCCTCCTCCTTCTCCATTTCTGTCTGACACACACACACTCACACACACACACACACACACACACACACACACACACACACACACACACACACACACACACATAATTTAACATAAACACTCACATACTTACACACCCCATATACACATAGATATACTACTCAAGGCTCTTTCCCTCTTTCTCTCTTGCTCTCCAATCATCTGTTCTGTCTTATATTTGACATGCACATATATACACATGCGTTTCTTTGGCCTGACTGTTTATACTTTAAGTTTTTCTAAAGGCAGCGTTGTTTTTTGGCTCGTGTTGGAGAGTGGGCTGTTTATGAGAAAGTCCTGCTGTGATTCTTTGTTGATAATTGTTGATTGACTAGAGTAACCAGTGTACATTTATCTAGGATTTGGCTGGATGATATTGATCTAGTTGACATTGATGATTAATTGATATTGACTGACTAATTGATTGATGAGAAATTACTTAATTGAGTGGTTAATCCCTGCTTGTATTAGGAACTGAGTTTTGACTGTTGATTATTTGGTTAATTGAGCATTTAGTTGGCCAACTGATTGACGGATTGCTCGGTTGGCAGTTGGTTGATTGTTTGATTGATTGGTTGATTGATTAGTTGATTGATTAATTGATTGATAATCAAGTGACAGTCGATGGTTTCAATTGGTTTATGGTTGATTGATGATTGGTTAATAATTAATTGATTGATCATTGACTTACTGTTAATTGGTTAATTGTCTATGGGTTGGTTAATTTGATTGATTGGCTGATTTGCTAATTGATAATTGATTGATTGGTTAATTGGTTGATTGGTTAATTGATTTATTTGTTGATCACTGACTGATTTGTTGATTGCTGACTGATTTATTTGCTGATTGCTGACTGATTTGTTGATTGCTGACTGATTTATTTGCTGATTGCTGACTGACTTATTTGTTGATTAATTGACTGGTTCTTGAACAACTAGCTAATCATTAAGCATTAATAGCTAGATAGCTAGATTGATGGATTGAACAGATGATCTAGCAATAAACATTAAATGTTTAAAGGATCAAAGTGTGATTTTAGAAATACACAGCTAATGACATTAGCCGAGACATTTATCAATAAAGCTAATTTAATCGATTGCCTTGATAATTAAAGTGATTTCCTTTGAGCACCGACATTTACACATGATCGCTTACAGTTCACATACATTTAAAGCATACCTGTAATCCCGTAGGGGAGTCGGTCTGTATGTGGGTGTGATGAATTGAGTGAACAAACAAATAAGTTATATTGATCATCATTGTGTCCTGTTTATCACTCTCAGCATTACAGTAGTGAAAAAGTGTTTCATTGTAAGCCCAATCCTCCGCAGGCAATGTCTACAACATAGTCTTTGTATCAGTTCAAAGGTTTGTGTGCTCATTGGTGGATTGGTGATTACCTCTCAACGAGTATACTTTAATGTTGGGCTGATTTCGTATTGATTTTAACCACCACAATTTCAGATTGTGCTGATTTGCCTTAATAAAGCACTATTGTCATTTTTATATAAGTTTTATATCGAATAGTCCTCTAGTTAGTTAAGAAGGCCACATTTGTGTCCACTGCATCCCTTCAGAAAGCCACAAATATCACATAATACATAACAGCTGCACCGTAACTTAATGTACACCAGGTATATTGCTGGGTCTAATTAAAAATTGTTAACTAAGTTGATCTCCTTGACAAAAGGATTTGGATCAGGCATATTTATGTCAATATCTACACTCATAATTTACACATATTGAGTAATACACATTGCGTATAGCAGATTGCATCACAAGTCATACATTAACACTAATAAAGTCTACACTAATAAAGTTAATCGATTTATGGTTGTTTTTAACTTGTGCATGGTTCACGTTAATTCTGAAGTGACTAAACCTGGGTGTGCTGAGTAACGAGTCCAGAAGAGCAATCGGTTCAGAACGGTGTCTGATTAAACAATCTTAGAAGCCAATTGTTTGGGGATCAGCTGATACCATGAGTTTTAAGGGTGGTGACTGTGTGGGGCAAGGGTTGATATCTTGCATTTTCACTCGCTTGCATAAATGATAAAGAAATTAAGAGTCAATTTTCCCAGAGTGGCTATGGGGACGGGTGCGGCTAAGGCTACGACCCCCGTGGAGATTGTGGAGAAAAACAATCCACTGGTAAAAGGGATTGGTAAAATATCTAAAAAATGGAATAAAAGATGGGCAGAAATTGACCAGCCATGGCCACCAGAGGGCACGTTTGATCCTGAGGTAATTAAAACACTGCAAGTACTCATCCGAACATACAAGGCGGAGCAAAAGAAGGGCAAAAAAGGACAAGCCAGGAAAGAAAAACGGGACATGGAACTGGCTGTGACGGAGCTGTTTGACCAGGAAGGACAGAAGCTATTAAAGGTAGCAAAGGCTCGAATGGACAAGAGCCTGGAAAGGAATCTGGAAGCTGCAAAATTAACAGAGAAACTCAAGGTCCCTTTCTCACACATGACAGTTGTGGCTATTCCTCCACCTTATGAGAAAACCAGTAAACACAAGGCAATGTATCCACAGCTACCACTCCTCACCACGGAAGGAAGATACAGTATGGAAGACGAGGACCACCAGATACTTGAATCTGGGAGAGCGACAACTACTATAGTAATGACTCCAGAGACTAAACGTAAAAAACGATCAACTGTCGCTTCGGCGAGTGGAGGGCTCAGCTCAAAGACAACTATGGAGTGTGGGAAAGAGAAGAAGAAAAATTGGATAAGTTCCAGACAAAGCTCCAGTGATGATGAAAGGTGCATTGGAGGATGTGACCCATCAATCAGGACAATATTAGCCAGAGCTGAGAAGAAAGGCAAGAGGGTCAGCCGGGTACGGCCAGTGACGATGACAGTGACAATGACAGTGACGAGTCAAAGATATTATGGAGCTCATCCAGAGAAGAGGAGAAAAGACTGACAAAAGACGTGCACAGGATGGAGCAGGTGGATGCAAAATTAGACGACATGAGAGAAGATCTAAGGGAAATAAGTTCAACAAAGGATCAGCTGTTGGAAGAGATGATGTCAGCCTCAACCCCAAGGCAGCAACAGTCTTTAGAAGACTCGATGGAGAGACTTCAACTGGCTGAAGCCAGTGTCCAGGAAAAAGTGGTCAAGGCAATGAGGAAACGCACAACAGCTGAGAAGAACCTGAAGGACCGACTGTCTCATATCCTACATAAAACACAACCTTACCAGCTGCGTCGGAGATCAAAGAAATCTTACAACCAGTGTCCAGTGCTTGTAAGAGGACAGAATATGGAGTACAAGCCATGGCCAAATTCCCATTCTCATCTCAGAACACACCCCGATTGGACTTCTTGGAAGAGATGCCTTGTGCAGGCTCAATTACACGATAAAATGTACGCCTGACGGCTGTCGGATGGAAGTGCCGCATGAATATTACTACCAGCGGATTGGAAATCTCAGCCAGGATCTGATGGAACCAGCAGTACTGTGGGAAAAGTTTATTTCTGCAAACCTGCCTGGTGCTAGAACACCGGAATACCCACCTCATTGCACACTTCAATATTTCAAGAATCCTACTAGGTCAGATCCGGATGGGTGGCTGAAGAACCACAAAGAACAAGTTCAACTCAGTTCAGGATGTATAATCCTGGGCCCACAGGGGGCAGCAATGAAGATAAATAGAGACACTTATCTTGACCAAGAACACCGAGTTGAGGGAAGCATCCCTCACGTGACTTTGATGGTTGCTGAAGATTACGAGCAGAAGCATGTAGGGGCAATGATGGCAGAATCAGAGGACGCCATCTTTGTAACAACAAAAGAAAACCCTATGGTCTGGATGAGTAAAGATCAGCGATTCATCAAAATTATGATCTCAGCGCAAGGAGTTGGCCAACCACAGGCTATACAAATGACAAATGAATCAATGCTACCGGCCGAGCCTGACAGAGACTACAAGGAAGAAACACAGTACTGACATAGGACTTGTGAAGTCTGCACAACCAGTGAAGGGCTGCTACATGCAGGAGTCTTGGAGATAACTGGAAACCCGCAAAGCAACATGCCTCTGTTGCCAACGAAGAAACCTGATGATTCCTACCGTCTTGTGCACGACCTCAGAGCCATAAATGAAGTGGTAACTGATTTTCCAGCTGACGTGCCAGATCCACATACCCTGTTGGCTCAGATTCCACCTGAAGCCACCTGCTTCACTGTCTTAGATCTGTGTGGAGCTTTCTTTAGCGTTCCACTGAGTGAAGAAAGCCAGGGACTCTTTGGATTTACATACAAGGGTCAGTTTTACAAGTACACTCGTTTGCCAATGGGATATAAACACAGCCCCCACATCTTCAACAAAGTATTGAAGGATGATTTGGAAAGGGTTGGGGCACTGATGAGCAGCACAGTCATTCATTATGTTGACGACATAATTATCTGTTCTGCTGACAAGGAGACATGCCACAAAGACTCAATCAAGCTGCTACAACTTCTAGCAGAAAAGGGACACAAAGTTTCACAGAAGAAACTTCAATACTGCCAGGAGCGGGTAGTATATTTGGGCCAGTCAATAACTCAAGGACACCGCAGCATTTCAGATGCTCATTTGGAAGCCATAAGGAAAGCGCCAAGACCCAGAACAGTCAGAGAGATGATGAAGTTTCTGGGGATTGCAGGCTACAGTTCAGCATGGGTTGAAAATTACACCAAGATCACAGGACCTCTGAGGGCTATGATTAAGGAAACAGGAAGTGGCCAGCTACATTGTAATCTTACCTGGACAGAGGAAGGTCACCTGGCATTTGAGACAATCAAACAAAAATTGCAAGAGGCCCCAGCCTTAGCGCTGCCTGACTATTCAAAGAACTTTGTGTTGTATGTTTCCTCATCTCCCGAGGGAATACATGCCTGCGCCGTTCTTGCTCAACCTACTGGCACGGGGACAAGCCCACAACCCGTTGCATACTACTCTGCTGCCTATTCAGAGGTAAAGATGGGCTTTGCGCCATGCTACAGAGCATTGGTAGGAGTTTATCTGATGTATGAAAAGGCGTCAGCTCTTACGATGGGCTACCCATTGACTATTGTGACCCACCACAGTCTAAAAAACCTTCTAAATCATGGCAAATTCACTTTGACTGTGCCTAGGATTAGGGATTACCACAGACTGTTAGAACAAAAGGACATCGCTTTGACTAGGTGTAACACAACTAATCCTGCTGACACTCTGCCAACCCCTGATGATGGGGAACCACATGATTGTGTAATGGAGGCAGAGAAGTATTCCAAGCTTAGGGCAGACCTAAGGGCTCTCCCACGTGTCACGATATATACAGACTCGGCTTATGCACATTCGGTTCTCCCATACAACATCATGCACAAATCATGAAATTGCTAAATGCTGTGATGAAACCTAAAGAAATTGCCATAGCTAAATGTGCAGCACATAAGTCGGATGCATCGCGTGTTACACGAGGCAACAATGCAGCGGATGAGGCCGCAAAGGTAGCTGCTGGTGCAGATAAAACAAGGAAGGTCCTTTTGGTGACACATGAAGTGCAATTGGAAGACAATGTCACTCTCAAAGACATATTGTTGATGCAAGATGGGGCCAATACAGTGGACAAACAATTGTGGCTGGCTAGGGGAGCTAGTCAAGATTCCACAGGATTGTGGAGAAACCATGAGGGGTTGGTGGTGGCACCACCTGACCTGTTAGGATTGCTGATACAGGAGGCTCATGGACAAGCCCATGTAGCCAGGGGGGAAGTAAGGAGAAAAATCACAAAAGAATATGGATTTTGGGCACCATATTTGCTAGAACAGATTGACCATGTTCTAGGAAGGTGTACTATCTGTTTGAAGAATAACATCAGAAGAGGAGTATTAACTCCACCAGGACACATTCCGACACCAAATGGGCCCATGAAGGAACTGGTCATAGACTATGTGGACATGATTTGCCCTGTAGGAGGTAAGAGATACATGCTAGTGGTAGTTGACAGATTTAGTAGATGGGTGGAAGCATGTTCTACTAAAAGAAAAGATGCTCAGTCAGTAGCTAAGTTTCTCTGCTGAGAATTCTTTCCGCGATGGGGCTTGCCAGATAGAATCTCATCAGATAATGGTAAAGAGTTTGTCGATAAAACAGTGAAACTGATTTTACAAAAGCTAATGATTAAACAACGTCTCGGAGCTGTATACCATCCACAAAGTCAGGGTATATGTGAAAGAATGAACGGAGTAATTAAAAATCGCCTCATTAAGATTTGCCAACACACGGGGCTTAATTGGGTTGAAGGTCTTCCGCTTGCACTAATGGTCTGCAGATCTAGTGAGCTGCGTGAGCTACGCATGACGCCTCACGAGCTGGCAACAGGCAGACGCATGCCCACACCTAGCTTGCGTACCAGCGGGAAGGGCCCGAGCCTATCCCTGTTGGAAGACGATATGAAGGCTTATGTAAAATACATGACTAACCTCCACCGGAGTATTTCGGCTTATGTCTCCCAAAAACAGGAACAGGAGGAAAAGGAGGGACAGGAGATAAAAAAGGCTGACACCATATTACCCGGGGACAAGGTGTTTGTGAAAGTCTTTCAGAGGAAGTGGTTCAACACACGCAGAGAAGGGCCATTTGAAGTAGTCCGCAGCACTGGAACCACGATTCAGATTAAAGGCTCACCTACGTGGTTCCACTTCAATCACTGCGTCAAAGCACCACAGGACAGCGGAGAGAAGGATGCGGTCCGCCCACAACGTCAAGATGCCAGAAACAAGCAGCAGCTACAGAGGGATACGGGAAGCGACCAAAAGGACTCCCAGGAGCAACATCAAGAGGAACCGATGGTCGATGACCTCAGCAACCAGGATGATGACAAAAGCAGTAATGATCATACACCTACTCCAAATGGTGCCGGGGACCATGTCCAGGACCATGAGCGGTGTGAAAGGTTCGATACCATCGACTTCCAATATGCTCCAGGAGAACCAGAGTCAGAACCAGCAGATCCAGCCTCAGACCTTGCTGAGAGCCAGGAGAAATCTCCCACAGAAACTAGGGAGCCAGAAGTCTGTCTTCAGTCAGTCAAACCAAGGAGCCCGAGGCCGGTTCGGAAGAGAATCAAGCCGATTCGGTTCAAGGACTACAGTTAAAGGAGATATAGGGAGTTCAATCATAGTCCCTTGTGCCTGCTCAGTGGGAGCCAAGAAATACCTTGATCTGGCCACATGGCAGAGGGAAGGAGCAGCTGTGGCCATAGCAGGAGAGATATTAGAGGCCGTAGTCACATACACTCAACAGAGAAGACGCTTCCTAAACGAAGAAGAAAATGGGGACTGCTCACTCCTAATAACGAATGCCAATAAAGAAGATGAAGGGTCTTACTCATGTGTCTACTATAATCTGGAAGAACTGAACTATACATTTCATTGGGTAGACCTTGTGATACTGGAAATGGGAAGCACTTCAGGACCAACAACCTCGAGACAGGAGCTTACAAGTCAGGGACTCAGGCTTGACACAGAATTGACGTCTACTACATTTAAAAGTACCACATCTACAGCTGAACCCAGGCCAGTATCAGAGGTAACCTCTAGTAAAAGTACCCCAACGCCAGAAAGCCGTCATCCACCCTCAGAGACTCTCAGTATAACACAAGGAGCCCTAGAGACTCCCACTGTCATGCTAGAGAAGACTGCAACAGCTGCACCCACAGAGGACCCCACAATGGCCGAGGCGGGTGGAGATGATGAAATGGAGGGGAAGAAGAGAGCAACTAGAGCAGGACCAGTTGGTGAGGAAGAAGAAGAAACAGAGACCGACTTCAGGTCACGAATAAAGAAGAAGCAGCTGATCGATCCGTTGTACAGACGTGCAAAGAAAAATCTCTGGTATCAATGGATGGATTACACTGGAAAGACTTATGTGAAAGAAGACTGCTATGTGTGTTCCAAAGCCAGGGAAAATTCATTGATAGTAATGAACACCAAATACAGTTGGAAAAACTGTGAGAAGATGAAGTTGGAATGGATGAAAGGCATGGGAGCTCCTGGGAAGGAGTTTACAATTAACCCTAATTTTGACCTGTCACCACTTTGTGAGGCGGAGTGTCTTCAGATGTTGGGATCCAGAGAATACTTTAACGACACCATGATGAGAGGTTTAGTGTATATAGATTTGAAAGACTTAACATCACCTGTGAAGAAAGTGGGGGATCGGTGCAAGACTCTAGACGTGCGAGTTGATGAACAACTAAGACCAGTACCCGCAGGGACGGGGTTGGAGATAGTAGGACCATTTGAATGCTTTGAAAAAACAGGAATGGTAAACATGGGGAAATTGAAATGGGGCCAGTGTGAAACTATCTGGGATCTCTCCCACAAGAGCAAAGGAACCCCTAACGTTTATGATGCTGAGTGTACAACGATTGAGAAGAAATCAAGACGAGAAATAGCAGTATACGTAAAAAAGGGAAATCAGACTACACCTGCTCCAAAGGTCTGTCCCTACCATTATGCCACCCAGGCTGTGGCCGACCAATTTTGGCTCTGCGGTGAAGAAGTCCTGTTCACTACTCTGCCATTGAACTGGCAAGGAAGATGTGCCCGCGTCCAAGCAATTCAGCCTATCGTCATCATCCCCTTACAGGATGTGGAGGAGCCGAAAAAATCCAGATCTAGACGACAGGCTGATGGAAAGCCCTACATAAACAAGTGGGGAATCCCTGTTGGTGTTCCAGCTAAGGAGAAAGGAATAAATGACATCCTCGTGGGTGTGGCATCTTATTTTTTCCCCCAGGTGGGAGTGAACATCAATACTGCCTGGATCAATTTTATCTACTACAATCAACAACACTTCATGAACGAAACGCAAGAAGCCCTGGGAGCTTTGGGACGACAGCTTGCAGCAACTAGTGACATGGCTATGCAGAACAGGCAATGAACATCCAAGCGCTCCAGATGGCTGTCGCAAGGAATGGAGAGTACGAAAAAGACAGCTTATCCAGTTGTGACCCGGAGCAGTATCTGGTTTTTGGACAAGGCGCAGGAAACATGGACAAAAGCATAAGGGACTGCTGAACCTGGATTTGAGAGACTCACTGCAAGGAGGAGTGCCAGGTGTTGGTGTGGGGTGTCACTTGGAGCCTTCTGAACCTACCATCTCCGTGGGGAACAAGCACAAAGGGGGGCTGTTGCTCTAGGCACGCTCGTCTCAAACCTGGTGAAGAAACCAACGATCCCGGAGATATTAGGGGTGAAAGGAGTGCAAAGGGCGACACTGCAGCCTTCATGTGGACCAGCAAGAGAAAGTGAGTCTCAACCTTCCATAGCCTCATCTGATACATCGTTCCAGCTGGGAAGCATGTCACAAGGACCGGGTGACAAGCGACCTACAAGATGGGTTTCCTCAAACAGAGGCGGCACCTCTGTTTTCACACCATTTTCTCTATCTGTCTCTCTCCCCTCTATTTTCTATCTTTATGCCTGAGGCAGTGGTAAAGACTGACCTCCAACGGTAGGGTCAAGTGCTAGTAACTTCGACCCTCAGGTAATGGTAAATCAAGCAACGAAGAGGACCGATCAACAGAGACATTCTTTCGGTTTGCAGGACATTGGACTATGGGAAAAAGATTCATATGTGAATGTCCGTAGTGAAAATCAATGCTAATTCTAAATCATAATATTATATTATATTATATTTTTGGACAATAAAAAGCTACATTGAGGTAAGCAAATTTGGTTTGAAAATTGTCTGGTATTTCTCGGAATTTTGAATTAATAGAGGATTAGAACTGATAGGAGGTGTTAAACTACATTGGTGCTGATATCTGTGTATCTTTTCAGTGACTAAAACAGATCAGTATTGCATGCATCTGTTATTATTTTCATTCTAGTCCGTTATACTCTACACATGTGCACTGTTTGTTGCTTTTGTTGGGTACCAACCGACGCACAAAAAGTAAGAGGTGATGACCTTGTTTTGTGTTTTGGAAGTTGTAGATGGATCACTGCTATTTCACTAAGTATGTTATCTATTGTTATTTTGTTGGACTTAATTTGGTCATGGACTGCAAGGCTTGAACTAGTGTAAGCGTAAGCTCTTATCATGACTACGTTTGTATTAATACTCAAGTCGACTGGTTGTTTGGAGCTAAGGATAATTGGGATAATGATATTGTTTTGTTTTCACTCATTATTACTCTTGATATGTATTCTGTGTTTATTCTCAGATATTTCTGTTTTGTGGAAGCCAAAAGGCTTCCAAGGGGGGAATATGAGGTATATTTCTCTGACTACAGAGTGTCCTGGGGGACACACAGTGTCCATATCTCCCCGCAAGTGTTCATAGTACAGATGCTTACCGTCACTCCACAAGTACATGAAGTTATTTCCTTATTTGAACTGAATGTAGAGGTTGCATATGCATACTGTCATTGATATATTAATCGTAGGAACTATATATATACCCTGTGTTCAAAAAAAGGGGCTTATATGGTTATGTCGAATCTAAACAACCGACGTTTGCTCTCTCCCCGTAGAGGGTTTTAGGGGTAGCAGTGTTTCTGAAGATCCTTCCTCTCAACTCTGTAGTTTATTCTACATCAACTCAATTATATGATTTTGGAGATCATTTGACAAATCAGAATTGAGATTAAAATTCAATTAATTGTACACATCTGGTGTGAAAATGATCACTTTTTATTTATTATTAAGCTCTACAGTTCACATTAACACATCTTTGTTTTCACTCGACACCACACCACACAATGCTACTTGGTCTTTGCTTAACACTGGATGAGGATATTGATTGAACTATCTAAAGTATCTATCTATCTATCTATATATATATCTATATATATAGATATATATATGTCCAACTGCTCGTTAACACTTAATTTCTAATCAGCCAATCACATGGCGGCAACATTTAGGCATGTAGACATGGTCAAGACAATCTCCTGCAGTTCAAACCGAGCATCAGTATGGGGAAGAAAGGTGATTTGAGTGACTTTGAACGTGGCATGGTTGTTGGTGCCAGAAGGGCTGGTCTGAGTATTTCAGAAACTGCTGATCTACTGGGATTTTCAGGCACAACCATCTCTAGGGTTTACAGAGAACGGTCCGAAAAAGAAAAAATATCCAGTGAGCGGCAGTTCTGTGGGCGGAAATGCCTTGTTGATGCCACAGGTCAGAGGAGAATGGCCAGACTGGTTGGAGCTGATAGAAAGGCAACAGTGACTCAAATAACCACCTGTTACAACCAAGGTAGGCAGAAGAGCATCTCTGAATGCACAGTATGTGGAACTTTGAGGCAGATGGGCTACAGCAGCAGAAGACCATGCCGGGTGCCACTCCTTTCAGCTAAGAACAGGAAACTGAGGCTACAATTTGCACAAGCTCATCAAAATTGGACAATAGAAGATTGGAAAAACGTTGCCTGGTCTGATGAGTCTCCATTTCTGCTGCGACATTCGGATGGTAGGGTCAGAATTTGGCATCAACAACATGAAAGCATGGATCCATCCTGCCTTGTATCAACAGTTCAGGCTGGTGGCGGTGGTGTAATGGTGTGGGGAATATTTTCTTGGCACTCTTTGGGCCCCTTGGTACCAATTTGAGTATTGTTGCAACGCCACAGCCTACCTGAGTATTGTTGCTGACCACGTCCATCCCTTTATGACCACAATGTACCCAACTTCTGATGGCTACTTTCAGCAGGATAATGCACCATGTCATAAAGCTGGAATCATCTCAGACTGGTTTCTTGACATGACAATGAGTTCACTGTCCTCAAATGGACTCCACAGTCACCAGATCTCAATCCAATAGAGCATCTTTGGGATGTGGTGGAAGTGGAGATTCACATCATGGATGTGCAGCCGACATATCTACGCCAACTGTGTGATGCCATCATGTCAATATGGACCAAACTCTCTGAGGAATGCTTCCAGCAACTTGTTGAATCTATGCCACGAAGAATTGAGGCAGTTCTGAAGGCAAAAGGGGGTCCAACCCGTTACTAGCATGGTGTACCTAATAAAGTAGCCAGTGAGTATATATATATATATATATATATATATATATATCAAGCACAATCAAGCGCTGCACGCCAGGGTTAGTTGGAATCCACATTGGAATCCACTTATTTCCCAACACTGATTGCCCATGCTCATTCAGCCCATGTAATATTCATTTGGAAACCAGCCTAGGCCTCATAGGAGGCTACTGTGAGCACCAACTGGGCATGTTTGCAGGGATACTCAAAAATCTGAGTCAGTAGATCAACACTGAAAAAGAAAGAAAGACTGACACATTAGAGAATTGAGAACTAAAATTGGTTCACATTAGAAAAGGAGAAAAATCAGGTCAAACAAGCAGATGAAGAGAAGTGAATAAAATTAAGATGATCTGAAAAAAACACGGAGAGGTGAAGTATGATTAAATATTTATATGGCAGTTAATATTTAATGTTGGAAATCAAAGATGCCACACACACAAACACACAGACTTGCTCACAGAAAGGAGAAGTCACGGTTTTATTTTTTCCAACAAACAGCAGCACCTGGGATCTGCAAAAACAGCAGAACTGCTGCTAATTAGATGTGTGGTTCATAAAATGGTGGAAAATGTCGATCACTATTTCCCAAAGCTGAAGATTCAATCAAAAAAGTCTTTTTTTGTCCAGACCAAAAGTCCACAACCTAAAGACCATCCGTTTATGATTATAGAAGTCTAAACAAACCAGAAAATAATCGAACCAGAGATTGTGGGCATTTTCTTCTTAAAATTCTTAAATTATTTATTAAAATTGTTGGCAAAAAACTGCTTTTGTTTCTGTAATAAACTTCACTTTATACATTTAAATTTGTCAATTGGCTGAATTGTAAAATCAGGATTTATTTTTCTTTTTTTTAATTTATATTTCCAGAATAATGAAGCAAACACAGAATGCAAAACAACCTTGGAAACCTCTAATGCTCTGTTGTCTCAGTACTGACTTTCCATTCTTTCCTCTCTTCTCATCTACTCGTCCTCTTTTCGTCGTCCCAGATCCTCAAGTGTCTCCCTTCTCTCACTGTTTATCTCCTCTCACTTCACATTGTTTACTTTTATCTTCAGACACTCATTTCTTTCCCTTCACATCTCCTTCACCATTCATTATTTTATCCCGACTCCACCACCTTCCTCCTCTCCATCCTACCTCTTTTTACACTAATTGTAACTCCTCTTCATTTTACCCCTTCCTTCTCATTTTTTCAGCCTGAGTCCTCCTCTCTTCTCCTCCCACTCTGTCCCTTCTTCCCTTTAGAGATTTTCTCCCACAGGAGAAGCAGGAGTTAATCCCAGGAAGCAGTAGAGGCTCTTTGCTTCACAAGAGAAAGATCTCTCCCTCTCTATTACACAGCTAAGTGGGCAGCAAAGCTCACTCACTCAGATATACACTCTCACTCACTCTCTCACTCGCTCAAACATAAAATCTCACACATTCACTCTCTTAACCACTCAGACACACTCACTCATTCAATCTCTCATTCTCTAAATCGTTTACTCAGACACTGTCTCGCTCATTCACGCACTCACTCACCCACTCAGACACATTCACTCACCCAGTCTTTCATTCACTTATTTAGACACAAACTCAGACACTCACTCACTTAGACACTGCCTCACTCACTCATTTACTTACTCACCCAGTTAATCACTCATGCACTAAAATATTCACTCCATCACTCAGGGCGCTTTCACATTGTCCTCATTTGGCCCTTTTTAAACAGACTAATGTTCATTTCCTTAGATCGTCCACTTCACTAATTCACTTACTCATTCACTCGCTCAGACACAAACTCGGACACTGCCTCACTCACCCTCTAACCAAGTTACTGAAACACTCTCACTTACTCTCTTACCAACACTCAAGCTTTCACACTGTCCTTATTTGTTCTGTTTCAAATGGACTAAAGTCTGTGTCCTCAGATAGACCACTTCACACATTCACTTACTCAGACATTCACTCATTCACTTAGACACTGCCTCACTCACTAACTCTCCTACCCACTAAGATACACTCAGCCACTCTCTCATTCACTTACTCAGACACTCACTCAGAGATGCATGGAAACTGCCTCACTGACTCTCACCAACATACACAAACACTCAGGCTCACTCACTCACTCACTCACTCACTCACTCACTCACTCACTCACTCACTCACTCACTCACTCACTCACTCACTCACTCACTCACTCACTCACTCACTCACTCACTCAGATACTGCATCACTGACTCTCTCACCAACTTACTCACTCAGTCACTCAGACACTGCCTCATTCACTCAGACCACTCAGGGCGCTTTCATACTGTCCTCATTTGTTCCACTTTAAAACGGGCTAAAGTTCATTTCCTCAGATAATCCACTTCACTCATTCACTTACTCAGACACTGCCTCACTAACTCAATCAAAACACTCACTCACTCTCTTACTCAGACAGACTCACTCACTCAGCCACTCTCTTATTCACTCCTTCACAGAGACAAACATTCACACTGCCTCCTTAACTCTCTCACAGACTTACTCAAACAATCCCTTACTCACTTAGACACTGCCTCATTCTCTTACCCACTCAGCCACTCATTCACTTAGACACTCAGGCCCCCTTTACTCAAACACTCACTCACTCAGACACTGCCTCACGCACTCACTAACTCACTCTTACCCACTCACCCACTCACCCACTCACCCACTCACTCACTCACTCACTCACTCACTCACTCACTCACTCTCTTAACCTCTCACTCACTCAGACACTCAGAGATTCACTCAGACACTGCCTCAGTGACTCACTCACTCACTCACTCACTCACTCACTCACCCAGCTCCGAAGGTCCACTTCACTCATTCACTTACTCAGACACTGCCCCACTCATTCACTTACTCTCTTACCCACTCAGACATATCCACTCACTTATCTACTCTTTCATTCACTCATTCAGTTACTCAGACACTGCCTCCCTGACTCACCAACTTACTCACATAAAGCCTCACTCACTTAGACGATGCCTCACTCACTCACTCACTCACTCACTCACTCACTCACTCACTCACTCACTCACTCACTCACTCACTCACTCGTTCTCTTACCCACTCAGCCATCCATTCACTTAGACACTGCCTGACTCAATCACTCACTCACTCACTTAGGGTGCTTTCATACTGTCCTCAATGTTAATTTTCTGACATAGTCCTCTTCATTACTTCACTTACTCAGACATTCACTCACTCATTCACTCTCTCACCCACTTACTAACTCACTCACTCTCTGACCCACTCAGACACACTCAATCACTCAGCCGTGCTCTCATTCACTCACTCAGAGACAGAATCACTCAGATACTGCCTCACTCACTCTCTCACCAACTTTTTCATTCAGGCACCAATTTCAGGCGCTTTCACACTTTCCTTTGGTCCATCTTATATGGACAAAACTCAAACACTCACTCACTCACTAGGACACTGCCTCACTCAATAACCCACTTACTCAAACACTCACTCACTCATTCAGGGCGCTTTCATACTGTCCTCATTTGCCTCACTCAGTAACTCAGTCACACACACTCTCTTACCCACTCACACACACTCACCCACTCTCTCATTCACTCATTCACTTACTCAGACACTCAGATACTCACTCACTGAGACACTGCCTCACTCAATTACTTGCTCACTCATACTTCCTCACTCACTCACTCAAAACACTTACTCACTGTCTTACTCAATCAGACATAATCACTCAACCACTTTCTCATTCACTTACTCACTCTGTCACTCACTCACTCACCCACTCACTCACTGACCAACTTATTCACTCAAACACTCCCTCACTCGAACACTGCCTCTCTCACTCAATCACCAACTTACTCAAACACTCATTCACTCACTAAGGGTGCTTTTACACTGTCCTCATTTGGTCCACTTTAAACAGACTAAATTTAACTTCCTCAGATGTTCCACTTCACTGATTCACTTACTCAGACACTCACTCACTCAGACATTGCCACATGCACTAACTCTCTCACTTTCTTACACACTCAGACACAGTCACTCACTTAACTCGGTCTCTCATTCACTCTCTCACCAACTTAATCAAACACTCATTCACTCACTTAGACTACTACTATTTTTGTTTTTGGTGTCCTTTGACAGCTCTTTGGTCTTGGCCATAGTGGAGTTTGGAGTGTGACTGTTTGGTGTTGTGGACTGGTGTCGTTCATACTGATAACGAGTTCAAACAGGTGCCATTAATACAGGAGAAGAACACAGGAGATTCTTAAAACAGTTACAGGTCTATGAGAGCCAGAAATCTTGCTTGTTTGTAGATGATCAAAAATTTATTCCACGGAATAATTTCCTAATCAATCAACAAGAATTGTACGTTGTGATTTGCTGGATTCTTTTCCCCTCATTCGGTCTCTCATAGTGAAGTGTATCTATGATGAAAATTACAGGCCTCTCGCTCAAGAGAGGCAGAAAGAGTGATCAGCATGCCTGGGTTTTATAGGCTGGTAGGCACCTGGCTCAGGTGTCACCATTTGAGGCACTGATTGGGTCACATGCTGCTGATAGGTCAGGGCAGAGCAATATCTTTTACACTCTCTTACAATCTCTCTTACACACAAACACTCTCTTATTCACTTAACCACTCTCTCATTCACTTACACAGATCCATTTTCACTCAGACACTGCCTCACTCATTCACTCTCTCATCAACTTACTCAAACAGTCATTCACTCACTTAGACACTACATTTTTTGTATCTGGTGAATTGTACATTGTGATTTGCTGGATTCTTTCCCCTCATTCGGTCTCTCATAGTGAAGTGTATCTATGATGAAAATTACAGGCCTCTCGAAAGAGCCTGGGTTTTATAGGCTGGTAGGCACCAGGCCCAGGGGTCACCATTTGAGGCACTGATTGGGTCACATGCTGCTGATAGGGCAGGGCAGAGCAATGCTACAAGCAACCACAGGTGTCGTCACAGCAGTAATGAATCACTTATTTTAAAACCAAAATCCAACACCAACAATAAGACAACCATGACCTGAATCATTTTATTTAGCTCCTACTTCACCATAATACTCTCAGCCTCATTTCCAATTTCCAATTCCACAGCAATTTTTAACAATACGCCTTTAAATACAGTAAAGAACAAAAAGTCAAACTAATAAACAAACTACAGATCCAGCAGCAGATCAAACTGAGTTTTAGGATCCTTCAGTCATATAAAATTGGGAGATTAGATCCTTGTCTACATTTATTTACAGGTAATTCTTAGATATTAACATGAAACAGCTAGAGTGAGGATAAACTGCTGCAGCTGAGTTAAGGAGAAATAAAGAGATTTCTCTCTAAAACCAGACAATAGGATCAGTCTCATGATCCATTATGCATAAGAGACCAGAATAGAAACATATGAACAAATGTAACTGACTTTGTTTGAACACAGCAGTTTATATGACATAATATATGAGGAGGAGACTTCTTGTTTGTTTTCTTCCCTCATATGAGACCAGGCTCAGTGCTGGTGTCACCACTCTCATTCAGTTACACAGACTCAAACACTCACTTAGACACTGCCTCACTCACTTACTCACTCTCTTCCCCACTCAGACACACTCACTCAGCCACTGCCTCACTGACTCACTCACTTAGACATTGTCTCACTCACTCACTCACTCACTCACTCACTCACTCACTCACTCACTCACTCACTCACTCACTCACTCACTCACTCACTCAAAACATTCACTCACCAACTTACTAACTCAAACATTCACTTACTCACTTGGACACTGCCTCACTCACTCAATAAGCCACTTACTCAAACACTCACTCACTCAGGGCGCTTTCACAGTGTCCTCATTTGGTCCACTTTAAACTGACTAAAGTTTCCTCAGATGGTACACTTAACTCACTCACTCACTCACTCACTCACTCACTCACTCACTCACTGCATCACTCACTCTTATTCAATCAGACATACTCATTCTCTCATTCACTTACTCACTCAAACACTCACTCATTTACTCACTTGGACTCTGCCTCACTCACTCACTCACTCACTCACTCACTCACTCAGACAATATCTCATTCATTCACTCACACACTGCCTCACTCCCCCTCACCAGCTCACTCACTCACTCACTCATTCTCTTACCCACTCAGGCACACACTGAGAGATTCACTCACTCAGACACTGCCTCCCTCACTAACTCACTAACTCTCTTACCCATTCAGACACTCACTCACTCAACCACTCTCTCTTTCACTCACTCAGACACACACTCAGACACTGCCTCACTCACTCTCTCACCAACTTCCTCAAACACTCACTGCCTCATTTCTCACTTAATCTCTTACCCACTCACACAAACCCACTCACTCAACCACTCTCTCGTTCAGTTACTCAGATACTCACTCACTCAGATATTGCATCACTGACTCTCTCACCAACTCACTCACTCAAACACTCACTCACTCAGGGTACTTTCACACTTCACCCATTCACTTACTGAGACACTCATTCATTCAGGTACTGCCTCACTCACTCACTCACTCACTCACTCACTCAAAACATTCACTCACCAACTTACTAACTCAAACATTCACTTACTCACTTGGACACTGCCTCACTCACTCAATAAGCCACTTACTCAAACACTCACTCACTCAGGGCGCTTTCACAGTGTCCTCATTTGGTCCACTTTAAACTGACTAAAGTTTCCTCAGATGGTCCACTTAACTCACTCACTCACTCACTCACTCACTCACTCACTGCATCACTCACTCTTATTCAATCAGACATACTCATTCTCTCATTCACTTACTCACTCAAACACTCACTCATTTACTCACTTGGACTCTGCCTCACTCACTCACTCACTCACTCACTCAGGGCGCTTTCATACTGTCCTCATTTGCCTCACTCAATAACTCAGTCACTCACATACTCTCTTAGTCACACACATACTCAGATACTCACTCAATGAGACACTGCTCACTCACTCATTTGCTCACTCACCGTCTTACTCACTCAGATACACTCACTCACTTGTCCACTTCTTTCATTCAGTGACCAACTTATTCACTCAACCACTCCCTCACTCGAACACTGCCTCTCTCACTCAATGTCTGTGTAGATTCTCACTCATCCTTAGTCAAACACTCACTCACTCGCTAAGGGTGCTTTTACACTGTCCTCATTTGGTCCACTTTAAACGGACTAAATTTAATTTCCTCAGATGGTCCACTTCACTGATTCACTTACTCAGACACTCACTCACTCACTGCATCACTCACTCTTATTCAATCAGACATACTCATTCTCTCATTCACTTACTCACTCAAACACTCACTCATTTACTCACTTGGACTCTGCCTCACTCACTCACTCACTCACTCACTCACTCACTCACTCACTCACTCAGACAATATCTCATTCATTCACTCACACACTGCCTCACTCCCCCTCACCAGCTCACTCACTCACTCATTCTCTTACCCACTCAGGCACACACTGAGAGATTCACTCACTCAGACACTGCCTCCCTCACTAACTCACTAACTCTCTTACCCATTCAGACACTCACTCACTCAACCACTCTCTCTTTCACTCACTCAGACACACACTCAGACACTGCCTCACTCACTCTCTCACCAACTTCCTCAAACACTCACTGCCTCATTTCTCACTTAATCTCTTACCCACTCACACAAACCCACTCACTCAACCACTCTCTCGTTCAGTTACTCAGATACTCACTCACTCAGATATTGCATCACTGACTCTCTCACCAACTCACTCACTCAAACACTCACTCACTCAGGGTACTTTCACACTTCACCCATTCACTTACTGAGACACTCATTCATTCAGGTACTGCCTCACTCACTCACTCACTCACTCACTCACTCACTCAAAACATTCACTCACCAACTTACTAACTCAAACATTCACTTACTCACTTGGACACTGCCTCACTCACTCAATAAGCCACTTACTCAAACACTCACTCACTCAGGGCGCTTTCACAGTGTCCTCATTTGGTCCACTTTAAACTGACTAAAGTTTCTTCAGATGGTCCACTTAACTCACTCACTCACTCACTCACTCACTCACTGCATCACTCACTCTTATTCAATCAGACATACTCATTCTCTCATTCACTTACTCACTCAAACACTCACTCATTTACTCACTTGGACTCTGCCTCACTCACTCACTCACTCACTCACTCAGGGCGCTTTCATACTGTCCTCATTTGCCTCACTCAATAACTCAGTCACTCACATACTCTCTTAGTCACACACATACTCAGATACTCACTCAATGAGACACTGCTCACTCACTCATTTGCTCACTCACCGTCTTACTCACTCAGATACACTCACTCACTTGTCCACTTCTTTCATTCAGTGACCAACTTATTCACTCAACCACTCCCTCACTCGAACACTGCCTCTCTCACTCAATGTCTGTGTAGATTCTCACTCATCCTTAGTCAAACACTCACTCACTCGCTAAGGGTGCTTTTACACTGTCCTCATTTGGTCCACTTTAAACGGACTAAATTTAATTTCCTCAGATGGTCCACTTCACTGATTCACTTACTCAGACACTCACTCACTCACTGCATCACTCACTCTTATTCAATCAGACATACTCATTCTCTCATTCACTTACTCACTCAAACACTCACTCATTTACTCACTTGGACTCTGCCTCACTCACTCACTCACTCACTCACTCAGACAATATCTCATTCATTCACTCACACACTGCCTCACTCCCCCTCACCAGCTCACTCACTCACTCATTCTCTTACCCACTCAGGCACACACTGAGAGATTCACTCACTCAGACACTGCCTCCCTCACTAACTCACTAACTCTCTTACCCATTCAGACACTCACTCACTCAACCACTCTCTCTTTCACTCACTCAGACACACACTCAGACACTGCCTCACTCACTCTCTCACCAACTTCCTCAAACACTCACTGCCTCATTTCTCACTTAATCTCTTACCCACTCACACAAACCCACTCACTCAACCACTCTCTCGTTCAGTTACTCAGATACTCACTCACTCAGATATTGCATCACTGACTCTCTCACCAACTCACTCACTCAAACACTCACTCACTCAGGGTACTTTCACACTTCACCCATTCACTTACTGAGACACTCATTCATTCAGGTACTGCCTCACTCACTCACTCACTCACTCACTCACTCAAAACATTCACTCACCAACTTACTAACTCAAACATTCACTTACTCACTTGGACACTGCCTCACTCACTCAATAAGCCACTTACTCAAACACTCACTCACTCAGGGCGCTTTCACAGTGTCCTCATTTGGTCCACTTTAAACTGACTAAAGTTTCCTCAGATGGTCCACTTAACTCACTCACTCACTCACTCACTCACTCACTGCATCACTCACTCTTATTCAATCAGACATACTCATTCTCTCATTCACTTACTCACTCAAACACTCACTCATTTACTCACTTGGACTCTGCCTCACTCACTCACTCACTCACTCACTCACTCACTCACTCACTCAGACAATATCTCATTCATTCACTCACACACTGCCTCACTCCCCCTCACCAGCTCACTCACTCACTCATTCTCTTACCCACTCAGGCACACACTGAGAGATTCACTCACTCAGACACTGCCTCCCTCACTAACTCACTAACTCTCTTACCCATTCAGACACTCACTCACTCAACCACTCTCTCTTTCACTCACTCAGACACACACTCAGACACTGCCTCACTCACTCTCTCACCAACTTCCTCAAACACTCACTGCCTCATTTCTCACTTAATCTCTTACCCACTCACACAAACCCACTCACTCAACCACTCTCTCGTTCAGTTACTCAGATACTCACTCACTCAGATATTGCATCACTGACTCTCTCACCAACTCACTCACTCAAACACTCACTCACTCAGGGTACTTTCACACTTCACCCATTCACTTACTGAGACACTCATTCATTCAGGTACTGCCTCACTCACTCACTCACTCACTCACTCACTCACTCAAAACATTCACTCACCAACTTACTAACTCAAACATTCACTTACTCACTTGGACACTGCCTCACTCACTCAATAAGCCACTTACTCAAACACTCACTCACTCAGGGCGCTTTCACAGTGTCCTCATTTGGTCCACTTTAAACTGACTAAAGTTTCTTCAGATGGTCCACTTAACTCACTCACTCACTCACTCACTCACTCACTGCATCACTCACTCTTATTCAATCAGACATACTCATTCTCTCATTCACTTACTCACTCAAACACTCACTCATTTACTCACTTGGACTCTGCCTCACTCACTCACTCACTCACTCACTCAGGGCGCTTTCATACTGTCCTCATTTGCCTCACTCAATAACTCAGTCACTCACATACTCTCTTAGTCACACACATACTCAGATACTCACTCAATGAGACACTGCTCACTCACTCATTTGCTCACTCACCGTCTTACTCACTCAGATACACTCACTCACTTGTCCACTTCTTTCATTCAGTGACCAACTTATTCACTCAACCACTCCCTCACTCGAACACTGCCTCTCTCACTCAATGTCTGTGTAGATTCTCACTCATCCTTAGTCAAACACTCACTCACTCGCTAAGGGTGCTTTTACACTGTCCTCATTTGGTCCACTTTAAACGGACTAAATTTAATTTCCTCAGATGGTCCACTTCACTGATTCACTTACTCAGACACTCACTCACTCACTGCATCACTCACTCTTATTCAATCAGACATACTCATTCTCTCATTCACTTACTCACTCAAACACTCACTCATTTACTCACTTGGACTCTGCCTCACTCACTCACTCACTCACTCACTCACTCAGACAATATCTCATTCATTCACTCACACACTGCCTCACTCCCCCTCACCAGCTCACTCACTCACTCATTCTCTTACCCACTCAGGCACACACTGAGAGATTCACTCACTCAGACACTGCCTCCCTCACTAACTCACTAACTCTCTTACCCATTCAGACACTCACTCACTCAACCACTCTCTCTTTCACTCACTCAGACACACACTCAGACACTGCCTCACTCACTCTCTCACCAACTTCCTCAAACACTCACTGCCTCATTTCTCACTTAATCTCTTACCCACTCACACAAACCCACTCACTCAACCACTCTCTCGTTCAGTTACTCAGATACTCACTCACTCAGATATTGCATCACTGACTCTCTCACCAACTCACTCACTCAAACACTCACTCACTCAGGGTACTTTCACACTTCACCCATTCACTTACTGAGACACTCATTCATTCAGGTACTGCCTCACTCACTCACTCACTCACTCACTCACTCAAAACATTCACTCACCAACTTACTAACTCAAACATTCACTTACTCACTTGGACACTGCCTCACTCACTCAATAAGCCACTTACTCAAACACTCACTCACTCAGGGCGCTTTCACAGTGTCCTCATTTGGTCCACTTTAAACTGACTAAAGTTTCCTCAGATGGTCCACTTAACTCACTCACTCACTCACTCACTCACTCACTGCATCACTCACTCTTATTCAATCAGACATACTCATTCTCTCATTCACTTACTCACTCAAACACTCACTCATTTACTCACTTGGACTCTGCCTCACTCACTCACTCACTCACTCACTCAGACAATATCTCATTCATTCACTCACACACTGCCTCACTCCCCCTCACCAGCTCACTCACTCACTCATTCTCTTACCCACTCAGGCACACACTGAGAGATTCACTCACTCAGACACTGCCTCCCTCACTAACTCACTAACTCTCTTACCCATTCAGACACTCACTCACTCAACCACTCTCTCTTTCACTCACTCAGACACACACTCAGACACTGCCTCACTCACTCTCTCACCAACTTCCTCAAACACTCACTGCCTCATTTCTCACTTAATCTCTTACCCACTCACACAAACACACTCACTCAACCACTCTCTCGTTCAGTTACTCAGATACTCACTCACTCAGATATTGCATCACTGACTCTCTCACCAACTCACTCACTCAAACACTCACTCACTCAGGGTACTTTCACACTTCACCCATTCACTTACTGAGACACTCATTCATTCAGGTACTGCCTCACTCACTCACTCACTCACTCACTCACTCACTCACTCACTCACTCACTCACTCAAAACATTCACTCACCAACTTACTAACTCAAACATTCACTTACTCACTTGGACACTGCCTCAATCACTCAATAAGCCACTTACTCAAACACTCACTCACTCAGGGCGCTTTCACAGTGTCCTCATTTGGTCCACTTTAAACTGACTAAAGTTTCCTCAGATGGTCCACTTAACTCACTCACTCACTCACTCACTCACTCACTCACTCACTGCATCACTCACTCTTATTCAATCAGAAATACTCATTCTCTCATTCACTTACTCACTCAAACACTCACTCATTTACTCACTTGGACTCTGCCTCACTCACTCACTCACTCACTCACTCACTCACTCACTCACTCACTCAGACAATATCTCATTCATTCACTCACACACTGCCTCACTCCCCCTCACCAGCTCACTCACTCACTCATTCTCTTACCCACTCAGGCACACACTGAGAGATTCACTCACTCAGACACTGCCTCCCTCACTAACTCACTAACTCTCTTACCCATTCAGACACTCACTCACTCAACCACTCTCTCTTTCACTCACTCAGACACACACTCAGACACTGCCTCACTCACTCTCTCACCAACTTCCTCAAACACTCACTGCCTCATTTCTCACTTAATCTCTTACCCACTCACACAAACACACTCACTCAACCACTCTCTCGTTCAGTTACTCAGATACTCACTCACTCAGATATTGCATCACTGACTCTCTCACCAACTCACTCACTCAAACACTCACTCACTCAGGGTACTTTCACACTTCACCCATTCACTTACTGAGACACTCATTCATTCAGGTACTGCCTCACTCACTCACTCACTCACTCACTCACTCACTCACTCACTCACTCACTCACTCACTCACTCACTCAAAACATTCACTCACCAACTTACTAACTCAAACATTCACTTACTCACTTGGACACTGCCTCAATCACTCAATAAGCCACTTACTCAAACACTCACTCACTCAGGGCGCTTTCACAGTGTCCTCATTTGGTCCACTTTAAACTGACTAAAGTTTCCTCAGATGGTCCACTTAACTCACTCACTCACTCACTCACTCACTCACTGCATCACTCACTCTTATTCAATCAGACATACTCATTCTCTCATTCACTTACTCACTCAAACACTCACTCATTTACTCACTTGGACTCTGCCTCACTCACTCACTCACTCACTCACTCAGACAATATCTCATTCATTCACTCACACACTGCCTCACTCCCCCTCACCAGCTCACTCACTCACTCATTCTCTTACCCACTCAGGCACACACTGAGAGATTCACTCACTCAGACACTGCCTCCCTCACTAACTCACTAACTCTCTTACCCATTCAGACACTCACTCACTCAACCACTCTCTCTTTCACTCACTCAGACACACACTCAGACACTGCCTCACTCACTCTCTCACCAACTTCCTCAAACACTCACTGCCTCATTTCTCACTTAATCTCTTACCCACTCACACAAACCCACTCACTCAACCACTCTCTCGTTCAGTTACTCAGATACTCACTCACTCAGATATTGCATCACTGACTCTCTCACCAACTCACTCACTCAAACACTCACTCACTCAGGGTACTTTCACACTTCACCCATTCACTTACTGAGACACTCATTCATTCAGGTACTGCCTCACTCACTCACTCACTCACTCACTCACTCACTCAAAACATTCACTCACCAACTTACTAACTCAAACATTCACTTACTCACTTGGACACTGCCTCACTCACTCAATAAGCCACTTACTCAAACACTCACTCACTCAGGGCGCTTTCACAGTGTCCTCATTTGGTCCACTTTAAACTGACTAAAGTTTCCTCAGATGGTCCACTTAACTCACTCACTCACTCACTCACTCACTCACTGCATCACTCACTCTTATTCAATCAGACATACTCATTCTCTCATTCACTTACTCACTCAAACACTCACTCATTTACTCACTTGGACTCTGCCTCACTCACTCACTCACTCACTCACTCAGACAATATCTCATTCATTCACTCACACACTGCCTCACTCCCCCTCACCAGCTCACTCACTCACTCATTCTCTTACCCACTCAGGCACACACTGAGAGATTCACTCACTCAGACACTGCCTCCCTCACTAACTCACTAACTCTCTTACCCATTCAGACACTCACTCACTCAACCACTCTCTCTTTCACTCACTCAGACACACACTCAGACACTGCCTCACTCACTCTCTCACCAACTTCCTCAAACACTCACTGCCTCATTTCTCACTTAATCTCTTACCCACTCACACAAACACACTCACTCAACCACTCTCTCGTTCAGTTACTCAGATACTCACTCACTCAGATATTGCATCACTGACTCTCTCACCAACTCACTCACTCAAACACTCACTCACTCAGGGTACTTTCACACTTCACCCATTCACTTACTGAGACACTCATTCATTCAGGTACTGCCTCACTCACTCACTCACTCACTCACTCACTCACTCACTCACTCACTCACTCACTCAAAACATTCACTCACCAACTTACTAACTCAAACATTCACTTACTCACTTGGACACTGCCTCAATCACTCAATAAGCCACTTACTCAAACACTCACTCACTCAGGGCGCTTTCACAGTGTCCTCATTTGGTCCACTTTAAACTGACTAAAGTTTCCTCAGATGGTCCACTTAACTCACTCACTCACTCACTCACTCACTCACTCACTCACTGCATCACTCACTCTTATTCAATCAGAAATACTCATTCTCTCATTCACTTACTCACTCAAACACTCACTCATTTACTCACTTGGACTCTGCCTCACTCACTCACTCACTCACTCACTCACTCACTCACTCACTCAGACAATATCTCATTCATTCACTCACACACTGCCTCACTCCCCCTCACCAGCTCACTCACTCACTCATTCTCTTACCCACTCAGGCACACACTGAGAGATTCACTCACTCAGACACTGCCTCCCTCACTAACTCACTAACTCTCTTACCCATTCAGACACTCACTCACTCAACCACTCTCTCTTTCACTCACTCAGACACACACTCAGACACTGCCTCACTCACTCTCTCACCAACTTCCTCAAACACTCACTGCCTCATTTCTCACTTAATCTCTTACCCACTCACACAAACACACTCACTCAACCACTCTCTCGTTCAGTTACTCAGATACTCACTCACTCAGATATTGCATCACTGACTCTCTCACCAACTCACTCACTCAAACACTCACTCACTCAGGGTACTTTCACACTTCACCCATTCACTTACTGAGACACTCATTCATTCAGGTACTGCCTCACTCACTCACTCACTCACTCACTCACTCACTCACTCACTCACTCACTCACTCAAAACATTCACTCACCAACTTACTAACTCAAACATTCACTTACTCACTTGGACACTGCCTCAATCACTCAATAAGCCACTTACTCAAACACTCACTCACTCAGGGCGCTTTCACAGTGTCCTCATTTGGTCCACTTTAAACTGACTAAAGTTTCCTCAGATGGTCCACTTAACTCACTCACTCACTCACTCACTCACTCACTGCATCACTCACTCTTATTCAATCAGACATACTCATTCTCTCATTCACTTACTCACTCAAACACTCACTCATTTACTCACTTGGACTCTGCCTCACTCACTCACTCACTCACTCACTCAGACAATATCTCATTCATTCACTCACACACTGCCTCACTCCCCCTCACCAGCTCACTCACTCACTCATTCTCTTACCCACTCAGGCACACACTGAGAGATTCACTCACTCAGACACTGCCTCCCTCACTAACTCACTAACTCTCTTACCCATTCAGACACTCACTCACTCAACCACTCTCTCTTTCACTCACTCAGACACACACTCAGACACTGCCTCACTCACTCTCTCACCAACTTCCTCAAACACTCACTGCCTCATTTCTCACTTAATCTCTTACCCACTCACACAAACACACTCACTCAACCACTCTCTCGTTCAGTTACTCAGATACTCACTCACTCAGATATTGCATCACTGACTCTCTCACCAACTCACTCACTCAGGGTACTTTCACACTTCACCCATTCACTTACTGAGACACTCATTCATTCGGGTACTGCCTCACTCACTCACTCACTCACTCACTCAAAACATTCACTCACCAACTTACTAACTCAAACATTCACTTACTCACTTGGACACTGCCTCACTCACTCAATAAGCCACTTACTCAAACACTCACTCACTCAGGGCGCTTTCACAGTGTCCTCATTTGGTCCACTTTAAACTGACTAAAGTTTCCTCAGATGGTCCACTTAACTCACTCACTCACTCACTCACTCACTCACTGCATCACTCACTCTTATTCAATCAGACATACTCATTCACTTACTCACTCAAACACTCACTCATTTACTCACTTGGACTCTGCCTCACTCACTCACTCACTCACTCACTCACTCACTCACTCACTCAGGGCGCTTTCATACTGTCCTCATTTGCCTCACTCAATAACTCAGTCACTCACATACTCTCTTAGTCACACACATACTCAGATACTCACTCAATGAGACACTGCTCACTCACTCATTTGCTCACTCACCGTCTTACTCACTCAGATACACTCACTCACTTGTCCACTTCTTTCATTCAGTGACCAACTTATTCACTCAACCACTCCCTCACTCGAACACTGCCTCTCTCACTCAATGTCTGTGTAGATTCTCACTCATCCTTAGTCAAACACTCACTCACTCGCTAAGGGTGCTTTTACACTGTCCTCATTTGGTCCACTTTAAACGGACTAAATTTAATTTCCTCAGATGGTCCACTTCACTGATTCACTTACTCAGACACTCACTCACTCAGACACTGCCTCATGCACTAACTCACTCTTACACACTCAGACACACTCACTCTCTTAACCACTCTCTCATTCACTTACACAGACACATTTTTACTCAGACACTGCCTCACTCATTCATTCTCTCATCAATTTACTCAAACACTGATTCACAATTTTTGTATCTGGTGAATTGTACATTGTGATTTACTGGATTCTTTCCCCTCATTCAGTCTCTCATAGTGAAGTGTATCTATGATGAAAATTACAGGCCTCTCGAGAGAGCCTGGGTTTTATAGGCTGGTAGGCACCCGGCTCAGGTGTCACCATTTGAGGCACTGATTGGGTCACATGCTGCTGATAGGTCAGGGCAGAGTAAAGCTACAAGCAACCACAGGTGTCGTCACAGCACTAATCAATCACTTATTTTAAAACTAAAATCCAACACCAACAATAAAACAACTATGACCTGAATCATTTTATTTAGCTCCAACTCCACCATTAATACTCTCAGCCTCATTTCCAATCTCAGTGATTTTTAACAATACGCCTTGTAGATGTCTGTGTAGATTCTCACTCATCCAGGTCAATGTAGTCAAGGGGTTTAAAAGTAAGCAACTGGACTTATATCAACCAGGAGCTATATCTCTGTGATCCAGAGATATAGCTCCTGGTTTCCATCATCAGGCTAGAACTGAAGAAGCCTTTTCGGATGAAAGGTGAAACGTCTTCAAGCTCAAAGAAAAAGTCCAGTTGCTTACTTTTAAACCCTTTGAATATGCCTTTTAAATACAGTGAAGAACAAAAAGTCAAACTAATGAACAAACTACAGATCCAACAGAAGAACAAGCTGAGTTTTAGGATCCTTCAGTCATAAAATTGAGAGATTAGATCCTTGTCTACATTTATTTACAGAAAATTCTTAGATATTAACATGAAACAGTTAGAGTTCTATAGAGGATAAACTGCTGCAGCTGAGTTAAGGAGAAATACAGATATTTCTCTCTAAAACCAGACAATAGGATTAATCTCATGATCCATTATGCATGAGAGACCAGAATAGAAATATATGAACAAATGTAACTGACTTTGTTTGAACCCAGCATTTTAAATGATGAATAATATATGAGAGGAGGAGACTTCTTGTTTGTTTTCTTCCCTCATTATATGAGACCACACTCACTGCTGGTGTCAGTCACTCACTCTCTTACCCACTCAGCCACACTCATTCACTTACTCAGACGCTCATTCACTCAGACACTGTGTTAATGGCGCTCTCACTACTCACTCAAACACTCAGTCACTCACTTAGACATTTCCTCACTTATTCACTCACTCATTAACTTAGAGCACTTTCATACTGTCCTCATATAATCCTAAAGTTCATTTCCTTAGATAGTCTACTAAGGAAACTCAAACTCTAAAAATCAAACTCAAAAACTCACTGACTAACTCACTCACTATCTTACCCACTCAGAAACACTCACTCATTCAGCCACTCTCATTCAGTTACACAGACTCAAACACTCACTTACTCGGTCACTCACTCGGGCGCTTTCACACTGTCCTCATTGAGTCTGCATTATACAGACTAAAGTTACTTATTTCCTCAGATAATCCTCTTCACTACTTCACAGATATTCATTTACTCACTCACTCTGACACTGCCTCACTCACTAACTCACTCACTCTCTTACCTACTCAGTTAGCCACTCTCATTCATTTACACAAACTCAGACACTCACTCATAAAGTGTCGTTTCCTGCACAGGAAGCAGAGGAGAGAAGAAAACAGTCTCCGGGCCTTCTGTTCATTTCATGTTTTAATTAGCTCATAAAAATAATCATTTCCACCAACAGGGAGACGTGTTGCCTCCCAGTGTGAGAGACACTGCTTGGCATGAAATTGTTAAATGGCTCTAAATAAAGTGGCAATGAAACGTAAAATGACTGGTGTGTCAGGATGACAGAGGGATGGCTCAGACGGACTCTGGACGATGTGATAAGGAGAATTGGTTTGGAAAAGAAGGAAAAAAGATGAGGAGGAAAGTGTGAGGATAAAATATGGTTCCAGCTCAGTCTTAGAGGAAAATGCTGACAGCGTATGTTTCTTTAAATATGGATATGTTGAATATCTGACTGGTTCAGTCGTCATTCCTCTTCAGTTCCCCTTCCCTCAGCACCTGGAGGAGGGTTAGGTGGATGGATCGGTGCTTTGTTTCATGTCTGGAGTTGGAGAAGCTCCAGCAGAGTCTATTCATCACCACTGTTAACTGACATTTGTCCCGTCCTGTCTTAATTAACCATTTTATACGAAAAGGATCTTTTCTAACACCTACTATTTTATAGTCTTTGTATTATAGTTGGGTTTTTCCTGTCATACAAAGTATTTTCCTGCTGAACAAATAATTATTGTTCTTGCTGTTACAATCTAAAAGTTGTCATGATGCAATTATTTTTCATGATTATTATTTTATTTTGTATGGACTCAGTTATTATTATAAATATTACTTATATATATTATATATATTTTTGTGTTTATTATTTAGTTATACAGTAATTGTTTTGTCATTTCATTATTATTTGTTATGAGTTGAACTAACCTAAAACTAACCACTGCACTGTTACACCATAAAACAGGATTGGTAAAATATGCATTTATCAAAAAACACTGACACTCAACATATCTGCAGAAACAAAGTGTCAATGTTTCCTTCTGGCGACTGTGGTGATAACAGACAGGTGGAGAGTGCAGGAGTTGCAGAGTGCAGGAAGAGATTAGGGAAGAAGGCAAGGAAAGGAAACAATTGAGGCAGAAAATTGGAGAAAATGGGGATTATGGAGAAGAGGAAATAGAGAAGTGATGGTAAAGCAGGAGGAGAGAAGTGTGAGAGATGTGATCAGGTAAGACAGGAACAATGTGTGAACAAGAAAATACATGAGCAGGATTAGACAGAAGAGGAGTAAAACTGGATGAATGAAGAGATGAGGCAGGAGGAGGTGAGGAGGAGATACAGGAGGATGAAGGAGTGAACACAATGGATTTAGAGTGAAAGACCTCCAAATCCCTGGAGAAAACAGGCAGCATCAGGCCAGAGGAAGCTGCAGCCCTGCAGGAGGAGATAGAGGTAAACCTCCAACAGCCTGTTTCAGCTCAACTGGCCCCAAAACTGCAACGATTCACAGAAAGAGAAACACAGTGATCCATATTCCAAAGCCTGTAATTAAGAATTAAACAGTGATGGCTGCACAAGACAATGCATGTTGTAAAAGTTGAAAAACAGATAACGAGCTAAATGGCATATCAATGATATATACAGTGGGACAAAAAAGCAATTAGTCAGCCACCAATTCTGCAAGTTTTCCCACTTAAGAAGATGAGAGAGGTATGTAATTTTCATCATAGGTATACCTCAACCATGAGAGACAAAATGAGAAAAAAAAAATCCAGAAAATCACATTGTCGGATTTTTAAAGAATTTCTTTGCAAATTATGGTAGACAATAAGTAATCAAAGTATCAGATCAGTGGAAACTATAAGTGGTCTTGTATGTCTGCTTTTTTCTAATAATCACTCCCACAGTTGATTGTGAAGAACACAGGAGCTTCTTAAAAAAGAAGTTACAGGTCTGTGTGAGACAGAAATCTTTGTTTTTAGGTGACCAAATTACAGATCGAGCAGCAGATCAAACTGAGTTTTAGGATCCTTCAGTCATATAAAAGTGGAACATTAGATCCTTGTTTGCATTTATTTACAAGAAAATATTAGATATTAATGTGAAACAGCTGGAGTGACGAACTGCTGCAGCTGAGTTAAGAAGAAATAAAGAGATTTCTCTCTAAAATGAGACAATAGGATCAGTCTCATGATCCATTATGCATGAGAGACCAGGACAGAAATATATGAACAAATGTAAATGACTTTATTTGAACGCAGCAGTTTAAATGATGACTTAATATATGAGAGGAGACTTCTTGTTTGTTTTCTTCCCTCATTATATGAGACCAACCTCACTGTTGGTGTCAACACTGACCAAGAATCTTCTGTTTCTCCATTTGAAATGGAGCAGAACAGCAGAAAATACAATCATACATATTCAGATAGTTTCAGAATCTGGAATTAAAATGTGGATAACGAAGGAACAAGAGAAGATGGAGAAACAAACAATGGACACACATACACTAGATATCACACTATATATACAGTACATATATATATACACATATATATATATATATATATATATATATATATATATATATATATATATATATATATATATATATATATATATATATATATATATATATATATATATATATATATATATATAACCCTATGTCAACCTTGACCTTCTACCTGAAGTCTGGAAAAGATCATATCCCTCCACACCTGTCCAGTCTACACCTATATAGTGGTTGAGGTCAGTATCTTGGATGAAGGAGATTTAAATCCAAGTCAGGGCAAAAGGCATCGTAATGATATACAGCCTGAGGGCTGTATATGAGGGGAACAATGATAGAGTTATAGCGGCACAAACATTGCCAGGGTCAACAAGGTTCTGTTGCTAAGGACAAATGGACTAAATGGACAAGGGTGGAAAAGACAGACCTGTTGGATAATGCTGCTATACAAGTCGGAGAATGTGATATATATATATATATATACTGAAGAAAAATATAAATGCAACAACTTTTGTGTTGTGATGAACTCAAGATCTAAAAAATTTTCTACATACAAAAATAATTACTGTTCACAAATCTGTCTAAATCTATGATAGCAAGCACTTCTCCTTTGCTGAGATAATCCATCCCACCTCACAGGTGTGCCTTAGACTGCCACAATAAAAGGCCGCTCTGAAACATATGGAGGTCTATATGCACTATATATATATATATATATATATATATATATATATATATATATATATATATATATATATATATATATATATATATTTACACAACACCAATCTTTAACTTGCTTACGCTGATAATGAAACCAAGATGATGACCATGATAAAACCATTCTGCTTGTTCCTGTCATGTATTTGCAGTACAGAGACATAATTTCACTGATCCTTCAGTAATGATATTTGTATTGATTTTCAGTATAATATGATTTTACCTTTAGGTTTGAATCAGAGTAGAAACAGCTGCTTAATTTAGTGAAAACTGAATAAACCCTGGTAGGAAGCTTGTGTATAATTGTCTCAGTAAGCTGCACAATGTCATTTTTACATTTCATTCTTGCTTGAAAGATTTGAAAATGACCAATCTTAATATAAACAGTCAGCTGACTGACTCTTTATTTAAAGCCTTGGCAGTCTCAGATCCATCCCTTAACCCTTTTATTATGCTACAGGTCATTTCAGTTTTCATGTTGACCAAAGTGCTGGTTGTCCTTTCTTTTTCCTCCTAAAATTTTGTGACTTTTCCTCATCTTGGGTCATGAACTGGTGTGTAAAATCTTTGATGTGAAGTAAAATGTCTGTGCAGATTTTGTATATGAAGATGATGTTGCTGGTTATTTACACTTTAATGTGGGTAAATAGCTGTTTAGATACAAATTAAACAACTATTTGATCTCTTTGATGTACTTTGTTTAGATTGCCAAATTATTTGTATTTTGAAACAGAGGCCCAGGTGTGAGTGGAGGTTGAAGAAACTGTGGCATTGATTTTGAACTGGGATAGTGATGCAGAGGAAGAGATTACAGAGACAGAGGATCTTTCAGAGACTGAGGACAATGTTATTGATGATCCAGATTGTCAATTTTCTTCCGATGAGGAGGATTCAGAAGACAAGTCTGCCGTTGTGTCTCCATCAGCTGAAAACCAAGGACTGCAGCAATCATCATCCACAGAGGGGACATGGACATCAAAAGATGATAATATAAAATGGTCCACATCACCACACCAAAGCCGAGGTAGACGTCTTCCCAGGCCCGCCACTCCGTACACGCAGACTACGCAGCCAGCGTAGGGCCCCAACTAGTGAAGGGGGCCTCCGAAATTAAGATTGGGAAAAAAATATATATAATAATTATTACACTAATTAATAGCAAAAATATGAATTAGTTCTCCAGAGTTTTGTATACCATCACTGAAATCGGGAAAATTAAATGTTATTTATTGCATAATAAAAAGACTCAGAGCCCCGCAAATCCTTTGTAAATGGTACAGCGAGTGATGGGAATTCCGGCTCTATTTGGAGAGCTGGATCTTTTGGCTCAGCTCACTAATACGAGCCGGCTCGTTCGGCTCCTCTGTTGCTCCCAACGAGGAGCTGGCTCTTGTCGCTCACTTCAAAGAGTCGGATCGTTCAACTTCAAAGACTCAGATCGTTTTCTTACTGCGATCTGAAACGGCTTTAATGAGCAATTTTCATCAGTTAACAACTTCGACAATTGAAATGAGAGAATACCATCCAAGAGACACCATGAATCTGGAGCTGAAAAGCGAAAGAGGAAAAAAGAGAAAGATGACGAACTTGCATCCCTTTCTAGTAAGTCCGTGTTATACCGTGTTTGTTTGTTTTGCTAACTTAGCGTTACGTGATAAACTCGACAAGCTAGGCTAGGTTATCCCAACTGTAAACAGGATTGGGCAGAGAATAAAATTTAGCTGTAGCATCTTTTCTCTGCTCCAGGGGGGTCGTTGGGGATAACTCCATGGCTGTCCTGGTAGTGAGGAGGAGGAGGACGGGAGTGCCCACAGTGTTGTAGAAGATGTGTTAAAGTCGTGTGTAGTGCAAAAAAATGTTTGGCCACCTTTGGTCATTCACAAAATGCCACTATTGTTTTGTTTAATGTGTAGGATTAGTATATGTTAAATTTTAAGGTATTTGATTTTGTCCTACCATATTAATGTCATTTAAGGGTTCTATTTCATTCTCCTATCATTGTGAAATACAAAGGCTACTATATAACATAATATAACGAAGTGATATTTTTGGTTTGGGTATTTTTATTCAGGTTTTACTAATGAGATATTTTTTTCATTTAAATCATATTCATAGGGTCAATGCTCAAATACATAGACGGACCACCACATCAGCAAGAAGATGAACCAGATGATGAACCATCGACAAGCAGTGCAGTAAGCAGCCAGGCCTCCCTACAAGCTGAGCTTAGGGCCTCCAAAACCTTTGCAGCGGCCCTGCATCTTCCAATGTCATCAAAATGACTCCAGGTCCTACATGATTTTCTGTCACATGAGTTGATGATATTCAATCAGCATTTCAGCTCTTCATATCACCAATAGAGAAGATTATACTGGACATGACCAATTTGGAGGGAAGGCATGTATTTCAAGAGACATGGAAGCCACTGGATCAGACTGACTTGCATGCCTACATCAGAATTCTGGTATTAGCTGGAGTGTACAGGTCAAGGGGAAAATCAACTGCAAGTCCAGGCCAATCTTTCGAGTAACAATGTCTCTGGAGAGATTTCACATATCTTGTGTGATCCGATTTGAGAACCATGACACAAGATCTGGTCGACACGAAAGAGACAAGTTAGCTGTGATCAGAGATGTATGGGATAAATGGCTTGAAATTCTGCCTTTGTTGTACAATCCTGGTCCCCATGTTACTGTTGATGAGTGCCTTCCATTCAGGGGGTGCTGTCCTTTCCGACAGTACATGCCCAACAAGCCTGCCAAGTATGGCATCAAAATATGGGTAGCTTGTGATGCAAAATCTAGCTATGCATGGAATATTCAAGTATACACTGGAAAGTTACCCGGAGAAGGATCTGAGAAGAATCAGGGGATGCGTGTTATGCTGGAGATGAGTGAAGGGCTGCAAGGTCATAACATCACATGTGACAACTTCTTTACATCCTACCGCCTTGGAGAGGAACTTCAGAAGAGGAAGCTGACTATGTTGGGAACAGTCAGAAGAAATAAGCCAGAACTTCCCAAGGAAATTCTGAAGGTGCAGGGCAGACCTGTGCATTCCTCAATATTTGTTTTCAGTGACAAAGCAGCAGTTATTTCATACTGCCCAAAGAAAAACAAAAATGTTCTTGTAATGAGCACAATGCACACAGATGCATCTCATGACATGAAGCCACAAATGATCATTGACTACAACTCCACCAAAGGAGGAGTTGACAATCTAGACAAAGTCATAGCAACATACAGCTGCCAGCGCAAGACTGCCCGTTGGCCCTTGGTGATTTTCTACAACATTGTGGTTGTGTCTGCTTACAATGCCTATGTCCTGTGGACTGAAATTAACCAACAATGGAATGCCGGCAAATTGTTCCAATGTCGGCTTTTCCTGGAACAACTCGGCAAAGCAGGGTGTGATTGTGAGGAATGACTTCTGCTCATAATGGATTGTCCATACCAATTACCGTAAATTCCAGACTATAAGCCGCTACTTTTCGGTAAACTGTAAACACTGCGGCTTATACTACGGTGCGGCTTATTCCTTTTTTTTATTTTTTTTTCGTGATGGGAAGAACATTTTCCCCAGCAACAGTAGACCGATAAAATGAATTAGTAGTTCACAGAGGTCCAATTAAATTGTATGATTAATCACAACTTCATATGCTTTGTGGACTTTGAGAAGGTGTTTAATCATATACTTCGGAGAGTCCTGTGGGGGTTGCTCTGGGAGTAAGGGGTTTCACCCACAGGGTGAATAGGCGCTCCCTTAGAGATAGGGTGAGAAGCTCGGTCTACTGGGAGGAGGTCAGAGTAGAACCAGTGCTCTTCTACATTAAGAGGAGCCAGATGAGGTGGCAAGGGCATCTCGTGAGGATGTCTTTGGGGTTCCCCTGGAAAAGCTGGATGATGTGGCCGAAGACGGGGAAGTCTGGACTTCTCTGCTGAGGCTGCTGTCCCCGTGACTTGACCCGGACTAGCAGAAGAAGATGGTGAAATGGATGGTGAAAATAATAAAGGTGGAGTAGTGAAATACTGATATAACTTCCGATATAACTGGGTTTTATCCCTTTCACACTCAATAGACAAATAAACTATCGTCACTATGGTGACAGAAACATAGAGGAAGTAACACATTATGCGCATGTATGTAAACACACTAACACACACTTGTCTCACAGCAATTCTCATGCATATGAAGAATCCTGGATTGAGCCCTGCTGGGAAACATTAGCTCTTTAGGCCCCTGAGTCTCATTCTAATCCCTCAGGGACCACAAAGGACTGGCTGATGCCCAACACACATTCATGCACACAGATGCATAGAAGGAGAGAGGAACAAAATCCTCAAACTGACCTGTTGCCAAATATGTTGATGGGTTTATTGAGGAGCCAGATTAACACACATAAACAGGGCAACAGTGTACAGTCAGTGGCAGTGAATCCCTGGCATGATTAGCAGGAGTCTTGTCTTGCCAGCTCCCATCATGCTTTGCTTCAATCTCAAGCCCAGAAGGTGAAGAAAGAGGTGGAATAACTGGAGAGAGAAAAACAGCATGATGAAGTAGGAAGAGGTGGGGAGGGAGGAAAATCTAAGATGAAATTATCTGATCTTAAAAGCAGGAAACTTTAAATCTGGGCCCAGGTCTTCATTTAGTCTACTTTACAGGAGAAGGAGAGGGGACCTATAGAAGCCTTTCTGTGTGGAGTTTGCATGTTCTCCACGTGTCTGCGTGGGTTTTCACCGGGTACTCCGGCTTCCTCCCACAGTCCAAAAACATGCTGAGGTTAATTGGAGACTCTACCCGTAGGTGTGAGTGTGTGAGTGAATGGTGTGTGTGCCCCACGATTGGCTGGCGACCATCTGGGGTGTATCCTTGCCTCTCGCCGTAACGCGCTGGGATAGGCTCCAGCAGACCCCTGCGACCCTAATGAGGAATAAGCAGGTATAGAAAATGACTGACTGAAAACTGTACAATGTGTTACTGGAAATTCTCTTATATTAGCTGATATCAGTGGCTGGGTCGCTAACATTGTCTGGTCTCATATTGGGGGTAGTAAATAAAGACTGGTCTCTTATATAGTCCAGGGCTTTTATTAGAACCAAATGTTTTAAGATGGATAATTGAATGCAAAAATATACAAACAAGACTGTTTAGCTCAGTCATGGCTACAGTGGTACGGTGTATGTTTTTAGCTAATGTTGTTAGCCTACCTTTAAGGATTAAAGATGCATATCATAACGCAACAGTAATTTTTCAATTAATGAACCTCGTATTTTATAAGACATGGGTTTATTTTTACCAGTGTTGCTGTGTAGTAGATGTACTCTGCACTTGTAATAGAAAACCTTTAATATTTGTATTAGTAGCACTGCTGCCGTGCAGTTATTTTTTGATTGTCAGTGAAGTCTACTTGTGAAATTCAGTTTTAAGAACAAAATTGCATGTGCTTATTGTTGTGCTCACACACAATTTGTGTTTTGATTCTTAATTCTCAGATAGCTGGGCATTTACCATTCCATCTTGTTAATGTTCAGTGTGCCCTTAGAGGGCACATGCTGTTGTAATACACTGTTGCAATAGCTACTTCTGATGCACTGAAAGTTGAATGACAGAGAATGAGAAGTGAAGTTGAAATAATGATGATGAATGATATGCTCAGTTTCTGCATGGTTAATACTTACTGTTTAGCCATTAATTTACTACATAACACATTCCTCTGCTATACACACACTCAATATCTTGAGTGTGTTCTTTTTATTTTTTTATTTGGCAGCCAACCCCTTACTCAAAACATCTTCCTGTGTACCTGGAAGGATAGAAGTGAAAATGAAATTAGATAAGGAAGGAAAGAAAGAATGAGATATCTGTTTTGTTCAGAAGGGATTGAATCATTTTACTTTTAAATCATGTTTTCTTTTATCTCCTATTTTTCAAAAAAAAAAAAAAACTTGAAATTATTTAAACTGCAATGGGATAACATGAGTCAAGATAATTGTCTATATTTGTCTGATAATTTTAATTCATTGACAAATGTTTGAAATTATGTTATTCTGGCTCTCAAAAGAGAAGCACAACGATCTGATTAGAAACAATCAAAAAAAGAAGAGGAAAACAAACAGCTATGAACAGAAACCATGACTGAGAACTTAAACTTAGATATTAAAGTTGCAAACCAAAAATTATTTGTCTCAAGATCTAATGGCTTGCATGCAGCAATTGCTGTGACTATGCCCTAACCAGCAGGAAAAAAAAAGACACTCTGGCACAAGACAAGCAGAACACAGACTATTTAAACACATGGAGGATAATGGGTAACAGGTGGAGACAATCAGTAATCAAGGCAGACACACAGGTGACACATGAGGAATGGCAAGTGCTCTGGAACGAGAGAAGAGTTAGTATTTTCAAAAAAGAAAATGGCAGAAAAAAAACAAACCTCACGTGGGTATGAAAAAAATCCTACTCAACACTGGATTGAGGTTTTGTTGTTATTCACCTCAATGTGTGAAGGAAGTGAAGACTTTATTCTATTCAAAAACTGGAGCAGTGATTGGAAAAACAAAAATCTGGTTTGTGAAAAAAATCCTCACAACGGTGCTTAGGGCACCCAAATTGTTAGCAATGACTCTGCCACAGCTGCATCAATTATTCAATTAGATGTCATCACTATTACATTTTTCTGTTTGATGATCAACTATTTGGTTCATTTTTAAGAAGAAAATGTCCAAATTCTCTGGTTCCAATTTCTCAAATATGATTATTTTCTGGTTTCTTTAGTCTTCTATAATAGTAAACTTATGATCTTTGGGTTGTGGTCTGTTGGTCTGGACAATATAAGGCATTTTAGATTGAATCTTCAGCTTTGGGAAACAGTGATTGCCATTTTACAACATTTTAGGAACCAAACAACTAATTGATTAATCCTTTTAATAATCAATAATATTAATTAATATTAATAATTATCAGAATAGTTTATGCCTTAAACTGTATTATATGTATATAATGTATGTATTATATACTGTAATGTACTAACTGAGACAGACTCCTTTGTAATGGTTTCTTTTGATTCAATTTGTATGTATAAATGATTTACTTTATTAAATTAATGGCAATTATTTACATGTTACATGTTACTATTATTTGGTAGGCTAAAAAAACAATTATTTTTAAGATAGGCTAATAAAGTCCTGACTCCTGCTCTGTATTTAAACAAAGATAAAATAAAGAATAATAAATTGAATTGTAATGCAGTTTTACAAAACACATACTCAAGATATGATTAAGCACAATAGATCATCATAGAGATAAATAAACACTGCTGAAAAAATAAACAATTAAGAGCCATAATAGTCAGCTTAAACATTTTTCCTTTGAGTTTTCTCACATTTTGTTTCAAAAAATTAGAAAATAAATAAAGATCCTTAGTTGCAGCAGTGGAATCTGCTGTGATTCACATGAATCAAAACTGCTGAACGATCTTTACAGTTAGAATTGCGTCAATTAAGAAATCAACACATCATTAAAGCCTTTTATTAAACATCAATAAAGAGCAATGATCCTCATCCTTCTACAACTGCATCATCATCAGATAAACCTGCTAATATCATCGTACTCCTGCTGCCATCAAAAACACATGCATGCACGCACAAACACACATGGTTAGTTTTCATTACAAAGAGATTTAATCACTCTGCAGCTACTTGAAACGACAGAAATTCATTCTGCAGGAGCAGAGAAGTGACAGCAACAAGACAAAGGTTAATGATCCAGGTTTATTTCTCATTAAAAACCTGGATCATTCGTGACAGTGACAGGCACTGGTTATAACTAAATCAGTCTCATTTAAGAAAATATTCATCAATAAAATATTTGACTTACTGTATTTGTTTGGGTAATTCACATGTTAAAACATAACTTTTGAATACAAACATGAATAACACTGCACAAAATATGATATTAAAGTCAAGGCTGTCATGTTGACCTTTTGTTTAGGGAATTTGAAGGTGTTTCCTCTTTGAAATGGACCACTGTAAAGCATCACTTTTCGTATCGTTCTTTCCTTCTCAGTTAGAGGAGATGACCAGTCAGTCGGGTCTATTTGAGCAGCAGAAGGTCCTCTTGATGCTGCTGCATCACTGCTGGGTTGGGTTACTGAGGTGGAGGCTTGTAAGGTGGAGGATTTGTAAGGGTGGGACTTTGGGATCTCAGCAGTGTATCTGAAGAGAAAAGTGGAGTATTTAACAACAGTCTAATAATAAACATATGATTTCAAGAATAAGATAAAATAATGTAGATGAAAATCCTATGAAATACATGCATGATATAGACTATACTGTACAGTATAATATACAATACACTTTTTATGATATTCAAATTATATTAGCAATTCAGATATTAGTAAATATATAAATTGTATGGCCATTACAGTGAAATGCTAATTAGCAGAGAAAGAATCAGTAAACTGCAGTAAGATATAGCATGTGGGAATGCTAATCTTTGCTCTAATATGAATTAAGTACAGTGATATTAAGTTCAACACTATAAATACACTTTAGATAATATGAGCTAACACAAAAAACAACTAGGCTTACAGCTATAACATGTAAAAAAGAGGATGATTAATAGTATTTTGATTAACTATTACAAGCTGGAAAAACGCTACAGCACCATGGATCAGCTTCTGGTTTTCAAAATAAAATGTTTTTTTTAAATATATAAAATTACAAAATTCATTAAATTTGAATGTAAATACTTGTATCTTAACAAAACCATGAAATTCCATGATCTCACACACTTTCTGAGTCATAAATTCACATGTGTGAGGTTTTGGAACTTTTCACCACTAGAGGTCCTCAGCCATGTTTTGTTTGTCTCTCGTTAAGTTAATTATGGCCACCTGTGTATCGTTTAGTTCCCTTATAAAAGCCTGCTCAGTTTCCTGTTCTTTGCTCAGTCTTGACCTTGTCATTGGTAGAACCACTTGAATGTTCAGAGCTCTAGTTTTTGGCCTGTTCAGTTTTGTTTTCTGGATTAAGTTTTCTTTTTGGGACCCTTGTTCTTTGACCTTCTGTTCTTGGATTGTGACCTTGTTTTTGAGAAATGTTTTTTTTGGACTTTGGACCTTTGTTTTATTTGCTATTGAATCTTCTGAGCGTTGGATTTTGGATTGTTATTTTTGTTGTCGCCTTTGTAAGATCTCCTATATTTTTGACTCAAGTAAAAGACTCTTGAACTGACTTGCCTTGTCTGCCTCGCCTTGTCTGCCTCTCTCTGCAATTGAGTCTCCTCGTTGGCCTTGTGGTTAAGAATCTACCTGCCACACCGGAGACCCGGGTTCAATCCCCGGGCCGTCCTGACAACATGACATCGAAGCTATTGTTCAAAATTGATGTTTACTGTTAAAAAATGAATGAAAAATATTTTAAGTGTGCAAATTGAATACAAATAATCTGTAACCTCATCAGCCACTCACACAACATTACACAAGCATCATCTCCTCAGAAATCATGTGCCAAATACGATAAGTATCCGTTCAAAATTATTAATGAAGTTTTATTTTGGTCTTTAGGTCTATATTCATCTTTCACAATCATAATCTACACAATAATCATCTGAAAATGTTTTGAAATACAATACCCAAAGAGTCATTTGGAAACACTTTTGAAAAACAATACTATCCATTAAAAGTTACAACTATTTCTCTGTTTTAAGTAGCTCTTTGGAATTTTAATCTACAAACATTATTCTACTTCTCATCTGTTTTTAAAGGTAGGGTGGATGATGTTTTCCCAGAGCACTTTTTATCATATTGCTTAAATTCACTGTCACATGCAGATAACAATCAATTAAATGTGCCTGGTGTGTCTGAATAATTAGCGACAATTGGTCAGTTAAAGGAAATAGTGAAAGAAAACGTATATGTTTTGAATTCGACATGTTTACATAAATAAAATGTGACATGTGTGTGTGTAATGGTACAGAGAGTCATACACTTTTATGTTTTTCTCAATCATGGTTCCAGTTCGAATCCTGTCATATGTATATATATTTATATTTTTGTTTCCTTAAAACAAGGCAGAATGGTTCTTTTATGTGGCATGTATTTATTCAAACACTCCAAAGACAAATTGGTGTTTAAGAAATATTTATTGGGGATATTGTTAGACATTCACAGGAAGAGCAGCTTCTTCTCTTCCTGTTTACGTTTTCTCTCACAAGTTGTCAACATTAACAACGTGACTGGATTTTACTTGTACGGTTTCACTATGTGGCACGTTTCCTCAATCAGGACTAAACAGACAATTTCTTCTCTTGCCTCTTCTTACCTACATTTTATTACCTTTTCTTCTTCCTCCTCTGCTTTGCATTCTTTTCTTCTTCCCTCTCTTCCACCCACAATATGTACGGTAACTTTGATTCTGGCTGTGCAGATTCACATAAACAAAACTTAAGTGTTTTCCCAATTGAAGTTCTAGAAAAGAAACTTATCCTTACATCAATTATAAATGCTATGCACCTTTAAATATTATAGTGAGCATATTCATTATGTCTGTATTTATATTTACTTATTGTATTGTTGCAGACATGACAAAAAGCTTTATTATCTCACAATATGATATGAATTTATAACCCAGCATTTATAAACACAGGCATATTATGTTTGGTGCTTATATACATTTAATTTTTATTTCTGTAAAATAGAGGATGGATGGATATAGCTCTAAAAAACAGATAAGAGGTAGAATTATGTTTGTAGGTTAATTTTCCAGAGAGCTATTTCAAAATAAAACAGAGAAAAAATCATTAATAATTTTGAACGGATACTTATCGTTTTTCAAATATTTTGCACATGATTTCTGAGGAGATTATGCTTGTGTAATGTGTGAGTGGCTGATGAGGTTACAGCTTATTTTTATTCAATTTGCACACTTAAAATATTTTTCATTCATTTTTAACAGTAAATATTAGCAATTTTGGACAATAGCTTCCATATCATGTGAATTTATGACTCAGAAAGTGTGTGAGATCATAGAATTTCATTTTGTTAAGATACAAGTATTTACATTAAAATTTAATGAATTTCATAATTTAATATATTTAAAAAAAACATTTTTATTTTGAAAATCAAATAAGTCAAATGAATGATTCAAATGACTTTTTGGGTAGATAATGCTTGTGAAAGTTAAATATAAACCTAAAAAACAGATGAGAAGTACAATTATTTTATAGGTTAAAATTCCAAAGAGTTATTTCAAAATAAAATAAAAATAGTCATTAATAACCTTTAATGGATAGTATTTTTTTTAAATTCAAATGATTATTGAGTAGATTATGCTTGTGAAAGATAAATATAGACCTTAAAAACAAGTAAGGCGTGGAATTATGTTTTAAGGTTAAAATTCCAGAGAGCTATTTTAAAATAAAAAAATAAATAGTCATTTAATTGTCGTTTAATGAATAGTATTGTTTTTCAAATCTTTTTCAAATGATTATTGGGTAGATAATGCTTGTGAAAGATAAATATAGACCTAAAAAACATATGAGAAGTAGAATTATATTTTAAGCTTAAAATTCCAGAGAGCTATTAAAAAATAAAACAAAGAAATATTTGTAATAATTTAGTTTAATGTATACTTATCTTTATATATATTAGATTTTTCACATGGTTTTCTGGGAGATAATGCTTTTGAAAGATAAATATAGACCTTAGAAACAGATGATAGTGTAGAATAGTGTTTGTAGGTTAAAATTCTAGAGAGCTATTTCAAAATAAAAGACATTTGTTAATAATTTTGAATGGATTGTTTTTCAAATATTTGGTACATGATTTTGGGAGGATAATGCCTGCGTAATGTTGTGTGAGTGGCTGATGAGGTTACAGCTTCTTTTCATTCTATTTGCGCACATAAAATATTTTTATTATTATTATTTTACAGTAAATCATCACATTTCATGATTTGATTGAGATACAACTATTTATAATTAAATTTAATGAATTTCATAATTTAATATATCTGTATATTTTGTATCTGTATATACTCCTCAGAAGGATATTCTGTTAATTTGAATTTCCGCCACAATCACTGGGGTTGGTGCATTGATGAGACTTGTGAAATGTTTGGCTTGCTTATATTTACAAAATAATACCAACCTGAATGGGGAATTGCTACAGTTTTCATGACACTATTAAAGTTAGGAACTGAAAAATCAAGGGAATTTGATTATAAAACCAACTTCACTTTGGTAGCTACATTACTATTTTCCAGAACAGCTCAAGGTCTTCCATAGTATAAAATGATAAACCTGACAGTAAATCTGACAGTTACCCCTTTCTATTAATTAATTAGCTAACCATTTTATGTTAATAGGCAATGACTTTATCAATCATTATTCTGCAACAGAAAAAAATGTCATGGCATCATTGTTACTGTAACATCACTGGACCTGGTAACCATCACCCTGTCCTTTTTACCTTTGAATTTGTTTATTTGAATTATTATTTGAACTTGGACTTTAACTGATTCATTCATGGACATTTTATGCATTTCAAGATGGACTTTAATTGATTTTCTTTGCCCTACCGAATAGACTTTTATTTTGATAACAGAAACTGTGGGACTGCGCACAGGAAAAGGAGGACTGGTTGAGGCAAAGCTACACTTGTGTACAAAAGGTTTGAAAGCCTCGCTGATAGGGCACTAAGCGCTTGCATTGTCAGGCAATATTATATGTTTTATCGTTTGTTTTGTGTATTAAGTTCATTGTTTATTTAAAGTTTTGGTCATTCACGGACATGTTTACTTCATTTGATTTCAATAAATGCCCCTTTGACACCAGTATTTGAGCCAACCTGACCATCTATCAGTGGAAGTAGCTACAACGACCTCTGTCTTTGTTACGTTTTCACTCCCCTTCTTTTCCGTTTTTCCATTGCTGGGCAGCAAACAGTTTGGGAAAAGTAAAGGGGGGGGGTGTCTTAGGAAAGTAACCTATCGTCATTATTATTACTACTACAGGCGTTGCTATACGGTTAAATTAAGACATAATAATAATACCAATTAGTTTTGAGAATAATGGAAGTTAAATATTTTTTCCCCCATATTTGGGGCCCCTTGGATGGACGACACCCTTAGCATTTGCCTGTACTGGCTATGATTAAGTAATCGATTAATTGACTAATTGTGGCAGCTCTATTTATTTATTTTACAAAATTATTTATGGATATTTCCTGTTTATCTTCTGTCCGATTTTGCACTCATTCTTGGAAAAGAAAATGGGTGATGGATGTATATGGAACATATGAGATTTAACTGCTCAATAAAAAAAGACAGAAGGGGGTGAAAAAAAAACATCTGTTCATCCTGCTTTATTGAAAACGGTAGAATATATGAATATGCCAATATTATTCAATTCCAGTGTTCAGCTCTTGTCTTTAACCTTTACTCTGAGCCTGTTTACTGCTGTTTGCTCTGTGTGTGTTTGTTATTCTGTCACAAACAAACAATTGGCCTCAGTGACACAATGAGAAGTGGAGGAAATAACAGGTAGATCAACATTGAGTCCACACACACAAAACATTCTTGTCTCATTATCTCCTGTAGCAGGTGCAGCATGTTGTTTTCATCCACTTCTTCAAAAGGAAGAAGAAGCTGAACAAAAGAAGTGCTTTCTCTCACTAAGCAGAACAAATATAAATAAATAGATTCCAAATACGTGGCTGCAACTCAACTGCTCCTACAGCGATTCAATGTGAACTATAATGGTGGAATGAATGCAAAATCGCCTGCTGTGACAGTGCAGATGAATGTAACTGAAATACAGGAGGAGTTTAACTGTGACATCTATAGAATTAAGAAAATAAATGTGTGTGTGTGTGTGTGTGTGTGTGTGTGTGTGTGTGTGTGTGTGTGTGCGTGTGCGCATGTTTGTGTGTGTGTGTGTGTGTGTGTGTGTGTGTGAGAAAGATAACACAGCAATGTTCTCTGAGCATTTTAGATAATTAAAACTTTAAGAATAACTTTGTTAACCTGTTTGGATCTAAAGTTCAACTTCAACCTACATCTAAATTATTGAAATTTCCATTTCCCCCACCTGTAATGGGGAAAAATAGGATGAAAGAAACCTCAGGGAGAGAACCAAAAGACAGAATACCAATAATAAGACTATATAGGTGCTAATATTAATAAAACTAGTCTATATGGGGAGCAGTTGTCCCTTCACATCATTATAAACACATTTATTGAGTTAACTTACCTATTATGTCATTATCAAACACCTTTACTAAATGTTATAATGGATATGTTAGTTAAACTCAATAAATGTTTGTAGTAGTAGAGTAGAGTCATGCTTGTGAAGTTATAATAAAAATTGCAGCACAGTGGTCACAACTTCTTTCCTGATTGTTATTTATTTATATATATATATATATATATATATATATATATATATATGCGACCTTCTTGCTGTGAGGCACCAGCACTAATCCCTGCCCCACCGTGTCGCCCCCACCAGTTCAGTCCAAATAAACACAAAAATTTTAAATAAATAACAATCAGGAAAGTTGTGACCACTGTGCTGCAATTTTTATTATAACTTCACAAGCATGACTCTACTCTACTACTACAAACATTTATTGAGTTTAACTAACATATCCATTATAACATTTAGTAAAGGTTTGATAATGACATAATAGGTAAGTTAACTCAATAAATGTGTTGTTATTGTTATTTATTTAAAATTTTTGTGTTTATTTGGACTGAACTGGTGGGGGCGACACGGTGGGGCAGGGATGTGTGCGTGTGTGTGTGTGTGTGTGTTTTAGAACACACATTTTTACATTTTTATTGAAATTTAAGCAGTTTAATTCCAATGAAAACCTTATAGATTTATTAGACCCCGTATGTTTTACTGTATATATAACAGGAGAGACTGTATTAATACTGTCCCATGATTCAAAAATGCTCAATCCACCGAGAAACATACACAGCCTGTATTCAGAAACTGTGCCTTAAAACAAGCAGTTATGACTTACATGAAGTTGTGATGTCACTACTTTACAGTCACCACCAACACCCCCCACAGCCATTTAAAGAGGAGGAAGGGAGGCTTAGAAAGAAGCTTGGTGCTTAATATATGGTATGGTACTTCAAATCTTGTTAGGGATGTCAAAATACCAAATAAAAACCTGATTAAAAGCTGCATGCTCAAATTTAAGAAAGAAAATCAATTCGCACCAGATTTTAAGCCGCAGACCCAGGCTCCTTCAAATTTATGTCCATTTGTTAGATTTAAAAAAATAAAACATTGTGTTATTCTTCTTAAGCATTGTTCAGGTATTTACCCAGAAAGATATTACTTTTTTATTTAATCTGCTTAGTAACATTAAACAAATGAATTACATACATTACACATACATTATAGCATACGTTTGTATTGGAACACACAACTAGTATTCCAGATTCTTCTAATAACTTTTAACTTAATAACTTAACTTATAACATACTTACCAAACTTATAATTTATAACATATACCACATACTGCATCCTACCAGAAAAAGTCACTCATCGCCTTCTTCATCTTTCTCCTCCACATTAAAACCATCAAAGTCCTCTAATTCAGTGTCCGAATGGATGCCCCAGGATCTCATCACTCACTACAGTCTCCTCGCTTTCAATGTCACTTGAGTGCACGCCGTCTTCTTCATCGCACAGCAGCCCAGCCTTTCTAAACCCGTTGGTGATGGTTGTTTTGACACGACTCCATGCATTTAGGATCCACTGGCAAAGACTCATGAAGTACTCATTCATTTTATTGGTCTACTGTTGCTGGGGAAAATGTTCTTCCCACCACGAAAAAAAGAATAAGCTGCACCATAGTGTAAGCTGTAGTGTTTAATATGTATATGTTTAATATTAATAGCGAAAAAGTAGCGGCTTATAGTCCAGAATTTACGGTACCTGACCCAAGTAATTTGTGGAAAGTTGATCCAAACATTTCCTACAAGTGCCAGTAGAAAGAAAGAAAACAAAAAGGAAGACAGACCACTTAGAATAAAAAATGTTCTACTTTACTACATCTAAAGATCTTATTCATGGTGGGTCGGTGAGTTGGTGCAAAGGTTGAGGCTGACTGATCACATTCCTGCTGTTTGCTGTGTTCTGACAGCGATTAGTTACAACAGCTGTGTTAAACCAGAATTTGTGGTGAATATGTGTCCATGTTTGCAGCTGGAAGTTATCACACTAACTCACACACTAACTCAATCAGACAGCATTTAACCTAGCTCAGTATTAATTTCAGACAAGTGCAGGTTTCTGTTTCTGGACTTAATCCAAGAGGTGAATTACTCTTATCTCTAATTAATTTAAAACTAATTTCCTGCATCTGTCCACCACCCAAAACTCGCGGATTTAGTTAAAAATGCTAAATGTGGGGGAGAAAAACCAAAACTTTGCTCCCTTAACTGAATAACGATGCATTTGTTCCACTTCTTAGCCGCTCAGTGACTGTTGTAATGCCAGCGAGTCCGTGATGAACATTAAAGCCTCAGATGTGATTCCAGAAATCTCCTGATCAGCAGCAGGAAGCGAAACACAGACTGTTTGAGTGCTGTTTGCTTCATTAAGATGCTTGTTAGCCAGGAAACACAATTAGGTTTATGTTGGGAAACTAATGGCAAGGTTAAAGTTCGGCAGAAGTTTCTGAACATGTTTTATGTTTGCTGTCTTCTTTGCAACTTTCAGCAGATTCGTCAGCAGAAACACAGTAAATAATTCAGTGTGAGGTTGGTACAAAGTTTCAAGCGAGTTCTCATATTTCTGATGATCACTGGGTTCTGAATGTAATTAGTTATAATTTTCTGAATTTCATGGTGAATCTGTGTCATGTTTCAGGTGGGATGAGTCATATTGACATTGGAGTTGAACCCAAAGGCAAAAAAAACAGAGAGAGACAGAGAGAGATTATTTACTGTGTGAATATTCTGCAGCAGCACGAAGGCCAACAAAATAAAACTGATTCTCAAGCTGGTGTCATCTTAAAGCAGGAAGGACAGAATCAAATCAGGATTCTGAGGCAGCAAAGCTAGTAATTTTGACTCATGGGTCAATGATAGAATGTGGTAAACATTAGTTTCTCCTTGAAGGAGACACAAACGTTTCAAAGCTTCTTTCAGATCAGAATCCACAGCTGCTCAATATCTCACACTGGAAATATAGATTTTTACTGGAGGAAAATCAGAGGAAGTTCCTTTTTGTTTTGTGATACTGCGCTAAAATTTTCATTGCTTAGTAGAGGCTCAGTGCTGCAGTGAAGTATATATCTTCCCAGAATGCACCTAGTTGGCCTGAGGAAGATATTTACTCATTTACATTGACTTCAGCCAAGTACACAAAGTAAAAAGGAGACTGCTGCTCAACTGGAGGTAAAAAAAAAAGCTGCAGAAAAAAAGCTGAACTAAATGTGTAACAGAATAGTGTATTTTAGAGCTGCATGAATTAGTCGATTAATCAATTAGTTTCAAACTGTTAGTTGCAACTATTTTGATAATCAAATTGATTTGAGTCATTTTTAAGAAGAAAATATCCAAATTCTCTGCTTCCAGCTTCTCCAATCCGATTATTTTCTGGTTTCTTTAGTCTTCTATAATAGTAAACAGATGATCTTTGAGTTGAAAAAACATTTGAGGTTGAATGCTTTGGGAAACAGTGATTGACAATTTATGAACCTATTTAATAATCAATTAATTATTTCAATAATTGATGGACAGATGATAGATAGATGTCAACAGGTAATCTTGTTTCCATCTTGTTTTCGATTAAATAAACTTTAAGAAACATAATCTGTTGACGTTTTCTCTGCAGACAGTAAACTGAACTTTGGATGCTTTTCTGTCAGATGCAGGTGACGACTTTTAAACACAGCTGAAACACAAATAATTATTTCTCTCCACTCATGTTTCCTTTTCAGTTGTTCAACTCCCTCCTCTGAAACCTGACTTGTCCGTGAACTTCTCTCCCTCTAAAAGTATCTTACTCTTAATTTGGTCTCTTTGCTCTTTCCTGCCTTGTTTTTCCTCCCCAGCTAAATCAGTCATTCCCCTCAATTTCTCTATGCACTGATCTAATTAGAGCATCGTTCCCTGTGACTCAAACCATCCCCTGTCCCACTCAAACCATCAGAGCCCAGGTTACATAATGGATGAGAGGAACTGTGTGTGTGCATGTGTGTCCTCGGGGACTAGCCTTTGCTTTAGTAATGGATCATTGTCATCCAAGCTGTTGCCTGAAGGACCCTTCGTGTGAGCCAGGAACTCATCATTCTACTCAGGCATCATTCTACCCCACGGGCACCACGGGGGCCTGTCAGACATTTAGCCTGAAGTAACAGGTAACAGGCCAACTCCCAAACTGCCACAGGCAACAAAAACACACAGCCACAACAGAAACATGTCTGCACTGCAAAAAATATAATCTAAACCACTGAATATATCTGGGATTTGGGGCAATTAGTCCAATGTTGAGTGGTACTTGATCTTGTGGTATCTTGAATTATCTGATACCTTAACTGTTTTAAGATCGCAAACTGAAAACAGATGAAGATAAGATTATTTACTCTTGTTTTAAGAAAAAGAAGAAGAAAAAGGTTTTTTTTAATTGTAAAATGAAAACAAGACTATTTAATGTTTAAGAAAACAAGATTAAAACAAGATGAAAACAAGGTTCCTTAATCTTATTTTAAAAAGACCAGATGTATGTGTATGTATGAAATGAATGATCTACTCATCATTGGATTTATTGTACCAAAGGCAGGTTATTGTCACTTTTTGCAGTGTGTAACTGGCTCAAACTTCCTGACTGATGAAATGTTCCAGTTTAAATCCTTGCAGTGTTTTAGCCAGAAAGCTGATGTGTTTTCTGTCAGACAAACTGATCAAGGCACAGGAGGAGAAACAAGATCAGGCAAACAGGAGCTGGAAACTTCATTATGACCAACATTAAATATGGATAAACTCATTCCACTAATCAAAATATAGACAGAGGAGCCAGACGAGGAGGACGAGTGGAGGAGGCAAAGAAGGGAACTTGAGAACTCACAGGGTGATGATAACACATCTTCCTTAAAGTCACAGAAAGAATGTGTGTGTATCTGACTGACTGCAGACTGATTTATATTTGCATTAATTTTATTTTGTGTATTTTATTTTATTACTGATTAAAGCTTTTGTTAAGTTTTGTTTTTTATGTCCTGTTACAGCCTGTGTATGCGACGGTTTAATACACTCATCCACATATAATCACACAAAACCTATGATGGGATAGGATATGTGCATGTGCACATACGCGCGCATACACACACACACACACAGTCTCACACACACACACAGCTGTCTGAAAGCTGTTTGTCATTAGGATGTGACTTTGGTCAGACTTTGTCCTGTCTGGATCTGGAAGGACACGCTGTCTCTCTCTCTCACACACACCGCACACACACACACACACACACACCAGCAGCAGAACACTCTCACCCCTAAATGACGACAAAAGCATCCTTTTGTCCATTTCTTCATTTCTATCGTCTCCTTTTCAATCACATTTAACAACATTTTACGACAAATCACACAGCAGCTTCTGAAAAGTATTTTTTTCATTAATGTCAAAATGCTTTATTCATTTTTTTTTTCTTTATTGAATCAGTGTGGGGTGACAAGGTGGTACAGTGGTTAGCGCTGTTACCTCACAGCAAGGTTCATGTCCTTTGACTGGGACCTTTCTGTGTGGATTTTGTATGTTCCACCCATGTCTGTGTGGATTTTCTCCAGGTTCTCTGGCTTCCTCCCACAGTCGATAAACATGCTTAGGTTAATTGGAGACTCTAAATTGCCCATACATAGGAGTGTGAGTGAATAGTGTGTGCACCCTACAATAGACTGGTGATTTGTCTGCATGTATCCCTGCCTCTTGCCCGAAATATGCTGGAATTGGCTCCAGCAGACCACTGAAACCCTATTGAGATTATAGAAAACGGATGGATGGATGGATGGATGGATGGATAAATAACACAATAAATGGGCATCTTGTATACAAACTGGCATTTGATGGGTTAAAATCCTGAAAATGATGATGGAAATGTTTTTTTATGATTAAGACTGGGAAAAGTGGAGGCAAATCAGCTTAAGTCAACAGTTTAACAGCAAAATAATTGTCCTGCTGTTGGGATCAAAGGTGATGTTGTGCCCACAAAAGTGATAAACATCTCCAGCTGCCCAGCTGAGCCTAGAACGTGTGACCCTTCCCCCAACAGGAAACCCTGTTTCAAACTTTCAGGGGATGTCACCAGAGGTATAAAGGCACGGCCTTTTGTCCCTCTCGCTCTTCAACTCTCTTCTTAAACACCAACTCCACACTCTCTCCCGGGCTCCTGTTCATCAGCAGAGCACCGCTCTGTAGCAGAAGAAGCTGCAAGACTGAAGCCTTCAGCAGCTTCTCTCAAAGGGATTATCCAGCCACTTTCAGCATCTCATGTACCTGCAAGTGACCAAGGACTCAACAACGAGCACCACTGAAGCAACTCAGGCCTGGATCTTCCAACCAGCAACAATAATTAACAAAGAGCAACGCGACCTACACGACCGATCTACTCCACAACGAACACCACAGTTTCAGAGAGCATCCCTTCTTCTTCCTTTCCTCTGGTAACATGACTTGGGAAGAACAGAACATTACCAAACACGGTTAAGCAAGACTGTTGAACTTTGTTAATGTGATGAGATCATAGGCTACAGTTCACTGTGTTTTAGCTTTGGAAGAAGGTTTAGTCTGATGTGTCTGGTCTGTTGTACTTGTGTAAGGTTAGAGATGCAACTAATGACTATTCTTAATAATTAATCAATTTGTTGTCTGGTTCATAAAGTGGTATGCAATGTCAATGTTTCCCAAAGCTAAAGATTCAACCCAAAGTGCCTTTTTTGTCCAGACCAACAGTTCACGACCCAAAGATCAGCAGTTTACTATTATAGAAGATTAAAGAAACCAGAAAAAATCTGTTTTGAGGAGGTGGAAGCAGAGAATTTAGACATTTTCTTCTAAAAAATTACTAAAATCTGTTTATCAAACTAGTTGGTGATTAATGTAATAGGTGAAAAGAATTGCTTAATTAATTGTCAGTTGCACTGTAATCATAAACATCTTCAGTAAACCTTTGTGGATCATAAAGTATTCACTGCAGCTGAATGAAATCTCAAAAAGGATTTAGTGATATGTAATGAATAAGATATTTTTTCTGAATAATCCAGAGCTGATCTGTGAGATAATCAAACATCGAGATGAAATTTAGTGAAAATCCAATCGGGACAATCAAATCATTATTGTTTCCTTCTCCACATTCTCACACATGGTACATAACATAATTGTATTTCCCATGCTGTCAAATGTCAAACCAGCTGATCACATCTGCTGTTGTCATGTAACCAAAGGCAAAGCTACATGTCATTCCTGTCAGCCTATCATCTTAGAGCTGTCTGTTTAGAAGAGGTTGTCTCCACTGATCTAGAGCTAATCCTCCTGATCACACACCCTCCGCCTCCCCATCACTGCCTTTGGTCGATCTGGGCATCAGCTCATTGGTCCATCTCTCCATCTCATTAGTAACAGCAGTGTTCAGCCATTACCACCATCAGTGATGTGCCTAGCATTTTCATAAGCTATGAGTTTCAGGCCTACTGTGAAATCAGAAGCCTGTGTCTTAGTGATCAAAGCCACATAAGGACCCCCCACCCTGAGGTCCCTAAAACAGTAATGGCTGAGAGTGAACCAACTGTGATCAGCTGACCCACCAGACTGTGTCACAGATGCTACCAGCAGGGGTTCCACAGGAAGTCCACTGCTGATTGGCTGTAATGCGCCACTAAAGCAGTGATGTCACTAAAGCTATAATAGTATGGACTTACCTCAAAATTATGCTTCTCATTCTTATCGACGGGTGTGGAGACAGAAAGCATATCCATCTCCGCTCAAATCATCCTGCAACCACTGAGTGCAGCAGTTTTAATAACCAATTGCTTACACAGAACCTGAAGGCTTTAAAGAAGAAGTTCCTCACTGGATGAGTTTGCTTTCCTCCTTCAACCTCCGCTTGGTCTACGGTCACCCCCAGGCCAAATCTGTTTTCCCCACGTCTATGAAACAAGGACAGCCAAGAAACACAGGACTGTGGACAAAGGACAAGGGGCTGTGAGAGGATACCAGCATGCCAGTGAGTCACACAATGGACAGCCAGCAAAGAATGTGCTGCAACTCTGGCTTAATGAAACCCTGAATCAACAAATTCCAGATTTTGCCTTCAGAACTGTCTCAATTCTTCATGGCATAGATTCAACAAGTTGCTGGAAGCATTCCTCAGAGAGTTTGGTCCATATTGACATGATTGCATCACACAGTTGGCACAGATTTGTCGGCTGCACATCCATGATGCGAATCTCCCGTTCCACCACATCCCAAAGATGCTCTATTGGATTGAGATCTGGTGACTGTGGAGCCATTTGAGTACAGTGAACTCATTGTCATGTTCAAGAAACCAGTCTGAGATGATTCCAGCTTTATGACATGGTGCATTATCCTGCTGAAAGTAGCCATCAGAAGTTGGGTACATTGTGGTCATAAAGGGATGGACATGGTCAGCAACAATACTCAGGTAGGCTGTGGTGTTGCAACGATGCTCAATTGGTACCAAGGGGCCCAAAGAGTGCCAAGAAAATATTCCCCACACCATTACACCACCACCACCAGCCTGAACCGTTGATACAAGGCAGGATGGATCCATGCTTTCATGTTGTTGACGCCAAATTCCGACCCTACCATCCAAATGTCGCAGCAGAAATCGAGACTCATCAGACCAGGCAATGCTTTTCCAATCTTCTATTGTCCAAATTCGATGAGCTTGTGCAAATTGTAGCCTCAGTTTCCTATTCTTAGCTGAAAGGAGTGGCATGCTCTTCTGCCTATCTTGGTTGTAACGGGTGGTTATTTGAGTCACTGTTGCCTTTCTATCAGCTCGAACCAGTCTGGCCATTCTCCTCTGACCTCTGGCATCAACAAGGCATTTCTGTCCACAGAACTGCCACTCACTGGATATTTTTTCTTTTTCGGGCCATTCTCTGTAAACCCTAGAGATGGTTGTGCGTGAAAATCCCAGTAGATTCTGAAATACTCAGACCAGCCCTTCTGGCACCAACAACCATGCCACGTTCAAAGTCACTCAAATCACCTTTCTTCCCCATACTGATGCTCGGTTTGAACTGCAGGAGATTGTCTTGACCATGTCTACATGCCTAAATGCACTGAGTTGCCGCCATGTGATTGGCTGATTAGAAATTAAGTGTTAACGAGGAGTTGGACAGGTGTACCTAATAAAGTGGCCGGTGAATGTATATATATATATATATATATATATATATATATATATATATATATATATATATATATATATATATATAATCAAACAGTCAAAAAAGTAACAGGGTGTAGTCACCATCTTGCATCTTGTGACCTCTCAAACATGCACATATACAGATACACACAGACACACACATACATACGTATGTACACTCACTGTTTGTTTGGTTTTGTTTTTTCATATGTATGTTTAAACTGTTTGTTTAGCTGTAGTTTAGGTTAGGTTATTAACAACAGTATTAATTGTAAATTAATTACTGATTGCCAGATAAATTCTTTTTTTTATTTAAAGAATAAGCCTCCTAGTGTTTGACTGCATATTGTAACAAAGAGCTGGTTGACTGGGCCCATGCACAAATTCAAACCTTCCATTCTGTTCCCCTTATTATTAACTGTATGATCTAGGACATAAAGGTAATTATAAGTAAACAAATATTGTGAGACTGACTATTATAGTAAACAACTATAACTATATGATTAGTCCAGTTTATCCAGTGGATAATTTGATTAATAGAATCAATTTAATTTATGCTAATAACTATTTCTGCCCCCTACAAATCCCCCATACCAGTGTCTGGACTTTGGGGATCTATCTGCAGAGCATCAAGGATGAGGCCCTCTCTATTCCAAATATCTAACCACCAAAGATTTTATCAATTTTAATAGTCAGCATTGCGCAATAAATATAATTTTCAATTCGCAGTCTCACCTGATTGAACTGACTTGCATCAGAGATTTTTGAATTAGATCTCTTTAAAATGAAAGGTGCTCATGGAATATTTATGGCTCACTAACATCAGGCTGAGCTTAAATATTTGTGCTAAACTGGATTGACACAGCTCTCAAATGGCATCATGCCTTCAAATATCAGATCACACATGACACCCACACTTTACAAATATATAAAGGATAAATTCAACACCATGTGACATTTAAACATAAATAAATTTAACTTTGAGCTTCTAAAATCTATTAGAAGCTGTGGAGCTCAGCTTCATCAGCTGTGTGTTTATACTCTGCACTCTTAAAGTCCATAATGTCTCCTCTTGTTACTCAAAACTATTTCATGTTACCTTTAGATTGTTGGTCACGTTCCTGCTGCACTAGACCTGCAACAATTGATCGATTAATCAATTAGTTCCTAACTAGGTGTGACTTGTGTGCAGAATTTAGTTACTTTTGGGTTACCTTAAGGTGCAAAAATAAATCATTTAGAGAGGAGAGGAGAAGAAGAAGAAGAATATTTCCAGAAACAATTGGGCCCTAATAAGAGGAGGATTTATCTGCAGAAAAAAGCAGGCAGAACTTCATCCTAATGCTAATGTGCTTGTTTCTAATGATGTGTCTGTGTGTAACTGTTTTGCTGCTTTTCAAGTAGCAATTTCCAGTGTGCAGACCCTGTTCTTCATTCTAAACAGTGTGAAAACTCTACGACAAGCAATTACAAAGACAGAGCAATCATTTCTCTAAACGCGTGCACACACACATACACACTCAGTGCAATATCCCACATGCCTTCTCTCTCTCTCTCTCCCTCTCTGTAAAACACACAGACAGCAGTTAAGAGGCTGTTTGTAGTCCGGTTATTTTCAGCCAAAATGGGGTCAACCAAGGACAAATTCCAAGAAAAGTAACTCATTTTATTTCCTCAATCCCGAGTAAGGAATAAAAATCCATAAATAATTCCTTTGGGGGAAGGTTTGGAAAAAGACCCAAATATACCTATTTATACTTGTGAACAGGGAAAAAAATGTTTAAAATTGTTTTTTAACATGAGAAAATGTTGCATAATCTAATTATATACACGCTAATTTGTATAAGTGCCACAATTGATGTAAATATTAGAAATAAACAGGTGAAAATTGATTGTATGTTGTTGACAGTTTACGGTAAAAGACATTCATAGATTCAGTCATTCGAGGCCACTCAGCTGTCGGTCAACTGTCACTGAGCTATCAAGATTTTTTTTGGGATTACTCGACAGATATTAATAAAACAAACCTGCTTTGACTCCAGTTTATTGGGAACATTTGGATGTGTGTTCAGCTACTTACATTAATGTTTAAATCTGTTGTGGTATTTATGCAAATTAGCACAATTAGATTATACACTAGGGGAGGATGTGGAGAGAGTTGGGCGGCAGTCGGAGGCAGGGACCCTGGCGGTCCGACCCCCAGCTGCAGAAACTGGCTCTGGGGATGTGGAATGTCACCTCTCTGGTGGGGAAGGAGCTTGAACTGGTGCGCGAGGTCGAGAGGTACCGATTAGATATAGTCGGGCTCCGGAACCAGTTTCCTCGAGAGGGGTTGGATTCTCTACCACTCTGGAGTTGTCCCCGGTGAGAGGCACAGAGCTGGGGTGGGAATGCTTGTTTCCCCCCAGCTTGGTGCCTGTACATTGGGGTTCACCCCTATGGATGAGAGGGTAGCTTCCCTCCGCCTTCGGGTCGGGGGATGGGTCCTGACTGTCGTTTGTGCCTATGCGCCAAATGACAGTTCAGAATACCCACACTTTTTGGAGTCCTTGAAGAGGGTGCTGGAGGGCGCCCTTTCTGGGGACTTCCTCGTCCTCCTGGAGGACTTCAATGGTCACGTAGGCAATTACAGTGTGAGCTGGAGAGGCGTGATTGGGAGGAACGGCCCCCCTGATCTGAACCCGAATGGTCTCTCGTTGTCGGACTTCTGTGCTTGTCATGGATTGTCCATAACGAACACCATGTTCAGGCATAAGGGTGTCCATATGTGCACTTGGCACCAGGACACCTTTGGCCGCAGTTCGATGATCAACTTTGTTGTTGTGTCGTCGGACTTGCGGCCTCATGTCCTGGACACTCGGGTGAAGAGAGGGGCGGAGCTGTCAACTGATCACCACCTGGTAGTGAGTTGGCTCCGATGGTGGGGGAAGAGGCTGGTCAGACCTGGCAGACAAAACGTTCTGTGAGGGTTTGCTGGGAAGGTCTGGATGAATCTCCTGTCAGAAAGAGCTTCAACTTGCACCTCCGGGAGAGCTTCACTCAGGTCCCGGGGGAGGCGGGGGACATTGAGTCCGAGTGGACCTTTTTCCACGCCTCTATTGTTGAGGCAGCTGACCGGAGCTGTGGCCATAAGGTCATCGGTGCCTGTCGTGGCGGCAGTCCCCGAATCCCCTGGTGGACACCGGCGGTAACGGATGCCGTCAAGCTGAATAAGGAGTCCTACAGAACCTTCTTGGATCTTCTGTGGGTCTTCTGTGGGGAAGACTGTGGGGAGCAACGGATCGGTGTGGCGTTCGGTGTGGCGATCTGTGTGGCCCTGCATCGGTCCATCGTGGTGAAGAAGGAGCTGAGCCGAAAGGTGAAGCTCTTGATTTACCAGTCAATCTACGTTCCTACCCTCACCTATGGTCACAAGCTTTGGGTAGTGACCGAAAGAACGAGATCGTGAATACAAGCGGCCAAAATGGGTTTCCTTCGCAGGAACGCCTTGGGGTCCCCCCCGGAAAAGCTGGAGGAAGTAGCCGGGGACAGGGAAGCTGAAGCTGCTACGGATAAGCGGGAGAAGACGAGATGAGATTATGCACTGCCTGCTCATGATAACAATCAATTTCAATAAACCTGTAATATATTTTGTTTGTCTTGACATTAATAAGTAATAAGTAACTAAGTAATTTCCAAGGTGATATCTAAAGGTTCAAATCTTTACCCTATTCACATGAGAAAAAGAATTGGTTAAATTCGTGACTTTTTCCAAACTTTCCCCAAATGAGATTAATGAGATTCTTCAGACTTTTTTTCCTGACTCAGAACATATTGAGGAAACAAAATCAGTTGAGTCTGCTTCTGTTGCAGCTTTTTTTTCATTAAGTGACCAGACTGTTGTGGATTTGGCAGCTTCTAAAAGGTTATGTAGAAAGAACATGGACATGAAACCAATGAGGCTGTGTGTGTGTGTGTGTGTGTGTGTGTGTGTGTGTGTGTGTGTGTGTGTGTGTGTGTGCGTGTGTGCGTGTGTGCGTGTGTGCGTGTGTGCGTGTGTGTGTGTGTGTGTGTGTGTGTGTGTCACTGTCTCTCACCCTGCCTGTCAATCTCTGTGGCTGACGTGGACACACACACTGGGCTGCCATCATACTGTCAGCAGTTGCCGAGTCAGCTGGACGTCGACCTCTTCAGCCGTCAGACGACTGAATGACATCTGGTAACAAGAAGAGAAGAGTTGAACAACACGTTTACACGTAACATTTATAGAACAACTTTCAGTCTGATTTTATTTCAAAAGTACATGAAAATGTCCATAAAAATCTGTGAATGTACATGTGTGATGTCACATAGCATGATAAATTTGTAATATATGTATAATTATATGATTTTATTACATTAACTAAAGTGCCCCACGATAGGCTGGCGACCATCTGGGGTGTATCCCTGCCTCTTGCCATAACGCGCTGGGATAGACGCCAGCAGGTATAGAAAATGACTGACTGACATTAACTAAAGATTAATATGGTAGATCCTATTTTGAATTATGTAATTTCTGTAATTGTTATTATTGTAGTATCAGCACTTACACCTACACTTAATACATGTATTTGTCATTAAAAAGCCAAACACAATACATAAAATATCTACTAGAGTTATGAATTGTATTTTATTTATAGAATGTTATTTTATGGTATTTTATCATAGTTCACTGTTTTCAGCTTAATGACATAAAATAACTGCAGCTATACACTAAGTATGGAAGCATTTTCATTTGTTTGGACTGACACTCAATTTACACTTGCTTTTCTTTAATTAGTCTTCATTTTAATTTTAGATACCAATAAAATAAGTAAAAATAGCAGAAGATACAAACAATCTCACATACACAAGGGCATGAGCACACACACACACACACACACACATTTTCTCTAATCTCTTGGGGCTCGTCTCTCCCTCTTTTAGCCTTTCATAGACTAATTTTAAATTAACATCTGCTTCTACTTATGAAAAAGGAACCTGGAGGATTCATTTCAATTAGAACAGAGAGAAGCGATGGCTTAATTCATTTAGAGGGAGATGAACTCTGAAAACTAGGCTGCCTTTAGCCAAAAAACATTTTGTGGGCCAACATTTCCTTTTAATGTAAACCCAGATGAAGACTTGATGCAGAAAGCTGTTATAAATGTTAAAGACTCTGGGATTAAAAAACAAAACATGTCTTTCATCTCACTCTGATGACTTTTCTTCCTGTAGCTGAGCCTCGAAGATCTGATAGTCTATTAATAAAGTCTGAGATTTAACTTCTCTAAACTACAGCTAAGTTTATATTCAATAGAATAATAGAAGATCTGTATTTCTTTGTAGAACATTTTTCCAGGCTGCCACTACCGACTATTTTGATAGTTGTTTATGAAATTATTGAAACAAATAATCAATTACTTGTTTGGTTCATAAAATGGTGTAAAATGGCGATCACTGTTTCCCAAAGCTGAAGATTTACCCTAAAATGGAAAACTTTGAGAAGCTGGAAGCAGAGAATTTTGGATATTTTAAATTATTCAAATCAATTAAACAATTGTCAAATTAGTTGGTGATTAATGTAAAAGTTGGCAACTAATCGATTCATATTTTATTTATGGTATTTTATTGGTAGACAGCTGCAGCAAAGAGACTCTTCAGTTACCCATTTTCATTTTTAGTCTAGTTACCTAACCTACTTTTGGATATTTAGGCTCAATCTAAGAAGCAGGTCCTATATGCACAGGTGCTTGTTCATGCTGTAACGTTAGAGCAATGTCAGCATAACGTCAGCATAACGTCAGCATAACGTCAAACTAATGCCAGCATAAAATCAGAATAAAATCAACGTAATGTCAGAGTAACATCAAAGTAACGGCCAGTATAATACAACCTTGTGCTAAAGTTGCATCAACCTATCACAGAGCAGAATCAGTCAGAGCAGTGAGGCACAAATCAACCAGTGTTTTTTTTTAATCTGCCGTACTGAAAACGTATCATAAATTGTAAGTTATACAAATCAATGATTTCAGTTTAAACTCAGATATTTCAGCAGCATGTTTGATCTGACAACTTTCTTTTAAGACCAAACTCTATTTTATCCAGAGAATTCTGACAAACACAGTCTTCAAGGTAAAGAAGTGACTCACACATTAATATGATGACCATGTGTGTGTGTGTGTGCCCTCCAGATGGACCTGAACAGAGTGCAGCAGGTGTTGCTGCTGCCAGCGCCATTGGTTGAGAAGGACAGAACATAACAGCTTTCATACAAACACCCTGAAACCTGAATATAACAGGACATGGACAGTTTCCAGATATCTGTGTGTGTGACAAGGACAGACTATCAGCTTTCAGACAAAATATAGTTCTATGCTGTGTCCCTGTGTGCAGAACAGAAGATGAATGAATCCCACCGTCCTCAAGGCTGAACTGTTGATGTCGATGTAGTCTATTGCACAACACGTGTATTTGTGTGACTTCATGCTGTCAATCATAATTTGTTAGTCAATCAATTCCTCAGTAGATCATTGAGAAGTTAAGTAATGCTGAACACACTTCATACTACAAATGCATAGTAAAATTAAAACAAAGGAAATAATTCAACAGAAATTTTCATGATTTTTTCATTTATTGGAATTTTTCTCCTGGAGTGCTGGTTCATTGTTAATATTCATAAAAGGCTACATTTGAGCATTCAATGGTAGTTAAATATAATTAAAACTAATAAGAAATGAAATTTGAATAGGAGTATATTTTAATTGTTTAGGTTCTATTGTTTTTTAGATCACCCTCTGTGTCTGTGTGATGATATAATTTACCTGTAGACTAATTGGACAAAAGTAGCTGCAACAAATAGACAAATTTTCCTGCTCCTGTTCAGCAGCGACGGAAGGCTGCATCTTTTTATTTCATACAAAGACACAGCAGGAGGCAAACGTGTGGGCGAAGGACTGTTGTAGTTTATGTGTGTGTGTGTGTCGTCACATCACAGCCCAACATGAAGTCAGTGTGTTTTCACTCTGATGTGTCAAAAGGTTTTACACAGCAATAGCATTGTCTTGTATTGTGCCACCTCCCTAAAGGCCCACACGCATGTGCACACACAAACGTAGACTCGTTGCCCATATGGTGTTTTCCTCAACACAAATAGGCAAAGCTGTTAGCTGTTAGAGATAACAGAAATATGAAAGAGAAGTAGATGAACAGCGAGAAAACAGGCACTATTTGAGAATTCACTGTAAGAGGAAAGAAAAAATGAGAAAAAGAAAACTAAAGCAAAAAGATTATTTCCTTATCCTGTGTCACAAATTCTTGGTTTTATGTATTGACTCCATCTCACCATTATTAAAACATTCATACATTATCATGATTATCTATCAGACGTCCTCAGTTTTCGACAGATGTTTTCACAGCAAAACTCATTTCAGATTCTGAAAAGAGAGTGATGTGCAGTGATGCTGAGAGATAAACAGCTGACAGTCACAAACACCTTTAACACAGCTCATTACAATATGGAAGCTGCAGCAGATATCTCACAGATACATGCTGGAGTAGCTGCAGCTGCACTCGAATTGTCAGCCCAGAGATGTGCATTTCAAAAGATTTATGCTCAGACACTTGTGCGTGGAGATAAAGCTGCCATTTACTGAGCAGGCAGCCATTATCTGAGGCAGAGAGGCAGCTGTGAAGTACAGTTTAAAAGTTGCATTCCAATATGAGATATCAGCCACCGGGGAGAAGTAATCTGCGCTGTAAGGACGATAGGATAGGACACACTGAAACGCCTCTTTGCTTAAAGACCTTTAGAGTCGCAGATTTGTTTTGGTCCTATAAGCTCTGAGACATTTGGAAACAGGCAGCAGTGATTTAAACTAAATCACAGAACCCACAAAGCTCCGAGAGCTGCTGCACTGTTCATTCAGAGACAGGAATATTAAGGAATATTAGATTCTGACAATATAACTTTCTGGAACATTGACAAGCATCTACATCTCCTTAAAAACCTGGTCTTCAAACTTTTTTTATTTATCATTGTGACTGTTAAAGTTTAAATCAGAACAAGAATTTGATTTTCGTTGAGAGACAAGATTATTGCCAATTTTATTTTATGGTCTTGGTAATAAGCATTTGTTCATATATAATTATTAATGTGTGACAATATAACTGTTAATATTGTCATTTAGAGCTTCATTAGTCAAATAATCAATTAGTTGTCAACTATTTCATTGCTAATCAATGGGTTTGAGCCATTTTTAAGAAGAAAATATCAAAAATCTCTGATTCCAGCTTCTCATATCGGATTGTTTTCTGAAAACAATAAATGTGTTTGTAAAGCTGTTATGAAGAATTGTAAAAATGAACACCACCTATAACCTGCTGGATGGTGGTTTGCATCCTGACTATTATCATTGTTTACTTTTAACCTTGACCAACATTTTTCCCAACACACACATGTATGCACGCACGAACGCGCCCACAAATGAAGATTCCACCCACTGCATCAGAATAATGACCTGTTGGAGGCGGTTTGTGCATCAGTGTGCTTTTATGTTTGTTTTTCCTCATATTTGCAGTTATCCATCTACCTCTGTCCATCCTGATGTAGCTTTACCTTTAATGATCTGTGAAGGAGGAGAAGGAGATGGAGGAGAAAGAGGAGGAGGAAGAGGGGAAGGAATGTGTTATTCCACAGGAACTATGAGCTTACATCCTGTATAAAGGTCCTACTGTCCTGTCCCCCTCCTCTTCATTCTATACACCACGGACTTCTGCTACAGTTCTGAAACGTGTCACATCCAGGAGTTCTCAGATTACACAGCCATCATGGGCTGTATCAGAGATGGTGAGGAGGAGGAACACAGGAACCTGGTGAGAAACTTTGTTGTCTGGTCCCACAATAACAACCTGCAGCTCAACACCTCAAAGACTAAAGAACTGATCATTGACTTCGGGAAGGACAGCCCGAGTTCCTGACCAGGTCTGATAGGAGCAGAGCAGGTGGAGGTCATACAGACCTACAAATATCTTGGGCTGTGGCTGGATTGGACTAATAGTTAAAGGCAACTCTAATGGAAGGCTCAGAGCAGAATGTTCTTCCTGAGGAGAATGTGCTCCTTCAACATCTGCAGGAAGCTCCTGTAGATATTTGATCATTCTGTGGTCACCAGGGTCCTCTCCTATGCTGTGGTGTGCTGGGGTTGGAGCACATCAAAGGCTGACCTCTCCAGACTGGAGAAGCTGATCAGGAAGGCCAGCTCAGTGGTCACCAAGAAGCTGGAGCCGCTGGCATCAGTGGCAGAGAGGAGAACCCTCAACAAACTGCTGGGCATGCTGGACAACACCAACCACTCTCTGCACACTGTTGGCACCAGCCAGAGAATCATGATCAGCAACAGACTGCTGCTCCCCAAAACAAGGATAAAGAGACGAAGGAACTTATTTGTCCCCCATGCCATCAAACTGCTCAACTCCAGGAACAGGAACATGTAAACATGAAACCTGTGAAATCATACAACAATCATAACTATAACAGACAATGATGTCTGCAATATGTCACACACATGCATGTGCATATACTTCTACTACTATATATACCTTTTCTAGTCATAAGGCATATTACATATTTTCAATATTATTATTGTATTGTACTGTAAATATGTGTATGTCTACTTATTCATACATATATTTATATATGTTATGTATTTTTTTATTATATGATATCCTTTCTGTTCAGGGCGACATGGTGGTGCAGGGGTTAATGCTGTTACCTCACAGCAAGAAGGTCGCAGGTTCAAGACCTCCTTGGGTCCTGGGTCTGGGACCTTTCTGTGTGGAGTTTGCATGTTCTCCCCATGTCTGTGTGGGTTTTCACCGGGTACTCCGGTTTCCTCCCACAGTCCAAAAACATGCTGAGGTTAATTGGCAACTCTAAATTGCCCATAGATGTGAATGTGTGAGTGAATGGTGTGTGCACCCCATGATTGGCTGGTGACCCTCTGGGGTGTATCCCTGCCTCTCGCCGTAATGCGCTGGGATTGGCTCCAGCAGACCCCTGTGACCCTAATGACGAATAATCGGGTATAAAAGAGGAGATCCTTTCTTTTCAATATCTACACTTATATTTATTTTACTCATTCATTATTGTCAGTCATCTTCTATACCAACTTATTCATTATTAGGATCATGGGGGGTCTGCTGGAGCCAATCCCAGCTCATTACAGGTGAGAGGCAGGGATACACCCCAGACAGTCGCCAGCTTATTGTGGGGCACACACACCATTCACTCACACGCTCACATATATGGGCAATTGAGAGTCTCCAATTAACCTCAGCATGTTTTTGGACTGTGGGAGGAAGCCCACACAGACATGGGGAGAACATGCAAACTCCACACAAAAAGGTCCCAGACCAAGGTCTGAACTTTCTTGCTGTGAGGCACTATTATACTTGCCTTATAGATTTTATTATTAGATATATATTTATATAATTCATTATATATATTGTATATTCTTAGACTGAGATATTGAGATACTGAGACTCTGGGCCTCAGAGCTATGGAGTGTGAGAGCCTTAGAGCCATCAGCAGACAGCTCAGGTCATTAGCTGCAGGTCCAGCGGCTGATATGAACCAACGGGCCGTGGACAGGTTGATGGACGACATTAACCCAGTTTGGCTCTCACATCTACTGCTTGTAAATGCAAATGTTTGCTTTGTCTTGATGTGATCTTTGTCCCGGCAGTTTATCAATAAAGTGTCTGCGCTGTTCCATCAGGAGACAGATGTTAGTTTAAAATCAGCTCAGTTTCCAGAAAGAAACTGAAGCTTTGGGAGTTAATACAAACAGTTATAATTATATTTTATATTAGAGTTTTTGAAAGAAAAACAAGTTTAACAGTTTAATTAAACGAAGAGTATTTCTTTCTTCTTTTGTTTTTCTGAAGGTACAACGTTAAAAATTATTCACACAAACATTTTGTGGTAAAGACTTGTGATACATCAGTATCTACAACATGAAACATTAAAAACCAGAGGACAAATTCTCTGATACCATTGGAAAATAAACACAGAGCTTAATTTCAACCATTATCACCTCCTTTCACCTCCTCTCATCTCCTCCTCTCACCTCCTCTTGCATCCTCTCATCTTCTACTCATATCCTATTGCCTCCTCTCACCTCGTCTCCTGTCCTCTACCCTCTCTCATCTCCACCCTCTCACCTCCTCACCTCATGTTCTCCTCTCACCTTTTCTCTTCTCTTCCCCTTCAGCATTTAAATTGTTTTCTTTCTCCCCACCACAGCCTGACTTATCGCCCCCATTGCTCCATTTCCTCTCTTCCATCTTCTTCCTGTTTCTTCCCTCCCTTCATTTTTTTTTTCTTCTACCCTGCTCAGCTCCTCTGAGATGAATTAGTAACCTGGTTTCACTCGTCTTTTTGCAGGATGACATTTAAACAGCAGGCACGGTTTCACTTGCTGAGTCTGCAGACGGAAACTCTGGATTCCACATAGATGCTTCGAAAAAACAAAACAAAACAAAGAATATTCTCTCAGGACATTTATTTTCTGTACAATCCAACTGTGGAAGGAACCAGAGAGAGAACATAGAAGAGAAACTTCAGGGCTAAAATAAGAGAAAAAAGAGGAATTATTTCCACTACATCAAGCTAACCTTAGCTTCATTATGTTGACTTATTAGAAATGAAAATATTTGTGTTATTATCACCTGTATTATCACCTGTATTATCACATATATATATATATATATATATATATATATATATATATATATATATATATATATATATATATATATGCTGCTAAGGTTTTGGAGGCCCTAAGTTATCCCCAATGACCCCCCTGGAGCAGAGAAAAGATGCTAGAGCTGAATTTTATTCTCTGTCCAATCCTGTTTACAGTTGGGCTAACCTAGCCTAGCTTGTCGAGTTTATCACGTAACGCTGTTAGCAAAACAAACAAACACGGTTTAACACGGACTTACCAGAAAGGGATGCACGTTCGTCATCTTTCTCTTTTTTCCTCTTTCGCTTTTCAGCTCCAGATTCATAGTGTCTCTTGGATGACATTCTCTCATTTCAATTGTTGAAGTTTTTAACTGATGAAAATTGCTCATTAAAGCCGTTTCAGAGTGTAGTAAGAAAAGTGGGTCCGAAGCTTTGTGCCGATCGTGAACGATCCGAGTCTTTGAAGTTGAACAATCTGAGTCTTTGAAGTGAACGATCCGACTCTTTGAAATGAACGATAGGAGCCGGCTCGTATTAGTGAGCTGAGCCAAAAGAATTCCCATCACTCGCTGTACCATTTCCCAACGACTTGCGGGGGTCTGAGTCTTTTCATTACACAATAACATTTAATTTTCCAGATTTCAGTGATGGTATACAAAACTCCCGGAGAACTAATTAATATTTTTGCTATTTATTAGTGTAATAATTTTTTTTTTTTCCCCCCAATCTTAATTTTGGAGGCCCCTTTCACTAGTTGGGGCCCTACGCTGGCTGCGTAGTCTGCGTGTACGGAGCGACGGGCCTGTATATATATATATATATATACACACCCAGCACAACAACATCAGCCAAATCCACCCAACTACTCCATTCAAAATGGTCTGAGATGCATTTCTGGTTCTGTTTTGAAGATTTGAGGACTAACAGCAGCTTTGCAGTGTTGGTGTTAATTTACAGTTGTGATTTTAATTTATCACCAAAAACACTATTTACTAAATAAACAGCATTTATATAAGAATGTAATCCTGCTACAAGTGAACACTGTCTTTTCAGTGATTCCTGCAGATACAGTGGCTTGCGAAACCATTTGGCTCCCTTGAACTTTGTGACCTTTCGCAACATTTCAGGCTTCAAACATAAAGATATAAAACTGTAATTTCTTGTGAAGAAACAAGTGGGACACAATCATGAAGTGGAACACACTTTATTGGATATTTTAAACTTTAACAAATAAAAAACGAAAAATTGGACGTGCAAAATCATTCAGCCCCATTGAGTTAATACTTTGTAGCGCCACCTTTTGCTGCGATTACAGCTGCAAGTCGCTTGGGGTATGTCTATCAGTTTTTCACATCGAGAAACTGATATTTTTGCCCATTCCTCCTTGCAAAACAGCTCGAGCTCAGTGAGGTTGGATGGAGAGCGTTTGTGAACAGCAGTTTTCAGTTCTTTCCACAGATTCTCAATTGGATTGAGGTCTGGAATTTGACTTGGCCATTCTAACACCTTGATATGTTTTTTGGTGAACCATTCCATTGTATCTTTTGCTTTATGTTTTGGATCATTGTCTTGTTGGAAGACAAATCTCGGTCCCAGTCTCAGGTCTTTTGCGGACTCCATCAGGTTTTCTTCCAGAATGGTCCTGTATTTGGCTCCATCCATCTTCCCATCAATTTTAACCATCTTCCCTGTCCCTGCTGAAGAAAAGCAGGCCCAAACCATGATGCTGCCACCACCATGTTTGACAGTGGGGATGGTGTGTTGAGGGTGATGAGCTGTGCTGCTTTTACGCCAAACATAACGTCTTGCATTGTTGCCAAAAAGTTCGATTTTGGTCTCATCTGACCAGAGCACCTTCTTCCACATGTTTGGTGTGTCTCCCAGGTGGCTTGTGGCAAACTTTAAACGACACTTTATGGATATCTTTAAGAAATGGCTTCCTTCTTGCCACTCTTCCATAAAGGCCAGATTTGTGCAGTATACGACTGATTGTTGTCCTATGGACAGATTCTCCCACCTCAGCTGTAGACCTCTGCAGTTCATCCGGAGTGATCATGGGCCTCTTGGCTGCATCTCTGATCAGTCTTCTCCTTGTATGAGCTGAAAGTTTAGGGGGACAGTCAGATCTTGGTAGATTTGCAGTGGTCTGATACTCCTTCCATTTCAATATTATTGCTTGCGCAGTGCTCCTTGGGATGTTTAAAGCTTGGGAAATCTTTTTGTATCCAAACCCAGCTTTAAACTTCTCCACAACAGTATCTCGGACCTGCCTGGTGTGTTCCTTGTTCTTCATGATGCTCTCTGCGCTTTAAACAGACCTCTGAGACTATCACAGTGCAGGTGCATTTATACAGAGACTTGATTACACACAGGTGGATTCCATTTATCATTGTTAGTCATTTAGATCAACATTGAATCATTCAGAGTTCCTCACTGAACTTCTGGAAGAGTTTGCTGCACTGAAAGTAAAAGGGCTGAATGATTTTGCATGCCCAATTTTTTGTTTTTTATTTGTTAAAAAAGTTTAAAATATCCAATAAAGTGCGTTCCACTTCATGATTGTGTCCCACTTGTTGTTGATTCTTCACAAGAAATTACAGTTTTATATCTTTATGTTTGAAGCCTGAAATGTGGCAAAAGGTCACAAAGTTCAAGGGAGCCAAATAGTTTCGCAAGCCACTGTGTATAGAGCAAGAGACGAAGAAAAGGAAGAACAAACAGCGAGACAAGTGGAGAGAAACCAAGAACATATGTCTACAGCATTTTTCTTTTCAGCAGCCAACACACACACACACACACAGAAACACGCACGCAGGAGTAGTAGTGAATTTGATCTTTTCCAGTTTTAGAATCAGACATTGATGATTTTAACACAAACCGTGATCTTTGTCAGTTTTAAACAATGATAATGAAAATACACACATATCGAAAACCCATATTCAACAGAAAGTGTGAGTATTTCCCTCTGACTGAGCGACAAGCTTCAACAGCAGGAACCAACAGAAAGCAAAGATCAGCCTGAGGGAAGAAAGGGGGGAAGAGAACTGGGAAAGGGGGGATAAGTAAATGAAGAGGAAGAGGGAGAAAGAGCAGAAAGAAGAATCCGCTTGTAGTTAAGTTGCACATTGAATTGACAGTTCTATTATGAAGAAGGATGAGTGGGAGAAAAAGTGGAATTCAAGTAGATCACTCGTTTCCCTCATTTCATCCATCTCTCTCTCTCTCTTTTTTTTTCTCTCTCGCCACCTAAATGAAAATGAAGAGCTCTAATCTTTCTCTCCTTCTAGACTATTACCATTTTATCTTTCAATTACCAATAATACTTCTCCTCTATCACCTCCTCTCTATTTCTCTCTCTCCTCCTTTAGTTTTTATCATTCTTTCTCTTTCTTTCTATCTTTATCAGATGTGATGTGTCAGGTCTGGACCTTGTTAAAAGAGCAGGAAGCATTTTATTATTTTATATAACCTTTTATACCAACATTACTGCACCTGAAAGACAAGTAAAATGTCCACTTTTGTCATTTTAAGGAGGATTTGAAGAAAAAAAGGCCTGTTTTCATGAGAACATAAGAATCAAACAATTAATGAGTTAAAGCCATAAAATTAAATAAGTCTGTGAAACATTGTTTAAATTTTTTTTACTTTGTTTTTCTTCCAAAATTCCATAATTTTAATTCCATTATTTACTTTTTCAAATTGTATGTTTCTAGTTTTCAATGCTTCATGTAAAATATTTGTTTTATATAAAGCACATTTACTTTCCTCTAGGTATGAATTGCGATGAAGCTGCTTTTTGTTGCCTTTGTTTAAAATCTTAAAGCTTTAGATCTATATTACAAAGAATCATGTTGAAAAAATACAAATGACCCTAACTGTAACCCTTGGACACGTTAATAATTATTAAATATATCTTTAAAACCTTAAGCTAAAGGGTGTTTTTTGTGGTTCAACCACCTCTCCACTAAAATCTGAACATAAGTTAAACTTACTAGTTGACATGTTACTGTAGAAAATCCCAGTTGTGAAGATTTATGTAGTAAATTACATTTAATACATTATAATACAGTTAATTACCTAATATTGTACTATAGTAGTATGTTTAATTGAAATTTCTTGTGCAGTAAATATATAATACAGGAATTAGAAGTACAGTATTTGTACTGTAGAACTTGCACTGCTTTATTCATTCATTTATACCCAATTATTCCTCATCATTACAGGGGAGAGGCAGGGATACACCCCAGATGGTCGCCAGCCTATCGTGGGGCGCACACACACCATTCACTCACACCTATGGACAATTTAGAGTCTCCAATTAACCGCAGCTGGGAGGAAACCCGGTGAACACCCAACATGCAAATTCCACATAGAAAGGTCCCAGAACCTGCAACCTTCTTGCTGTGAGGCAACAGTGGTAACCACTGGGCTACCCACAATAACTGCTTTAGTTTAGTTAAGGTTGCTGTTTCTTCCAGGTGTGTCAGTGCAGGTGAAAGCAAAGGTGGGCCTCCTATTTATAGACTCAATGGGACAACAGAAAAAATAAAAGTCACTTTTTAAGAGGATGTGGTTTTAAAGAAAGTCAAGGGTGAAAGTCCATGACAACAAACATGTAAACAGAGCTTAGTTTTATAATAGAAATAATAATAATAACATAACCTTGTGAAGTATTATTAGGTCAATGAACAACATCAAATGTGCAAATTAAACAACTAAACATAAACAAGTGATTCTGGTTGCATCATCACCTGCAGGGATATGATTTTTTTTTATTCCTGCAGTTTTTAAATTAGACAGCCAAAAACAGAAAACTTTAATGGTTTTCTGTACATCACAGTTTTTACATCACAGTTGCAACTCAACAAAGCACAGAACAGAGAACTGACATTTTCTGTTGTTTCAACAACTCCAATCACTTCAAGCTGAGCTGCTGTCAGAGGAAAAATCATATTTATGCTTGTTTGCAGACAAGCTGATCTGTGTTCCTGATAAAAACAACAAATCAAGTGAAATCAGACATTTAATCAAATCATCTCACAGATTTACACAGAGCAACAGGAGTAAAACGGAATTGAGGCTGAAGAAAGGGAACATATCTGCTATTTGGAAAAAAAATCAATATTATCTTGAATGAGTTGCATTATAATATATAAACTCTGCACACGAATATGAGATTATCTTTCTAAAACAAATCACGTCACTTTTTGGCTTCATCGTCTTCTTCCACTTCATCCGAGGTCAGGTCACAGGGGCAGCAGCTTCAGCAGGCCCCTGGCCCCTTCATCTAGCTCTTCCAGGGGAACCCCAAGGCGCCAGCTGAGAGACATAGTCTCTCCACCATGTCCTGGGTCTTCCCTGAGGCCGCCTCCTGCAGGGAGATGTCCAGGAGGCATCCACACTAGATGTCTGAGCCACTTTATCTAGCTCCTCTCGAGGTGGAGGAGCAGCAATTCTACTCTGAGCTTCCGAGCTTCTCACCCTATCTCTAAGGGAGAGCCCTGCCACCCAGCGAAGGAAACTCATTTCAGCGGCTCGTCCTTTTCACAATCTTGTCCTTTCAGTCACTTGTGACCAAGGCTCATGGCCATAGGTAAATTGAGAGCGTCGCCTTTCAACTCAGCTCCTTCTTCAACCATGACCATGACCAATGCAGCGCCCGCATCACTGCAGACGCCATACTGATCCACCCATTAATCTCCCGCTCCATCCTACCCTCACTCGTGACCAAGACCCCAAGATACTTAAACTCCTCCACCTGAGGCAAGATCTCATCTCAGAACCGGAGTTGGCACTCCACCCTTTCCCGGCTGAGAAGCATGGCCCCAGATTTGGAGTTGCTGATTCCTATCCCAGCCGCTATACAGTCAGCTGTGAACTGCTCCAGCGAGAGCTGAAGGTCAAGCTTTGATGAAGCCAACAGGACCAGGTTGTCTGCAAAAAGCAACAAACCAATCCTGAGGCCACCTACCGCAGCCCTGGAGTCCAACCCCCACTAGAAACAAGTCCGACTTATTACAATGGGTGCCAGGCTCTGGCCCTAGATGTACAGGCCATACCCCCCCAAAGGACTTCCCAAAGGGACAACCTCAAACACCTTCTCCAAGTACAAAAATCACATGTAGACTAGTTAGGAGAACTCCCATGCCCCCTCCAGGACCCTGCTAAGGGTATAGAGCTGGTCCACATTTCCATGATCAGGACGAAAATCACACTGCTCCTCCTGAACCTGAGAATCGACTATCTTACAGACCTTCCTCTCTATGACCCCTGAATAGACTTTCCTAGGGAGGCTGAGGACTGTTATTTTGAAAAGAGGGGAACCACCACGCCAGTCTGCCAGTCCAGTGCCCCTAATGTCTAGACAATGTTGCAGAGTCATGTCAACCAGCCCCACAACATCAGAGCCTTGAACACAGGCAAATCTAATCCACCCCTGGTTCCATCCACTTGTTGCCCAAACTCTGCTTCCGGAATGGAAGATGTGCTGGTGGGATTGAAAAGGTCACATAACGTCCCGAGTCAAGGTCAGCAGCACACTGCCCCCACTGAACACAGTGTTGGCAGTGCACCACTTCCCCCATCTGAGCTGCCAAATTGTGGTCCAGAACCTCCTTGAAGCTGTTCAAAATCCATTCTCCGTGGCCTCACCGAACTCCTTCCATGCCTGGGTTTTTGCTTCTGAAACCGCTGATGCCACGCTCCATTTGGCCTGTTGATACCCATCAGTATCATCACTTGTAAATAAACACTAACTTATACAAGAAAATAACACATGTAATATATTTTCTTTATTTTATTTCTTATTTCTTATCATATTTGTGAGTTAAACACTTATTTACTTTTTATTTTGTACTCTTCTTTAGTTTCATTAGAACATTAATATCCTTATTTGAGTTCATTTATTACTTGATTAATACTTATTATTGCTTTTATTTTGAAGGTACCAGAAATAAAGATTTTTTCCTGAACTATGGACATTTTTAACCTGTGTAATTTGGGTCTCTTTATTTCATCCACCTTCATGTTTTATCTCTCATACTTCATCATTTCCTGTCTGTTTCCTCTTCCTCCAACTCTTCCTTTCTCAGTCTGTCTAAAGGCCTCCAGTTGCTCCAATTGTTGTATTTTACCTTCAGGTGTCAGTCTGGTTCATAGATTAAACTGACTGACACATGCACACACATACACACACACACGCACGCTCACACGCACGCACGCACACACACACACACACACACACACTTACGTCACCCTCCCACCTGATCAGCCTCATGTTTCCTGCTCCAGTCGACCTTTGCTTCATCTTCACTTCACAGATGAAACGAGCTGCAATTACCTGAAAACTATCTGCTCACATCCAGACTTAGTGCATGGTTAGGCGTGTGTGTGTGTGAAAGAGAGAGAGAGAACATCCTTCTTGTTCTTCTACATTTATGAGGACCAACATTCTGAAGAATAGAAACCTGAGGGAAATCTTCCTGAGAGAGACATTTATCCATGCTGTGATTTTGGAGCTGACAGCTGAAACCTTCCACAGATTTACTCTCATTGGTCGAAGCTGGAATGATGTTGAACTTCTACAGATTGTGTGAGAGGCTGAAATGGTAAATCAGAGTGTGTCAGTGCTGAAAGTCGCATTCACATCACCGAGCAAACAGACTCTGAGTTTGTTGCCATTCTTCACAATAACTGAGCAGGAAACTAAACTGAAAGTTTCAGAGTGACATCACTATCTACCTCTGATGAACATGTTATAATATTACCACAATTTAGTGTTCTTCCCCTTTTCTCTTTACCCTGGTTCTGCCCTCCTTGGCACTTTCGGTGAATATACATTTTCCAAAAGTCTCAACCTGGGTTTCAGTACATTTTGTGGGCTTTCTCTGGACAAATCTTCATCTGTACAATCAGAATGTAGGGGGTGTGGCTGAACGATGATGTTGAAGTCGTTGCTAGTTTGAGTCATAGTCTATGGTTGTAGTTCAGTAATGGTGACGGATAGATGCAGCGAAACTGTTTGGTCTGTTGTGGAATATTAAGCAGTGGGTCATTTACATGTGTGACATTTTCAAGTAGGCCAAGAGCTGCTTTCACCAATTTTACAGTAACATTAACTACATTCATTAGAGTAGCACCTATTAATTGATTAATCAATTAGATACCAACTATTACATTAATCAATTAACTATTTTGATAATCAATCAATGGATTTGAGACATTTCGTTAAGAAGAAAATGTCCAAATTCTCTGCAGACTGAAAAAAAGACATTTTAGGTTGAATCTTTAGCTTTAGTAAACAGTGAACAACATTTTACAGCTTTTTATGAACCAAACATCTAATCGATTAATTGTTTAAATATTTGATAGATTTATCAACTTTAGTTGCAGCCCTAATGTTTACATCATCCTATGTATTTGTGTCTGATACTGTTAATGAATATATGATGAATATATGTGTATTGAAATGTGTTTGTCCATTTCATTTGTGTTTGTTTACAGCAAAGTACACATTAAAATGACAAAGACTTTATTTGTTTTTTATCTATAAAGTTGTGATGAAAAGAGTTAGAGTTTATTAAGTTTGTATTTGTTGCTTGTAAGAATGAGCTGTTAGATATTTTGTGTTGAGAATATGTGATGGATCTTACTTCAGTTTCTGTGTTTTATCAGTCGTAAATAAGAGTGATGTGATTTCAGGTCATGGATCAACAGCTCTGAGCTGCTGAAGCTGCTTCTAATGTGTTTAATGTCTTTATATGTGATTCATAAGAACAGAACGTGTATATATGTTACGTGTGTGTGTGTGTGTGTGTGTGTGTGTGTGTGTGCGCGCACATGCAGTCAGATGATCCTGACATCCTTGTCTCTTAGTCAATGAGATGTGAAGATGAATGTTGCTGCTGTTGAAAAGCTGCCAGGAAGACGCTGATCATGATGATGATGATGACAGGAATTAATGTGTGTGTGTGTGTGTGTGTGTGTGTGTGTGTGTGTGTGTGTGTGTGTGTGTGTGTGTGTGTGTGTGTGTGCGTGCGTGTTGATGGGGATTACCCGGTTTACAGGACCATCATAATCCTTCCCACTCCATCATCTAATATATTACAGATATTCTGGAGGACCCCATGTGTTCCTGCTGAGGGAAATTGAGAATTTTCATGAATAAGCAGGAAGCTCCGTGTAATTAATGCTTTCAGGGAGCAAATACGTCGTTTTGGAGATTCCAGAAGCAGACGAACCGAAGGAGGAATCCAGGGCAGCTCAGCCTGACATCAGGGCCCAGAAGAACAAAATTACACACAAGTTCAGACTAGATAAACAAAATAAGTTCACAATAAAAAAAAACTTAGCTACAGTTGCGGAGAAACAGAGAGCGAGGAGGCTGCAAGCACATTTCTACATCAGCTCACGCCTTCACAGCCAGTGTGGATTACTGATATGAAGTCTCAAGGCACAGTGGGTTCAACCCACTCCACACCCTGTTCATGTAGTGGACAGTCTCACAGGCACCATTAGGTGCAACAGGCATCGTCTTGTGCCCATGCCAGAGGCTATTCCTCGGAATCAGACACCACACACACCAACTCAGCCAGGTCTGTCCCAAGACCCCAAATCAGACTCAAAAGACATCGACCAGAACTAGGTTTGGCAGAGTGGTGATAAAACCTCTGAGACTGAACTTATGAGAGGAAAAAAAATAAAGGGTTAGGGTTAGGGACTCCCCTTTCCTTTATTATTTTTTCCTTGTTGGACAAGTGGGTGATATAGGGAAAAGTTCCTGAAAGTTCATGGTGTTCAATTCTTAAAGGCATTATAGTTTATGAAATGTTTCGTATTAGTCAGTCCCAATGTTCTTGTTAAAAAGGGAGATGTGGTAGAACTGTTGAAGTGTTACATGTGCTTTTATTTTTATAGACATTCAAAGATGTTTGAGTCTAAACAGGAAGTTGAAGGAGGACAAAGAAGCTCGAAGGAGTTACCTGTGCTTGTAGGTCCTGTTGAATAAATGTAGGGAATGATAAAGAATCATCTTGGTGCTCATTACAGAAAAACACAACAGCAGAAACAGCCAGAGGTGAAGTCCACTGACTCATTAGCTGAGGAGCTGCAGCCTTTGAGCCCAGCGGAGTTCTGCTGGCTCAAACAAGACATGCCCTTATTTATGCACATTTGTGATGAATTTAATGCCACAATAAAATGTAAGCAGGCAAGTTAGGAAAAAAAATCACCCTCCCCACCACTTTCATGAATAGTGAAATTATCTACACAGACCAAAACCTTTTTTTGCATCATGTTCCTTTTTTCTGCTGTAAAAGTTCAATTTTAAAATGGGAGTCTATGGGGATTGATTCAGTTTCACAACCAGCCTTAAATGGCCATTCAAGGAACTGCGGTTTTTGGAACTTTCTTATTGTGCTCACTGCTTTGGTATATTACTGTGTGTATGTGTATATTAATGTATGTGTATGTGGAGATTATTGTGTGTCATTCATTCATTTTCTATACCTGCTTATTCCTCTTTAGGGTCAGAGGGGTCAGCTGCAGCCAACCCCAGCACATTACAGACAGGGATACACCCCAGATGGTTGGCAGCTTATCGTGGGGCGCACACACACGATTCACTCACACACTCACACCTATGGACAATTTATAGTCTCAAAACAAAATTAGCATGTTTTTGGACTGTGGGAGGGAGCTGGAGAACCCAGAGAAAACCCATACAGACACTGGGAGAACATGAAACTCCACACAGAAGGTCTCAAACCAGCAACCTTCTTGCTGTGAGGCAACAGCACTAACTCCTGCACCACCATGTCACCCATTGTTGTGTGTGTATGTGTAGGTTATTGTTTGGCAGCTTTAATGAATGACACTTCCAGAGATCAGTTACCTCTCCTGTTGATGTCAGTGAGCAGACAGTTGTGTAGTTTCATGGATCATTTATCCCAACTTGTGTCTCAGTTTGGTCTCATTAACCATCGCATGAGAAAAGAAACATTCAGGTTTGTCTGCAACCAACAGACAAAACTGCTCCATCACACTCATGGCTCTCACAGCCACAAGCTGCCTCATTCATTCTCTCCTCCAGCCTTCCTCTCCCCTTCCTCCTCCTTCTCCTCCTCCTTTTCTCTTCCTTTCTCCTCTTCAGTACTGCCTTATACTCTCCTTCTTTCTCCTTTTTTTCTCCTCTATGCTAAAGACGCAGTCAACAGAAAGTCTGCTTATATTTCCTGAAATCTATGAAGCTTCAGCCCCACAGATAAAAGACTATAATCACCCCGATGATCTGAAGCCATGAAACAGCAGCTGAAGTGTGTGTGTGTGTGTGTGTGTGTGTGTGTGTGTGTGTGTGTGTGTGTGTGTGTGTGTGTGTGTGTGTGTGTGTGTGTGTGTGTGTGTGTGTGTGTGGATATAAAGGCTAGTTCTCACCCAAGAGACTGAAGCTGATCTGCTGTCAAGACAAATCCACATTATCTCCTGTCACATATCTGAACAGCAATCTCTCTCTCTCTCTCGCTCTCTCTCTCTCTCTCTCTCACACACACACACGCACACACCAGTGTCCAAGGTTGCCACTCTGTAAGAAATTGGATCTTTTCAGGTTAAAATAGGTTTGGTATAATTACCTAGGTCCGTTGGGAGATTTTTTGCAGGTTTTCTTTCTTGATTTGTTCAATTTAATCTTGTTTCATGAAAACAAGTTTAAATAAGTATTGAAATAAGTATTTTTAATAGCTTGCTGCAACTACATCTCCCTGTGGGACAATAACGAAGCATGACTTCACTAACAACTTGAAAAATCATGAAAGAAAAATGAAATAAACAAAATTATCTGCCAATTGAGTAAGGTAATTAAAGATGATTCTACTCAGTAATGGATAAATTGTAACAAAAACAAGATATTTTCTACTGATAACATTCTTTTTTTTCCAGTGAAGAAACAACAGGGAGAAAGCAGACTTCATGTCTATCACTGAATCTCATCCATAGGACCTGTGTTTTAGTGTCTATGGACTTTTAGTGGTGTCATGGCGCCATCTGCTGCATTCTCTGCATATGACTCACAAACAAGCTCTAAGTTCTATATCTGTTCAGACATTTGACAACAACTAAATCAAAGATATGTATGTAAAGGTCCTGGACAACTTTTTTTTTTTGTTTTATCTGATCTCTTTCCACAGTCATGATGAAGTAGATAAGCTTTGTTTTGGGGATTTCAACTTTTAATAACTAAAATACAATGATACATTGTATTCATGTATATTTAATGTCACAAAGACATATTTAACAATGATGTAGTATCATCATCTGACATATTAACTGAAAGGAAATCATCATAATGTTTCAGGTATGGACAATATTATTAACAACTCATACAAAATGTATATTTTCCAACTATTATCTCACTGTTTGTATTATACTGATGTTATTATTTTCCAGTAAAATCCATTTTTGGTGGTTCAGAATTTATCTGAAAGATCAATGTTGAGACAATGCTACTATAAGAAACAAAGGCTGCTAAACACACTGAGGTTTACTGACTTTCTTTATTGTCTGATCATCTGACGCATGGACGAACAAACATATCTTATACAATCAGTTGTGCTATAAACACACAAGTCCAACAGACCCTCGGCTGAACTGATAAATATAACAAACAGAAATAGATAGTTTGGTTTAAAATAACGAAAACAAATGAATGAAAAATAAAAAAATAATTAAAAAGTTGGTCTATTATAATGAATACAGAGGACGTGAAAAGTTTGGACATATTTTCTAATTCAATTGAACAGTAAGATGGGTCCCAACTTTTGACTTGTACAAACTTCAAACAATTTTACGATTTACTTTCTTCCACATCAAAAAACATAAGACTGAACATATGGATGATTAAAACCAATCTGCTTCCAAAATAATAATAATAATACAATCTTAATAGTATTTTTGGGACAAATGAATTAAAACCTGATGGTGAAAATGACAAGAAAAAAATCCACCACATCAACATTTAAGTTTACATTTCAAAGTCAAACAATCATAAAGTAATTAAAACATTAACTTCATTTCATTAAAGTAAATCTGTCTCCAGAGTTTAAAAGGAAAAACTGAAGTTATTTACATTGAAATCATTTTTCAGAATTTAACTCTTCAAATTTTCAATAACTCATTTTCACATTTATTTTTCAATGTTCACAAATTCATAATCAAATGAAAGCTTTAAAGTTACAAAAAAGTCACATTAAACATCTGGTAATCTTTGGGATAATGAGTAAAAACAATCAATACTGTCTCTAAACAAACCAACATCCAGCCAATCAAGTCACAGTCCAGTGGACACATGGCCTGATGATGTAAATTATAAATTATGTAAACTATGGCAACAAACACAAAAAAATTCACTTGATTTTGAGCAACTTGAAGATACATGTTATTTGAATTGAATTGTTAAAAATAGATTCTGAATACGTGAAGATTGAAAAACAACAGATTGAATTTAGAGGTTAAACGTTCAGAAACGTGATTTCAGTGTAAATAAATTCACTGACTTAATTTTCAGAATCTGGAGATAGATTACTTCTCTCAGGTTCGATCTTTCCCTTTGTACGATGCCTATACACCTCACAGTGTAAAATAAGGGTGTTTGTGTCTTTCTGTTGACAAGATGTTAAACTAAAGACTCTATTTCATGTTTAATGTCTTTTTATTCCTGGAGAAGGGATGTTAGACTCACAGATACTGGAACAACAGTTTATACTGACTGACCTTCAGTAACCTTCAAAATCAAAGTTTAATGATTGTACACTTTTAAGGATTACGTGGTGCTTCCCACATTCTTTGTCTAATTAAGATTCACAACGTTCCTGTTAAAATATTTCTGTATATTTATAGAGAAGAAACCTTTTGTAGAAGTGATCTCTGAACAGTTATGTTAATTATGACATAATGGGGAACAACTAATAGAAAAGATAGTTTTTCCAAGGATGTTTAATTAAGTGAGAAATTCAGAAAAACAAACTCAGATAGAAGTAATGTCAGGCTCCGGCTGATGGAAGATAAACTGTATCTCATCTCAAACCCTGTTCACACAGGCAAGAAACAAACAGTTTGTATTTTTATAAACTTGAGTTAAGTAGTTTTTAATTCTGATCTCTGTCTGCTGTTTGGCTTCATGTTATTGCTTATTATTTTAAACAATAAGACTACTGCAAACATTTATCAGTTGAAATATTTAGGTGTCTAATCTCATTTACTGATATCTTACTTGTTTAATAATTGGACCAAATTGATGTCTATAATCCTGCAGCCTCTAAGAGAATTTTATTTATCATCCACATGCATTGTCACTTGTAGAGTTTCTCCCTTTTTCTGAGATAAGACTAAAACCAGGTGTTTTATTTTCCTTTAAAAGTATGGCTCCATCACATGACGCTTTTGGAGCTTTGCTCGAATTGGCTGTCACGGAAAAACACATCTGTGAAATGTTGAAGAGTCGCAACCTGAAGAACTGTTTCACTATCAGAACTCATTTGGTTTAATAACATTTCAAAAGTTTAGATGAGCCACACAATTTCATTATTTTAACTACATTTAAGTTAACAGAGCTGAGACTAGGAGAGCCGGCAGAGGTAAAATGTTTTCTTGCAGGAGACTGCTGGTCCAGGACCTGGATCTGAATCCTGATACAGTTTAAATAACTGCATAGAGAAACTGATGAACTATGCAATTCTGGAGCAGAATTTATGGTGCAAGCATGTTCCAACCATCATCTGTACTTTGGAAGTTTGAGTGAAGTGGCTCCTGTAGAAAGGTGGAGACGATTTAAAAGCAGCTAACAACAGGTGGACAATTAATCAAAGTCAACTTGTCTGCCACATTTTAGCATGTTGGATTTAACTGTTGGACTTTCTCCCTGGGTTCATGTTCTGGACACATCTGATCAATGAGAGAAGTAAATATTTTTACGCTGACATGTTGAGCGAGAAAAGAAACCGAACCAAGGGGAAAACTGCACAACTTCCCCAACTCATGAACTAGAGGTGTGAAAACGCCCAAAGATGAAACTGAGCCCAGGTCTGATGCAGCTTCAGTCAAAATAATAGTTCTGCACAAAGACTGCATGGATGCCTCTGTACACAGGAGAGAAGTTATAGATCAGAGCTCTGGCTTCTTCCACGGGACTGGGGAAGTGGTGCTGGTTCTTCATGGCTGGGCAAGAGAAAGAATAGGAGGAATAATACGGAAAGAGTGAAGAAAAGAAAGAAGAAGCAGAACTTTGAACCTTCTCTCACTCACTGAGTTGAATATGTTATAAATTCAATGAGCAAAGATTAAACAAGTCTTTCACTTGCTGGAACTGTATTAACTGCATTTACTCCTCCACTGTGAATCAACAGCTTAATTACTGTTGACTCATTTAACACTTTAATGGATCTGAATCACTAATACATTCATTGTATGAATTGCTGATGGTGTTTTCTAAAGAAGTGACGAGTGATCATTTTTAGCATTATTATCACTTTATAAGTGGTAAAATGTGCAAATATATATACAGGTGTATCTCAGAAAATTAAAATATCATGAAAGTTTTGTGTTTGAATTATCTGTGTTTGGAACAATTACAGTAAGTGTGAGTATTTGTTTTATTAGATAGTGATATTCAGAGTTTTATCATGGTGAGGATGAGTGATTAGGTCACATCACCATCTAGTGGACAAGTGCTGAACTGCACCATGGGTTTGTTACACTTTGTTTTTCATCAATGCTTTGTTCCAATCTAATGTGTGTTTATGGTCTACAGGCCAAAATCCTTGAAAGATATCACTCTATGTGTGATGAATCTATATAATATATTAGTTTTAATTTCTGAAATGACTAACAAAGGAAAACTTTTTCACAATATTTTACGGTAATTTTGGAACTGCACCTGTATATGTGAATATTCATTCAAATGGTTGCACTTGCACATGAATGTATTGTTATTTTAGGTCAAATAGACCACAACTACTACAATTTATAGCCTGTTACAAAATCATGCTAAGACATTTTAAAGTTTTATGTGTCACAATTCAATAAACTAATTTTATTTTGAAATTCCAATCAGTAAATGAGTATTAAAAAGCCTTTAATAACCATATTAAAAATAACTAAATTGACTCTCATTATTGAGATAGATGCAATGTGAATATTACGATATTACAGCGTCTTTCTTTCAATGTAATCTGTCCCCGATCAGGTTTGCAGGTTTAATTTATTGTTTGTGTGTAGGATTAGATAGTGTAGAATGTTTCATAATGCCATAATGGATCTAGAGAGTATTAATGTGCTCCTGTGTGCTTAAGCTTCTGTTTAGCTTTAGCAAACTCACACTTTCTTATTCAGCCTCTGCAACAGATTTGAGATGGATGATACTGTTATAGCTGCCTGATACAATTACGACAATATTTGACCTGATGCTATAACTTTACAGTCATCATCAGCTTCAATGAGAAGTTACTGAACTGCTCAAAAACAGAGAATAAACACACAAGTATGTTACATCTTTTCTCAATCTCTAATGAAGCGCATGATGAACATGGATGAAATGGACAAATAGTGCATGTGACAACCTGACACAGGTAATTAAAGATGAACCAGGTGTTACCTTCAGAAACAAAGAAGCTGGCTGTGTAGAAACTGGCTCTGATAGCAGAGCTGCTGTGAACCATCCCGGGTTTATCAATCCACTCAAAGGAGCTTTTCTCTGGATGCCACTGGACCGCATAGAATGGGTAAAAATATGCTAACGAAAACAGAAAAAAAGAGATAAAGACATATAAAGAATGTTAGGTTTTCACATCAAAAATCCTTGTTCAGACCCTGATTAACCCTTGAGACCCCCTGAAAGCCTCAAATTCAAAAATGTTTTTTGGGGGGGTCTCAAAATTTGTGAAAATAAATTAAATAAAATTATTAAAGTACATATTATTGTTGTTACAATAATCATTACAATGTCATTACAATGTTTTCTAAGCTCGTGGTGCTGTGTGGGAGAGAGAGAGAGGGAGAGAGAGAGAGAGAGAGAGAGAGAGAGAGAGAGAGAGAGAGAGGGCGCACACCCGCCGTGGTGCTGTGTGGCTTGTTGTAGACTGTCTATCGTCCACTGTGTTGTTTTCCACCTTGAGTTTGTATTTGTAGAATGATATATCTTTCTAAATGAAAAATAAATTGCAATTGCTAAATGGATGGTTAAATACTGTCATACAATTGGTCATAGGCTGTAGGCTTTGAAAAGTACACCGGCTGTGCGACGAAACCATCATTTATTCAGTTGCCTTTAAACGCGCCAGATAGGAAGCATTTGTTATTGTATCTGCACCGTAATTTACAACTTTGCATTGGCTAGCCTACTGAAGAAAATTTTGATCAGTATTGTGCAACAATTCGGAGATGGGGACCCCCCCGAATGTTGATGGGTATTTCGCACACTGTTTTCAGGGTTGAGAAGTGCTTCTTTCTAGTGAACGAATGCTGAACTGCACAGTTTTTTTGTTGCTCTGCATCAAGCAGTGGTTCTTTCTAACTGTGTGTGTTTATGACAGAATTATAGATTACAACATAAATGATAATTATTCAGACAAGAGCTGTACCTTCCATGGTGGAGATGAATTCTTTCTTTCCATCATTGTTGGTGGACAAGACTTTATAAAACCTCTTCAGTTTGCTGTTTCTGGTGTAGTTCTGTTGGTTAAAGGCAAGTTTCAAATTAGTTACTAGCTACATTACTTACATACATAGCTCCTTCTACACAGAAAAAAATAAAAAAAATAAAGAAGTAACTAATGCATTGTAATTTCATGTTATTTTTATTATAAAGTAAATGTTATCAGCTATTTACCAAAAAATAACCAACTTTTTATTACATTCCAAGTGTGTTTTCATTGTACAAATGGATTTTTTTTTTTGGACGGCGACCTTGAGTGCCACAAAAAGGTGCCTTATGAAATAAATGTATTATTATTAGTAGTAAAATGCATTCAACACAAAATAACACTTTATCGAACAGATGAGGTGAAGCAGAAATACCTGAACAGACAAACTCCAGCTGTGGAAGTTGGCTGTGATGTTTTCCTCAGTCAGAGCCTGCAGCAGATCTTTGGGAAAACTCCGGAACAAACGGCTTGTATGAGCCACTGCAGAATGGACACAGATTTGGAAATTTCATCAGAAACAAGCAGAGCAATGAAAATATATTCTCCATGATAGGCTCTGCCCACATCAGACCATAGTGACACTTGACTGATGCTACAGCAAGTAGGAATCACATTAAAAAAAGACTTTCAGCTTCTTACATGTCTCAACTCAGCCCAGAATCTCATGTGTTTTATAACAAAGGATATCACATCATATTATAAACAGGTGCCTAATAGAAACTGCAACCATTTGAAAAGGAAATATTGCTTTTTGTAGGACTTTACTAATAGATATTAGACAAATGATTAGACAAAGTTTTTTTTATTATTATTGTTTTCTACCACAGTATAGCTGCAACTACTGACTATCCGGTCAGTTAATCTATCATTCATTTAAAATCAATTAGTTAACCAATTAGTCGTTTGGTTCCTAAAATGGTATAAAATGTTGATCACTGTTTCCCAAAGCTGAAGATTCAACTTATAATGTCTTTTTGTCCAAACCAACAGTCCACAACCCAAAGATCATCAGTTTACTATTATGGAAGAAAATAATCAGATTTGAGAAGCTGTGACCAGATAATTTGGACATTTTCTTCTTAAAAATCCCTGTGTCTGTGTGGGATTTCCTCCCACAGTCCAAAAACATGCTGAGGTTAATTGGTTGCTCTAAATTGCCCGTAGGTGTGTGTCCAAGATAGGCTGGTGACCATCCGGGATGTGCCCCTCGCTGTAATGTGCTCCAGCAGACTCCTGTGACCCTGATGAAGAATAAGTATAGAAAATGAATGAATGTTTATCTATGTATATTTACAGAGACATCCCAGTTTGTTTGGCTCCACCCCCTTTTACATGCCTTTGCACCATGACCGATGATGCTGTGCAGCAGACTGAGATCACAGCTTCAGAGTGGAAGTAGACAGGAAATTTTGCTCTTTACTACTTTTCTAGTAGATCCCAATAAATGGGGTCCCTGTTACTGTTAAAGATAAATATGTCATTATTTAAACCTCTAGGGAAATATCACTAAATCTACTTTCTCAGACCTGTTATTCATATTTTTTCTATTGGATGGACTTCGGCAACTTATTTATTCCATTGCTTTGAAGGGACCTAAGTGAATTATTTATTAAAGCATCTGTCTTGATCTGGAATAGTGTAAAGATTAACTTAATTTGAATGAGCAACCTGTATGTGCACATTCTCTCTGCTCCCCATTGACTCCAGTACAATGATTTTTAGAGAGAAGCATGTAAGACCTCTACACCTCTGTTTTAGACTCACATGTGTCTCCAAAGTAATTACTGTAGAAACAATTTTAATTTAATTAAATCCAGCAATTGTTTATTTGAAATGAGATGTGGAACAGTTCATCTACTTATATTTACAGACTCCGCCCCTTTTTCACAATTTTGCACCAGGACTGATGATGCTGTGCAGCAGACAGAGATCACAACTTCAGAAGGAAAAGTGATAGGAAATTTTGCTCTTTAATACTTTTCTAGTAGATCCCAATAAATGGGGTCCCCATTGCTGTTAAAGATAAATTTATTGTTCTCAGGAGCTTCAGTATGCTCAAGGGCAGCCTTCAGCGCTATTGTTATACTGGGACCAGATAAATTGGACCTTTTCTTCTTAAAAATGACTTCAAAGTCAGCATTAATCTTGTCTCTCCACCAAAAATAGGTCAGAATTATTGCTTTGAATTAAACTTTAACAACCACAATAATCAATAATGCCATTTGAAACCATGTTTTTAAGGAGACTCATGTAGAGGCTTGTCCGCATTCCAGAAAGTTATATTGTCCGAATGTAATATTCCTGTCTCTGAATGAACAGTGCAGCAGCTCTTGGGGCTTCGCACATTCTGTGATTTAGTTTAAATCACTGCTGCCTGTTTCTAAATGTCTCAGACTTATAGGACCAAAACAAACCTGTGGCTGTAAAGGTCTTTATATCTCATATTAGAACACGCACACTATTATAGAAAAGTTTTAAAAAAATGAAAATAATCTGATTTGATTACTTGTTGAAATTGAGTCAAATTATAGATCTTTGAAGTATATAGTCACTAACCAATTGTCTATCACACAGTTAAATGAACAACTATATTAACATTTTATATCTTTTTGGAAACAACCACAATAAATTAACCATTACATCTACTGTTAGTGTGACAGAGGTCATAGTACTTTTTTTATTTTCACAGTGTAAGGGAGGTTTTCTTTATAGGAATCCTACTAGAGAAATACTAAAAGAACATTTATTCCTAGCACCAAAATCATTGTAACTGTGACTTGTATGTGATTCACAGCAGAATCAGTCACGGTGCTGACTGGTTGCGATGTGGGCGGAGCCAAAGAAAATGTCAGTGATCAAAATAGTTGCTGATTAATTTAATATCTGAGAGACTAGACTGATAGACTAACCATTGTTCAGCATTATACAACAATAAAATATGCTACTACTGTATGTTACTATTTACTACTATAGTACACAATATACAAAAACTGTGTAATTGCAACAATTTAAAATTCACTAAAACTCAGCATCTGATGATTTGCACAGTATTAAGTAAAACTACTTTAATATCCGAGAATGATAAAGTGTGAGATGACATGTGCAACAGGGACAGAATGTTCATTGACTATTTACAGAGAGACGTCCTGCAGCGTCTGGTTCCGCCCCCTTCACACTTCTTTGCACTATGACTGATGATGCTGTGCAGCAGACTGGGATCACAGCTTCGGAGCAGAAAACTTTATTTTTCAGAACTTTTCTAGTAGTTCTTAATGAATGGTGTTGAATCCTCTGACATTAACAGGTCTTGCAACAGCACCTCCTGCTGGACAAACATTGGTGATACACATGCATTTATTAGGAATTGAATGTTGAATTGATACCTGAATTGTAACAGGTGTTCTGTTTACGTGTTGCAGTAACTTCCAACAGTATCTGTCTGTGTCCTGCAAGATTAAAGACACGCCCACTAAAGACATGCCCAATGTATGGTTAAAGACATGCCCCTTCTAAATTCAGAGTTAAGGTTACTGCCACTTTTATTGTGAATAAGTATTTTCAACAGTTACTGGATTCAGAACAGTCAAGTGGATTTTTTCCCCAAGCACATGTAAGGTATCTAATTCTTTTTCACCTTCTTGATTTAATAATGGATTACATCTTACTAAGGTGCATCTGGCCACCTACTGCACTGATGATAAAGACGAATGTGTAATGACTACTTCATCTACATGCAATATATGTAACAATCTCAGGTCAAACCCAGTTCTCCGTACATATTCCTGTTTTATTTATTTTACCTTATTTCATTAGTGCCTTTTTTATTGCTTATTTATAATTGTGCAGCTCTTTTTTAATATATTTTGTAATATAATTGTCTGAATATCTCTGTAAATTGGAAACTCTTGCACCTACATACTTTGAATTTTTTTTGTATATAGCTTCTTGTATGTTATACATTGTTCTTCTGTCTCTATGAATTTTTTTAAGTGTTTAAGATTTTTTGCTACAAATGACTCAGGGACACGCACAAGAATTCCAATGTACCTGTAGCAAAGGCAATAAACTCTATTCTATTCTATTCTAAGATGTCACCTGGCGTGAGTGTGAGCGGCAGAGCCACAGCTTTGGTGTCAGTAAGTGTGAGCAGGTTCTTATTGGCTGTGAGAACAGACAGCTGCTGAAAACCCTGACACGTCCCCCACAGAGGAAAATAGTCTCCTGCATCGTTGGCCTGTGGAGAAAGAAAACAGAACATAAACGAACAATCAATAAATTAATATGATCTGTTCCTTCACACCTTTGTGTATGAACAGGATAAATAATTCAAGCAACCAAGTCAGTTGTCCAGTTATTTACCTTCACAGCAAGGTCATAGAAGATCTTGGCAGCTCGGCTGAACTCAGATCTCTGAATATCTACGTCTCCTCCAGGCAGAAGCAGCCTGAGCAGACACATTCACGTTGGAAATATAGAAAAAAGGAAATGTCTTATATATACCTGACAGGAAGGAACAGAGACTGTTGGACAAAAATCCAGCTGCACTTGATGTTGCTTTGACATGGAAGATTCTTTTTTTAATTTATCACTGGAAGCATTGTGAAACTCAAATGGCAGAAAAAAATTAAATACACAGGCAAATGTCAGTCAGTCATTTTCTATACCTGCTTATTCCTCATTAGGGTCGCAGGGGTCTGCTGGAGCCTATCCCAGCGTGTTACAGCGAGAGGCAGGGATACACCCCAGATGGTCGCCAGCCAATCATGGGGCACACACACCATTCACTCACACACTCACACCTAAGGGCAATTTAGAGTTGTACACAGGCAAATGCTGCTAGGGAATTGTAAATGAATCAAACACAGGTAAATATCATTATATCACACCTGTCTAAACACATGTAATAAATGTAATATGTTGAAATCAGAGCTGGAGCTAAATAACAAAAACTTATAGAACAATGTAAAGTGAAAATCCTAGCGGTCATTTATTTGTGTATTTATTTTTTGGCTCATGTCAGCAAATATATATATCAGAAAAGATCCTGCTGAACTCACCCATTTATTGATCGAAAGATCTTTGCATATTCTTCTCCTGTGCGATTGATCCTGATAAGAAAAGACAAAGAAATTACTTAAAGTCAAGAAATAAATCACACAATGGATGGCATATTTTAAGTCTGGTTTGAAGAAGAACATATTTCATATTATTTCATGAATTTTCCTGATAAAAACTGGCCCTGCATCAGTATGAATTTAAACATTCGTATACAAATCTCAAAACATAAATGCTACATATATTACATAATAGAACAATGTGTTATTGTGGCTATTATACTGTATATCACTCTCAAGGGCTTAATTAAGCCTCTGCGTAAATTCCACTGAACCCACTTTCTCAGCTCTATTGTTATACTTTGGATTTTGGCGACTAACTCGTCCTACAGCTTTGAGGGAACCCAAGCGAATTATACAATAAAACATCTGTCTTAATCTGGAATTGTGTACTATTGCTTTTATCTACAAAATACAATGGTCAATATTTCTCATAGAGAATAAATGGGACATGGTAAAAAAACAAACAACAACAAACGCAAACAAATGCATCAGTGTTTTTGCAATCCTAAATGCTGCCTATTGCTTGAGCATACTTTCACAGAGAGAGTTCATTTGAACTTTAAAATGTATTTAATTTAACAGTATTTACTGTAGAAACAATTTTAATTTCATTATAGCTCAGCAATTGTTCATTTGCAGTGTTAAATAAAACAACTTTAATATCTAAGAAGGATAAACTGTGAAATGACATGTGGAACAGGAACAATATGTCAATCAGTGCTTATCTAGGGTGACACAGTGGTGCAGGGGTTAGCGCTGTTGCCTCACAGCAAGAAGGTCACAGGTCCAAGACTTCCTTGGTCCTGGGTCTGGGACCTTTCTCTGTGGAGTTTGCATGTTCTCCCTGTGTCTGTGTGGGTTTTCCTCCCACAGTTCAAAAATATGCTGAGGTTAATTGGTGGGTCTAAATTGCCCATAGGTGTATGTGTCCAAGATAGGCTGGTGACCATCCGGGATGTGCCTCTCGCTGTAATGCGCTCCTGTGACCCTAATGAAGATTAAGTATAGAAAATGAATGAATGTTTATGTATGTATATTTACAGAGACATCCCAGTTTGTTTGGCTCCACCCCCTTTTACATGCCTTTGCACCATGACCGATGATGCTGTGCAGCAGACTGAGATCACAGCTTCAGAGTGGAAGTAGACAGGAAATTTTGCTCTTTAGTATTTTTCCAGTAGATCCCAATCAATGGGGTCCCTGTTACTCTTAAAGATAAATATGTCATTCTCAAGGGGTTATTTAAACTTCTGGGGGAATATCACTAAACCTACTTTCTCAGGCCCATTATTGAATTATTCATATTTTTTCTATTGGATGGACTTTGGCAACTTATTTATTCCATAGCTTTGAAGGGACCTAAGTCAATTATTTATTAAAGCATCTGTCTTTATCTGGAATAGTGTAAAGATTAACTTAATTTGAATGAGCAACAGATCCTGCCCCCTTTTGCACCAGGACTGATGATGCTGTGCAGCAGACAGATCACAACTTCAGAGGGGAAAGTGAATTTTGCTCTTTAGTACTTTTCTAGTAGATCCCAACAAATGGGGTCCCCGATACTGTTAAAGATAAATATGTTGTTCACAGGGGCTTCAGTATGCTCAAGGAGCCTTCAGCACTACTGCTATACTGTGGATTATTCCTCTACTGGATAGATTTAAGCTTCTAATGTGTTTTGCAGCTTTGAGAAGATCCAAGCCAATTATGTATCAAACATCCACAAATGGTGTATGGTTATTTTTTATCTGCAAAATACAAGATTTATTCTATGCAATATTTCATATAGAAAATAAATTGATTGATTCACACAACTTTATTATCTGAGAAAGATAAACCGTGGAAAGTCCACTGTTCATATACATATATCATTGCGTATACATATGCACATTTGTCAGTCAGTCAGTCATTTTCTATACCTGCTTATTCCTCATTAGGGTCGCAGGGGTCTGCTGGAGCCTATCCCAGCGCGTTACGGCGAGAGGCAGGGATACACCCCAGATGGTCGCCAGCCAATCGTGGGGCACACACACCATTCACTCACACACTCACACCTACGGGCAATTTAGAGTCACCAATTAACCTGAGCATGTTTTTGGACTGTGGGAGGAAGCCAGAGTACCCGGTGAAAACCCACGCAGACACGGGGAGAACATGCAAACTCCACACAGAAAGGTCCCAGACCCAGGACCAAGGAGGTCTTGAACCTGCGACCTTCTTGCTGTGAGGCAAATCCCAGCAATTGTTAATTTGCACAGTGTTAAATAAAACAACTTTAATATCTAAGAAGGATAAAATGTGAAATGACATGTGGAACAGGGACTATATGTCAATCACTGTTTATCTACTTATATCTACAGACATCCCACTGTTTGGCTCCGCCCCTTTTACATTACTTTTACTTTGCACCATGACTGATGATGCTGTGCAGCAGACAGAGGTCACAGCTTCAGAGTGGAAGGAAACAGGAAATTTTGCTCTTTAGTACTTTTCTAGCAGATCCCAATAAATGGGGTTCTCTTCACTGTTAAAGAAAAAGAAATGTATTACACTCAATGGATTAGTTGAAACTCTGTCAGAATCGTTTTTTTGTCTGTGAAATACAAGATTTCTTCTGTGCAGTATTTCACATAGAGAATAAATGGGACAATGTCAAAAAACAAATAAACATCAACACAACAGCATAAGTTTTTGCACTGCCTACTGCTGGGCATACTCACAGAGACTCTCCATTTAAACTTAAAACTGCAGAAACATGCCTTGTGTATAAATGCATTATACCACGTTTTGGTAGGTAATACCAGTATATAGTTTTGGATCAATTACTAGTCAATGACCATGATCATTTTGCAGAAATTTTGAGTTTTCAATGGAAACCTATGGGACAGAATGTCCCATTGTTGCTTCACTGGGTGATATCATTGCTTAGAATGTAAGAGAACGAAACAAATCTAGATTTTGTCTCTGTTCACTCTCCTCCCAGCCACAATTTACAATGTACACACATGATTTTTTCAAAATGTGCTCAAAATATCTGTGATTTACTGGACTTGAAGGACTCCAATACAAAGATTTTCAGAGAGAAGCAGAACAGACCTCTGTTTTAGACTTGCCAGTGTTTCCCAAATATTTACTGTAGAAACACAAAATCACACCGAAAGTTTTGTGAAGTTGGTCCATTTTATTTTCTGATAGGAGGGAGAAAAATGCTGTTTTTCTCCACATTTCTGCCTGTGTCTACCTACAGTGCAGCCGTCGTCATTGACAACCAGCCCAAGTTGAAAGTGAAAACAAGCATCATATAATGAATTTACACAATACACATCTTACCACTCACAAATTATTTGATTTTTTATGTGAAGTCTGGAAAATATGTCAATATCAAATTTGTATAATAAAAGGGGTATACGTTGTTGCTGAATAATGAAAATATGTTTTGTAGGTATGTCTTGCATATATTATCATAAATATACTAGTATTATTTGTTTAAAGTCATAAAACATTTTTGAGCCCTCTAGAGCCCTTTCAAAATGTTCCCAGAGCAAACTGTTAAGTTAAACCTGCTGTAGTCTGCATTTTCTGCAAGAACTGAAGTACATGAGAAGGCTCATAAAACTGAATGTTAAATTGAGATTAACATATCTGTAGGTAATAAAGATCTATAACAATTATTGTATTGTTTTTATTTCTTTGTTATTCTGGTTATGTTGTTTCTGTTGAATCCTCTGATATTACAGGTTTTGCAACAGTGCCTCTTGCTGTGTATATCAAGAATTTAACTGTTGAATTGATCCCTGCAATGTCACAAAGTGTCATGAAGACATGATGTCACAGCGTCTACCAAGTCTTTACTGAACTCAGGTAGTTGGTGGTTGATGAGCTCACAGAGTAAAATTATAAAGCTGAAAGACCTTGTGTAGAGCTTCTGACTGTGCTGATAATTCTCTGTGATAACACATTTCACAACACACTGTTCTACTGCTTTGCATAGAGTGTTTAGTGTGTGGTGGGCTGGTCTTTTTATGTCAGCCTACTGTATAATAATGAATCATTCTTGTGTCTGCACTATATTGAATTATGCAGAGATTAATCTAATAATCCAAAGCCCCTGACTTCCTGCATTCTTGTTCATTCCAAACATGAAGCTCAAATTGACCAGAAAAGTCTCTAAATATAATTATTTAGTGTAAATTAGTGAAAAGTAAATCATTACATGTGTTGATCTAAATCTTTTTTATTCTTTCTGAAAATCACATGGGTTCTTTGTTGTTGTATGTCACATTTTGAAAAAACCCAGAAACAATGAAACACAAACGACACTATAACCCTGACAGGTTTATCCCAGGTTAATCCAGGGATTAGTATTGTTTTACCTGATGGGAACCACCCTGGCTCCAGCTCCCTCCAGGTATTTGACATACGAGGCAGCGATGTAAGAGGATCCACGGGCAAACTGATCACCTGGAAGATTTTCCTGTGCCAAAACACCTGGGAAACAGAAGAAAAACTTAGAACACAGAGAAATTTATAGAAGTTAATGTTGCATGTCTGAGCAGTTCTGCAAACAGGAAACCACTGATGCACTGCAGCAGGTTGAAATGCATCTTCGCTTCCTTTTTTTGGATCATTGTCAGGATTCTGTCTGTGTTTGATTGTTTCTGTTTACTTCTGTGTCTACTTCCTGTTTTATTTTTAAATAAATAGCTCCCTATGTAGGGTGACAGGGTGGCGCAGGGGTTAGCGCTGTTGCCTCACAGCAAGAAGGTCGCAGGTTCAAGACCTCCTTGGTCCTGGGACCTTTCTGTGTGGAGTTTGCATGTTCTCCCTATGTCTGCGTGGGTTTTCACCGGGTACTCCGGCTTCCTCCCACAGTCCAAAAATATGCTCAGGTTAATTGGTGACTCTAAATTGCCCGTAGGTGTGAGTGTGTGAGTGAATGGTGTGCCCCACGATTGGCTGGCGACCATCTGGGGTGTATCCCTGCCTCTTGCCGTAACACGCTGGAATAGGCTCCAGCAGACCCCTGCGACCCTAATGAGGAATAAGCAGGTATAGAAACTGACTGACTGAGCTCCCTATGTATTGTGTCTACTTTTACTTCCTGGTTGTCTGATGTGTTCCACCTATCGCTCATCAGTAATTACTTCCTTGTATATGTAAACTCTGTTTTGAGTTCAGTTTTTCTGTTACTTGTTCTCCTTTTACATTTCCTGCTACTGGTTATCCTTTATTTTGAAATTAAAACCTGCTTCATTCATCCTGTCTCCTCTCTGCATTTATAGCATATTCATTACAGATGCAAAAACAAAAACCAAAAAATCAGACAACTCTGCCTTCAAATAATGAGGACTAAATAAATATGTTTTGTTTTTGAAACATGCAATATAAATAATGTTGTCTAGATTTGTTTCCTGCTGCCAAACAAACATGCAGCGACACACTGAATCCTTGTATGAGCGAATTCACTTAACTCATAAACACAAGTCACAAGTCATGTTCTCAGGCTGGAAACCTGAGTTGTGATTCAGTAAATATGTTGCTGCTGCATGTTGTAACGTCCTGACTCACTGCTGCTTATCATTCTTCATGCTTACAGGCTGCAAATCAGCTTCAGATACAGAAGCCTCAGTAATTACTGTCCTGTTGAACACACAACCGCACACACACATGCAGCACATGGACTCTCTGTTCTTACAGGTACACTGGTTCAAGTTAGTTTAATTGTATATTATTGTTTCTGTATATTGTTGTTATCTACATAAAATTAAATTATATTTAAAGCATTTAAGATAGATATCGTGGTACTTTACAACCTTAAAGGTCCCTTAGAAAATGAAGGTTAAATTAGAATGAGAAAGTTTCTGTTATATAAAACATTTCAATTATCATTAATATTAATGAGACAGAAAACAACTGATTTTACAAAGCAAAGCTTGTTTTTTAAAACATCATACTAATTAAAGTGGTAAAGCTGCAACAATAGTTGATAAATCAATAAGTTGTCAATTACTACATTAATCACCAACTATTTTGATAATTGATTAATGGATTTGAGGCATTTTTAAGAAGAAAGTGTTCTAATATATAACAAACACATGATGTTTTCATGGTGATGTTTTACAGCTGCAATGATCAGTAGAATAAATGATAAGTTGCCAAACATTAAAACATTAGTCACCAACTATTTTGATAAAAAATTAGAGTCACTTTTAAGAAGAAAATGTCAAAATTCTCTGGTTCCAGCTTCTCAAATCTGATTATTTTCTGCTTTCTTTAGTCTTCTATAATAGTAAAGTGATGATCTTTGGGATAGGGACCGTTGGTCTGGACAAAAGGACATTGTAATTGAATGTTCAGCTTTGGAAACAGTGATCGATATTTTACATCATTTTATGAAGCAATCGTTTAATAGTTTCTGCAAACAATAGATTAATCAACTATCAGAATAGTCATTAGCTGTGTTGTGTAAAAATAGACCCTAAAAGGGTCCCATATCTTAGATGATATTTAAAGTCAGTTAGATACTCTACGTATTATATAAGTATTAAATATAATAAATGGCTCTATAATATTGATGAGACATAAACAACCTGTTCATATAAAGCTGCGGAGAAAAGCTTGTTCTTAAAACATCAGGATTACAGTATTAACCGGAAATGATTGCTGTGTTATACCCACAAACTTATACATCCGACACACACGCGCGCGCGCGCGCGCACACACACACACACACACCTTTCTCGAACATTCTCGAAGTCGTCTATCGTATGAACTCTCAGCGGGTTCACATCTTACCAATGATTGGTCGGTAGTTGAGCTGCGGGCTTGCGGACCCGCACAGACGCGGTCCGCAGCACAGACCTGCGGTGAGCACCGCAAACACCGCAGCAGCCTGTCGACACATCCACAACATACACAACATCCAGCAGGTCCAGCAGATCCACCGCAGGACGTGGGCTCTGAGCGGCTACAGGAGCTGGTCTCAGGCAGCTGGTCTCAGGTGGATCAGAAACACACTTTAAATCAATGAACGCGGATAAACGGGCGAAACCGAGCCGATCGCAGCCGCTGATCCGGGCGATGAAGGGGATGCGTCTCAGTCGCTGCTGGTCTCAGTCCCTGATGGTCCCAGTCCCTGATGGTCTGAATCTCTGCCGGTTTTCTGCAGCCGCAGCCATCCACATCCTCATCATCTGGTGGTGCCGCCCCCTCCTCCTCTTCCTCCTCCTCTTCCTCCTCCTCTTCCTCCTCCTCCTCCCCTTCTCCACAGAAATTATATTTATGTTATTCAGCAAATTAAATCATGTTAGCAAACAGATAAACTGACGATTTTACTGACATACAAGTTTGTTGTTCTGTTCATACTAAACATGAATATGACAAAAGAACATCTGCTCGAAATCATGTTTTTTCATGCTGTATTATGAGGCAATGGTTCCTGTTCATATTCATTCCATAATGTAGCATTCCATAATATTCCTGGGTCATTCCAGAATTGGAGGACATTTTGGCTTCAAAATTCTTGAAAAGTAAACCTTCACTTTTCAGATTTTCTGTTACATATTCATCAATAATATGTAATAAACTATCAAAGGCTTGATTAGCTCAGCTAACAGATCAATGGTACAATATTTATTACATGATTTATTTTGTGTTTACAATACTTTGTGCAACCCTGTTACCAACACAGAGCAGGCCCGCCGCTCCGTACGCGCAGACTACGCAGCTAGCGTAGGGCCCCAACTAGTGAAGGGGGCCTCCAAAATTAAGATTGGGAAAAAAAATAGTTTTTTTTAGAGTTTTGTATACCATCACTGAAATTGGGAAAATTAAATGTTATTTATTGCGTAATAAAAAGACTCAGACCCCCGCAAATCCCTTGTAAATGGTACAGCGAGTGATGGGAATTCCGGCTCTATTTGGAGAGCTGGATCTTTTGGCTCAGCTCACTAATACGAGCCGGCTCGTGGCTCGAGGAGCCGGCTCCTATCTCTCACTTCAAAGAGTCGGATCATTCAACTTCAAAGACTCGGATCGTTCACGACCGGCACAAAGCTTTGGAGCCACTTTTCTTACTGCGATCTGAAACAGCTTAATGAGCAATTTTCATCAGTTAACAACTTCGACAATTAAAATGAGAGAATACCATCCAAGAGACACCATGAATCTGGAGCTGAAAAGCGGAAGAGGAAAAAAGAGAAAGATGACGAACTTGCATCCCTTTCTAGTAAGTCCGCCGTGTTTGTTTGTTTTGCTAACTTAGCGTTACGTGATAAACTCGACAAGCTAGGCTAGGTTATCCCAACTGTAAACAGGATTGGACAGAGAATAAAATTTAGCTGTAGCATCTTTTCTCTGCTCCAGGGGGGTCGTCCAAGGCTGTCCCGGTAGTGAGGAGGAGGAAGGGAGTAGCCACAGTGTTGTAGAAGGTGTGTTAAAGTCGTGTGTAGTGCAAAAAAAAATGTTTGGCCACCTCTGGTCATTCAAAATGCCACTATTGTTTTGTTTAATTTGTAGGATTAGTATATGTTAAATTTTAAGGTATTTGATTTTGTCCTACCATATTAATGTCATTTAAGGGTTCTATTTCATTCTCCTATCATTGTGAAATACAAAGGCTACTATATAACATAATATAACGAAGTGATATTTTTGGTTTGGGTATTTTTATTCAGGTTTTACTAATGAGATATGTTTTTCATTTAAATCATATTCATAGGGTCAATGCTCAAATACATAGATGGACCACCACATCAGCAAGAAGATGAACCAGACGATGAACCATCGACAAGCAGTGCAGTAAGCAGCCAGGCCTCCCTACAAGCTGAGCTTAGGGCCTCCAAAACCTTTGCAGCGGCCCTGACACAGAGCAATCTGAAAAAAGTACATTATTGATTTATGAAATATAATTCCTTTTCCAGTAAGTAAATAAAGTAAAATTCTCTCTGAATAACCATTTGACTTCACATATGACTTGATTTAAATTCATTTTAACAATGTTTGAAATCTGTCTCACCCAGCTTTTCAATAATGGCATGTTTCATTTTATCAATTTTAGTATTTATTGTACAATATTTTCTGTAAGACATTTAGCATATGGTTGCATAAACTCTTTAAAGGAAAATAGGCCAAACACGTTTTGAGCTCAGACAATAATTTAGGATTATTTTCAATCAAAATAATATGGTAACAGGGTTAAATTTAGGGTAACAGGGTTGTTATAGGTCTCTACCAAACGGTTGAGAGGTCCATTCATACTAGTATTGTATTGTATACGTTTATGCATACAAAAAACATTGAGGAAAAAGTCAAAGCGTTCATTTTCATCAACAAATGAATAGAATTTGATCATGTCCTTAATGGCACCAGTACAAATATTTTTTGGTGGTTGTGCAGCGGCACAAATGGCTTTTGACCTGGGGTGCAACTGCACTAATGGTTTTGGTCAGGGGTGCAACAGCATTTCTCTTCTTTTGTTGTTGGTCATTGGATGCATTCTATTTCTGATGGTATGCTGTGAAGCATCCCTGCTTTGCATCCAAACACAGGAGGGCTGGCTCAATACATTATTCAGTGAGATATAGTGACTCCAAGTGTGTTCTACCAAATGGTTGCACAGAACCTTAAAAGGATAAGTAAAGAAAAACAACAACAACAATATCTTATTCCGATTATAATGATAACAGGGTTGCACAAGGTAAAGTGAGACATTCAATCAAGACTAACTACGTTATGAAAAATATGAAAAATAGAAGAGAGGACATACCTTTGCTCTAAATGTTCTTTTAGAAAACTGATGTCAAGTCTAGTGTATCATGTGATTCACTGTTTTCTTCTTCTTCTATCATGCTAAAAAGGTTATGGTAACAGGTTGCATGCATGTTGTGGGTCACATGTTCCATGAATAATAATTATTATTTGAAATATTACATTTATTAAAATAAATGTTCCCACAGTTAGAAGAGACTTCAATGTAAGAAATAATACCAAAACATAAAAATGTAACTCTTTTTTTGAGATTCAATTTGGTCATTAGGGGGTTGGGACAAATACAAAATGGCTTTTTAGCGGTACTCCAGACTTATTGGGTATTTTTAAAACTATTTTCAAGCATTCTTTTCTCTTAGTTTTTATAGATTTGGTCTCAGGACAAGTGCATTTAGTCAGAAACTGCATGTTTTACTGGTATAGAAAATGACTGACTGATTGACTGACTGGTAACATAATGCCTGAATAAAGTATTTAATTATGTTGGTCATAGGTTTCATACACTTTCTAACAATAAACTTTCTAATTTAAGAAAATGTCTAAAATAAGATGGACAGATTATTAATTTCTTATGTATATAACAATAGTTGTAATAAAAAATAAATTAAATTAAATTACAATTGATGGATGAAAACAATTTGATCATATCTTTTTATTTTGTTAGTGTTTGTTTTTGCAATATAATAATACAGAGGAGGTTGCAAAATAGATAAATAACTAAAAAAATCCTGAGAATATTAAGACTTCATTAAACCCTCAAGCCTATGGCATAAAGCAGCTGACAGAATTCTTGTGTGCGTATGATAGAGACCTTTGCATATGTTTAATACTTGTGTGGTTATTGTGGATATCTGTACATTATAAATATATATTTGTACACCAGGCATACATAAAATTATTATCCATCAGAATACCTACGCCTTCCTCAGTACAAATATGACTTCACAAGCATCACTCTACTGTATGGATGTATTATAAGACCTAGTTGTATAATACAGTTCTATAATACAGGTATATACATAATTAGAATACATTACATTACATTGTAACACAATATAATACACTACAAGTTCTATAATTCATCCATGCTCTACTGTCAAAAATACACCATCACTTCACAGGCATTCATTGAGCAGAACAACATCATTTGAAATCTAGACTGTACATGTATCACCACAGCTTAGGTTGTAGTACTAAGTTTTAAAGTTTAGATAGTTTTAAGTCATAATTGTCATGACCCTGGCTCTGAGGGTCATGGCAAAAAAAGGGAGTTCACACCATGGGCATCGTTTAGACAATATTTATTGAATCAATTAAATCAACTTAAACATTCATAAGGTATGTAAGGTTATGAAGTGTGTAGAAACAGTGGTATTAGTGGTGTAGGGTGTGCATGAGTGACAAGTGTGTGTGTGGGTGTGTTGGTAGTGTGAAACAGAAACAAAGGAAAACCAAGAGAATATCAAACTGAACGAGACCAAACCAGACCAAACCAAATCAGACCAAACCAAACCAGACCAAACCAAACCTGACTGGGAACAGAAGAGCCCAGAACAGGTCACAGCCAGAGATCAGAGAGAGAACAAGAGTACCAGCCTGCCATGGTATAAATACCCAGAGTAATTAATAGAAAACACCTGCAAACAGAAAACCACACCCCGAGAAGAGGAAGAGAAAGAGATAGGCCACACCCAGGAGAGGAGGAGGAGGAAGGAGCACACTCAGGATGCCACATAGGGCATCACACCCCCCCCCTTAAGACAGGGCCCAAAAGGGATCCTGCAACATCATCCCTTAATAACAGACACTTCTAACCAAAGAAACAAAGACTGCACTTATACAGATCACAAAGCAGCATGGCATCTATTCTACAGGGGCACGTGATAGAGCATCTGCCACAACATTATCTTTACCTCTGATGTGCTTAATCTCCAAACCATGAGACTGAAGAAACAAAGTCCACCTCATCAGACGACGGTTTGGACAACTCAATGAACAAAGAAAAGTCAAAGGATTGTGGTCAGTATAGACCACAACTGGACTTACTCCAGAGCCAACATACACCTCAAAATGTTTTAGGGCCCAGACCAAGGCCAGCGCTTCCTTCTCAACTGTTGAGTAATTAAGTTGGTGAACATTAAACTTCTTGGAGAAGTAGCATACAGGCCTGTCAACCCCCTCTGATTCCTGTAACAACACAGCACCAGCTCCAACAAGACTAGCATCAACTTCTAGTTTAAAAGGCTGATTCAGGCGTGGTGCAGCAAGAACAGGTGCAGCACACAATAGAGTTTTCACATTTTCAAATGCACGCTGGCACTGAGCAGCCCACACAAACTTAGCATTTGTTTTCAGCAAGTCTGTTAAAGGTGCAACCACCGTAGAGAAGTTTTTACAGAATGCACGGTAATAGCCAACCATACCCAAGAACCGCATAAGTCCTTTTTTGGTAGCAGGAACAGGATACTGCATGACCGCCTGAACCTTTGCATCAACTGGACGAACCTGCCCCTGTCCAACCACCCGGCCCAAATAAGTCACTGTTGCCCTGACAAACTCACACTTTGCCAGGTTGACGGTGAGCTGTGCCTCAGCCAAACGACTAAAGAGAGCACCAATATACCGGATGTGATCCTCCCAGGTGTTACTAAACACAACAACATCATCCAGGTAAACTGCACAACCATCAAGACCTGCAACCACTAGGTTCATGAGGCGCTGAAATGTAGCGGGCGCATTACGAAGGCCAAAACTCATAACAGTGTATTCATACAAACCAAAAGGTGTCACAAAAGCTGAAATTTCACGTGCACGTGCTGACAGTGGGACCTGCCAATACCCCTTTAATAAGTCAAACTTGCTAACAAAACCAGCGGAGCCCACTAGGTCTATACAATCTTCCATTCGAGGCAAAGGATAACAATCTGCCTTCGTGACCTTGTTGACTTTTCTATAGTCCGTACAGAAACGTGGCGACCCATCTGATTTACCAACCAGCAGACTAGGTGATGCCCAACTAGATGATGATGGAACCGCAATCCCATTATCCAACATGTACTTGACCTCAGCCTCTAATACCTTCCGCTTTTCTAATGAACAGCGATAAAACCGCTGCTTAATGGGTGGGCTATTGCTCACATCAATATCGTGACTAATAAGATGCGTCCGTGTGGGTGTGTCACCAAAGAGCATTGAGAACCTCCCAATCAACCCCATGAGCTCAGCACGCTGTGATGCAGACAAGTGACCCAATAATTTGTCAAGTTGACAGAGTGATTCAGAATTTTTCAATCTGCCACACATGACAGGATCACTGGGCATTTCAACATCTCTCTCACTGTCCAAACTCCCATCAGCATCACTGAGATTTAACACTGCGTCCACCATCAAGGTCGGGTGAACATGATCTCCTGAGAGATCAGATTTACTAACTCCACGAGCAAAATAGGGTTTTAACAAGTTCACATGACACAACTGAGAGGACTTCCTACGATTCGGGGTTGAAATCAGGTAGTTTAGTTCAGAAACCTTTTTTGTAACGGTGTATGGGCCAGCAAATTTAGCTTGAAAAGGAGAAACCTGTACCGGCAAGAGAGCCAACACCTGGTCCCCAGGGCTAAACTGGCGATGTTCAGCCTGACGATCATACTGGCGTTTCTGATTATCCTGAGCACCCTCCAAGTTCTTCCTCGCTACCTCCACTGCCATATACAGACGGCGACGAAATCCATTAACATAGTCTACCAGATTAGTTGGTGGTTCACTCTCAACCAACCTGTCCTGCAACAGGGCTAGAGGACCACGCACCGAATGACCAAACACCAAATCATTGGGGCTAAAACCAGTGCTAGCCTGGACAACCTCTCTAGCAGACAACATTAGCCAGGGCAATCCCTCCTCCCAGTCCCTGCCCAGTTCCATACTAAAAGCACGCAGCATAGATTTTAAGGTTCTATGAAACCGCTCCAGTGCTCCCTGACTCTGCGCATGATAGGCTGATGCACGATTATGTTTCACTCCCAACTGCTGCAAAATCTGCTTAAACATGTGTGAAGTGAAGTTGGAACCCTGATCACTCTGAATCACACGTGGAACACCAAATATGGAAATAAATTGAGTCAGAGCCTTAACAATGGCCTTAACTGTAATGGAGCGCAAGGGAAAGGCAGCAGGATACCGCGTTGTCTGGCACATCACTGTCAACATATAAGTACAACCAGACCTGGAAGGAGGCAACGGCCCCACACAATCAATAATCAAATGCTCAAAGGGTGTACTTGCAGCTACAATCGGACTAAGGGGGGCAGGCTTAATACCTTGGTTGGATTTACCCACCAGTTGGCATATGTGACAAGACTTAACATACCTGGAGACATCACGCTTCAATCGTGGCCAAAAGAAATATCGCAGGACACGGTCATGTGTCTTTTTTATACCCAAGTGTCCACAATCATCATGAGCAGTTTTCAGCACTACATCACGGACATCACGCGGCACAACCACTTGAAAAATTGCTTCCCCCACAAAATTACCATCACAGGGCACCCATTTGCGCACTAACATACCTTCCTGCACAAAGTACCCCTGAGCTAAATCCCTGATTTTGTCAACTGAATAAGCCTCAGCCCACAACAGAGACAAGGAGGAATCAGCTTTTTGACTTGCCACCCAGTCTTTTCTTGAAACAGTAGGGGGAAGATGAGGCAGTACAACATGGCTATCAACTACCTTTCTCTTACTAAGACCTAAGCTGGACTGGTCAAGAGACCTTTTCTTTTGGGCCCGAGTCACAACACAAGCTGGAAAAACTGCTGGCATGGGGTCACTTTCTACCACTGGCTTGGAAACAACCACAGGCGGAGGTGGAACCTCCGCCCACACCCGACCCCCAGCTAGGTCATTACCCAGAACCATAGAAATACCTTTGAGTGGTAACTGTGGCCGAATGCCAACAGGAACAACACCCTGGACTAGCTTGCAATCGATCTCTATAATATGTCGTGGCACAGTGATCAAGCCCAACTCCATTCCCTTCATAAGGATGGAATCACCAGTTTCAGATTTTGATGAGAAAGGCAACACTGTATCCAAAACAAAGGATTGATTTGCACCCGTGTCACGCAACACCTTAATTGGAACACGTGCTCCACCACCAACCAATGCTATAACTGCATCAGTAATAAACGGCTCAAACCCAGCAAGACACTTATCAGGATTAACACAAGCAGTATTTTCAGGCACAGCACAAAGCATAGCTGGATCATGCACTGCTGCATTGTGTCTCCCATTTGACCGCAACAGAGGACATTTAGCTTTCCAGTGGCCTTCACTATGACAGTAGTGACACTCGTTAGAACCCTGTTGCCGCCCTGAAGATACAGGCTTACGGGGAAAACCGGGCCTCATGACCTCAGGACTGCCACACAAGGGTACACTGCCAATATTAACTCCTTTGGCATTCCCCCCAAAACGTGTTACCCAGCCAACCTTATGTGTGAGCACAAAATCATCAGCTAACTCTGCTGCTTTCACTACATTGATGGGCTTCTGCTCGGTCACATATGTAGCAACACGCTCAGGGATAGAATTTTTAAACTGTTCTAGAATAATCAAATTCGAAAGCTCGTCAAAAGAGCTAATTTTACTGGCTGTACACCAGTGTTGAAAATGAATGGTCAGCTCACGAACAAACTCCACATGTGTCTGATCATGACCTTTGCTCCAGCTTCGAAACCTCTGACGATAGGCTTCTGGGACCAACTCATATGCCTTCAACACCACTTCTTTCACAGTGTCATAATCAGGGTCCTCGCCACAAACTGCTGAGTACGCCTCCTGGGCTCTCCCAGTGAGCACACTCTGCAGCATAAGCACCCTATCAGAATCAGGCCACTTCTTCGCATCAGCAACACACTCAAACAATGTGAGGAAAATGTCCGGATCACGCTCATTAAATTTTGGAAGCAACTGTAAGTTAGCAGTAACCTCACCACCACTTAACCCAGACATAACAGAATTTGGACCAAACCCAGCCGGAGTAAGCTTCCCCTCCTGGAGTAACTGCAACCTAGATCTCTCTAACTCCAACTTCATCCTCTCTGTATCCTGCCGCAGCCGTTCCAACTCAAGTTCCTGTTCCCTATCCATCCGCTTCTGCATTCTCTCCTGCTCATACTGTAGCAACAACAGCTCTTTACGCTGTTCAAATGTCAAACCAGTAACGTTCATAACTGATGGTACAGACACTGACTCGGGTGGAACTTCGATGTCAGGGTCACTCTTATGCAGCACCCCTTGGTCAAACAACTGTAACAAAATTAATTCTTTCAGCTCTTCTTTATGGCATTTTTCAGGAACATCAATATCATAATGGCTGGCTATCGACAGTAACTGATCCTTCTTACACCTATCTACAAATGAAACTGTCGGTGCCTTAACAAATTCACTTAAAGAAGCCATAATCAAAAACAAAAAATACCGAAAGTACTGTTCACTCTCAGCCTCTTACCAGGGAATCTCCCCCCTGACTGCCTAACCAAAACTGGCTAATACTCAACCCTAGTCTTCGTGTGATACTTGTGGTGGGTATTTATGCACGGCATTGTCTCCACACAGACAATGGCTTAGCCCGACAGCCCGGTAAAGCAACCATAAACTGGCGACTCACCTGCAGCAGCGGATGTGCCCCCGAGACAACTGCTCTTTCCACGTTCTCACCACACTACAGAAAAAACAAAACAACTGAACACAACCCCTAGAGGGAAGTGCCCCTATAACCTACTGGAAGAATTCCCTTCAGAGAGTGCTTTAACCAGTGACAGTTCTGAATGATACAGTGAAAAAACCAAATGACTCCCAAACCACATGGTGATCCCCCCAGCATATATACATATACAATACTCAATCAAACCATATGCCTGGATCAAAAATCAGAACAACACACAGTTGAACCAAGACCAATCTATAAACAGACTGCTACCTTAAGTCCAACCCCTAAGGCAACAGAAAAACCTTTAAATGGAATACTAATTTGTCATCCACTCAAAGGACCGGATGAGCCCCCATTTGTCATGACCCTGGCTCTGAGGGTCATGGCAAAAAAAGGGAGTTCACACCATGGGCATCGTTTAGACAATATTTATTGAATCAATTAAATCAACTTAAACATTCATAAGGTATGTAAGGTTATGAAGTGTGTAGAAACAGTGGTATTAGTGGTGTAGGGTGTGCATGAGTGACAAGTGTGTGTGTGGGTGTGTTGGTAGTGTGAAACAGAAACAAAGGAAAACCAAGAGAATATCAAACTGAACGAGACCAAACCAGACCAAACCAAATCAGACCAAACCAAACCAGACCAAACCAAACCTGACTGGGAACAGAAGAGCCCAGAACAGGTCACAGCCAGAGATCAGAGAGAGAACAAGAGTACCAGCCTGCCATGGTATAAATACCCAGAGTAATTAATAGAAAACACCTGCAAACAGAAAACCACACCCCGAGAAGAGGAAGAGAAAGAGATAGGCCACACCCAGGAGAGGAGGAGGAGGAAGGAGCACACTCAGGATGCCACATAGGGCATCACATAATATGCACATGAATATTAACAATATGCATGGGTATCTATAATATGCACAGGAATAGGTCTTATTCCATACATGTCCCTGTAGTTTTTTTTTTTGTTTTCATCCAAAAAAGTATGTTTTCTCCATAACAATAAAACCAGACAATTATCATGATCAGAGCTTACAGGGTTACAGGGAGGTTTTCTTTTTATAGATTCTAAAAAGAGAAAAGTAGACATAACATGGCTGTTGTGTCTACTCCTGTCTTGTAAGGTAAGATGTCATAGTAAACATGTATGTCAGAGGTAGATATCATGGGATTGATGTTGCATGGAAGGTGGGTCTGTATTATTCTTGGAGAAAAAGGCCTAAAACTCATGTCAGAGGTTAATGGTCAGACATTAGTTTTTAATTAATGGTTAATGGTCATCAACATGTTTTTTATTCAGAACATGGTAAAATCTGATGTTACCATGAGGCAAATCAGCTTTCATCAAAAAAAGTATGTTTTTCTCCATAACAATAAAACCAGATAGTTATCATGATCAGAGCTTACAGGGTTACAGGGAGTTTGTTTTTTTACAGATTCTAAAAAGAGAAAAGTAGACATAATATGGCTGTTGTGTCTACTCCTGTCTTGTTATGGTACCAAATATCATATAATAATAATGACACAGCATAATATAAAGACAAATAAAACAGAACTACAGCAACCGTTCATCCATTCACTATCTCATCTGCTCAAATGTATGTTATCTACATAAAATGAAAATATATTTCAAATATTTAAAATAGCTATAATGGTACTTTACAACCTTAAAGGTCCCTTATCTTAAAAATTTGGTTTAAATTTGAATGATATTTCAATGATAATTCTGTTATATAAACATTGCCACACGTTTCAAAAGGCTTAGTATTATTAATGGCACACAAATCAGCTTGTTTTTACAGAGAGAATTTCTTAAAGAATCAAGGTGGAATTTCCAGCATTCAGTTTTTTGGGGGATGTTGGGTAACAAGAAGCTTTAGCCACTTAAGCAACACTCGGGTGATTTGAAGAAGTTCAAGTCCCTTCCTCAAAAATACTAACTCAACAACTTCCTCAATTCATTAAAAATTGTTCAGTTTATTGGCCACACAGTTTTATTCAACAGTCAACATCATCTGCAAATTATTTCTGTTCATTGGCTTTCTCTGTTCAAAGGATAATTACATATTACACACAGGCTACATAACCTTACATATGCTTCAGTGATTCTGCATCAGCAGCTCAGCTTTTACAATCTTCATCAGTGTTTAACAGAAAGGTGTCAAGGTAAGAAACAATAGATATTAGACCCAGGCTGAATGGGTGGGTGGAAGTTTCTGTATAGTGGTTTATTGGTATTCTAGAACAGGTGAGAGATAGTCAACTGTGTCAGGGAAACATATATTTAAATATATATATATATATATATATATATATATATATATATATATATATATATATATATATATATATATATATATATATATATATATATATATATATATATATATATATATATACACATATTCAGTACACCAGCAGTACACAGTACAGTATTTCATTTATTTAATGTCTGATACTTGGCAAAAGACCAAATAACTTCTGTAACTCCTAGCCTAGGCCTAGGCCTAGTAGTGTGAGGTAAGCCTAAGTCATACACATAGAACCAGTGTTTTCAGAAACTATGACAACAATAGCCTAACAATTGGGCTACAACAATAGCCCAATTGTGGGGTGGGGGGATGGGGGGGTGTCATTCAGAACTATTTCACGGGAAGCTGTTCACTAAATGGTTCAGTGAACGGTTCGCACCCACTTAGAGGAAAGTAGTTCAGTGAACGGCACCACGCATGCCTGGAGAAATATGATCACGAAAATACATAAAGTTACCGATTCATGTTTTTGCTATGTGCTCATATTATTGCTTAGCGTTTTGTTAATCTAATAATGGTTGAAATAAACTTGTAACTGAGTTTCTTGAGGACATTTTGGTGTTACATGAACATTTGGTGATTGTTAGTCAAGAAGGATTAATTATTTATAAACGACAGCCCCCGCCGGCGGGGGCCCGGGGGGTAACAGGTTAAATGACAGAAGCAGCGAGGCATTTCATAGTTGTATTTTATTATCTAATTGCCATGTGCTAATATTTCATTCATTTCAGACTAAAAAAGAATCAACAATTTCATCTAGGTGGTCATGGACGCTAACTGCTAGCCTTATTTAACTATTTAACTCAACTAGTCTCCTGTTACAGAGGCTATAGCCTACCTGCTAGCGACTCCGGAAAAACAACTGCTGGATTAACTGTCCCAAATATAGATGCAGTTTTGGGAAGAGTTGAATTAAACTCTTCTTTTTTCTTCTTCCTCTGCCGTTTTTGAGCACCACTTTGTTCCCTACTGCGTTTCATTTCCACTTTTGTGGGCTATGTTCGCTGCTGTCACTGTAGGCTACACACAATGCAGTCGTCACAGGCAGAAGCCGACAGCCAGAAAAGATACATTAATGTTCCACCAAAAGCGCAATTGACAAAACATCGAACGTTCGAATTTAAAGGGGCAGCACGCACTGTCAAACCCTGAGCTCAGTTATCCATAGTAATCAATTCAATCCTGTTGACGGGAATAAAAATGACACTATCGGCCCCCCTATTGTCCCGGGCCCCCCCGCCTTGCGGGGGCTGCGGGGGTGTCCGTTACGCCACTGTGTACTGTAACATCAAAGGCAACTGCACAGAAACAAAGAAACAAAGGAGGACGGGTTCCAGGTGAACGGGTCTCAAAGGACTCAGTCTGGGGGTTCACACTAAATTAAAGGGATAGTTTGGGATTTTTGACATGAATCTATATGGCATCCCTATCATCAGTGTTGTACGCTCACATTGATTTACCCCCAACAGTTTCCTGTGGGCCGAGTTCTGGTCCGGTTCTGGTCAAAATGAAAGTAGTCTGGCAGGTTTCCGGGGGACACTAAAATAAAATGTCTTTCTTTTCATACAGCATTTGTTCAAAAGAGTGATATATGCATCATATATATCAGTTATATGCATCACAAAACCAATATCCATGAAAAAGTCCCAGCTCGTAATCTCTTGGCCCTACTGTCTCTCCCTTTGTATCTCTGCATGTTGTATCTCTGCATGAGCCTGAATTTCCTATCCGTGAGGAAATTCAGGCTCATCTCTGTTGCTGCAGCCTGGGTAGTTAGAGATAGATAGATAGATTTTTTTTCTCAACTGTCAATTGTCAATTATTTTAGAATATCAGTGAAACACCATTACAGCATACTTTGAATATTTGCATATGGATTGATGGTGCTGGATGGACCCCATCGTCTTTTTTCAGTCTTCTAAGTGAAAATCAGCCAAAACTTGAAATAAAACCCTGAAAAGTGCAGAGATGGGATCTTTGACTTCCACTCCTGTTATGACATCACAACTAGAGACTTTTCTAAATGGCTTGTGTTTAACCAGAGGAGGGGAGAAACAGACTACAACAGAAACAACAGAACAACAACAGAAAAAAGTGGGCTAGGGTCTAATTCACAGACACAAGAGGCCTAAATATTTATACATAGGCTCGGAACAAGAGCTTGTCTAAACAATAGAATATAAAGTGAAGTAGAGGAATAAAGTAGCATAATATAGAACTAGTCAAGTAAAATATAAGTAGGATTCCATCAACACAGCTCAGGTAGAACATGTCAGGTTCAAACAACCTAAAATATTAAATACACAAACACAAAGAGGAGAGAAGACAATAGAATTAAGTTTTACTTGCAAGGAGAGCAGATGGAGATGTGCACAGTTACAATTCTCCTACCTACTCTGATTCCATCTCCTGCTCTCCTGCTATTTATTAAGGGCTTCCCTAATGACAAATGGTTGTTGCTTTTAAGGGGAGGGGGAAAGGTCAGAAACAACCTAAACTGTCGTAAATATCTAACTAACACATGGTCTTGTATTTCCTTATCTAGAATGTAAACAGGTCCTCATTAAGGCTAATTGCAAGCTTGTAAATCTATCTAAAACGAAAAATTCCTACTCATCAAACTTGGTATCATTCACAGATCTAACAGCAGAAAAAGGGACAACAAACAGAAAAGGTTTGATCCTTGTCTTTGTGAAAGGTCACAATTTCAAACAAATATATTCAGGCCTTTCTGCCTTTGCAAGCATGAAGCACTTGAAAACTCAGCTTATCACAGAGCTGCAGTTGTAGACGATCCTCAGCTCTAGGTGTGTTATGTGTGATTAAACCTGCCAAACCTGCAACATGGCAGCTTTTACCATGTGGGAAAAGTTGTATTAAAAAGAAGATAATCTTCTGTACATTAATTCTTTGTATGTGTTTGCCTACACTGCATAACTGCTGCTTTCTGTGAACTTCTAAAGTTCTGCTGACCTGCACATTTATCATTTATCATACAAAAGCTTCTGCTTGTACACTGTATTTGTTGTGATGTCAGCAACTCATTTCACTGTAATTACATGTTGTATTAAGTGAAATGTCCTTTCCTTATCTGTAACTTATGAGAGCTGAAAACTGAACTGGACAGACAGAGGTTGTTGGTGAGAATGTGTAAGAATGCTGCAGTTTTAGTGTGTATGTTTGTGTGTGCATGTGGTTGTGTGTGTGACTGTGTGTTAATGATGATGTCAGCATTTTGTAATGCAGGTGGCTCATGGATCAGTGGCTTCATTAGCAGTACTGTATATTGCAGTGGAGAAAAATACACTGCACCACTAGTGATTCACCACAAGAGGTTGCTGTCTTCCACCAAACAGCTTCATTTGTAGCATCTGTGTGTGAAGACGTGCGTGTGTGGGGTTGTGTGAGAAGATGCGTGTGTATGTTTCTGTGTGTAGATGTGTGTGTAGATGTATGTGTGTGTGTGTGTCCCAGGGGGACCTATAACTACGTTGAGTTTATCATTATTAATTTAGCTGCATAGTTTGTCTTTTCTGTTGTAAATTAGACATCAGCCTGTAATGTTTTACTCTAGCGTAATTTAGCTGTAGTGCAGGTAAAGAACTGATTTTGTCTATTGCACCATCACATATGTTTGTAATAGTTTAATTTCATTAATTTAATTTTAAGTTTGTTTTTGTAACTGAAGGTGTCATGCATTAATGCTGTTTTAGTTTTGGCTCGGTGTCTTTCATGGTTATATTCTGCCTCAGACATGACTCAGACTTCCCTGTGACCATCCTTACCTTCTAATATTCAGAGGAATTCTCTTGAAGAACCACAGAAAACCAGAAAAGCTGTTGTGTATAGTTTTGTGTAACACTTTCTTCTGTTTGGTGAAACACAGCCTCTTTTAACCAGAATGATTTTTACAGTGTGCAACAACTCAGACATTATGCTCAGTATGTGGGCTCAACATCAAATTCAAGTTTGATCTAAATCTGTTTTGGCTGTAAATGGTGACATAAAACACTTGAAGCCACTTTGGCTCCAAGCCTGCGTTTGTAAATTACACAATGACATGTCATAATTGAGCTGCTTGCTTCATAGGCTCTTTATACAACTCTGCAGCTCAGACAGCTTTTCATGTCTTTAAAGACAGAGACACAGAGAGAAGGTAATACGTCTGGGGACAATTACAATATGTGTGTATGTGTGTGCACAATCTCTAAAGGGAAATGTGTATTCAAATCTGTTGTATCCGTGCCTCAGGACAGCTCAGTGTGTTCTCATGAACGTTCTCTTCAGTCCGGTATCAGCAGATGAAGCTGTTCCACCTCCTCGTCTGTGACGTCAGGCTGATGTTCACTGATGCTCCACAGAGACTGAATTAGAGAACATTCAGGAAACGAGTGTGACAGTGAAGCTACAGGAGGTGACTTTCCTGGTGATGAGTGCACACTATTCTCTGTGTGATTTCTACTGCACTTTAAGCATCGGGCAGTAGCTCTGAATCTCTGCAAAGCTTTGTAGTCTGTCTATATATATATATATAGAAAGTGTGTATATATGAGATGCCAAACATTGTTCAAATGTAAAATTGATGAATATTTTTTGAAATTTTATTTTAAAAGTTGTACTAAAAAATAATAAATAAATAAAATAAATTAATAAATAAAAAGTACGTCCTCACTCCCAAGACACAGCACAACCGCATCACACAGTTGTGACATCACGCTGGGAATCGAGAGTTTTCCAGAGCCTTCCTAGCCATTAGAAAGCTTTTTAAAAGATAAAAAGTCCACGACTTTACAGAGACTATAGTTGGGGGTGTCCTGTCAACCGTTTTACAGTCTTTTCTTTTACTTTTGTGGTCTATGGGAAAAATGCTTTTTGTTGTGACTTTTTGTTTCAGTACCATGAGTGGCCACTGGAAAAAAATCAATCAACATGCCTGCTGAGATGAGGTACCCTATCCAGGTTTTATATCACATCCATGGGCCAGGGTTGTTGCTTTCTTCCTGCTTCCATCTACTTCAGCACACAATAGTGCTGACAATAATCAGACACTCAATAGTTGTAGAAATTACATCAAAAATATTTGTCCAGCTGAATAATTTTATACAGATCTAGTGTAGATAACAAACTAAATACAAGGCTCGAATAAATGTGCCAGTTAAGAAGCAGAGAGGCAGAGAGAGAGAGAAAGAGAATGACAAAGAGATAGATAGAGAGAGAGAAAGAGAGAGAGAGAGAGAGAGAGAGACATACAATGACCTGCAACAAAGATCCTGTCTAAATCCACCCGGGGACATTGCTGTTATGTGTTTTATTGAGTCTGCTGCTCAACACATTTTAATTCCACATCTTTAGCCTGTATGACAACAACAGATTTGTTCTTCACAAACACAAACAGGCATCAGTGAAACATAATCAAGTCTTTTGAATGAAGCATAAATGAAGGAGGACTTGTGTGGATTAGAACTGCAATGATTAGTCAAATACTTAAGCAACTATTACATTTATCAACAACTATTTTGATAATCTATCAAGTTTCTTTAATCTTCTAGAATAGCAAACTGATGATCTTTAGGTTGTGGACTGTTGGGCTGGACAAATAAAAGACATTTTAGATTGAAGCTTTAGCTTTGGGAAACAGTGATCGACCTTAAACACCATTTTATGAGCCAGACATCTAATCAATTAACCATGTCAATAATCGATAGATTAATCAACTATCAGAATATTCATTAGTTGCTGCCCCAGTGTGTACAGTACATACTGATTGACTCTTTCTTTGACTGATTCTCTATTTTCATTATTAGTAGATGAAATTTTATGATCTCACAATTACCAGCTCAGTTCAGCTCTGGCTCATTTCGACCTGGAGTTTAATTGCCCTCTTTTTTTCCCCAGCAGACATTCTAAGTTGTTATAGTAGGAAATGCAGCAGTGGAACTAATAAGATTAATGAAGCCAGTTTTCCATTTGTAAACCACTAGCCACAAGCATGCACAGCTCTGGACGCTGTAATTGAAGGCCCACTGGAGGCTGCTTCTTGTTAAAGTGTTTAGGTACATGTCTCCATGTTGGCTCCCTGCATGAAGCCTCTGCACCTGAGAATGTGTCCTTACGCATTCATCACATAATTAAAATTAAATTAGCTGGTTAATGACTTTGTTAAATATTAATGAACATTTCAAAATATATTATTTGTGAATCAAAAAGGTTTTGTCTCATGCAAATAAAGAGGCTTTTAAGGGAAAATGAACCAGAGCAGAAGAGATGATCGGACACAGCAGTGATTCTCAAATATTTTCATGTCAAGGAGCCGTGAACCGGCATTAATTAAACCATGGATCCATGTTTGATAAAATTTGATCACATGGACCCACATCTGATAAGATATTTGCTTTTATTACACCAAAATGTGAAGCAATATAAAAGAATTTTCTTTCCTTCTGTAGTTCCTTCTTTTATATCCTTTTTTTATATTTGTGTAATAATATATTTATTTATTCCTGCCAGTTTGCTTACTGTTTCTATGTGAATTATATGATGTCACTGTATAGATTTACTTATAAATTAGCATTGATGTCCTTATTTATTTATATGATTGCATATCCTGGCCCTCTGACCATTTAATGCTGTTTGAGGCACATATTTATAAGTATGTTGGCTCTTAATCTATTTATTTGTTGACATTTGGAGATGTAAGGTTATATGGCTGTAGAGATTTATTTTCATTATGTTTTATTGTACCTGTCTGGGGTGAATCCCTGCCTCTCACCCAAAGTACACTGGATTGACTCCAGCAGACCCCTGTGAACCTAGTGAGGACTAAAGGGGTATAGAAAATAGATGGAATGATGGATGGATGTTCTACTGAGATTTTTCAAAACAAAAAATTGTATCCCAAGGTACTGATCAGTTGGACTACTCTCTGCTGATTGAGGCAGCTCATTTTGTATAAACTAGAGCTGCAACAATTAGTTGATTAATTGATTTTGACTTTAATCGCAAACCATTTGTTTTTATTTGTACACTGTAGCATGGGAGGGGGGAGGTGCTGCCAGGGCTGCAGCCCCCTCCTCCCCTCCCCAGTGGTGGAAGGCTGCATAACAGCCATAACAGCCTGGATCCAACTGTCAGCCAATTTCTGTTAACATGAATGCAAAAAATATCTTTATTTTGCAGATTTTGGTTGTGTATAAGTGTATAGTTTATTAATAAATCTGTTGTTCAACATTTGTTGAAGATCTGCATAATTTTGAACAACAGACAAAATTTTGTTACCGGCGGTGTCACTTCAAAACATGTCCACATTTCACGCTGAACTAATTAAAGGTTCCTAACATGCTAACATTGTGCACCATGGCAGTTGCAGAGCCACAGAGGAGATGGAAATTTTCACATGACAAAATCTTGTTTTTCTTCATTATACTAGTTTGTTATGCTGAATTAGTAATAGAGGCTTGTCTCTAATTTTGGCCTTGTTCCAATAAAGGCCTGGGTCTGACATGCTTGAGTAAGTAAATTTATGTTGTAAATTCTCTGTTATAGGCCCATGCACCCTAATTTCATGTAAGACATGGGTTTATTTTCGCTTTTGCTGTGTAGTGTTGCTTTAATGTTTTTATTAGTAGCACTGTACTTTGTGTTTTGATTGTTATATCTCAGAAAAGTAGTCTATCGTGGGCATTTACTATTATGTTATGTACCAAATTATCAGTGGCCTCTAGAGGGCGCTGACATACTGTAATAATACACTGTTACAATAGCTACTATTGACTCTTTATGCACTATAAGATAAATAACAGAGAATGAGAAGTGAAGTTGAGATAAACGTTGAAGAATGGTGTGCTCCATTTCTGCATACTTTCTACATTGTTGATTCTTACTGTTTAGTTAATGAGTTCTACTTAGATTTGCTATGTACTACATAACAAATTTCTCTGCTACACACACACCTTACATAAAAGATGACATCATACTTTCTTCTGTACTTCCCCCTAAAATCTTCCTGTGCCTGTTGGTAAACTGAGATGATGGAATGTATTTCAGAATATGTGAAAAGACAAAAAAACCCCAAACATTATAGGTTGAATCTTCAGCTATAGAAACCGTGATATACATTTTATACCATTTTATGAACCAGAGAGCAAATCTGATCAACAGTTTCAATAATCAATAGATTAATCAACTATCAAAATAGTACTAGTAGTACTAGTCCTATATATATATATATATATATATATATATATATATATATATATATATATATATAGGGCTAGGACTAGTACTACTAGGTAGTACTAGAGGTAGTAAGTGTGCAGGCAGCTTTTTTTCTATTTTTCCAATATATCTTAGTACAGAAATTGTATGAATCCCATGATCAAAAGTCACTCTGTCATTGTGTTATTTATGGATGGACTTATAATAGTAAAAATAAGTGATTCCACTTTTGGAGCCACTGACATTGAGAGAAGAGGAAAGAGAGTTTAAAATGATAAAGTCGAGTAAAAGTGGAGACAGAGTGTGACAGGGTGATGAATGCCACATACAGAGACAACCAACGAAAGTATGAAAGAGAGAGACGGGGGTGACTGGACTCTATTAGCAGCGAGAGAGAGAGAGAGAGAGAGAGAGAGAGAGAGAGAGAGAGAGAGAGAGAGAGAGAGAGGAGCCTTGGTGCCGCAGCGGGACCGACTGTCACACAGACTGTCAGCGGGGTCGTTACCGGAGCAGCCGCGACTCGCCGTTTACTCACCGACCAGGGGACAAACAGGAAGAACAGAAGAACAGGAAGAGAAAAAGGAGAACAGAAGAAGAAATAAGGGGGATCGTGTCATCACCTCAACCGGACAGGATCTACTGCCCTCATCATCATCATCATCCTCATCATCATTCCTCTTCATCATCCATCCTCATCATCACCCTCATTCTCCTCCTCATCTGGACCTCTCCTCCTGTTCCTTCTCTCCTTCATCACCATGCCGGGTTGGCGGAGGAACCTCACTTTCTGTCTGCAGAGGATGCACGAGGAAGGTAGGAAGACAAAACAAATGGACGTGCGCCGCGCGTGCGTGTCCGCGTGCGTGAGTGTGCGTAAAAGATGGGGTTTGTTGCTGCTCAGATATGTGCTTAAATGTGAGCAGATTTGTTTCTGGAGACACTTTGAGGCTTTACGGTTTGTGCTTCATGTGTTTTGTGTTTTCTGGATCGCTGGAAGTGTGCGTTTGTATGTGTCCGCATATGTGTGTGCGCGCACGCGTTTTTGCGCATGTGTTCAGTTGGCTGATTGAGAAGCACCTGCAGCTTCTGTGAATGTGTGTGTACATGCCTTTCCATGTTTTATACGTGTGTGTGTGTGTGTGTGTGTGTGTGTGTGTGTGTGTGTGTGTGTGTGTGTGTGTGTGTGTGTGTGTGTGTGTGTGTGTACACGCTTGGTCTGTTGGAGCTGCGCGCTGTGCGCACACGTGTCACCACGGGTTTGTTCCGCCGTTTCAGCAGAGATTGCGCGAGGCTACTGATGATGGCAGGTCAGGGTGCGTGCGTGTGTGTGTGTGTGTGTGTGAGTGAGTGAAAGAGAGAGAGAGGGAGAGAGCGTGTTGGTCCTGCAACATGAACACAGGAGGCAGACAGTGATGATGTTGGTCAGCTACAGTGTGCACAGTGCGTGCGTGATGAGTAGTGCGCATATGCGAATGTGCAGCTGAGAAAGTGGCCTGTGTGTCGCATGATGTGAAACAGACAGAGAATCATGTTGACAATTGTGTGTGAGAGAGAAGGAGAGGTTTTAATAGCTTATTCCGTGTGTGTGTTTCTGTAGGTCAGTAGTACTTCTGGAGGGAAGTAACTAAGTACATTTACTCAAGTACTGCACTTAAGTGCAATTTTAAGGTCTTTGTACTTCACTTAAATGTGTTTATGATACTACTTTCTCCTCCGCTTCATTTATCTGTAGCTTTAGTTCCTTTTGATGCAGATTTGACTCAGTTGATTAAAAATGAAGCTTTAAAATCACCCACATATTAAAGATGAACCCAGTGGTTTGAACCTTAGAGTCTCTGTCATCTTACAAACAACAGATTAACAGCTACAACAAATACAGACTTTTACTTCCCACATGGTTTCAGTTCAGTAAATGTTCAAATGGTCCATTTTTATACCATAAATGAAAGATTAGAGAAAAACAGATTAGTGAATCACAGCATTGTTTGCTCTTCTTTCCAACCCCTAACATTTATCTACTGACCCATTGGAGGGGCCTGAGCCATGGGTTGGTAAACTTTGAAAGTTAATTGTCTTCACATTTAATTTGCGATATTCAATCGTTTCTTGATGTGTATGTGTGTACATATATTTTAAAAAAAGAAAAGATTTCCCCTTGTCTTGTTTTTAATACACGGTTTTGTTAGATTTTGGCTGTTTAAGAAATAAGCAGTTTCTGCTCATTTCACAGCACTAAGACTTACTGTTCCTGCAGATTCAGAACTTTACTTCATTTTAATTCTTGTTGACCTCAGCCCAGCTGGTGACACAGCGGACCACAATTTTTTAATCAGCCATCTGAAAAACTATGTTGACATCAGTCCTATCTCTCTGGGTCATTTCCTCTCATTTGCAGACCTAGAAAAGGTTATTGTGCTTTTGTAGCCTACAGACTTGACCATTGCAATACACTTTTTTTCCAATCTAAGTTGGTAAAACATCCAAAGGCGACAACTTTAACAATACGCTGCTGCCAGACTTTCAACACTTTCCAAGAGAACCAATTACATCATACTGATCGTTACTGCCCTTTACTGGTGGCCTGTGAGTTTTAGAATTGATTTTGTGATTTTACTTGTCTTTTTCAAAGCCTTGCATGGTCATGCTCCTGCCTGCTCACCCCATATGAACCCGATTGCTGCTTGACATGCTCATGCAGGGCCCTATTAATAGTTAAGGGTGACCAGACCTTTGCTGTCTGTGAATGCAATATATATATATATATATATATATATATATATATATATATATATATATATATATATATATAAATATCATATATATATGATAAATATATATAAATATATATATTTATATATTTATATATTTATATATTTATATATATATATATATATAAATTAAAACTATATTTATTATATATTATACTGTAGCCAATGTCACAGCCTGACTGTCCAGACTGGTCGTAACAAGCTACACACGGACAAAGTTTAAAAGCTTTATTACCATTACTTCAGAATGGAAAAAGAATTATCTGCTGAAAGGTGTTTTCACAGTTCAAATTTGGGTCCAGAAGTATAACCATTATCAGCCTGTATAAAACTGGCTAAAACTAGTTTGAGCACTGTCCTTGGTACTGAAGATGGTCACTTAAGTGCAATTGTACAACAATGTCTACGCTCCAGAACTCAGAGGTTGGACGTTATTCTTGAAATCCATTGTAATTTAGCAAGCAGAAAGCTCCATTTGATAATAATCCACCACTACTAAGACGAAATAGCAGTAAACAACTAACACTGTTGCTGCTGCCACTGTTACTACGACTACTATCCCAAGCTCAAGCAAAGAAAAGACAACACCTATAATTGCACCTCAAGTTTCGTTTACACTGTAAATAGCAGAAATTATTTCTTTTTAGGGAATAGTTCAGACAAATAATGTCTAGCAAATTAGATATTTTTCTTCTTTCTTCTTCTGCTTTGTAATTCTATGGTATGCCTCACACACACACACACACACACACACACACACACACCACACACACACACACACACACACGTACAAGCATACATGCACAAAAAGAGTGACTAGAATTAATAAACAAGCAGTGTTATGAATAAAATCATGTCCCCAGGGATATCAAGATTGTTGCACAGGTCTTAACTTTGTCCATGAGATGCTTTAAATCATTCTCCTGAAGGGCTGACATGCCCTTGGTGAAGGACTCAGAATCCAGAGCTGAGAGAATAGTGGAGGTTTCCTGTCCTAGGCACTATTTATTAATTAATTAATTTTATTTTAATCTTCTGGCTTCTTCTTTACTGAAAGTAATGTGTGTACATTTTGTAACCATCCCGGATTATTATATCTTGAATTTTATATTTTAGATTTAATTCACTTTTTACTTTTATTCTTTTTTAAAGTGTAAGCCAGCGTTCATTTCGTGGATGAAAATTCCCACTATAATTATTTGTGACATGATTTTATTCCATGACTAAACTGTCACTATGACTAGTACAAACAACTCAAAGAAAAACTAGAATGAAGAAATATTATTGTCATGTAGGCGACTAAATAATTTCAAAAGAACACGTAAAAAAACAAATAAAAACCTCAGATAAAAGATTAAACAAAAAAACAACACAACATTATTAAATCAGAAGAGTAACAGCTTGAACTTTGTTGTCAGCTTGTAGGTGTGTGAGACTCTGAAACTGGAGGAACTGCCCATTCGTTGAGTGGTGGCAAAAGGAGCACTAGGCTAACGGCTAATGCTAAGCTAGTTAGCTGTCTGTTGAAACACAGAGCTCAGCTAAAGAGAAGCTGTTCAACTAAACTGGAAAGTACCTAAAAGCATATAAGCAGTGGTGGAAAATAATTAACAAATTGCGCAAGTACTTTGATACTTGGAGCCGTAGACCAAGTATTTTCACTTGCGTAAAAGTACTGTCGACAAAAAATACTCAATAACTAGTATTTAGTGTTTAATTTCTCAATACTTTCCAAGCTGGTAAATCTACTGAAATATGAAGCAACATAAGTCACGTTTTCTAAGGTATTGTTTGTATTTTTCTGCTTTATGTAAGTATATATATATATATATATATATATATATATATATAATTTTATTTCACTTGACATAGGTTATTTAAAATATGTTGATTGTACAATTGATATTATACATTTTGCTGCAATTAAAAATGAACAATTCCTGACAATGCCCTATGATTGGCTGGCGACCATCTGGGGTGTATCCCTGCCTCTCGCCGTAACGCGCTGGGATAGGCTCCAGCAGACCCCTGCGACCCTAATGAGGAACAAGCAGGTATAGAAAATGACTGACTGACTGACTGACAATTCCTGACAAATCAGAAAGGAATTTGAAAGGCAATTGATTAATGAACTATTCTGGCCATGTCAATGACTGCAGTTCAGGAATTGATGATGAGCCAAAGTAGATGAACAATCTAATCCTTGGATTAAAAATTCCTGAATCAACAGGCCCAGAGCCAAGAATTGCTGATGGAATCCCTTCTTTGCCATGGAGCCACAGTAGGGAAAACCAGCACCAGTCTCATTGGGTTTTCACTTATAGTCATATTTTAAAGACCCAAACTCATTCCGGTGCCAAACAATCGACCACTAGAAAACAGAGTATGTTTTCTGTTCACATTTGGCAATTCATTCATGCTCTAGTCCCTAATAGAAAAAGACTTGTGTGTCTTATATCAGATGACAAGTGAATGCTTGTTCTCATTTTATTGTGAGTGGTACTTTTAAAGTAGTATTTGGACTTTGATGCTGTGCTGTAGTGCAATCCCAATAAAGCACTTCACTTTCATATCAACTGAAAATTGAAAGAAAACCTCAGTTTTTTATGTTTTCCACAATTCCCATTAGCTTCTTTGTTATCTGGAGAAGTGCAGTAATGTTTTTCTCAGACCAAGACCTCAGATGCTCAACCAAGCTATTATAGGGCGATTTAGGTATTCAATTCTAAGTTATTTTGAATACTCAAACATGTGAATCCACATAGCTGTTGTTTTTTCTTCATTTTGTTCCAAATGTAAAGCACAACATTCTCAGTGACTCACACACATTCATTCATGTGTTCAAACCCAAACACAAAACATGTTGCTCGAAGCACTACGACTGTGAATGACAGACACTGCTGCTTTCCTGGAGCGGAGGAAGTGATTTATTCTATCATTGTCCTAGAAAGTGAGACAGTGCGTTATGCACGCTAGCCTCTGACCCTGAGAGGATGTTTATCTGCTGATTGAAAATCCTCTGCATGTTTGAACTGTGTGTGAGAGAAAGAGAGCTCATGCACCTAAATGAGAAAAGGTTAATGGTACAGTCTGTGCATGTGTGTGGTTTGTGTTAAATATGAGGATATATTTATATGTGAGTGACAAATCAATAAGGTGTTGATGAGTGTGTGAGACAGAAAAAGAGATGGGATGACACAGAGCAATAATTATTGTGTGTATGTGTGTGCATTGTGCAAAATAGAGGTGAGATGTAGAGAGACGGTGCTAGAATGAGTGTTTGCTCATGATGTGTGTGTGAGTGAGAGATGCAGCATTTAAATTAGTATGCTAGATACACAGTGACCCTGCTGTCCAATGATAACTGCCTTATAGACCAATGAATTGGTATTTGAAGCCCTTAATTGCAACAGTCCTCTGCTTTTAATGGAGGGCACTTCACAATATGCAGTTGGTGAAGATATGTGTGAGGGAAGTGACTGATTATCATTATCCCCTACTTTATTACTGTAAGTGCCCCCAGCTGCTTCAGTGGAGCTTCTCAGCAGACACAAACAAGAATAAAATATTGTTCCAAGGTTTTAAGTATGAACACAATGAAAGACTAATGTAAACCTTCCCAGAACAAATAAATCAAGCTGTCGAACCTAATTGCATCAACCTTGTTGTTCTGGGAGGATTTTCAGTTCAACTGTTTTTGCATCAAATTTTACATTAATAACAGGAAACAAAATGCCACATAGATATTTGAAATACTGGATGTAGTATGAAATGAACTGATCAAGTTGTTTAGTTTCCAGTAAATTAAACCACAGGTCATATTGTATTTAAGCACAAGATGCAAAAAATAATGCTTTTTGCTGAATTGTACCACAGCTGCTGGTTTTGGCTGATTGATTAATGTTTAAGAAGAAAATGCCTAAATTCGCTGGCACATAGCTTCCCAATTATGATTATTTTTTGGTTTCTTTAGTCTTCTATAATAGCAAACTGATGATTTTTGGGTTATGGACAGTTGGTCTGGAAATAAATTAGGTTCAATCTTCCAAGTAGCATCCTAGAACAAACAAAAATACAACATGTATATAGATGGAAAAGGAGAAAGATTACAGTCACTCTTTTTATGTTGAATTGTGTCTGTATGTGCATGTCTGTATTGCATTTAAAATGACATGACCACTGTAGTGTGTAATGCATTTATTTTAAATAGCTTCGCCAGTGCCATGTAACAGTTGTTTGATCAAAACGGCTCATTTCCATGTTGAAGGACAGATTATGGATAAACAAACGTGTGTCGGAGAGAGTGAAAAACACGGATTGTCTTTGTGCAGTACATTCATCAATCATGCATACAATGGGAAGGAAATGTAAGGGCACAGACAATAATGGGCTAATCTGCACACAACATGGGATAAAAAGGAAATGAGAGGGGAAGAAAAACAAGTGAAAGAGTGACAGAGAGAGACCTGAGAGGGAGAAACAGATAAAAACGGAGGAGAGTGTGAAGGAGAAAGATAGAAAGGCTGGTTCCTAGTCCTTATCAGTTATAGGAGGAGATCCCATTAATCAGAACACCAGAAGATCAAATAATGTGCTGGTTAGTTGAGAGTAAGCCTGTGACTGCATGTGAGTGTGTGATTGAGCTTCAATCCCAAAAACCCCTTTTAATAAGGATTAGTTAGTGTTATCGCAGAGTGACGGAGAGAGGAGTGAGAAGACAGAAACAGGAAGGAGGACAGAACACAGCACTGAAGGTGCTACAGAGCATAACATCAGGAGGAGATTAGTGCTTTTATTTTGAGGCAGGCAGGTGAAACTAAGTTTATGCAATTTACCAAAGCTAAAAATATTGATCTTCACTGTATAAGCATCACTACTGTTGTGTTCAGATTCTCTGGTTCCAACTTCTCAAATCTGATTATTTTCTGGTTTATTTAGTCTTCTATAATAGTAAACTGATGATTTTTGGGTGGTTGGTCTGGACAAAATAAAATAGTTTTAGGTTGAATCTTTAACTTTGGGAAACATCGATCAACATTTTACACCATTTTATGAACCAAACAACTATTTGATCATTTGTTTCAATAACTGATAGATTAATCCACTATCAAAATAGTTATTTGTTGCAGCCCTACCAGTGAACAACATTTGTTAAATACTTAATTTATTCAGTAAACATCATAAAAGGTGTTGGATAAACTTTGTATACATGAAATTGATATTATAAGTCAATGTTTACTGTGACCATATCTCAAAGTTTTAATCTATAATTTGGTAAAAAGTACAACATGAACATGAACAACTCAACAGCTCAAATCTTCTGTTACAGTATCTACTAGTTTACAGGGCAATCCTCCTGAAGATTCATGTTTCCTTTTCAATCTGTGTTTTCAGAACATCATTTTAAAAACAGTTTTCTTAGTATTTCTTTATGAGAGATGTTTGAGAGAGCTCTGTAAAATTACATAGAGTTGAACCTTTGTACTTTAAATTGCAAACATATGTTCATTGTTCAAAACATCAAATAAAATTCTGATATGAGAACGTCAAAATTCCATATTAATAATCTTGTTATCAAGCTTCATTTTCCATTCTTTAGAATAGTGAAGGTATGTTTCCTGTTTTGGTTCCCTCTACTCACTCAGAACTTTTTTCTTTTACTGCAGTATAGGTCAATGACAGTTTGTGTAGTATTATCTGTCAGTTTTGTGTCTATCAGCCTCTGCACAATTTGAGAAAGGCCAAAAAAATAAGACAAAAGTACAAGTACAAGAATTTTCTTTTTGAAGAATGTCAGTCATTCAGTCATTTTCTATACCTGCTTATTCCTCATTAGGGTCGCAGGGGTCTGCTGGAGCCTATCCCAGCGCGTTACGGCGAGAGGCAGGGATACACCCCAGATGGTCGCCAGCCAATCGTGGGGCACACACACCATTCACTCACACCTACGGGCAATTTAGAGTTGCCAATTAACCTCAGTCCTTTTTGGACTGTGGGAGGAAGCCGGAGTACCCGGTGAAAACCCACGCAGACATGGGGAGCACATGCAAACTCCACACAGAAAAGTCCCAGACCCAGGACGTCTTGAACCTGCGACCTTCTTGCTGTGAGCCCCACCATGTTGCCCTAACTTATAATGTATTTATTGAAATATGTCAATATAGATATCTTATATTTGAGAGAGAGGATACACATTCACAATACTATATTTATACAAACTGTAAAATAACAGCAACAAAGTTACTCTATCTATTCAAATTGAGCAACTGCAAAAGGTTAACATCTAATTTTAAGCATCCCTTTACACACATCACAGTCAGTAGCCTCTATAGATTTTTCACTGCAGTTACTCGTAGTGTGTAAATGTGATTTAAAAGATTGTTAAATTCCCACAAGTGCTCATTGCCAGTCACCTAAAAGGGTCTGTTGGACTTTTACCTCCTTAATAAAACCCCTCATATTCCACGAATCTATATCACTGTTGGAATATAGACATGTCTCATTTGTTTACAGTAATCATAACTCACCATTTGAAGATCAATTTTCCAATGCCTATATTGATGCCTGAAAATGCCACAGGCAGCACCTTTTCCTGAAAAGACCACATGATTGATCCAGAGTTTCCCACAGAACCTAATTCTATTCATGGTAGAAGCTGAGAGGGAAGAGAATTTTTAAATGTGCTTACGTAAAAAATGAATCGGATATCGTTATGATTTTAGCATCCCATTATTAAACATGCTTCAGAGACTGATACAAGAATATGCTGATAAAGTGATATTATAAGTATATTTTATGGACTTCTGAAGATTTATTTTGTTATACTATTATTAAAAAATGTATTATTCTTTCACTACACCATTTTTAATATGGTGTAGTGAAAGAATAAGAAAGTAATGACAATAGAAAATGAACAGTATATAGTTTATTGCACTTATATATTGCACGTATATATATATATATATAAACAGATAAATATATATATATATATATATATATATATATATATATATATATATATATATATAAACAGCCTTTTTAACAGCCATTCAAGCATAAGCAGTTTACAAGGTGCACCTTAATGCACCATGACGTCTCTTGTTTTTTTTTTTTTACAGTTTATGGTACGATATAAATGCACAAATGAAAAGTGTTTTGATTTTTAGTGAAGATAGTGTGTAGATATGTTGCACAACACTTACATTCCCATCTCACCAGCTCACCTCAAGTTCAAATGATCTGAGCTTTAAAACTCTTTTCCTCTGACCTTTTACAGTTAACTGATAATTCAAAAAATGTACAAACCATCTCAGATTTTCATGGAATCATTTTGTAGTGCAATGGATTTTCCTCAGCTGTATCCATTCTTGTTTACAAGTTATACAGTGACGTGTCGGCTTTGAGCTGAGCTCTCTGCACCGACTCTGCCCCCAAACCAGTGGAGAGAGCAGCGCAGGCTGCCCGTCACGTGGAGCTGACCCCAGGCTTCTTGTTTCATCTTGTTGGTCCCCATAGTGTCTGCTCCGTGAAACAGCATTCGGAAAGCGTCTTGCATCCCTGCATTTCCTGAATGTCAGTGTGGGACATAATAAACCCAGAAGGGATTTTTCAAATGTGCAAATGTGAAATTAGCTATCACTCAAATTTAAAGGATGGATGATTTTTTTTAAACATTTCTTTTAAGATAGGGCAAAGAAAATGTGAATTTCAGTGTGACTAGTAAAGTAAAATAAAAATAAATAAATAAGAACACTCACAAATTCCTCCCCTCCTTGTGAAGAAATAAATTATAAATATTTACACAATTAACCTTCAATTTACACAACAGGGGAGATGACTTGAGAAAAAAAGTGCAATATCAACAAAATTATCTGGTGTTCCATATTTAGTTAATCTACTCTTTTTCTTTATTTAAAACCTTGACTCGCTAAAAGATATTTAGTTTTTTAAGCAGCAGGTGAAGTTATTTCCTGCCTTACAGACCATTTACAAATCAAAACTGTCAATATTTTATCCCTTGACCCCTGAGAGATTCTTACTGAATTCACATTTTTCTGTCCATTTTTTTGTCTTACTTTGGCAGTCATCCAATGGGCCTAATTGGATCCTTTAGCGGACTGGTTCTGGCCCCCCCGGCCACATGTTTGACACCCCTGCTCTATATTATAGCCCTGCAATGTTCGATTATTACTATTTTGATAATCTATTAGTCAGTTTGACTCATTTTAAGAAGAAAATGTCCAAATCCTCTGGTTCAAATCTATTGGTTGGTCTATTTGGTTCCTTTAGTATTCTATAATAGTAAACTGATGATCTTTGATCTGGACTAAAAAAGACAGTTTAGGTTGAATTTTAGCTATTGGTAAAACAGTTATCAACATTTTACCATATTTTATGAACCATACTAATCAATTAATAGTTTCAGTAATCAATAGATTAATTGACTATCAATATATATATATATATATATATATATATATATATATATATATATATATATATATATATATATATATATATATATATATATATATATACTGTATATATATATATATATATATATATATATATATATATATATATATATACTGTATATACACAGCTATATTTCTAAATGTTTAGAATGTTTATATTACTAGTGAGGAGAGTGTTAGAATGGTGGGACAATGGAATAAACATATTTTTAATTCTGATTGTAGTGATACATATAAAAAAAAGAAAAAAAACTCAAAATGCATTTAAGAAAAGAATAAATAAATAAAAACTCCATCCACTCCACCACCTCAGAAATGTGGAAATTTGTCAACATATACTGTATAAAGGTCATCAGAAGTGCACCACTGCTCCGAGTCATAATTACTACATCTGCTAGATGGCAGCTGTCACTCAAACATAACTGGGCTGTCTCTCGCTTTTGGGCGACTAACCTTATGATCTATTGTGTCACTCCGGTTTCTGTGGAGACAAAATGTCTGACTTTGGCGGCTGCTTGTGGTCAAAAATGGCTTCAAACATCATTACTGTAAAGCTGAAAACATCACCAGTCTGCATCGTAAATTACCATTTACTCCAATGCAATGCCCTTGCAGTGCTTTCGCTTTCTACAATTATAGAATGCTACTGTGTAGGTTAAAGTATTGATGGGATTGTGAGTGACAGGAAGTATTTTAGTATCAAATATTAAACAATGTTGCGTATTATGAGTCCTAATCTTATTTGTATTCAGTGTATCTGTAAATTGTAATCTCGTTAATGTTTGTTTGTGGACCTGAGAAGAAGAAAAGCTGCTACCTTAAGAAAATGCTCATAGAAATGTATATAAAAATAGCATTGGCAACCTGTGTGTGTGAATGTAAGTGTGTGTGTGAACCGTGTAGAAGGCATGTAGCCGTAGGTTAGCAGTGGGCGAGAGCGGTAACGCTGCTTCAGTCATAATAGGATCTGACGATGACTCATGCACAGCAAAAACAACAAATGCTCTTCCCTCCCTCCGCTCATCTTCTCTTCCTCTTTCCCTTCTCATCTCAGTGTCCCTTTTCTTCTCTCTTTCCCAGTCTCCTTTGATTTGATTTTCTCTCTGTCTCCTCTTAAAGTCTTCCCACCTCCTCATCACTCTTCTCTTATCTCACCGTTCATCTTTTACGCATCTTATCTGTTTGCCTCAAGTTGGTTTACTCTGCTCCTTTTCTCTTCTTTTCCCCCTTTTCTTGTTTCCTGTCTTGTTTCTTCTTCCTACATGTTTGCATCTTTCCCCTCCTATGGTAGCTTATTTAATTTTCTTCTCTACATTTTCATTACTTCTGCTTGAATCCATCTTTTGTAGTCCTGTCTTTACTCGCCACTCTTTTTTTCTTATCTTGTCTCTTTTTAATTTTCCCTGGTTTTAATCACCTGCTCTCTTTTCCGCTACTATTAAATTTCCTCCAGTATAATAACATCCCAATTCTTTTCCAGAATCACCTGCTCCTACGGATTCCTCTTGTTTGATGTTTTTATGAGATTACTACTTTCACCTAGGGCTACAACTAACGACTATTTTGATAGTCACTTAATCTATCTGTTATTGAAAAGATTAATCGATTTGTTTTGTTCATAAACTGTTGATCACTGCCCCAAAGCTGAAGATTCCACCTAAAAAGACCAACAGCCCACAACTCTAAGATCATCCGTTTACCATGTTCCCTCCTTGATAACATAGATTGGACTGTTTAGAGTCTGATTTCATATCTTGATGTGACATCTGCTTTATTTTGTCTTTTCATGTTTTTTTTCCATCCTTCAGTCAAAACAGGGAAATATTTTTAATTTCAGCGGCAGCACTGAAGCCAACATGGGGTCCATCTCTTTACTTAATGCATAAGGATGTTTCCATGCTGGCATGTTTGAGATGATATCACAGAAACAAGAATTGCATTCCAATGAAAAGAACTCTGATAGCTCAATGGGTTTACTTTGGAGTCCAGCAACACGGAGCCTGTCTGAATGGGTCTCAAACAGATTTTACAGACAGGCTTTGTGGTGTCCATGGGTTTGTCCTAATAGTTGGCTCTGTAAGTAAATAATAGTAGATATTATTAATCTGCTTTGACAGCAAACAAGGACAGCTGGCTTTTTTCCCCACATACAAAATCAGGTGAGTTACGTTTCGTTTATAGAAGGGTTGCCTTGTTGCACTCATGCAGTAAGTAGAATATTTATCAGAGCTGTAACAGTACATGTGTTTGTATTGAACCATTTCAGTACAGGCTGGTGGGTTTATTGCCGTGGTGAGTTCATGTTTGAGCATAGGAATGCTGCCTTCAGGGTGTTTGGGAAAGATGATCCTTTCCACTTGTGAAGTGGAAATTACAAGGACCCGGAATTTATCCTGACCCGTTGCTTGGGTAAAACCGTTTTTGACCTGCTGATTCATTTTCTACAGCAAAAGAGAATGCATCAAACTGCAAACAATAAAGGTATTTTTTAACAATAAATGTAAATGGGGATGTTATTAAAATTATGCATGCCATAGCATTATGTAGGCTACACATTATCCGAGTAAAAGCAGCAGGGAACATTTTAGAGAATGTGATGCGTAGCATTAAAACTTTCTCTGCTCTCCGCCATGTTGAACGGTCAAAGTTTGTCACATCTCATCAAAATTCTTCCAGCTTTCCAGTGGAAATTATGACATGAGTAGGCATGCCTGTGCAATTTTGATGCCATTTGTTGGTATTTACAATAATTACCATAGCACTTGAAGGCTAGTGTTTGTTTACTTTTCCTTTTGTTCGTTTGCTTTCTGCCTGCAGTAAAGGCTGATTCCATTTGACATGAACAAGAGTAACACCAGCGGGGCTTCTGAAACCTTTTGAAACTCTTCTGAAAGCCTCTGAATCGTCTGGAAGAACAGCTCCCAGGTGGAGGACAGAGTGAAGCCGTGTCGCTTTCAGGCTTCTCTTCATGTCCTGTGGAATCAGACACAGCTGTAGAAGCTTCCTGAATCCTTCAACTAACAGAAACGTTTTCCTTAATGCTACAGCAACTAAACAGATTTTTTTTTTTACTGTAGAGAAAACTGACGGAATTTTGTGTAGTGTTATAAGTTAATACTTATTACTATATTAGACTATTTGTAGTGATCTTAAAAATAATTAGGACATTGCATCAGTTATATCAGAATTTTGTTTTACCCATGCACAAGTGGCCTCTCCCACAATCTCATCTCCTTCCTGTCGCGTCATTAGGGATGAAGATATGTCCGTCTTCTGCTCTGAAACTTGTCTGTATCTTAAAGTAGTGAATAACAAAGTGTCCTGGCTGAGTGCTGCGTGGCTGCATCTTTTCCAGCGGTTGTCAGCCTCAGTCAGAATCATATATTCCAGACACAACTGCTGCAGATTGTTTTTCACCTTGCAGACCCACATACACGCTCAGTTGCTGTAACCGTTGGACTGACCCGCTGTCTGTCACTCTGCCTCCCTCTTGATTAAAGTGTGCTGGGCTTGTCCGGGCTGATTGCTTTCTGAAGCAGTCCTGTGTGGGACCGAGCCGCACACCTCAGAGCCCTTTGCAGAAAGAGCAACTGCAATTTTCTTGATTTGTTTCATGATCCTTGGGCCCTTGAGACCTATTATAGTCATATTGTTGAATCTCACAAACATGGTGGCAAGTTTTCTTTTTTTTTAACTCCAAGAAAGAAAAAAAAGTGTCCTTGCAGAGGTATGTGGTTTCCTGCACACAAAGATTATCCCCACCCTCATGGACGAAAGATTTATGAGCCACAGAATGAATTTTTTTGTCCGTGCGTGCCCCAGACGGCAGATTTTTTAAAAGCAGTGTAAAGCATTGTTCCATGACAAAACACTCCTCATGTAGGGACTGGGGTTTTATCGTTCTCTCTCCATTTGTTTTACATACATATTTCAGATCTTTGGACGCTGTAGCCTTAAGTCTCTACCAGTCCCTTGTTTCTTGTTATCATCAAGGTCATCGGTTTATCAATCTCTTAATCTCATCATCTCTCTAACTCTGCTTTTGTCTCTGTCCAGGTTCCTTTTCAATCTCCTTTTTTATTCAGTTTATAGGGAAGAGAATTAGGGCCATCGTAGAAAAAGTAGAAAAAGAACTGTGAACCTCTGTGTTTTTAACTTTCTTTTTCTTCTTTCTTACATATATCTGAGTTTTTTTTTCTCAGAATATTGAATAATAGAATATTGTTTTTGCAAAGAAAAGTAACTCTAGGAATCCACTGGCTGCGTAGCAATGCGTCACTTTGACAAAGGCATCAAGTGCCGTCAGTTTAGATGAAACTCCGGGTATGTCATTGTCATGCAGTTCTGTGAACTCTTTAAATCTTTTGCAAATCTACATTTCCTAAATAAAGTTTTGTAAAGAAAAATGTGTTTTCTGCAGACTCTTGTACTTTGCAAATCTATGTTTCCTAAACAAATAATTGGAGAAAAAAACAAACAAATTGAGATTTTAAGTAGGACCATATGAGAATGTGTAAGTTAAAACATTTTCCTATTCCTATTACGTAAATAAGACTTATATATACATTCTTATTTTACTTGTTTGTGATTTCAAATGGGGTGACACGGTGGGGCAGGGGTTAGCGCTGTTGCCTCACAGCAAGAGGGTCACAGGATCAAGACCTCCTTGGTCCGGGGTCTGGGACCTTTCTGTGTGGAGTTTGCATGTTCTCCCCGTGTCTGTGTGGGTTTTCACCGGGTACTCCAGCTTCCTCCCACAGTACAAAAACATGCTGAGGTTAATTGGTGACTCTAAAATGCCCGAGCTCCGAGCCAAGACCCCTTATTCCTTTTTTGCAATAAAATTCAATTCTCCACTACTCGCTCTTGGGTCCCCCTCGTGAGTCTGTCACAGAACAACCTGGCCACAATGGACCCAGCGGATGTGGATTCAATTCGTCGTGCTCTGTCTTCCCAGGGGACCTTACTTGGACAACACGACAAGCTCCTACAGGAAGTAGTGGACTCTCTACGGGCATTAAATGCCAGTATTTCCCAGCTCACCGCTCCTTCTGAGGCTCCCCCTGCTTCACCCCCTGCTCAGTCCAGTCCAGCTCCACCTTCCCGTGAACCCCACACTCTGGCGAGCCAGGAGCCTGTGGACAGTTTTTGTTCCAGTGCACTTTGTTGTTTCAGCAGCAACCAGCAACATATAGCTCAGGTCAGTCACGTATTGCTTTTATTATGGGCTTGCTTACTGGGAGAGCGGCTCAGTTCGTTAAAGCACTGTGGGATAGAGCCTCCCCCGTTCTCTCCTCTTACCCTCAATTTGTGGCAGAGCTAAAGAAGGTTTTCGACTGTCCTGTTCAAGGCAAGGAAGCCTCTAGCAAGCTTTTTTCTTTTCGCCAGGGCTCCAGGTCAGTTGCAGATTACTCTATCGAGTTCAGGATATTGGCAGCAGAAAGCGGGTGGGGGGAGGTAGCCTTGCAGGGAGCCTATATGAATGGATTGGCGGGTTACATTAAGGATGAGCTAGCGGCAAGGGATGAGACAGAGGATTTAGACTCCCTTATTTCCCTAGCTACCCGACTTGATAATCGTCTGCGGCAGCGCCGCAAAGAGAAAGCAGTCCGCCCACGAACTCCCATGTATCTCCCTCTGAACCTGCCTGTGCCACAACCTAGCCTCACTCCCCGAGCTGTCCCCTCTGCCAAGCCCCTCTCCAGTGACTCCCCCAGCTCCTCCTCTCCTCTAGCCCCTGATGAACCCATGCAGCTGGGCCGGGTACGTCTTTCCTCAACGGAGTGTCAGAGGAGAATGTTGGCTGGTGAGTGCATTTATTGTGGCCAGAAAGGGCACTTCCTTGCCTCTTGTCCCCATCGGCCAAAAGGAGAGGCTCGTCAGTAGCAGTGGGAGTTCTGTCGAGCCAAACTCCTTCCTCCCCAAGTCCCCGACCCAGAATGCAGCTCGATGCCACATTGTACTGGAATCAATTGTCTCTGCCCCTACTCGCCCTGCTTGACTCCGGTGCAGATGAAAGTTTCATGGATACCACTCTGGCTGCTCAGACGGGCATCCCCAGTGAGCCCCTGGATGTTCCCCTGAAGGCTAACGCTCTTAACGGCCACCTCCTTGCCCATGTGACACACCGTACCAAATCCGTACCCCTCATCTTGTCTGGTAATCATTGTGAGTGCATCCAGTTCCATCTAATATCCTCCCCTAGTGCTCCCATTGTCTTAGGCCACCCCTGGTTCCGTAAACACAATCCCCATATCGACTGGTCAGCTGGTAAATTGGTAAGCTAGAGCCCCTTTTGCCACTCAACCTGCTTGCAGTCTGCCCTTGCGCCAGCAGAGGCCAGTGTTTCCCCTCCTACCCTGGAACCCCCAGATCTGTCAGCAGTCCCAGCTGTCTATCACGATTTGGGTGAGGTTTTCAGCAAACGACGTGCTCTCTCCCTTCCCCCTCATCGTCCTTATGACTGCCCTGTTGACCTCCTCCCTGGTGCCCCCCTGCCTTCTAGTCGCCTGTTCAACCTTTCCCGTCCAGAGAGAGAGGCAATGGAGCAGTACATTCATGAATCCCTGGCCGCTGGAATCATCCGTCCGTCGTCTTCCCCAGTTGGAGCAGGGTTCTTCTTTGTGTCCAAGAAGGATCACACTCTCCACCCCTGCATCGACTACAGAGGTCTGAATGCCATCACAGTAAAAAATAAGTATCCCTTGCCCCTCATTAATTCAGCATTCAAACCCATTCAGAAAGCCACCATCTTTTCAAAACTGGACTTAAGGAACGCTTACCACCTCGTCAGGATCAAGGAAGGAGATGAGTGGAAAATGGCCTTCAACACCCCTCTAGGACACTTTGAATACCTCGTGATGCCTTTTGGTCTGACCAACGCCCCCGCCGTGTTCCAAGCTCTGGTAAACGATGTACTCCGTGACTTCCTCAACAGAACCGTGTTCGTCTACCTTGACGACATTCTCATCTTCTCCCAGACCTCCGAACACATCCAGCATGTCTGACAGGTACTCCAAAGGCTTCTGGAAAACAAACTTTTTGTGAAAGCAAAGAAGTGTGAGTTCCATGTCCATTCAGTGTCCTTTCTGGGGTACATCCTAGAGAGCGGTCAAATGAGGACGGACCCTGCCAAGATCCAGGCAGTGGTTAACTGGCCTCTACCCACATCAGTGAAGCAGCTCCAGCAGTTCCTTGGCTTTGCTAATTTTTACCGCCGCTTCATCCGGAACTACAGTCGTGTGGCTGCACCCCTGACCAAACTCACCTCCCCTGCAACTGCCTTTTCTTGGACTTCTGAGGCCGAGGCGGCCTTCTCAGATCTCAAAAGGCTCTTCACTTCTGCGCCCGTCCTTATCCATCCAGACCCCTCCCGTCAGTTCATTGTGGAAGTCGACGCATCCAGCTCCGGAGTGGGAGCAGTGCTCTCTCAGCGGTCAGCCACCGACCAGAAGTTGCATCCCTGCGCTTTCTACTCCCACCGTCTGTCACCGGCGGAGAAGAATTATGTTGGGAACCGAGAGCTGCTGGCCGTCAATCTCGCTTTGGAGGAATGGAGGCACTGGCTGGAGGGGGCTGAACATCCATTCATCGTGTGGACTGACCATAAGAACCTGGCTTACATCCAGACAGCCAAACGCCTCAACTCCCGTCAAGCTCGCTGGGCCTTGTTCTTTGGCCGTTTCTCCTTCACCCTCACCTATCGCCCCGGCTCACGTAACCTGAAGCCAGATGCCCTCTCCCGCCAGTTTTCCTCTGAGGAGGCACCCTCCACTCTAGACACCATCCTTCCTGCTTCTTGTGTGGTGGCAGCAGTTACGTGGGAGATTGAGTCCATCGTCAGGGATGCCCAACAAGCGCAGCCAGACCCAGGTAATGGGCCCCCCAACCGTCTCTTTGTGCCTGACTCAGCCCGCTCCCAGGTCCTCCAGTGGGGGCACACTTCCCGAATTGCCTGTCACCCTGGGACTGCCCGTACCCTCTCCCTCAAACGGTACTTCTGGTGGCCCTCAATGGACTTGGACACTCGTGCCTTTGTCTCTGCCTGTACTGTGTGTGCCCGTGCCAAAGCTACTCATCAACCACCTGCCGGATTGCTCCGTCCCTTGCCAGTCCCAGCTCGTCCTTGGTCCCACATAGCCCTCGACTTTGTCACCGGACTTCCACCTTCACAAGGTAACACCACCATTCTGACTATTGTGGACCGATTCTCTAAATCTGTGCACTTTGTGCCTCTCCCCAAGCTTCCCACGGCCCTGGAAACGGCTGACCTGCTAGTGAATAACGTCTTCCGCCTCCATGGCATACCATCCGACATTGTTTCTGACCGGGGTCCCCAATTCATCTCGCAAGTCTGGAAAGCATTCTGTAAGGCCCTCGGTGCTTCGGTGAGTCTGTCTTCTGGTTACCACCCACAGACTAACGGTCAGGCAGAGCGGGCCAACCAGGACCTCGGCGCTGCGCTTCGATGTGTTGCCTTTAGGAACCCCTCCTCCTGGAGCACTTGTCTGCCATGGGTTGAGTACGCACACAACTCTCTCTCGACGGCCGCCACAGGTATGTCTCTTTGAGTGTGCCATGGGTTTCCAACCACCTCTATTTCCAGCCACAGAGGAGGACACCTCAGTCCCTTCAGTTCAAGCCCACCTTCGCCGTTGCCGTAGGGTCTGGAGGGATGCTCGTGCTGCCTTACTCCGCACTGCTGACCGTAATCGCCGTATTGCTGACCGCCATAGAACACCAGCCCCTGTCTACAAACCAGGTCAGGAAGTTTGGCTTTCTTCCAGAGATCTCCCCTTGCAAACCCCCTCCAAGAAGCTCACACCCCGTTATGTTGGCCCATATACAGTACTTTCAATCATAAATCCCACTGCTGTTAAGCTCAAGCTCCCTCCTCACATGAGGGTTCACCCCGTCTTTCATGTGTCCCAGTTGAAGCCTGTCTCCACTAGCCCACTGTCTCCTCCAGCTGTGGTCCCACCGCCCCCCCGCATCATTGACGACCTTCCAGCCTACACTGTCCGGCGGTTGTTGGATGTCCGCCGTCGAGGCCGCGGCTTCCAGTATTTAGTTGACTGGGAGGGCTATGGGCCCGAAGAGCGTTGCTGGGTTCCTCGGCGGGCAATCTTAGATCGGTCCCTGGTCCGGGACTTTCATCGGGACCACCCTACCAAGCCCGGCGGGTCGCCTGGAGGCGCCCGTTGAGGGGGGGGTACTGTCACAGTTGTGGCTATACCTCCCTCTTTTGTCTTCCCCCTTCTCCCTTGTGTTTCCCTGTCTCTCCCTGTGTTTGTGTGTCTGTGTGCCGGCGTGGGCGTGGCCACCTTGTCACTCACACTCAGCTCCTGGATTCCTCCACACCTGCCTGCCATCAGCTCATCAACTCCCTCAGCCTCCACACCTGCCATCCATCAGCTCATCCCCTCTGCAGTATATCAGCACTGGCTTTTCCACCACTCCTCGCCAGATTGTTGTCAACCCTCTGTGGTGCGAACTTTGGCTCCTCAGCGGTATCTACATAGAAACGGCTACCTTGTTTTTTACCAGTTTAACCAACCCTCCTTTCTTGTCTCTCAGGATCATCCTCGTCTGCCTTCCAGTTTTCCAGCCACCTCTGCCCTCCACCCTCTCAGCCACCCTCCAGCTCCAAGCCACCCCTGCCTTCCACTCTGCCTCCCACGCCGACCAATCCCGTGTCCCTCTCCCCGAGCCATGACCCCTTATTCCTTTTTTGCAATAAAATTCAATTCTCTACTACTCGCTCTTGGGTCCCCCTCGTGAGTCTGTCACAAGGTGTGAGTGTGTGAGTGAATGGGGTGTGTGCCCCACGATTGGCTGGCAACCATCTGGGGTGTATCTCGCCTGCCTCTCGCCGTAACGCGCTGGGATAGGCTCCAGCAGACCCCTGCGACCCTAATGAGGAATAAGCAGGTATAGAAAATGACTGACTGACTTTCAAATGTGCCTGATGTAAAACGAGTCAGAAAAGCTTCATATACGAACTGCATTACCATGTATTATCTTTGATACAGCTAGAGATTTGTTTTAATTATTTTAAAACATATTTTACTTGCACTACTGCTGTAGCTGATTAAATGGAGGTGTCTGCTACGGCCGCCATGTGACAGCCATGTCAGCCATGAACAGAGCCCGAGGATTCAGCTCTAAACAGGGAATATGAGGAAATACAGTTAAAGGGGTGACGTGCAACTAAGGTGTTCCTGACCAGATTTAAACCCAGGACTCTGGGGTTATGTGGTTACATTACACAGCTGCCAGGCCACCAGGGCCACTTCATTAATCAAACTTTTTATCTTTTCTGTCTATTGTCACATTGCCCTACCTCTACTCTTCCCTATATTTTCTCTGGTGCTCTCAGACAGAATATCTAACTGTCCCTCTCCCAAGTCTATATTTTCCTCATTCTACTGCATATGCATAACATACACTGACTGCATTCTCCTGCCCCCTCTCACAGAAATGCACACATGCAATCCCCTGCTCTCCTTACACCCCATATATCCATACTTTTCCATCCATCTGCATCTTTCCTGTCATTATCTGCTAGCTGAAGCAATCATTTGTCTCAAGCAGGGTGCCTCCTGTACATTGCTGCATCCTAAATCTAAATTGCTGCATGCCCCGCTGCACCTCCAGCCGCTGCCCTTCCACAGCTGCTTTTTCTGCAGTGCCCTCTATAACACCGCCCTGCTCAGTCAGGCTCAGTCCAATCCTTCACTGTTCTTTCAAGTCCCACCCTATAATTATCTGATAACCCCTCTTCTCCGCTGTACGATTTAAACCGTTCTGCTCTAATCTGCTGTACGCTCTGTTGTACCCTGATATACCCACCCACTGTTTCACCATATCCAGCATGTTTAATTAATTCTCTTTGAAAAGTCACACAGTTTAGTAATGGTTGTTGATGGCTGCTGACTTACTAATAGTGAGAGATATAAATGGTTAATCAAAGTGTATATAAAAATTAAATTCTAAAAGTCACAAACTTACAGTATATGACAAACTCATGACTGATGTTTTTATGGTGATGTTTTAGCTGCAATGATTAGTAGAATAATCGATAAATTGCAGACTATTACATGCAGTCACTTTATTAAAGCATGCACAAAATATACTGTTTTTTTCCTGCCTCCAGAAATTTTCAAATTTTTATAAAACTGTTAGCTTCCTTGTCATTGCTTCTCTGTATCTGAGCTGTGGTAATGCACAAATTTCCCTGGTGAGAGATCAATAACATTTCTAATCTAATCTAATTATTCGCCTACTATTTTGATAATCGATTAGAGACGCTTTTAAGAAGAAAATGTCCAAATTCTCTCATTTCAGCTTCTCAAATCTAATTTTCTGGTTCTATAGTCTCCTATCATAGTAAATTGATGATCTTTGGATTGTGGACTATTGGTCTGGGCAAAAAAAGACATTTTACATAGTTTCCATCAGAAATGTAATAATCATGATTTTTTTCTGATGTTTCAAAGGTCCCATATTTCACTACTTTTCCTGTGTTTTATGTGAAGTTGTGATGTTACCAATAAGACATATTTGTGGTTTTAAGAACCAAAAATCATCTGAATATAGTTACATCCCCTCTCTAGGGCTGCATCTAATGAACTAAACAACTGTTTCAATGAACAATAAATTTATTGACTATAAGTTATTAGTTGCAGGTCTGTTATATTTATGTTTAGACCCTTAAAACACTTTTTGATCTTTTCTTGAAGTTAAGAAAACAAGGTGGTCATAGTTAAATGATGAAAAATTCAACACTGACCTGAAACACAAAACAGGAAGTGCTCGCTTTATTCAATATTTCATCAAAAACACTGCCATTTCTTCATCTTAGCCTAAAACCTAAACAACCTAAAATTGTTGTCTGAATCCCTAAATCCCTGCATGGTATAAAAAAAGCAGCCATAACGGGGTATAAAACGTAACCAGCAAATTGCTGCCTTAAAAACGTATTTTGCAGTTTTCAGCTTTTACAATATGTCAGTCAGATACTTGTATTTCTGCTTCACAGGAAGTTTATTACGCAATCAACACACATCGACTTTTAACTCCCAATCGCCTCGTCTGAAAACCTATTGAGGTCAAAATAGTTTGCAATGAGAAAAATGTTAGCGGATCTATTTATTGCTTCATATTCCTGCACTTTCCTGCTCTGCCCTCTCCATTACACTTCAAATCCTGCTGCAAGTTCCACTGCATAAGCCAAAGCTCAGCAATATCACAGAGGATAAGGTGCGTGTGTGTGTTTGAGAGAGAGCGAGAGAAATGGGGAAAAAAAGAAATGAGCTTGTGATGGAGTGAGAGAGAAAGAAAGTGGTGGGAGTTGGTAAAAGGGGAAAAAAGATAATTTAATTTTGAAATTCTCTTTTACCGATCCACTAGCAGAATGATACAGCTGCATTTCACTGCTTCAAAACATCAGCATTGTTCTCCCCTGATAATGATAAGCAAATAATATAATCATGTATGAAATAATACAACAGAACTAGGGAGACGATGGAGGGAAGAGGTGCAAGCAGGAAAATTATCCCCAAATATTATAATATTATATACTCATATATTGACTTGCAGGATTTTTTTCTGCACAGTGAATCATCAAACATTTGAAACTGTTTTACAGGAAGTGAACAAAACAGACTCTTTGTTGTAAAAACTTTTAACATTTATTTAGAATATTACGAGAACCTTCATTCATTTCATTTGGTCTTGACTACACCGATGTACAAATTGTCCCTGGTGGTTTTTTAAGGGGCTATTTGCCAGTTTAGTATTAAAATTTTGTTGTCTATGTGCTTGTCTTTATAGTTCAAAAGCATTTGCAGCTGCAGATGCAGTCTGCCTTCTCATACACTCAATCTGAAAAACCATATATATATATATATATATATATATATATATATATATATATATATATATATATATATATATATATATATATATATATATATATATATATATATATATATATATATATATATATATATATATATATATCAGTGGTGATTTCTTTAAGACTGCAAGGGAAGCTGAACTTCCCCTGCCCTGTCAAAAAATAAATGGCCAAATTTGTGCAGCTGTATTAACATTTTATTGACTATAAATCTGTTAGAACATGTTCATCTTGAAGACGAGTTCTTTCAGAATCAGCTACTTATCATAAATAAATAAATTACATGCCCGTACATTCCCGTACTGCTTCCTGGTCTCTGGTCAATGCATTTCCCCATAGACGCTGAGCGTCTCCGAGAGTGAATGGGGCTTTTTTTCATCGCCTCGAAACTCGGCGCCCATTGGATAAATGCTGAAATTTGAGCCTGCTCGGACGCTGAGTGTCTCTGAGAGTCAATGGAGTGTGGGTGGGGCCTGGACGCTGAGCGTCCGCATGGTGATTGGAGGAAAATCAGAATGTAGTGGTGCTGCATTGTGATTGGAGGAAAATCAGAATGTAGTTTGACTGACAGGTTTCAAAAATATATAATCCAGACACCCCCAGGTTCCAAAGTCATTTCAGAGATGTTAATCGGTCGCGCCTCTCTCTCTCTCGCTCGCTCGCGTGCCTGCGCAATCGAATCGAAGCGATCCACGTATAATGCACGAGTTACTGCACGCTCTCACTCGCATTGCATATTTACAAAGAAAAACACTCGCATAGTATAAAATCCCGGATATTTTACCCAACTCGCGGGCATCACAGAGCCACTCTCAAGAACTTCCGGGAGACTTGGGATGTCTGCATGACATCACCTCAACTGCATGATTTCAGTCCCATCACGGATTTTCCATGTGAAGTCAAATGACAAACAGAGACTATTTGTTGGCCTTTCCAGAGTGAAATAATTCACTCTTACACTGCAAATAAATCACACTCACGTATTTCATTGTTCTATGAATTGTTGTTCTTATTGTTATTGTTGTTGTTCTAGTTTTAATTACCTTTTGTTCGATAGTGCAATCATACTCGGCTAGGTCTGAGTGACCAGCTAGCATCATGATAGCAAACAATGCTAACATTGGGCCAAGTCTCCCAGAACAAACAAACATCTCTCTAAAATGACTTTTTGGAACTTGGGATGTCTGTTAATAACACGTTTTTGATGTATGGCAAATATGAGCTTCCCCTGTTTGAAAGATCACAACTCGCCACTGATATATATATATGTGTGTCATCAAAAATATTTTATAATAATTTGGGTAAAATAAAATGTGTCTTTCTCAGGAGCTGAAAATTTACAATTTTATTGAGCGGACATTTTTATCTGTGCGAGGAACTATTCAGCAGACAACATGAGTAACAGCCTTGAAGCTGAGTTTGAGTCCGATAGGACGCAGGTGCCAAGAGGGAGTGGATAAAGTGCATCAGAGTAGAACCCCCTGCCTTTAAAAAAAAAAGAAGAAATTAAATCTATCCAGTCAAGTGTAGAGGTGTTAGCGAAACAGATTAAAGATTGAGAGTGACTGCAAAGAAAATAATTAATGATCTTCTTTAACATTCTTCATTCTGAATATGAGCACTTATTTTCTGGCATAAGGTTTAAAGTTCTAAAGTGCAGACCAATCTGTAATAAAAATTAATTTATTCCATCATGAGATTTTAGACACCAATAGTTAAATGTTGTACTATACTACATAGTCACACAGCACTTAATAAGTGTGTTTTTTAATCAGTTTCATAGGTCATATCGTGCTTTTGTTCCTTTTATGTATGAACCATATAAGGCAGGGGGGTTAAACTCAATTTACTTCATGGTCGACATTCAGTGCAATTTAAATATTATCAATGAAATACATCGATAATATTATTTACTTTAAATACTGTAATTTTCAAAACAGGAGAGATGACAAGAATAACAATGTGCAATTTCAACAATATAATGTCTCACTTATTCCATATTCACTTAGTTGCAATTCAAAACATTTGCTCACTGAGCAATAATAAGTATTTTAAGAAGCAGGTGAAGTTATCTTCTCTCTTTCAAACCATTTACAAATCAAAACTGTAAATATTTTATCCCCTGATCCCTGAAAGATGCTCACTGACTTGACATTTCTCTAAAGAACCGGTCCAGTTTTTTGTCACATTTTGTAAAGTCATCCATTGAACTATACTGGACCCTTTAGGGGTCCACGGGCCACATGTTTGACTCCCTGATGTAAGTTATGTAAAGTACGTTTGTGATGCAGTGAGCCCAAGAAAAAAATTCCAAAGTCACATTGCTTAAAAGTAATTCTCTGTCCTGTAAGTGTAAAGTTTCAATAAAGAAGCCACAGGACTGTGGAGCGTTGCTCAGTAAAGATTGTCTGGGTCAAAATAAGCCCTTAAAGAAGAATTACATCTGCCTGTACCCTGCTGATAAAGATAAGAAAAACAACAGAGTAACTCTACAAGGACAGATGGGGCAGTTGAGACGAAGAAAACAAAAAGACGCACAGGAAAAAATATTTATTATCCCAATGCAGCTGTCAGATGGGCATCCTAAATGTCATAAAAATAAAATGTGACTCAGGACAGGTTTAGGATCAGCTCCCTGACTGTTAGAAAGCATGCATCCACAAGACAAATGTGAAACGTCTGAAGAATTTATTACTGCTGAGAATGACAAATTTGCATTCAGATAATGTCAGCCATAATTCCTACTTTCATCTGTAAACAAAACACATTTACTAGTTATGGTTCTAATGTCTGAACTAATGGCCAAACAACCACAAGGGAGACATATACCTCATATTTCAGCAAGGCCAGTGGCACTTCTGCATTCTACCACAACTAAATTGAACTGTTCATCATATGCACATTACTATCACATACATTATTTATTTCAAGAAAGATTGTTTATTTGTTTTTATTTCAATAAACAACATTTATTTGTAGTTTTTCCATTGAAACTTATCATGTTACATGTTTGGTAATATTAATTCTCAGCACACAGTTCTCATTATTGATTAGTTTTGTGTATCAATAAATGTCAAGCTTTGTTAAACATTGTTTATCTCAGTGAATTTTAATAAATTAAGCAATAAATGAAAGGAAACAGTAGTAAGTAAAAAGCTAACTAAATGCTGAGTAAGAGGTTTACTGCTTTTTAGAGGTGTCACAAGGGCAGTAAGGAAAGAGGGAGAGAATTCTAGAGATTGGAGAGAACAGCTTTAAAAACAGAATCACCAGGAGGTTTGAAGCAGATTTGGGGAACAGCCAGTAACTTTTGTTCATTAGACCTGAGATGCACTTTGGGGGTGTAATGGAGGAGGAGGCCCTGTACTGGGGTATTTGACAATACACCAAAATGATAAAATATGGAATTTGATGGGGAGCCAGAGCAGAGAAGATAAAATCTGTGTGATATGTGATCTCTAGTTGCTGCTGGTTAAAGGCTGAGGTGCTGCATTTTGGACAGTTTGGAGGCAGTTTAGAGAAATTTGGTTTCACCAGTTTTAACACAGTAAAATAGCTAGTGTTAATACATCACTTTTTTTATTACTAGTTAACACTAGTAGTGGTAAAATTAACTATGTTAGTGTTATATTAACACTGGCAATTACTGTGAAGAATGTTGCAATTAGAGCCACAAAGAATTATTTTCCAAATACATAAATACATTAATCACCAGCAATTTTTATAATCGAATAGTCATTTTGAGTCATTTATTAGAAGAAAATGCCCAAATTCTCTGGTTCCAGCTTCTAAAATTTGATTATTTTCTGGTTTCTTTAGTCTGTTGTAGTAAACTGATGATCTTTGGGTTGTGGACTGTTGGTCTGGCCAAAAGAAATACTTTTTAGGTTAAATCTTCAGCTTTTGGAGACAGTTCTCAGCATTTTACAACATTTCATGAACCAAAAGTTGTTAGTTGCAGCACTAGTTCACAATCCAAAGATCTTCAATTTACTATTATAGAAGACAAGAGAAACCAGAAAATAGATTAAAATTTTGATATTTTCTTCTTAAAAATGACTCAAAACGATTATTCAATTATCAAAATTGTTGGCAAATAATAAATTAAGCATTGTGGCTCTATAGCATTTTAATCTATCTCTGAGCCAAAACTGCCCTAAATGTTAATGACTTGGATATTGGAAGTATTACTGCATCTTTAATATAACTTCCAAAGCACCTGATGAGTAAAAATGTAATATTCAGAACATTTGGCAGTGACTTGGGTTAAACCACAACGGCACATTTGTACCAGACTGAACTTGAGACTGTGGGATGAGGAAAGCAGAATCTTGCAACCACCAGCCCACTTAGTGCTCACAGTGCAGATACTGTCAGATTAAGTGGCTCCACTGCTGATCTTGTCGATGAGCATTTATGCAGAGGAAACGAAATGAGGAAACTTACTGTGCATAGTCTGATTCTATTTGGACAAACAGATGGCTCTGCCAAATGTTGCACAGGAAAATACCTTTGAATCCAGCATAATTTTCATTTTGCAGCGGAAAGGTATCTGAAGAAGGATTTGCTTTAATGTAGAACCAGAGCTTGATCTAAAACATGTGCAGCTAAACAAAGAGACAATCAAAACAATTGTGAAATACATGTACGATACAAGATCAAGTCATACACACACACTTATACACACTCAGCTCGAGGCACACATGAATACTCACAAACTGTCATTTACAAAGACGTCAGGCACAACAAAGTCACGCTGTCATAAATAAACAGGTTCACACACACACCAACACACAGCAGACACATGTACACATGCTGTCGCAGAAAAGGCCATAAGGCATAACTCAGTCTGTAGGTCAGCCAGCTATAACTGCTGAGCAGAAGGGGCCATACACACACACTCACACACACACATACACTCATCTCATGCTTGTCTCTTGACAATGTCAGCTGCTTTACAGGCTGTTGTTTCTTTAAAGAAAGGAACATCTTAAAATTAACATCAAGGTTGAAATGGAAATAATTACAGGCTTTTATTTCTTCTAGTTTAAATTATTGTGACTACAGCACGAAATCCATAAATAAATAACTTTAACATGTATTCAGACATCTGGCTCTAAAATGATATTCTGAAATGCAAATGGAAAAAGAAACATTAATCTTCAGGAGAATGGTCTGAAACACTAGAAAATAACAGAAGATTTGAACTGTGTTCAGTGTTTATTTATTCAATTTATTTTCCAAATTATAGATCAAAACTTCGAGATATGGTCACAATAAATGTAGTTTGACTCATTATATCAATCTACATTATGTATAGTAAACTATTTAACAAATGCTGTTTATTGTTAGAGCTACAACTAACTAACTAGTTTAATTTTCCACTAATCTATTGGTTATTGAAATTATTAATTGATTAATTAATTGCTTAATTAGTTGTAAGGTTCATAGAATGGTGTAAAATGTTAAAATCACTGTTTTCCAAAGCTTAAGATTCAACCTAAAAAAATGACTCAAATCGATGACCAAAATAGTTGCTGATTAGCATTTGGCTAACAGCTGGAAACTATTAATTGGCCAATTAATTGCAGCTCTAGTGTGGAGTGTTGGTCAAAAAAGACATTTTAGATTCCATCTTCAGCTTTAATTAGTTGCAGCTCTAAAATGCTGTGTAAAAGTTAGCCGAAAGACCTGAGGTGGTCAAGTTTGTCTCTCAGCAGCTCAAATGTAGAGTAGACGAAAGTGGAGATTTGATAGTAAAAAGACCAGTAACTAACTGGAAGATGGATCAATTACCATCACTCAGATGAGAATCACTTCAGAAATGGATCTTATAATGACTAGTATAAAAAGGATGAATTATTAAAGCAAGCAAAAACTGCCTCAATGCAGGCAGTGCCTGACTATTGTTTCAAGGTGGATTTTTTGTCTATAAAGAATGTTATTCAATTCATCAGATACTCTGCTGTGTTCTGTGATGATTTAAAAGGCTCAAAGATTGTAGAACGTTTGTGGTCTGAGCAAATGAAGAAAAAGTGGTGTGTCAGTTTTGGTTTTGGCTACATGGTTGTTTTATGGTCTGCTAAAAGCTTTTCTGGGATAAGTTATGTTTGTGTGCACATACCGTGTGTCTAACAGTGTGTAATGTTCACTGAGAGGTTGATTATTCCTCTTTATGTCCCAGTATTTACCTCTTCAAGTCAATCACAATGTGAGAAAGCAAGAGAGGATTTGACTGAGTTTAAAACATTGGTTTCCTACAGTTCTTGATCCTGAAGTTAAGGCTAGAAATTAAATTTGAGCCCAAATCAATGATGTAAAGTTGTGTGTTCTGTATCTACAAAGCCTCCACATCTAGTTGATGACAGAAGGCTTCCAGTTAACCTACAGATGTTTTGAAACAAGCATAACACAGACTCTCAATGCAGAACTCATCTGCTCCTAGTAGAGCTGCAACTGATAACTATTTTGAAAATAGATTAATCTACTGATTAATGAAACAATATGTTTTTTAATTAATTTCAGTTGGTTTTGGTTTGGTTCTAAATTTGTGTAAAATGCTGATTACTATTTTCCAAAGCTGAAGATTTTTCCAGAAGCTATATATATATATATATATATATATATATATATATATATATATATATATATATATATATCAGCTAATCAATTAATCGTTGCATCTTTAGTGTATAGGGTTCTACATATACATGGTGTATATTAATCAATTGATCTTTTTTGTGTTCATAGTGTAATCACAGTAAAATGTTATGTATTATACATTATTGTGCAGACCGAGTCATAAATAACAAATATTTAGCATCTTCTCTGTGACCTCATGAGTTGAAACTGTGCCGAAATCAATAACAACAACATATAAATTAAATTGACATTTAAACCCAGAAAGCACCAAGCTGAATTAATTCTTTAAAGTGCTTCTCATGTAAAACACTTATCATCCATGTTTTCTCGTCTTGAAAGGACCATGTGATATGAACATTAGTCACCATGTAATGTTTGTGATCTCTCAGTGAATATGTTTTGATGAAAATATGTTAAGACTCTTACTCTACACTGAAATTTGTAGGTTAAAGAACAATGTTAAGTATATACGAAAGCACATACTAAGAAATAAAAAAACAAATGGAAGAAAAGACCACACACACACACACACACACACCACTAAAATTGCCCATAAATTCAGTTTGTCAACAGCAGGTTGATCAAAGAGCTCATTTATTCAGATGTCAGCGTATTTGTTTAATCAAAAGTCTATAAAAGGAAGCCCCCATTGTAGATGCTGGCTGTTGTTAGGCTGGTTTGGCTCAACTGCTTATACAGATTTTAGGCGGTTCCTTAATTAGGTTTAAGTTAATTGCACACCCACATGCAGCTTATAAGTCAATTATAGGCTAAACTGATGGTGGGCTATGAAAAGGAGTAACATGTACACTTGTGTACCAACACACTCACACACACACATCACCACCACCCCCACTGGCGTCTCCTTGCATGCATCACTTCCTGTCTCTCCTCTACTCTCCATGCTGCCAAACTAATCATTTTCACGGTGTTGGATGTGAAATCGGGGCTGTGTGTTTATTTAGCAACGTATCATTAGTAAAACAGCGGATGTGTAAGTGGCCTACATTTTTAACTCGAATCTACGAGCCAATTTTTGAAAAATGTAATTGTTAGTTTTTTATGGGGTGTGGGATTTGTGAAATATAATACAAGTCTTAAACAGAAAAATTATGGAGTGTTTACTCACCAATGATGTGTGTGATGCTGCCATTTTGAATTGTAAACTCTGGGTTTTATAATTTTGGTCCGACGTTCCCGAATCGGAAATCTGAGGGATGTGTCATGTTGAATTTTCTGATTTGGGACTTGAAGATTCCGACCTCTGAGTACAAATTGAGCATATGATTATAACATTGACTTTAGGAATAAGGAAAGTAGCCATAGTTTTGCATCTAATTATATTATACTGGGGAGAATCCAGCTTGTATTGTGTTATTTTACATCATTCGGGAATATCAGTTGTCTGATGGGATGTATGAACTCACTGAGGTTTCTGTAGATGTGGTTTAAAAAACAAAACACACACACAAACATATATATATATATATATATATATATATATATATATATATATATACTGTATATATAAAACATTCATTCATATATAATCAGACTCAGTTATTTGGCAGTTTTCATATCAAACATATCGAACATATCAAATTTACATGGATTTAATCTACTGTGAATGTGTCAGCTTTCAACGTATCTGCACATGAACTGCAGCTGCACCTTGTGATGAATTTCGTGTCTCCTCCTGATCACTGTGCATCCAAGTGTGTATTCAGAGGTGTTAAACTGCACAACACATCTGAGGCATCGACTGCATGTTACTGTGCTTGAGGCCTGATATTATCTTATTGCTGTAGTTGTTGCTGTTCTGCATGGTTTTGTCTGAAATTTAGAGTTAGACAAAATGAGAGCACAGGCTAAATTCACACCACATTAGGGGTCCACCACTTTAGCCTATTGGACGGATTGAAATCTTTAAACATCTACACAGTTGTGTGTGTGTGTGTGTGTGTGTTTGCGTGCGTGTGTGTGTGTGCAGCTGCTAGGTCTGGCCTGTCGTCACCCTGTCAGCTTTCCTCTCCACACCTCACATCTTTCTCCAAAAGATCATTTCTCTGTCACATCCGCCGGCTTCAGTGCAGAGGACAGGATATTCAAAAACCTCCACATGAAGCCTTTGAAGGACCCGGTAAGTCATTTTCTGACTGAGAAAAATCATTTCCACTAAGTCACACAAACAACTCTATGCCTTTTAAATGGATGCATATATTTTTTGGCACTTAGCTGATGAAGGATCTAATATGACTGACCGTGACATGAATGGCATAAATGAATGAGTAAGCAGTTTCAGTTCAGGTTAAGGATACTGATGCAGCAGATGATAATTTGTAGACATAGAGAATAGGTAACAGGATAGTCTCCTCCAATAATAGTTTTAGTAGTTTTAATAGAAAAAAACAAAGGGATTCATTTTCATCTTGTGTCAGCAGAGGAATGAAAAGCACTGAAAATAAAAAAAAGATTCATTCAAGAATATAAAAATTGGAAAATTGACTTAATTTAATTTGCATTATACAATTTTTTGCAGGTTTTTATCTTTTTACTGATGAGCAGTATTTCCATAATAAACCTTCAAATCTCATGAGTTCAGATAGTGAAATGTTAATTTTATTTGTAAGACTAACTGACAGTGAACACTGATACACAGTGGAATCTGAATTATTGAGCTGTGAGAGTGTCAGGCAGCTTTCTGAATCATAATTAATTTTAATTTCATAATTGTGCACATATCCAAGCAATTAATTCTCATTGATGAGATATGTGCAGCATTGTACGTATGATTGATTTGGTTTCACAAACATGTCACACTGCAGGTGTGTGTGTGTGTGTGTGTGTGTGTGTACGTGCAAAAGAGTGAGATAGAGAAACAAAGTTGGAGACAGACATTGAAGTGGAAGATGGTGTCTGTGTTTCTAACTGCCTCTATTTACTTTGGTCATGTGTGGTTGATTGTGTTTATTTGTGCCAAAGTACTTGCCTGCATACTAGAGTATGAGTGTGTGTGCGTGTGTGTGTTCTGTTCATTGTCTGCCTTCACTGCAGCAGTTTACCTGTCTATGGAAGCATTTTTTTTCCCTTTTAGTGCAAATTATAGTTGAACATTTGGATCACAGTGGTCACTTAACATTTAAAATTCATGTGATAGAGCATTAACTAGTGAACTCAGGGAAAAGGATGAGTGAGAGAGAAAGATGGAATTGATTAATGAGTGAAGGGTTATAGAAGAGGGAAGATGCGAAGGAAAGAATGCAGACAGATAAGTGATGGAGGAAATGGACAATGTTAAATAGAAAAGAAGATGTAGGAGCCATGATTGGATTTTCAGCGACTTTGTTGAGTAATTGTAATGCATTTTGCAATGAATTTGTCTTATTATACAATCTTGGTGATTAATAAGCAGGTCACATGATATAAAAAAATAAAAGACTACTGCAAAATTATCATTTTTTTCTGATTGTACTGCTTATAGGTATGTTTTTTTCTTTCTTTTTGTTTGTTTGAGTCTATAAACTACTGTCAACTACTGTCAACTACTGTCAAACTACTATCATTTAGAGCATGTATTTGCAGAAAATGACAAATGGTCAAAATAACAAAAGGATACATGTTTTCAGACCTCAAACAATACAGAGGAACAAGATCTAATTCATTAAAAAACACAATAAAAAACATAACAGCAATGTTTACACCTAAGAAGAGTCCAGAAATCAATATTTGCTGCAATAACCCCTATTTTTAATCAAAGCTCTAATGCGTCTTGGTATGTGCTGCACACATCTTTATCATTGTTATTGGGTGACTTTATTCCACTCCTGGTACCTCTTTAAGCAGAATGAGGTGTGCATGTGTTGGAATTCAACAGATGCTAGAACGGAATGTCTGGAATACATGTAGAGATGCTGATTTCAGAAAAAAAATGCAGTGATCTCTCATTTTTTTCAAGAGCTGTATGTGTGTGTGTGTGTTGCTTTTCCTGTTGTGATCAGACAAAACTAAACAACCCAGGAAAGTGTCTATTATAATTGTGTAGTCAGGAACATGACTCCATATTAATACAAACTGTGCTGAATATGCAACTTGAACATTTAGGCAAAACATGTCAAAGTTGCACCAAAGAAAATATAAATTCTGCTTTAATGACATATATGTAATCGTTGCCTTCAAGTCAATTTTTAACTCATTTCACAAGGTTTCACATCAAGACTGAGTGAAACTCAGATTCATGTAGCCAATTAAGGAGTTTCTTACAGTTCTGATAAACAAATACAGAATTTACCAAACCATTGAACTACTTACTCTCTTCTAGAGATAAGAAATTCATTAGTAGAGAGGGAAGCTGCAGGAGTGACAGAAAAGACCATGACAGGAGTGACAACACTAGAGCAGGCCACATTTCTGTATTGCTGTACAGACTGTAAACCCCCCTGAGGGGAAATCGACTTGACATTTAAAAAGGCAGGGGGTAGAAAGGCTTTGTAGGGAGGAAACGAAGCAAGACAAGTTGAGGAAGAGTAGATGAAGGAGAGAAAGAGAAATAATAGCTCAGTGTGTTGGATAACAGCAGCCAATTCCATTTCATCCAGACTTCAAAGGCCCAGAGCAACAGGAAATCAGACTTCAGTTGGAAGAAAGTGGTCACCTCCACCTGAACCCGGTCACTGTCAGCTACTTTTTTACATTAACCGTCATTTAGCTGCATTCATTATCTGCAATGATTTTCCCACAGTCAAATTGTTATCTGCAGATCATGAGCCAGAATCACCAGAAGAGCCTTTGACATTTGTTATTGTAGCGTCACGCTGTGCTAAATGAAAAATAAATGTGAAGTAATCAAGTTAAGTTTATTTTTATAGACAAAAATCACAGATTCAACTCAGGGGCTTTACACTAGGGCTGCAGCGACTATTTTGAAAGTTGAATAATTAGTTTGTTTGTTTTATAAAATGGTGTTTTATAAATTGGATCACTGTTTCCCAAAGCTAAAGATGTCTCTTTTTTTCCAGATCAACATCCACAACCCAAATACTATTATAGAAGCCTAAAGAAACCAGAAAATAATTAGATTTGAGAAGCTGGAAGCTGGAAAAGAATTTTGACATTTTCTTCTTCAAAATTATTCAAATCAATTAATCAATTATCAAAATAGTTACCAAATAATGGTAGCTAATCATTGCAGCTTCCCCTGTCCTTAGGCTCTCAAACCAAATAAAGAAACAAAAAAAAACATAGAAGAAACAGCAGGAAGAGCAACATAATGCTCCAAAAATGTGATTTTAGCTATATATTCTATATACAGCTATTCTATATATTATATATATTAAGTGTCGCTGGTCTGGTTTGCAACAACCAGTGTGGTGTTCATGGATGATGAACAGTTGCTTGGCTGAACAGTTTTATTCTGTGTATAATACATTTGTTTCAGTACAGCAACCTTTCATAAGCAGTTTCTCTCTGGTGCACACCTTTAAGAAGAAAGGTACACAACAACAAACGGCATCAGAACAGGTTTCCATGCTCTGACAGATTTGATAAAAAACACACAACCTGACCAGCTACATAAAAGTATACATGATAAAAAAAACAACAAAAAAACATCACACTAAAATGAACATTATGCTAATAAAATATGACATGTGAGAACCATACAAAATACAGTTTGCTGTTTATTATTTTCCACAGGAGCACATGTATGGTTTCACCTCTCCTCTTCAGTGCTTGAGCCGATTGACGAGAATTACCTGCAAACAACGGGAGTAACAACGTGCATGGTGTCAAAGGTCACACAGCAACAAAATGCCAAGATAAAAAGTAACAGCAAAACATTAAAATATATTAAAAAAGAACTTTTGGTGAAATATAAATCTATATCACATTTATACATCGGTTACACAAATAAGACAAAAAAAAAAATCCAGCCCATCCCCCACATAAAAAACAGTATAGGACAAGAATTCACTCAGCAAATATAAGTTACTTTTAGTTACTTTTGAGTGAGCGTAACCAAGCGTTTTTTAAAGGTTTTGAAAAACACACATAGAGGCGACAGATTAGAAAATGCTCTTATAAGTTGTTCTGAAGTAGGGCTGCAATTAATGGCTATTCTGATGGACTTAATCCATTGATTATTCAAATGATTAGCCTCTAGCCTGCAATACGCTCGGATTGGCTATAGCAGACCAACATTACCCCAGTGAGGAATAAGTGGGTATAGAAAATCACTGACTCACTGATTCATATGATTAATTGACTGGTTGTTTTATTTATAAAATGGTAAAATGTTGATCAAAGCTGAAGATTCTACCTAAATGCCTTTTTTTTTGTTCACTTCAACAGTTGCAAAACCCAAAGAGCATCAGTTTACTGTTATAGAAAGCTGAAGAAACCAGAAAACAATCAGATTTGAGAAGCTGAAACAAGAGAATTTGGACATTTTCTTCTTTAAAAAAAGATTCAAATCAATTATAGTACTTGGTGTTTAATGTAATACTACTAATAATACTATCAACTAAACTAATTGATGAATCATTGCAGCTCTATTCAGGGGTGAATATATGGACATTTAATTATGAGGGTATGCTGAGTAAATCACAAACCTAGATTATCTTGTACTCATTATTTAATCTTTTAAGTGCTGTGTTGGCTTCTTAAGTGTTGTCTATTTCTAATTTACTAAAACTGGACCTTTACATTTAACGGTCATATCAGATATTGGTAACTTCTTGTTGTTATCAGCCTGATATCAGCAAAGCTTTACTGTCAGACCCGATCTAACCTTCAAACACCCAACCAGGGAAGATTTTGGCTTGAAACCACAACTCTCTGCTGATTTTACAGCATAATGTATCTATTCCCTGGACATTAATGAAGAAGGTTTCTCTGTATATGTCTCCTCTATCTTTCTATCCAAGACACCTATGTGAATCACAAACCTGTCACAGGAATGAGAGCTGTAAACACAAGAGAAGAAGAAACATACTTTATAGCCTTGTCTTTGTCTAAGAAAATCTTTCTGATTGGATCATTCATCCTGTTCAGGGAAACATAAAAATGGCAAAGAAAAAAGACACCTCATTAAAATCAATGAATTGCTCTTCTTTTCTGGGACATGACTGGTTCTACTTTATAAATGGGTATACTTTTCATAACAGAAGGACGGGTAAATGTTTTTCCACCTCCCTTTTATCATCTGTCCACCAAGTAGTTTTGTGCCTAAACATAACCAGACCTCAACCACAGCTTTGTCACAGAAAAGTTATTTTCAAGTGATATGTAATGGTTTTGGAAAACACAGACAAATGATGATGTCCTTTCACTGTTTCTTTATTCATCTCAGCCCGTTAGAGCTGGTCATTAAACTACTTCATAGAAATAAATGAGTCAGACAATTTCCATCTGTCTGTTCTTCCATCTCTACCTCTTTTCCTCTTCAGATTTCTATTTTGCATCCCAATTGTCTTTGATTATTCAGATTTAATTATGCCCATGTATTCTGCTTTTCTCTCATCTATTACCCCTTTCCAATTGTTTGTCCTCTTACATTTTTAATTTCTTCCTCTTCCCTTTCATATGTTTCTTTTGAGAAAATCATGCATCTTTTTCCTCTTCTTGGTCTGAACATGTTGCTAGTAGTAGGAATGGATGGATAATGTGCAGAGTTTATGATCTGTAGTCACACTATGGAAGAACTCTTAGCCATGGTCGGTGACATTACGTTTTCAGGTTGTCCGTCCCATTATTGGGAAAATATTGACAGAATGTCTTTAGATTTGACAGAAATGTCCACTTGTACTCCAGGGGGAACTGATTCGATCTCACTGGTCAAAGGTCAAAGTCACTTCATGTCCGATCCATTCTCTTGAATGTGATATCTCACACCCTGAGGGAATTTTATTACATTTGGCACAAATATTTTCTTGGTCTCAAGGATGAATTAATTAGAATTTGGTCAAAGTTCAAGGTCACTGTGACCTCATGAAACCTGTTTTTGGCCATACTTAAAGAATTCATATGATAATTATGACGAGATGAAAATACAAATTTGGAAAATTGACTCATTGGCAGAGACAAACAACTGGGAGGTGATATTTCTACTTCATTGATGAGTGGATCCTTGTTTTATCCTGCAACAATTGGTTGATTAATCAATTAGTTGTCAGTTATTACACAAAATCTCTTTATTTAATGAAACTACTTCACAGAAGCTAGAATAGCACCCAAAACACCTATCATGATTTAAGATTCATGATCCCTGAACCTATCAGTTCAGATTTAACCTCAGTCGAATCACACACGTTTCAGTATAAAACAACAAACTGTGCAAATATTTTTGGACCCAAACTCCCAAGTGGAAGGTCAAAGAGTGACAAAACGCCAAACAGGAAATGGGAGGAGCAAAGCAACCCTGGGACAACACAGACTGGACATGCACATCAGGCAGGGATCCATAACAATATTAAATAAGTCAAATCAATAAATCTCTCTGGAAAAGATTTAATTAAAAGTCTCATTTGCAGGTCAAAGAACATCCAAATCAAAACTGCAAAAAAGATGATATACTATGATGCATCCAGATGAGAATTGTTTTATCTTAATATCAGGTGTTTCTGAGCTTTGCATTAATTCTCTGATGCAGCACTGCAGTTGCACTGAATGTATGTCTGGGATTTTGCAGTACATGATTAATGTGCTATTATATAGCTACAGAAACCCACAGAGCTAGGGCTTCACTGATTTATTTGCAGTATACTTTATTTCCTTAATGAGGTAGATATTGATAACAAGTTTCCCTGTTCCTGAAATAAAGAAACACACAACTAATGGTCAGTGATACAACTGTTTGTAGACACACAACTAGACAGACGCAAACACTTGCTCTATAGATTTAGATATTTACTGACTGTCTGAAAGCGATAGGACCAAATGCATTATTTTCAAAGAACTACTTACTCATGACCCACCCACATCGGATGTTATCCGTTAAATGGATAGCAGCCCGTATTATGGCCATTATCAGTTGTTATCACTACCATTCTAATGCTTCAGTTAGGACCAACTGCACCTACCTGTAGCTGCATATCAACCCTTGTGGAATAACTGCTTCTATACCATACAATATCAGGGTTTTTCCTGGCTCAGATTGTACCTCTAGGCATGACTATGCATCCTGTCATTATTTATTTGACAGAGATTTATGTTTTTCTATTTTCTGAACTTTTGATGAAAAATAAAAAGTTTCTGTTCTGTTGGTTAAATTATCTTTGGGGTTGGCAAAAAAAATAAAATAAAATAAAATAAAAAACTGTTGGAGAAAGGATTACTGGATATACCTAGTATGTCTTTACAAAATGACAATGCTATTGTTTGGGTTACATTGTTTCCTGTAGAGCTGCAAAGATTCATTCATTAATTGATTAGCTGCCAGCTATCACATTAATCAACAACTGTTTTGATAATTGAATAATTCATTTGAGTCTTTATGAAGAAGAAAATGTCCAAATTCAAAGGTCCAGCTTCTCAAATCTGATTATTTTCTGGTTTCTTTAGTCTTCTGTAATAGTAAACTTTAGATTATAGACTGTTCATCTGGACAAAAAGAATACATTTTAGGTTAAATCTTCCATGTCTCATAGGGAATTTTAGCCCTGTTTGCATTGTGACTACACACACATGTCATTATCCTCTTATATAATAACATGGGAACTGTGGTTGTTCTGAGATGTTCCTACTTTCAAACAGTAAAGTGCTGCAGCTACATTTCCATTTAATTACTTTTTGACAGGTTTTACACGATGTGAAGTTATACAAGGATGATGAGCGAGGAGAAAACCTTTGGAGAGAGAACAGTCACACACACTTGAACAGTTGTTATCTTGTTATTTATAATGTGCTTGTCCTTGCTCTTATCTTTTTTATTTATTTATTTTTTATCTGTATTTCTTGCTCTCTGATCTCCATAAAGCACTTTCTGGCAAACCTGTTGATAAAATCACTTTAGGGATAAATCTAACTTGGCTTGCAGCAGATTTAAAATGGAGAAGGTAAGAGTCAGCGACAGGGTCATGAACAGTTGGAGGCAAAGAGTCAGACTGAAGAGATAAAACAAAGGATCAAGTGAACAGGAGAGGGAAGATGAGTGGGAGGAGCAACAGGTGGGGGACGTGTTCTCCAGGGTTCTCAAGATCTTGAAAGAGATTGCTGGAAACAAATTTCAGACCTTGGAATTAACAGAATGTTTTGGAAAAGCTTTGAATATGCACCAATTGTTTCTCCTTGTCTTTCTCTCCTTCTCCACTTCCCTATCTCTCCTTGTCTTTAATTTCTCTCTTTGTCTTCTCTTCCTGTCCTTGTCTCATTTCATGTCTTCTTCCTATTCTCATCTCCTTATGTTCTCTTGTCTTTCTTTCCTTGTCTCATCTCCTTGGAGTGAGACATGGAGAAAAGGGAAAACCCTTTTCTCCATTCTTAATATATTCTTCTTCTTCTTTTCGAATCTTCTTGTCTTCTGCTCCTCCTCTTGTCTCTTCTTTTCCTTGTCTTATTCCCTCTTTATCTTCCTTCTCATCTCTTCTTCTCGTTGTCCTCTTCCTCTCGTGTTCACTCTTCATTTCCTCTTGCTCTCCTTCACTTTCTCTGTTTCCTCTTCTCTGTTTCTCCTCATCTCATTTCCTCTCACTGCCCTTTTCCCTTCTCTCCCAGCCTCTTTCTTTTCTTGTCTCTATTCCCTTTCTCCTCCTCTCATCTCCTTCTCCAGTAAGAATCTCATTATTATTCATCATGATGACTACATAGTTCTACCTATTTTAAATAAAAAATATTATTATTGACACCTGTGCTTGGCAAGTAAAGGATTTCCTCTTTAACCTGGAAATAAGCTTTCTGAAAAAAATAATTTATCAAATGTCTGTAAAACTCACATCTATGATACTTAAAAGAATCAGATCATTCTCAGTTTGATATTCAGATATTAATAAAAAACATTAGGAGCAGTAAGCTGCATCACAGTCTGCCCTCTCACATACTCTGAAAGAAGTTCAGAAGCAAAGTTAAAAAAAAAAAAAAAAAAAATTAAAAAGTCACTCAGCTCCCAGAGAGCGACATAACACATTAGCTGCAACAAGATTAAACGTCAAATCATTTCCCCCACGGAGCAAACACAATCAGTGACAGTCAGCGGAAGCTCTGCGGCATGCCAGCATTTTTCTGTTGAAGGAAAATAACCCAGTAGAGTGACAACATATCACCAACATTCATCTTATTGGCAAAGAGGAATGATAAAATGATGAGTGAACATTAACCCTGCTGAGAGGATGTCAAACATAGTTTCATGCATTGTGGTGGTGATGAGGAGGATTAAATATGCATTGCAATAAGGTGAATAGGGGAAAGCTCCTAACATTATATCAGGTAAGTAACTTGCAAATGCCATAGATGTTGCTGCAGTTAGATAATGTTACAAAGGGTTAGAACGAGCGCTTAACAAGCTTGCATCGACTCACTGCTCCCCACCTGACCTCTTGCTGGCGATATTATATTTTAGAAAGTCTTAAAGCATCAGCACTTTCTCTTCAGATAGTTGGAGTGGATCCGGCTTTCAAAAAAGGTACTTCAGCAAAATTCTAAAAGGCTCAAGTTTGACTAGGTTTCAGCAGATTCAGAGGAGGCCAAACCACGGCAGAATGAGTGGGTGGTCTTGTTTCTTATTTCAGAGTTTTTGTGTTAGCATAAACATCAGAGGCCAAAGTATTTGCACAAGCTCTGAAAAAAAATTTTTTTTTATATAATAGGGCCCCTTAAATGTAAATCCAAATGCTCCAGTGGAGCTGATAAGTGGCTCCCAGGTGTCAGTGCTGTGACTGTGAATCCAGATTTTGCAAAACAAAACCCAAGCAAGCATCCACTGACACTTCTCCCTTGACATATTTAGAAAATAAATGCATTCAAATAAGAGAACAAAAAAACATGATAATTTGATGTCAGGAATTGTTTTGTTAGAGTCTGAGCAGCAGTGTTTAAGCTGCTGGATTTTAAGGAAATGATGGAACTGTCATAAAAGTGGGAGCAGCATGTACCTACTGTATATACCTGTACCTATATAGTGTAGAGCTTTGGGTTTTAATTATCTGTAAATTGTAATCCTCAAATTTACAGTGGGGAAAACAAGTATTTGAACACCCTGCTATTTTGCTATTTCTCCCACTTAGAAATCATGGAGGGGTCTGAAATTTTCATCGTAGGTGCATGTCCACTGTGAGAGAGATAAACTAAAAAGAAAAATCCAGAAATCACAATGCATGATTTTTTAACAATTTATTTGTGTGATATAGCGGCAAATAAGTATTTGAACACCTGTGTGTCATCTAGAATTCTGACCCTGAAAGACCTGTTAGTCCGCCCATTAGAAGTCCACCTGCACTCCATGTATCATCCTTATTCAGATGCACCTGTTTGAAGTCGTTAGCTGCATAAAGACACCTGTCCACCCCATACAATCAGCAAGACTTTAACTTGTAACATGGCGAAGACCAAAGAGCTGTCCAACGACACAAGAGAGAAAATTGTACACCTCCACAAGGCTGGAAAGGGCTACGGAGCAATTGCCAAGCAGCTTGGTGAAAAAAGGTCCACTGTTGGAGCAATCATTAGAAAATGGAAGAAGCTAAACATGACGGTCAATCTCAATCGGAGTGGAGCCCCATGCAAGATATCACCTCGTGGGGTCTCAATGATTCTAAGAAAGGTGAGGAATCAGCCCGGAACTACACGACAGGAGTTGGTCAATGACCTGAAAAGAACTGGGACCAACGTTTCCAAGGTTACTGTAGGTAATACACTAAGACGTCATGATTTGAAATCATGCATGGCACGAAAGGTTCCCCTGCTTAAATCAGCACATGTCAAGGCCCGTCTTAAGTTTGCATATGACCATTTGGATGATACAGAGGAGTCATGGGAGAAAGTTTTGTTGTCAGATGAGACCAAAATAGAACTTTTTGGTCATAATTCCAATAAGCGTGTTTGGAGGAAGAAGAATGAAGAGTACAATCCGAAGAACACCATCCCTACTGTGAAGCATGGGGGTGGTAGCATCATGCTTTGGGGGTGTTTTTCTGCACATGGGACAGGACGAGTGCACTGCATTAAAGAGAGGATGACTGGGGCCGTGTATTGTGAGATTTTGGGGAACAACCTCCTTCCCTCAGTCAGAGCATTGAAGATGGGTCGTGGCTGGGTCTTCCAACACGACAACGACCCAAAGCACACAGCCAGGAAAACCAAGGACTGGCTCCGTAAGAAGCATATCAAGGTTCTAGCATGGCCCAGCCAGTCTCCAGACCTGAACCCAATCGAAAATCTTTGGAGGGAGCTCAAACTCCGTGTTTCTCAGCGACAGCCCAGAAACCTGACTGATCTAGAGAAGATCTGTGTGGAGGAGTGGGCCAGGATCCCTCCTGCAGTATGTGCAAACCTGGTGAAAAAATACAGGAAACGTTTGACCTCTGTAATAGCAAACAAAGGCTACTGTACCAAATATTAACATTCATTTTCTCAGGTGTTCAAATACTTATTTGCCGCTATATCACACAAATAAATTGTTAAAAAATCATGCATTGTGATTTCTGGATTTTTCTTTTTAGTTTATCTCTCTCACAGTGGACATGCACCTACGATGAAAATTTCAGACCCCTCCATGATTTCTAAGTGGGAGAAATAGCAAAATAGCAGGGTGTTCAAATACTTGTTTTCCCCACTGTATAAGAAAAAAGGCTTGAAATATTTCACTGTGTAATGAATCTATACAATCTATCACTTTCACTTTCTGAAATGAGTTACATAAAAAAACATTTTCACAGTATTGTAATAATTTGAGATGCACCGTGTGTACATGTTTATCAAAGGAGGTGTGTGTGTTAGGACTCATAGTCAATTAATCATTTGGTTTGATTTCAGTCGTATGTGTATGAGAGAGAGAGAGAGCAAGAGAGAGAGAGAAAGAGTTACGTGATAAATGAAATGACATTAATGACCCCTCATAAACATTATAGCCAGGAGATAGGCAACCTTCATGCTCTGTCCCTTTTACTGTTAGTCCTAGTTACTCTTTCACTCTCTCTCTCAGTCACTGTCTCTCTCTCTCTCTCTCACACACGCACACACACAGTCACTCGCTCACAGTTGATTAAGAAACAGTGATTGGCCTGTTTTGTTCCTGTTAATGTTGACTTTTATTGCTGTCCTCTTTCAAACCACATGCCTGAACAATTTATTAGCACTTCAACCACAGCCGTTAAACTTCTAATAAATAATATTATGTAGTGATTAAAGTCCCCTTCAAACAAAGCAAGAACTTACAGAGATCACACTAAAGCTCATAAATTACACTCGACTCATATATAAGGAACTCTACAAGGATGTACTAATATATATATATATATATATATATATATATATATATATATATATACAGTATATATCACATATTAATGTGTACTATTAGCTCACAGCATTGAAACAAGGCTTTATTGTCAAGCCTGTGAATGCTGATTGAGTTGGGAATTAAAACAGCAATGATTTTTTTCTTTTCCTTTTTTGCTTATAAAGCCAATTAACTTCCTGTCCTCGCTAACTTGAGGGATAAAATAATTCCAGACTTTATTTCAGGAGTCATTTTAATACAGACACGGTCACTCCTTCTCTGTTGTTGTTGATGGTGGTTATCTCATAACGCTATGACGCTCTTCAGAAGTTCCTCCTGTCAGCGAAGACACTTTGGTCAATAAAACACTTAGACACTTTGTCGATATCTGCCCAAACTGTCATCAGCAGACAAGTCTGTGTGTTCTCAAAGGGAACCTGGTGGCTTTGCTGTCATTTTGTCATCTCTGAGCAGGAGGTCACTTTGTGCTTTACTTTAGACTATGATGTGATGTGGTGGCATCTTTTATCTCTTTCTGTTGGTGCCCTTAGTTCTTACTAAGACACTTTGAAGTGAATCTAACAGGGTGATGGCAGAAAAGATGGACAGAATAACAGAGGGAGAATAAAAAAATCAAAGAGGATGATGACGTGAAAATTACTTCAGAATTTCAAAATCTCATCTGAATACTTTTCATTTTAACAGCAATTAGTTCCTGTTATCTTTTAGCCTCATCAAGCATTAAGGGTTTTTACCTGCCAGGGTTTGAGGTTTTGATATTTGATGCGATTTATTCTGAGTGACAATTTATTTTCATCGATTTTTTGGCTTTGCAGAACTAACCTGAAGGCAAATTCACATGAATGATTCATCTTGATGGTGAGGTTGAAGCGTTTTTCCAGGAAACTGTTTATACATGCAGATTGTGTTTTAGTTTGAATTGTTCCTTCTGGGGCTCTGTCTCTGGCCCATATGTTTCATCATCTGCTCCACTGTTGGTGTCAGACCAAACCATTAGCTTATAGAATTATCAGTGCCCGCAAAATGCTATTTTAGCTTTGCAATATCTGTCGCCTCCTTTTATAATCCATTTAATTATCACTGGTCATTGAAAGAGAACATTTTCTGACTAATACTGTATTCGAGGGCACATAGCCATCAGCATTCATCCACTCTTATTTTAAAAGAGGTTAAATACCACATTTTCATCACATCCACAAACTGAAGGAGATTCCTGTTGTGTGATGAGGGAATTAATGAGTGATGCCTCAAGCGAGGCTCTAATTTCACTCTGGGGGACTTCTGCTAAAAATAAGTGTAAGAAGTAAAACTAGTGTGATTATATGTTTAGATTAGACAGAGGCATGGATGTAAAACTCGATAGTTAATTGAGTACTTCAAGATACTCACAATAAAGATAATTATAGATGAAAAAACAAGATCGACCCCATACCGCACTTAGAACACACACAGACATAGACGTGTACATAGAAATGCATGGGGTGATGTGGCTGTGATTATTTCTGACTTATAATCAATTTTCTGCAGTTTGACTCGGGAACTAGTTTTGCCCATGTAATGACTTTCTTTAATCAAATACTGCCCCACTCTAATTAAATATATTGGTTTATTTGTCAGAGACCATATGTTAAATACATTCATCTCAGTTCATGCAAAGGGATGTTTAACTGCTGTCCATAAAATACCATAAAAACACATCACCCATCGTACAATAAACATATTTAACATAAAAAAAAACAAAGGTTGGAGCACAAACATAAAAAAACAAACAAAAAAACTGTCAAGCAGAACTGCATCTCATCATCAGTCCTGGTTTGTTCCTCTCTGGAGTTGCTGGGACTAATCTCTTGTTAAGCAGTGAGTTATAGCCAAGCACAGAAAACACTTTGACTCTGTCCACAACAGCTGTGTATTTTAAAGTGTGGGAATCGTATCTATGAAACTTCCAGTTTACCATTTTCCTGCTAATTTAATCTAATTGAAAGAAGCACTCAGATGTTTTATTGAATATATGCAGCATTTTAATGTTGTTAAAGTAACTGTAATGTTAACTTATGTTGTTGGGATCTTGAATATTGCAGATAAAATATTGATTAGAAAATTAGTTGTCACATTAATTTAATAGAGTAGAAAGTAAAATAATTTCCTCTGAAATATAGTGGAATGTTACAACGAAGTAGCATGAAATGGAAATACTCAAAGTACATTTAGCAAAATTTATCAAGATTTATCTTGATAAAAAAATTCTTCCATATTTTCACAGATTCTCAGGTGAAGATGAAGTTAGATTGTTACCTGCTGCAGCTCCCTGTCACTCACACGCAACTCCTGCTCTAGTTGTTTGGTCTGGATTCAAATGGGACCGATTTGTTGTCATGAGTCCAAATGGAGCTGAGGGGAAAAAAAGAAAAACACTGCAGGAAGGGAAACAACTGCTCAGTGTGGTGAAAAGAAAAGCTTGGAGAAGACAAGACAACATTTGTGAGCACAACAACATGGGACATGAGGCGGCTTTCAGTGTTTTCAGCCAGTTTAATATAAGTAAAAAATCCTGATTGTTTGTTATTTCATTTTATTTTATTTCTCCAATTTTTGTCACAGCTGCACAAGGCTCAACTTGGTGCCTCCATTGTTTAAAGGTTTCATATTGTAGAAAAATAGATATAGATAGATAATAGGTAGATAATATCTTTTTGAAGATAGGAAGGTCTCGATGTTCTATAAATGACAGTTGCAACAATTAATTGATTAGTTGCCAACTATGATATTAATCACAAAATATTTTGATAATTGATTAGCTGATTTGAGTCATTTTTAAAAACACAACCTTCAAATTCTCTGGTTCCAGCTTCACAAATCAGACTATTTTCTGGTTTCTTTAGTCTTTCATAATAGTAAACTGATGATCTTTGAGTTGTGGACTGTTGGTCTGAACAGTTGTTTCGTTGCTTAAAAAATAAATAGATTAATCAACTACCAAAATAGTCGTTAGTTGCGTCATGTCCTCCTATGTTTCATAAAAAAATGCACAGAGCCGTTTTTTGTGCCAGCCATCAGAACGTCTATAAAGTTGTGATGTCATAGTGTGCCACCCAGCACCCATTCAAATCAGCCAATCAGAGAACCTCATTAATATTAACGAGACTTCTGTATCCACTTAATTCTGCCCTACGAACATCTTGCATAGCTAATATCATGATAATAATTATAATAAATTTTATTTGTAGGTCATATAATTTTTTATATGATCCAAGGTCATATAAGACCAGAAAACACAATTAAAACCAAACATCCACACAGTGCAGTGCAGGAAGTAGTGTCCATTTAAAGTGAATGTGTCAGTTTAAACAGTTTGAGTTTGGTTTTGAAAGAGGTTTTTGGAGTCTGACTGTTGTATGTGTTGAGGAAGCAATGCATATTTATTATTTAGATGATCTCCACACTGCAGGTAGGAGGTATGTTTTAACCAGCAGACTCCTGTTATTGAAGAAGTTTGATGCTTCCACATCACATGGTTAATCAGTGCTCCACAGGTAATAGAAATCAGCTCATTTGATTCATATGCACCCTGGGGTTTCAGTGACATTTCTCTGATTTTGTTCTAAATCTTTGGTTAATAAGATATGTGGCTACTGCATGGAAGCTTTCATCATCTCATCCTTTCAGTTCAGTTTCAGTAGGGTGCAACTAACAACTAATATGATATAATCGATTAATCTATTAATCTATCGGTTTAAAAAAAAGGTATTAATTGTTGATCACTGTTTTCCAAATCTGAGGATTCAACCTAAAATGTTGTTTTTTGTCCAGACCAACACTCCACAACCCAAACATCATTACTTTACAATTATATAAGACTAAAGAAACCAGAAAGTAATCACATTTGAGAAGCTGGGACCACAGAATTCTTCTTAAAAATGACTCAAATCAATTAATTGACTATGAAACAAGTTGGTAGGTAATATGAAGATAGCAACTAGTCAATTAATCAGCAAATTGCTGCAGTGTTTACATTGACATGATGATCCATGAAATCAATACTATAAAATTAAATAGAATATAAATGTAATTGTCTCCTGAACTCATGAGCTCTGATCAGATGAAGACCTGAAACTTGTTTCTTGTCAAATAAATAGTTCAAATGATCTACTGAAACTACTGTTATATACTACTGTATATCAACCTTTAAATTTGTGAGCTTTAACTAAATTGTTGTTGTTTAAACACCTGTTAACAGACTTAATGTGTCCACCTGCTTAACAGACAATAAGCAGCGGCTGCAGCTCAGGCATCCAGAGCAAAACAGCATTGATTGATTTCTTGGCTCTTGGCTGCATCTTCCAGAGCTCACTGACATAAACAAACGCACACTCACATACACACACATAGACAAGAATCATTACTATGACATTCAGATACACCTCAAATGTACATCATAACGCATACAATCTTTCACACACTAACAGATGACAACTATTAAATTGATCGCCAACAATTTTGATAATCGATTAATCGTTTAAGAATAGTTGACAAATTACTGTAAATCAATATAAAAAGGGTTTTTAGTTTCAGCCTTTGTCAACAAATGCATAAACGAATTCTGGGCATTCATAAATACTGCACTATTACAGAATAAATTAAAAATATAATTTTATTAGACACATTTTAATGACACACATTCCATCATGAGCGCAGGCTTTTATACAAACCATGTTACACCCATCTAGCTATCTAGCACAAAGTTTTTCAAGCGTCCTGATTTTAATTTTTTTTTTTTTACATTCATATATGTAATTACCTCTGTGATACTCAACATTAGTGTATGCATGTACATAACTTTGTAACTCTGTTTTTGAAATATATATTAGTGTGTATATATTAGGGTTGTCCCAATCCGATCACGTGATCGGAAATCGGGCCGATCTCATGGTTTCAGACTCGATCGGAATTGGACGTTACCTCCCGATCAGGACTTGGAAATATTTATTCTCATTACTTACTTTAAAATCTAGTTCTAGTTATGCAATGGCAGAGCGAGACGTCTCATTTCCACAAAGAAACAGTGTCGCATGTGGAATGACGTCACTGAGCGTACGTAGTTTCACTGATATTATATTATACACACACTTTGTTCATTGTGATTGGCTGCTGCATTGTTGACAACCATCACCACTTCATTTGCATAAAGCTCAGGAGCGGCACCTTTGTCTCTGTTGTGATCTGCAGCAGGATGATTGGCAGCGGCTCGTGTACAGCCAGGTGCTGAAATGCGACTCTGCTATAAGGAGCCGCCGCCCAGACAGCTCCGAGGGCTACAAAGCTCCACTCAATTTCACCTTTTGCTTAGTTCCAATTTTTGTGAGTGACGTTTATGAATGTGACCCATAACTGATGTCAGCTTGATGGATGCATCCCGAGGTGGCCCAGGTGTACAAACTAACACTGGAAGTCACCACATATGGCCCTGTGTTAGGATACTGAGTTAATGTAGAGACCGATACGTTAAAGGAACGAGAGCTGTGTTTATGAAAACTGTGTCTCATGTGGGACTCTGTCTAAAAACTATTTGAAGCAGCCTGCACAGACTTAATTGCTTGACCAAATGTTTGCAGAGGTTCACTACATTAAACATGCACAGCGGCTGCAGAGGTTTGGGTGTGGAGCTTCTGGGAGAAAAGGAAAATATAAACCAGGAAATCCAGTGTAAAAAAAAATCATATCTGTGAGTATAAAGCCTTACATAAGATACTGAATTACTCAGAGATGTAATTTTACTATTCTGAAGATACCGCAGCAATCACTTTATCACCGTTTTGTACGTTACATTAAATGTGAATTGAGCAGTCAAAATAACGTATCAGCTTGAATGAGCCCTTGTGTGTTCCCAGATTAATTTTTATTGCATTTCAGGTATTTTCCTTCCAGATGACTTTTTTTTCAAGCCTATGCGGAGAGCTTTGGTTTGCCAACACAATGGTCTGACTGACATTAAATAAGGGCTGTGATAACACAGGTTTAAAGTGTTAATTCCAGTCTGGTGAGTTGTCTGTACTCTCAAACACTTTTTTCTTTTTTCTCTTTAGGAGTACAATTATATACCATAAGTTACCAAATATACACTGAGTTTACATGCAGTGAGCTGTTTCGGTATGTTTTCCTCTAGAGCTACAACAATTAAGTAGTCGCAAACTATTACAATAATCACCAACTATTCTGATAATCTAATAATGATTTTGAGCCATTTTAAGAATAATATGTAAAAATTCCCCAGTTCCAGCTTTTCAAATCAGATTGTTTTCTGGTTTCTTTAGTCTTCTATAATAGTAAACTGATGATGTTTGGGTTATGGACTGTTGATCTATACAAACAATACATTTTAGTTTGAATCTTTAGCTTTGAGAATAAACAAGTGACATTTTATTCCATTATATGAACCAAAAAAGTAATTGATGAATTTCAATTATGGATTACTTAATCTTAATCGTCTTAGTCGTTAGTTGGAGCTCTACTCAAGATGAATTTGGGAAAACATATATATATATATATATATATATATATATATATATATATATATATATATAATTTAATTTATATAATAAAATAATATAATATAATAATAATAATATAATAATAATAAAATATTTAATGTTTACATGTTCCATATTTCACACTTTTCCTGTGTTTTATGTGAAGTTGTGATGTCACTAACAAGACATATTTGTGGTTTTAAGGAGCAAAAATCATCTGCATAACAATTTTTTCTCTTAAGCTTCTCTCTGCATTATTATTAACAAACCCATCTAATTGGCTGAATGAGGGATTTCTAAAAGTCAGTGATGTTTTGTTGATTAAAAAAATACTCAAAACCACAAAGATTAACAGAACTTTCTTTTTTACTCTCATAGTAAAAATGAGACATTATTACCCTTTTATTGAAATCCTGCCTTGCAGCCAGTTCTATCTGTTCCCTGCTGTCTGAGTAATAACAGAAGAAAAAAGAAAACAATAATCCAATAAAGGGAGAGAATGGCAATGACTATACATTAAAAATTGACTAAAACTATGGAAGTGCATTTATATATTTATTTCTCTGCGTTACATCACTTCTCTGAGCCCTGCGGGCAGCTTGATTAGCATAATAATTAAGCTGGAGCTTTAATGCACCGGTTGTTCCGCTATTGCTGCACACTGCAGTGGTTTGCTGTCACCCCCTTCTCTACCCAAGGAATTACCGAGCATTTAGACAATGGAAATGAATTAACAGAGAGCTAATTCCTGGACTCCTGCTTGTGGGGCTGGTATCTGTACACCTCTGATACTCTGGGTGTGTGTGTGTGTGTGTGTGTGTGTGTGTGTGTGTGTGTGTGTGTGTGTGTGTGTGTGTGTGTTGGACTGAGTGTGAGCTGGAATGTGTGTTTTGGGATATTTGTGTGTGAGTGGAGTGTGTGTTGGAGTGTATGTTTTGGGGTGTGTGTATTTGTGATCAGAGTGTGTTTCTGCATCTCTTCACTTGCTCATTACAGGCAGTGATTGACTCATACAGAAGCTCAGAGAGAGAGAGTGTGTGTGTGTGTGTGTGTGTGTGCATGTATGTGTGTGTGTGGGTGGGTGGGGAGGGGGGCAAATTGGGAAAACTTTCATTATGAAATTGAGAATGAGGATTCAATCAGACCTCATTTAAAAACTAATGACACTTTTCTCCTCCCTCACTCAGCCTCCCTCTCTCTCCCCCTGTTGGGATGTTTGGCTGCATTGACATGATTTATAGTGAACAGCACTGAGAGCGTAATGATGTTCGCAGTAATGAATTGATTAGCATTTAAATAGCTGGGAGAGAACAGCACAGTGGAGACTGACTGTTGGGGGATAAAGTTCAGGGTGCATTTGATTTGATTTCTTGAAGGGGAAAGTGGGTGGTGCAGAGTTGGCTGTTTTGGGTGTCACATATACATAGAAGAACCACAGGCACCTTGAACTGTTCATTTGTTGTGCCGGTGACATGGTAAGTGGTTCAGCTATTAACTAGTCTGGATGAGTGTCAGGTGCACATACCTCTTATATATAAAAACTAGGGATGTCCCGATCCAGCTCTGTGCACTCCCGATCCGATACCGATATCGTATTTGCTCTTCCGAGCCGATACCGATACTGGTGGCCGAAATAGTCTATTAACTCAGCATCAGTACTCTGCTCTTGAGCAGGTGTAAACCAAGGCTTTAAAAACCAGTGCAAATAATGTTAACTATTTAAAAACAAAAATGCCCTCTACTCCCCAATCTCCTCCACACTTTTTGCTCCATCTCTATCTACACACTGACTTCAACTGTTTGCCCTGACTGCAGTCAGAACACTCGGGGTGAACACTCGGGCTAAAAATGTAATGGCGGTCTGGAGTGTTTTTTATAAAGATTTAATAAAGTTTTTTCAAAGTGGGATTTTCCGACAGAATAAAGATGTCTAAATAAACGTTTTATTTGTCACATTGAATGGATATTCAACATCCTGTTATACATCTTCTCTCTGTTTAGACATGCTCGTTTAACACTTTTTATTTTTTTTAAATTCGTTGTTATTCCTGCATCAGGTGACACAGTCGAGTCCAGTCACCGGAGTCGCGCTCACATTTCCACAGATTTGCGGACATGCGTTCCGTTAAAAAAGGAGAAGAAGTCAACATCCCATGTTAAATAAAGAAAAAAATGTACTAAAGTCACATTAGTTACATTATCCGAGTGCTGGAACAGTGTGCTCGTTTCAGTGTAATCTACGCTGTTTCGGTGTATGTCTGTGCCGCAAGGCGAGGGGAGCTAAACAAATGTGGGGAGACGCTAATGCTGGTGTGCTGGAAAATGCGGACCGGACTTTAGCGAAACCACAGCAAAAAAACTGGAATAGATTATCTGAATAGGTGCGCTGGAAAACCCGGACTTTTTTTAACGGATCGGATTTTTTCCCGTGCAGTCGCGCCGATACGCATATTTTTTGCTAATATCGGTGGCCAAGCCTAATAAAAACATCTGTAGAGTTGAAACAATAAGTCGAATAATGAATTTGTTGCCAACTTTTACATTAATTACAAACTGTTGTAATCGATTAATAGATCTGAGACATTTTTAAGAAGTTCTCTGAGGAGTTCTCTGGGTCCAGCTTCTAAAATTGAATTATTTTCTGGTTTCTATAATAATAAACTGATGATCTTTGGATTGTGGACTATTGTGGACTATTATTTTAGGTTGAATTTTCAGCTTTGGGAAACAGTGACTGACAATTTTCAATAATCAATAGCTTAATCAACAATCAGAGTTGTCAATGAACAATGACTGTAGCATTGTATTATTCAAAAATCACACTTGGAAAATAGGTGACATGATTCTATTTTTTTTAAAAGAGGCCTTAAATCAGAGAGACAAACAACATTGTTCTAAAACGTGACACCTCTGTATAAACTCTGGATGCATTTTTACTTTTTCTTTAATGTATGCATATATATTTGGGTTCTTACAATGTTCAAAAACCTAGAGAAATCTTAACTTTTTAAAATAAAATGGTTTATTTAAATTGATGTATGAAACTAATATTGGCTCTGCAATAAATATTCATTACATGTAAAGAAGTTGCAACAATCAAAGTCTGAACAATCATTTTGACTCGAATGGTGAAATGATCAAACTTTTCTCTTCTGAAGAAACTATCATTAATGTCACTCATTCTACTGATCACTGATTAATTTTAAGGGTTCTAATTAGATCTGATTAATCAGTCTGATAAAGTTATTGGCAAAACAAACAATGAATTATGTTTACTTTAAACTACTATTTAGGATGTCAAAACTAATCAACTCAATCAGTTTCATATGTAGCAGTAGTATACAAGAAAGAAATGATCAATATATTATGTTGTGCTATTAGTATTTCTGCTGTTACTTTTCCCGGTAATATAATGTATAACAACACTGAAGGTAATGATCTTAATTTTACTGGTACTAGTAAGATCATTATTTCTAATAAGAGTCTAGACTCTACAGCAAAATTAACAGGTCATAAATGTATTTGTTAAAATGCTAATCTGGGAATATTTGTTTTCACTATAATTTTCATGAATTGCAAGTACAGCATAAGTTATGTCATGTTTTAAATAACAGACGACTAAAAACACAGCTGCGTTGCATTTTATTAATTTTATTTATTTATATGTCAGTATCATTACAGCCCTAGTAAATATATTTAGCCAATAATATATGTGTATTAGACTGTTTTTGGACATGTAAATGTAAAAAGCATCTGTTCTACTGCACCAAGTTTCTCAAGCCAAACATTTTTAATGAACTGGACAACTTCTTTATTTCTTGTCCTGTCAAAACAGAAACATTCTCACCTGATTCTTAAAACACCGTTCAAAATATAAAGAAGCAATGACACACGCTGTTGACTTTAAGCCTTTGTGTGTGTGTATGTGCCCCTCAGAGCAGAGCAAAGACAGCTCAGCTTGTAATCCTCGTTTAATAACTGTAATCTTGCCACCACTCTGCTCTGCATCAATAGTCATTGTGCTATTATTCTGAAAAACTCAGACAGGAAAGGGCGTAGTGGCAGAAAGGAGAGTTGATGAGAAGAAAACGAGTGATGGTGCCGTTGAGGCATAAAGAGCCGTCATTTCGCTGCCTCAATACCTTCTCGTTTGTCATCCTTGTCAATGCGGCCATGAGGTGATTTTATCGATTGCCGATCTCACTCCCTCACACGTGTACATTTTAACACCTTCCTGTCCACCCTGTAACAACAGTCCTGTCAATCTCTTTCTCGCTCTAACTTGTAGAAAAACGTCTTTGGGTTTTCCATAATTTCAGCCAATTTCTCATCCCTTTGTCTCCTGCTCATACCCACATACATTTACAATCTCTTACCTTTGAAATTTACAGAGACAATTAAACGTCTGGGCATAGTTGCATATTTTTACCAATTATGGGCTTATTTTTTAGTCACCATTAAGCGTTTTACATCATATAATTCTGGGGAATTTGCTCTTTTCTGCTGTACCATCATATATTATCTTTACGTGAGAATAAAACATCTAACACACACAAAAAAAGAAATTTGTAGGCTTATATTGATACCACCTTTTTGTAAACAAATGAAACAGTCATTTTCTATACTTGTTTATTCCTCACTAGGGTCACAATGGTATGCTGGAACCAATTCCAGCATAACCAAATGAAACCTATTTCACAAAACTCCCTTGATTCACAAATAAACACGTTTTACAAAATCTGCATCTGCAAATGTAAAACGCAGTTTAAATGCACCAATTGGAAGTGAAGAATTTTTTTTGGAGGTAGATTTGTGTCTTTATTATTCAATCAAAAACAGGGTTGCTTCAATCAAAACATATATTTTCAATTAAAAAAAAAACTTCACTTCGAATCTTCAGTCGAAGAAAAAAGTCTTTGAATGCAAAATAAATTTCTGTTTTTCTTTTATTTTTTTCTTTCATATAAGTGACAGTGTTTTTGTTTAAAGCAACTTTTTTGATTGAAAAAAAAAGTCAATCAAAAAATTCTATTCAATTCAATTCAATCAAAAAAAATATGAATATGACTAAATATAAATATGACTAAAACACAAAACAACATGACTCCAATCAAAAAAGTTGCTTTAAACAAAAAAAAATCACTTCTGTCAAAGAAAACATTTTCAAAGAAAAACAATGTTCAAATGCAATTTTTGAGACTCAGATATATTTCTGCATTCACTTTTTTCCTTGATAGAAGTGAAGTTTTGAAAATATACATTTTGTTTAAAGAAACACTTTTTTTGATTGAAGAATAATAATCAAATGTACCTTGTTTTGTGTTTGATGGATATTTTGATGAGAACTGATGAAGTCCAGGCAGGTGCAGTAAAACTCTGTGAGCCACCTTCACCCAGAACTTTTCCGAACTGACCTAGAGACAGTCACAACATATCACTGTAAAGAGAAGTTGCCCCTTGAGGCAAACAGCACCACAGTCAGACCACTCGCTCGTCACCATTAGGCCATTATTTTATATATTTTATTATATTATATATATACTATTATATTATTTATTATACTATTTTATATACTATTATTTATATAATACTGTATCTATTTGGAACTGCATAAATAAAGATAATTTTTTCACATATCAGAAGAAGAAAATATTTCTACTGTCATTTCCCTTTCTTCTACTCAATTCTTTGCTAATGAATTTTATATCTGACCGCATGATCATTCACTCTTCTGAAAATTCTCACAGCTCTAAAGAGTCAGCAAAGATTTTTCTTCTTTTTCTGTCAATGAGCATTTTCTTGCTGATGTGGGCATTCTGTGAGTGAAAGAGTGAGAAGTGATGATCGTCTGTAATTCTATGTATTTCTATGAACACACACACACACACACACACACACACACACACAGACTCCAGCCCACATTGACTACTGAGCAGCCCACATTGACTACTGAGTTTTTCTGTCATGTGGTCACGATGAGTTTCTCTTTCTCTGTTTTCAGCTGTTCCACACACACACACACTGAAGTAGCACATCAGATATGAAGTAATCAAGTTACAAACAAATAAAAACAGAAATGTGAAACAGAAAGATCCAAAAGACTCAAGTTGCTCTGTGCCTGCTGCAGCAAGTTTAGTGCGGGGCTAAAGCTCACAGCTGTAGATACAAAATAACAGTTCAAGCTAAATCATAATCGAGTTTAAAAGCTCTAGTTTACACAAATATACAGTATCTCCTGGTAAAGTAGTAAAGTACAATCTTTGCCATTTGACCCACTGTTAACTATTATTTAAACATTTTACTTGCCAATGTAATTCCTGAGCATTAGTTATGGTCGAGCACTGAGAACCGGTTTTGTATTATTCCCAAATACTGTTCTTTTCTGGACTATAAGTTGCGTTTTTTTTCATAGTTTGGCCGGGGGTGCGACTTATACTCTGGAGTGACTTATGTGTGAAATTATTAACACATTGACACACCTGTTTATCATTTCACATGTTATTTTCACACTGAACCGCAAGAGGGCGCTCTAGGCTTGTGTTGATGATTCCAACATTGGCGGTAACTTTTAAAAACAACTGAGAATGACTTAACAAAAATGGCACCAAAAAGAAAATCATATTCTGCAGATCACAAGCTGCAAGTAGTAAAATATGATGTCTGACGTCAGCGACGTAGAAGAGGAGGCGCCGCATCTTCTACCTCCGGAGTTAGCGGAGTTGATGAAAAGTGACACAGAGGATGAAGATTTCATTGGATTTTATTTACAGAATATTTGGAATGACACGGATGGTTTTGGTAAACTTCTTAGCTAGCTTAGTTATTGATGCTATAGTTATCAGAATAACTCTTAATATGTTCTGTTAACATACCAGGCACATTCTCAGTTGTGTTATGTAACGTAAGCATACCGCTATTCTATGTTTATTTTAAATTGTTTGTCATTTACATTTTAAATGACACGTCTGTTCTTGGTGTTGGATTTTATCAAATAAATTGTGGTAACTTGTCAAAACAAAGGACCACAAATGCTGATGTTGAGTTTCACTTTTTATCGAGACAAAAACAATACATTCCTTCCAGTCTCGGGGAGAACGACAACTCACGCATGCGCAGAAACTTCACTCTTCTTCAGTAAACCTTCTTGCCGACCACAATGATCACACAGCGGCACCCACTGGATAAACAATCAATTGCCCCCTAATTACCTCTGCTTCATAACATAAATTTCCCCCCAAAATGCGACTTATATACTGTATGTTTTTTTCTTATATATGTTTTTTTCTTCTTTATTATGCATTTTATGGCTGGTGCGACTTGCACTCCGGAGTGACTTCTGGAAAATACGGTATATGCAAGCTGAAAATCTGTCAGTCATTTTCTATACCCGCTTATTCCTCATTAGGGTCACAGGGGTCTGCTGGAGCCTATCCCAGCACGTTACGGCGAGAGATACACCCCAGATGGTCGCCAGCCAATCGTGGGGCACACACACCGTTCATTCACACACTCACACCTACAGGCAATTTAGAGTCTCCAATTAACCTCAGCATGTTTTTGGACTGTGGGAGGAAGCCGGAGTACCCGGTGAAAACCCACGCAAACACGGGGAGAACATGCAAACTCCACACAGAAAGGTCCCAGACCCAGGACCCAAGGAGGTCTTGAACCTGCCACCTTCTTGCTGTGAGGCAACAGCGCTAACCCCTGCACCACCCTGTCGCCCCTGAAAATCTGTAATAAAATATTTTTAATTCTGATTATTGAATTGTGAAAACTAATGTTCTTGCTATGATTGACCAGTGTCTAAATATTTTTTACTATTAAATACTTTTAAATAAGTTTAATCTTATGTGTTGAGAATTTGTAGCCTGGCTAAAACCAGATGTCGCCTCGGTGTAGATTGATATTGGGTCTGGGATCCACCTGTTCATTTGTTCGTATTGGAGGCATGGTTTATGAAAGCCTTTTAATCTTTGAGTCTTTTATTGGGTGCTACGAATGTCTTCAATTGCGTCCGTATGTAGCTTACAGCCATGTCAAACAAATATGATGACATACACAGGACCCAATAACAATGAACTAGTTTAGCACTTAAAGTTGCTCATTTTTTAAAATAAACTTGCAGTCAAAATTACTTCTACAGTGCAAGGAAGGATGAGTAAATCCCAGCTAGAAAATTTATGGAATTTACTTTGATTCTCAAAATTAGTATGAAGCATGTTATCAAATTTCTTAAAGCTAAGAATCACTCTGAAGGCCCTTTCGCACAAAAAATTATCAGTCAATTATTGGGAACACTTTTTTAGCACCATTAACCATATGTTAAAGAACAACCCTGCTCCTCTTAGGCTTCTAACTGAAAAGCTAAAATACTTTTATATAAAGTGGTGGTGAAGAAAAGACAATTCTTCACCAACACTTTGTATAAAACATTTTGTTTTCATTCATAACAATATCAATGCATTTTATAATTGTGGTGGAACAGACTCACAAAAATGTGCCTAAAAATTCACAAACCTTCAGAGTCTAGAAATGGTATAAAGATGTTTGAGGTTCGATGTTCATCTTGAACTGCAGGAAGCGGCACTCAATTCTTTTTTGTACTGTGAAAATTAAATTAAATGTCCGGTATTTTCCTCTTTCTTGGGTTTTATTTGAACATTTGATGATTATGTCAATTCATAACCAGACAACTGAAAGGATGAAAAGATTGTGAAAGCTCCTTTGCTGCAGCCACATTATTTAATTAACGAACCATTCATACAAATACCTGAGAAGTATATAACCAACATAACTCTTTTTGCATATTGTTTTTCTGCAAATTCAACTGTCAAAATAAAGGTAAAGAGATCATCTTAACCCCAGCAACAGTACTGTACACTTTATTGGAACAGGATGGTATTTGTAGAACACCTAACCCTTAGTATAACTGGAAAAATATATATTAACACCTTCCTGTCACAGGGGACCTTTAATTCACACCTGTTTATGTACTGAGGTCACTAACCACTACATGAAGCTTTATCTGTCTCACAATGAAGAGTAATGATTACAGGTGGAAAAAAATGAAGGTGTAACTGCAGGTTCAACAACAATAGACATTAATAAAAGTAGGTCATTCAAAACAAAGTCAGGCTGTCACTAGGCTCCATTTAAATGAAAATAAATTCTAAATTTGAGAAGGTTATGAATCACTCGCTGAATGTCATTTTTCAGTTTTAGTGTTGGCTCCAGAGGATGTAATCATGTATCCTGGAATTGTTTTTAAAACAGGGATTAGCTTCATAAAGCCTCAGTCTGGCTTTGACAACCGACTGCAGCATTTCAGTCAAACGGCTGGAAACAGGAACCAGTGTCTAATCGTCCAACGTGACCTGAACTGGATCCACAATCTGCTCACACAGGTTCACGCATAAGGAGACAGAAAGTGACAACTGGACCTGATTAGGTCAGAAAGAGGAGGAAATAGACACCAAGATGTCAACAGTGGGGAAAAAGTGAGTGGGAAAAAATATATATATACAAATAAATATTTTACTTACTACTCCACAACAATTATTTGACACTCAGTTGCTCAATTAGTAGTTACATTTTAGAATGATATATATATTATATGATATTTTTTTGGGGGGGGGGAATTGCACAAAGATTGTGAAGTTGACATGTTGACATCAGAATTGTGTGTGTGTGTGTGTGTGTGTGTGTGTGTGTGTGTGTGTGTGTGTGTGTGTGTGTGTGTGTGAAAGTGAGTGTGAGGGTTTTATGCTGAGCTGTGTGTCATTTCCAGGCTGCTCCTGTTTGCTGTTGGAGTGTGAAATAACAGGATCACCTTCAGGTAATCAGAACATTAGCTTCCTCCAGTGCTGCAGTGTTTCTGCCTTTGTGTGTGTATGTACACTCATGTGTCTGACTTGCTACCAAATCTGACTTCAGCGCCCTGGTACTGCAGTAGTCATTCCTGCCAAGCTGTGTGTGTGTGTGTGTGAGAGAGAGAGATGGAAAGTGAGAAAGAGCAAATGAGGAACTATCGAGAAACCAAGAAAGATGGAAAATGTGTGAAAAGAAAGATGAGGATAGTATGTGTGAGAGAGAGCCAGTGTGTGTGTGTGTGTTTGACAGAGTCATGATCAGTGTGTGAAAAGAAGAGTTTGGGAGAGTGTGTGTGTGTGAGAGAGACAAAGCAAGGCAGAGTGTGTACATATTTAGCCTCTGCAGTGGAGGGATAACCTCCTCCTGTACTTCCCTAGGATTCAGTCAACCAGGGCTTATGTCACACACACACACATACACACACAGAGACCCAGCTTCGCGGGAAACGGTGCTGCAGTATGCTGTAGTAAGGTCTACTTTAGGGTATGACACACATCACAGAGAGAAACAAACACAATGACATAATCTGTCTGATACTCTCACATTCTGCCTCTCTGCACAACACACACACACACACATGAGAAAAATGTGTGCATGCAGCAGTAAAGAAAACTCTGCCCTTAGGATTAGTTGTGGCAATATCTCAACAAAAGCCTGGGAAATGAAAAGCTCTTCTGAGGGAAAGTTACCATGAACATTTACCCCCCAGAAAATCTGTCTTTTCCCGGCAAACAGAAAGAGGAGCAGAGACTAATGTCGCCTACACACTGCAAGATTCTTCAAAAATCTTAACAGATTCTAAAATCATAGGAGGCCAAAGACCTAACAACAAATTTAACAGAAGAAAAAAAGACATTTTTCACTTAACAATCGCACATTTTTTAGTTTTGCAGCAATGAAAGCAGGTCCTTTGTGAAATCCTTTGGAAATTTAGTGATAACAGCTGCTATGGAGCGTAGCTGTTATTTTTAATTAAATACCTTCATTTTTGGCCTTGAGTCCAACCACTGAGATGGCGGCTGGAACCTGGAGGTTGAGTTCAAGAACAGGCACCAGAATTTTACTATTAGAAAGTGATACAGCAGCAAAATTAGCAGAAAGCTGGGCTGAAGTATGTGATCCTCATGGCACTCTCAGACTCTTTGGATAAAAGCCTCCACCGATTGGCACATAATCTCATGTTGAGGTGGTGAAGGAAATGCAAAGGGCAAATTTATTCCTGGGAAATAAGTCTTTGATCATTGTACCCAGAGACAAAGTGTAAGAGAAAAGAGGGAAAAAGCTGAGGTTATCCTAATTGAAATGCAAACCACCAAACAGACTGTAACCTCAATAAGGCTGTGGAATTTGAGGCCACGACAAGAGAATGAATGGAGTGAGAGGTGAAATAAACTGAGAGAGAGAGGGAATAACTTCTCCCTGTAGAGAATGTCCTTCCTCACCATATAGAGAGAAAGATAGAGGAGGAGAAAATGAAAGAAGGAGCCGAGGGGTTAGTGTGTCATTGAAATGCGAAACCAGGAAAGTTACATTGTTATAACTTGGTGCAGAATTTAAGACAGATGAAAATATTTGCAGTAATGAATGAATGAATAAATTAATGAGGGATAGATTAAAAATCAGCAAGGTCATCTTATTAAAATTCAAAGGCACCATATAGACGGTGTGGATCAACATGAGTTTGACTAAATGAACAAATGAAGGGACAGAAGTAGCAGAAATAGGAAAATTCCTGCTCGTCCCTGACCAATAATCCTTTGAAACCATGAGTGAAGGTGAAGTGAGAGAAGCAGCTCAAAATCTCATTTAAATACAAAACCGTTAAAACATAACCTCCCTAATGAAACTGAATTCAAGACATGACTAATTCTGTCCTGCTTCAAGCTCCAGTGGGCACACTAATTGGTTTGTAAATAGTTTGGAAACATAAACAAGAATATTTTCCAGTTGTTCTGTTCAGAATAATGTAACACTAAATGTCTTCAGTAGCCTGAATAGAGCTGCAATAAATGACTGTTCTGATAGTCTATGAATATACTAACTATTGAAATGATTAAATTATTAATTTGACATGTCTTTTTTTGTCCAGACCAACGGTTCACAACCCAAAGATCATCGTTTACTATTATAGAAGACTAAAGAAACCAGAAAATAACCAGATTGAATAAGGTAGAATCAGAGAATTTGGACATTTTCTTCTTAAAAAAATACTGAAATCGATTCATTGATTATCAAAATAGAGATTAATGTTATATTTGGAAACTAATTGATCGGCTAATTGTTGCTACTCTATTTTTCAGCGCCTAAAGCAGTAGAAAAAAACTACTTTTATTTATCTTTAGATTAAAAGATAAATAAACCCAACAAGAATTACACAGCAATATGAATTGATTTCATAATGTTGCAGCTAAAACTGTAAAATCCAGCCCCATTTGTTTTAAACCTGCAGGGAAACTCATTCACCTTTTTTACTACACTTTTGTGTGCTTCTTTCCAATAAAATACATTTTAGCAATAATCTCAGCTTGCCTCTGCATCACTTTTTTCTATCGTGAATTTCCTCTCTGGACCTTCACTGGTTGAAAGATAAAATCACAGGAGTCTGAGGAGCAGCAGCATAGCGGACGTGGAGGGAATTAGAGGGAAAAGGGTTAAACGCTGCTGGACAAAAGGCGAAGGAGCCACAGGAAAATCAATGAAATCATTCATCAAAGTTCATCGCAGTGAGCAAATCTTCTCACATGTCGTTATTTGATCCATTACTGACTCTGCTTAAACTGATTACTACAGCTTTAACAAGTCAGAATCTAACACCAACAAATCTGTTTCTGTGTTTTCGGTTTCTCAGTTTCAGGTTAGTGTTTTCTGGATGAGCGGAGATAAGAAATAAAGGGATCTGTCGCCCAAATGCAGCTCAGTAATGTGTTTTTATTGCTGTGAGGTGGAGTCCAGCAGCAGTGAAGCATCAGCAATATCAGGCTGTCGCTGCACTGAAAGAACTTAAAGCAGGGGGAGAAATGAATTGATGCTTCCGGTCTCTTCTGGAGAAGCTTTGATGATAAAATAATATTAACTGTTGTACTTTAAGGGCTAGGGCGACACGGTGGTGCAGGGGTTAGCGCTGTTGCCTCACAGCAAGAAGGTCGCAGGTTCAAGACCTCCTTGGGTCCGGGGTCGGGGTCCTTTCTGTGTGGAGTTTGCATGTTCTCCCCGTGTCTGCGTGGGTTTTCACCGGGTACTCCAGCTTCCTCCCACAGTCCAAAAACATGCTGAGGTTAATTGGCGACTCTAAATTGCCCGTAGGTGTGAGTGTGTGAGTGAATGGTGTGTGTGCCCCACGATTGGCTGGTGACCATCTGGGGTGTATCCCTGCCTCTCGCCGTAAAGCGCTGGGATAGGCTCCAGCAGATCCCTGCGACCCTAATGAGGAATAAGCAGGTATAGGAAATGACTGACTGACTTTAAGGGCTCATTTTTATTCCAGAAAGATCCTATTTAGACCATTCAAGACTCTGTCCACTTTTGTTTAGTACTTTTCCAAGGTTTATATTAACATACATCTGCTAAATTCTTTGTATATTTTGACTATGTCTTCCTCTATTACTGCTGCATAAAAATATTAGCTTCTTTGTGAGTAAATGGGCAGCGATGAGCAATCTGTTGTCGACATAAAGATTGTTTCATTAATTATGGAAACGCGGAGTGATGAGACCTACAATCTGCTGCCTCCGTGAATACCGATGTTTAGAAGACAGAAGGTGTTATAGTTTGTGTTGGATCTCATCAGTGGAAAAATAATTAATGGCAGATTTTAGCGTTCGTCCCGGTGGGGCTTCACTGCGGTTCGCCTCCTTTTCACAGAGGTTCCGGTGGAAGCGGAGGTGGAAGTTTGGTCCCACTTTCATTTGTGTTTTGGATTAAGAACAACAGATGGTCAAACATTGAAGATATTCTGGGGAAATGTGCACCTAGTGAACTAGAAAATACAAATTACATAAATTGGATCATGTTCAGAATCAAAGTTTAAAGATAGACTTGCTAATCGATTATAACTCTTTTCTAAATGCATTTCTTAGCTCACAGTCACATCTTTAAATCATAAATATATTTTAATGATAGGCATTAACTTAAAATTTTTTATGTGGTATGAATTGACTTGACTTCCTACTAGTCATTATTCAACTTTTTCTTGTGCTTACAAGCTTGAAACTAGAGCTTTAACTAACTATCTTAATAGTAGATTAATATATCAATCATTCAAAAGATTAATTGATTGTTTGGTTCATAAAATTGTGTAAAATCACTCTTTCCCAAAGCTGAAGATTCAACATAAAATATTTTTTTTCCAGCCAATAGTTCACAACCTTTTGCTATTATAGAAGACTAAAGTTAGAATTTAATATCTTCTCAAACATTTTCTTCTTAAAAATTGACTCAAATCGATTAATCCATTATCGCTCTATATTCATGTGTGTGAAATGGAATGAAATAGATATTAGTATTAAAAAAAAGAAGCTTCAGGTTACATTTAAAACAAAAAGACCCCTGGTGACAGCTGCCTCGATTAAAACTGAAGCATGGCTGTGTTTTCTGGTGGATATAAACAGGTGAGTGTGTTGGAGAAAACAAATAATACTGTGATTCTGAGGGGGAGAGTGGAGTTGCTCCTTGAGAGGGTTCTCAATAAGCTGCTAGTAGGTTCCAGAACCTGTAGCAGGAGGTGATCAATATTACCCTCAAGACAGCACAGTTGACACAGAGGTAACATAACTATCATCTAATTGACTTGTTGCCAACCACTTCCTGTTGCCTGGAAGAGCAGCTGATAGTGATGCAGCATCACATGGACTCGACTGCTCCGAGCCAACTGTTCAAATAAGATAAGATGCACTTAATTATCACTGAGGGAAAATAAGTTGAGTGTTGCACACAGCTGAACACAGAGAATACAAGGTGTACAGTGGATAGTGGTACGGTACAGTGGTACGGTGATGCCAGACAGATACAAAACGCACTATTCTACATTATTCTACACTAGAACATTCCAGACATAGAGACAGGGTACCTGTAGCTGCAGGTGATATGTTCGAGCTACAGCGAGCTACAACGATTAGCCAATTACATTAATCACCAATTATTTTCTGGTTTCTTCAGTCTTCTCTAATAGTAAACTGATGATCTTTGTTGTGGACTGGTGGTCTGGATAAAAAAAGGCATTTCAACTTTCAGATGCCATTAACAACAATAAATTAAAACAGTGGGTCATGGTCTTTTTTTCCCCAATGTCTTGCAGTTGGAAACAAAAAATAATCTCCACCTAATCGATTAATCATTTCAATATTTGATAGATTAATCATCTATCAGAATAGTTGCAGCTCTAGTCTGATGCACACAACCTTTTACAACCTTTCACCTTTTTGCAGCTTTTTACATAGCAGTAGTTTTTTGCCCCCATTTTTGCTCCCATTACGTATGAAAATCATTTTTTAATTGTTGTACTCTTCTCTGCCTCCATATTTCCTGTGTCCTTCATGGTGATGCCATAAAGCCACTAGAGGGCAGTGCAAAGCATGGCAACGGTGGAGGAGGTCGTAGTAATAATAAAACAATGTTCCTGTTAAGAAAAACGATGATAGCAGCTAAACTGCCTCCTAATTTTCTATTCTCCTGATATCGTGTATCGTATTGTGAGTTGAGGGAATCATTACATCTCTATTTATTATTAAATAGTCATTCATCAAGTGGAAATGAAATGGCCCTAAAATTTCAGGTCAGCAGTCGGCATGTTGCTGTGTGTCTGCTGCATTATTAAAGTCCTTTTTGCAGTTACTATCGCTGATACAGAGCCTGAGGCTACAGTGTGTTTTAGAGCAGATGGAGAATGTGAAGGAGGGAGGGATGGAGGGATGGAAAGAGAGAAAGAGGAAGGAAAAGAAAAAAAATGCAGATAAATCTGGATATGAACAGAGTGTGGAAAAAATAATCAAGAAAGATTCTCTGAGAGGTGAAGTTAAATATAGCTTCAGGTTGTATGTCAGCACGGAGGAAAGACGGGATGAAGAGGAAGGAAGAGAAAACATGTTAAAGAGATGAACCGTAAAGAGATGGAATGAAGGAATAAATAAAGGGGGGAAGAGAGAGTAGAGGGGATGAAAAAAGAAAGGAAATGAAAATAGCCTGATCCTGTGTGTTCAGGGGGAGAGAGAATGTGTTGAGAGACGAAAAAAAAGGAGAGAGATGTTGATATTTGCCGCAGGCTAAGAGCCGGAGAGGCAGATACACATAGAAGAGAAACATAAGGAGGAAGGATGAAAAGGCTGATCCCGTTTAACCTGGACGGGGCTGGGCCTGTCAGAGCCGGAGCTGCACTGAACCTCACACAGAGAACACAGAGACAGCAGCAGCATTCATCCTGCTGAACCAAGCTGCCCAGTCTAACTGTTTGTCTCTGGGGAATCTTTAAGTGCTCTGATTCAATCTGCTTCAAGCTGAGCTGCAGGGAATTCACAACATGCACATACACACACACATACACATACACGAGAACAGCAGCGATTTGTCGACTAACGATTATTTTCAGTATTGATGCTGCGGCGCTGGGATGAGTCTGTCCCCCCTAAGACAAACGGCATGTTCAGCCATCAATGTAAAGGCACGAAAACGACATATATCAATGTGTAAGTGACAGATTCCCTATAGAGGCGTAGTAATTATGACCGAGGAAAAGTCAGAAATCAGATGACATGAATATATGGATGAGTCGACTGAGCAGCACATTTTCACACAGAAATTATTTCCTATTTCCAACGGCAAGAATTACATTAGAAAAAAAGGCAATTGGACTCTGTCTCATCTGTGATTGTACGATTGATTTATTGTTACCTGAATAACGTCATGTACGGCTGAAACTAACAACTATTCTGTTGATTAATCTATAGTTTATTCTAATGATTAATCAATTTATTGTTTGATTCATGAAATGGTGTAAAAATGTCAGTCACTATTACCCAAAGCTGAAGATTGAACTTAAAATTGTCCAGACCAACAGTCCACAAAGATCACCAGTTATAGAAGCAAAAAACTAAAGACCCAGAAAATAATCAGATTTGAGAAGCTGGAACCAGAGAAATTTCTTCTTAAAAATGACTCAAATCCATTAATTGATTATCAAAATAGTTGGTTATTATTGTAATAGTTGGCAACTAATCAATAATTGTTTCAGCTTGGACATGATTTATTGTTTGTTTTTATTATTGATTAACATTTTTGACTTGACATTTGTAACTGGTCATTTCATTGTTTACTTAACATCTTACCTCAGGACATCAGTTGAAAATTATCTCGCTGGCACATTAATAGAAATGTTGATTAATGAATATTGTCCTTTAAAATAAATAAAATGAACATGATAGAAATCTAACCTTAAGCATGTACTATTGTACTGTGTGTACATTTTAACTGAAACTTGAAGTGGTCATTTAATCATTAGCATACCTTAACACTTTCTCATCATAAACTGTATTTATGTTGAGATCAGAGCTTCTCAGTTCTAGATATTATTGGTTTAATGAAGCTTGAGCAGTTTCTCAGCATTTTGACTCCCTGTGGGCTCATTTTTGTCAGAGTCAGATTTGTGATCTCCACTATTAAATAAATCATAACAAAGCCTTTTAAGTACAGCTGAAATTCAAAACTTCTTGGCCTATTCAAATGGTGGCAAAAAAATGGTCAAAATTCACAAACTCAGCTGTATTTGTATTTGTTTCCCACCAGTACAAGAGTGAATTTCAGTTTTTGTGTGTAAAATCGCTGCTGGCGCACAGAGCTAGAAACATCTAACACCTCACTGCATCATTCTCCTGCTTCATTTATGGATGTGAAAAAACACTAGATCTGCCTGCAGTAGGAAGATCACAGACGTGTCCTTATGATCCAGAGGAACAGTTATTGAAGCTGTTTATGGTTGTTTGTGTGGGGAAATAAGTTACAACAACCAAAATCTACCTTGCACCAATGGGTCTGCATCACCTAAAGTAAAATGACAAAAATATCCTAACTTTAATGTATTATTATCCACTTCCTTCCACTATATAAATCAGCTTGTTTCTCTCTATCTTTAAAACAGCTGCTACAGCTTAAGAAAAACATATTTTTTCACAGAATAGTGATTGAAAATTAATCACATTAATTATGTGCATTGCATTGATTTGACAACGCTAGTTCCATTGAACAATGGACTTTGGCTGATGTCTATGTTTAGTTCTTTTGTGTAATAGAGTGCTCAGTTATTTTGTGCTGACAAATGTTCAATAACTTTGGTAAAGTACAAGAATATCAATTTGTTTGTGAATCTATAATGTTAGTCTCTTCTTGTTCATCTCAAGAACAGTTAGATGCAGGATGTGGTAAAAGTAATAAAATGTGGATAAACTGTGTTAATGATTCCACGGTTGGCGATTGATATTCAGCTATTTGCGATGGGTATAAATGAGGGCGACTGTCTCTGCCTCATCAGGTATAAAACAAAGTGTAAGAAAAGGGCAGGAGGCCTCACTCTCAATCACTCAAGCAGTTTGGGGGATGAGGGGGGTGTCACTGAGGCCTCAAAGTCCAGAGACTAAAGTCAAATAAAGTCAACTTCATTACCCCTGGAGAAGATTCTGATAAGCAGGAAAAACATAAAATGAGGACTCCTTGTTACTCATGTTCTGTTTCACCCTCCTGAATACAGATGCTGATGTGTTGTTTAATGCAACTCATTTAAAAAGTTGAGTTCAAATTTGAAAGTTGTAAATGAGCAGTTGAAAACGATCATAGGTCACCATTTTTCCTCTGAATGCCTTTTTTATGACTCAATTTGCAGGAGGTTGTGCCGTTTTCTAACTGCTGCAGTCTAGTTTGGTTGTTACTATGGTGACAAATGAAAAGAAGGTTTGCGACTTCTCTGATGAACAAACCTTTTCCAAAGATCCTCTCCCTACATTTCTCTCCTCTTTGAAAATGAGGTGTCATTGTTGTGCACCTAATTCATCTTTTTTTTTTACCTCTTGCATCTGTGCATCTTTTCGTTGGACTCTTCTTTTGCCCCATGTTAATGCAGCAGTGTGTGATCGTCCCGGATTCAGTTCTGTCTCTTCAGGTTTTTTCAGTTTTTTTTGTTTGTTTGTTGCTTAAGCCTCTTATGAGCTCTGTGTTTAGTTGAAATAACCCTTGGGGTTTTCTGCCTCGCTTGCGCAAGTAAATACTTTTCATTTGCTTCACGATCGTGTTTCTTTATTTAATTTGCAGGTTAAACAAACCAAAGACAAATCTTAGAAGAAAAATATTCTATTCATAATAAGCACTGTAATTGCTGTAAATAAACTGAAACGCGTAGAACTTTAATCAACTTGTTGTTGACAGAACAGACAAACAGCTCTGTGTGCTTTAAGGCTGTTTAATGAAGAGTTTCACAGCCTCTATGATCAATACTTTGGTGTTAGTTTGCTGTGCAAACTCACGTTTCACAGTGTTTATACTTTTTAGATGAAATCTTCCCATAGCCATCAAAAGAGCAGCAACAGTTATGCAACTAATTTATTAATTGCTATTAAATATTAACTTTTTAGATAATTTATTACTGTATTTGAGTCATTTTTAAGAAGATATTGTCCAAATTCTCTGGTTACAGCTTCTCAAATCTGATTATTTTCTGCTTTCTTTAGTCTTCTATAATAATAAACTGATGGTCTTTGGGTTTTGGACCAACAAACAAAGATCAATAACTGATAAATTAATCCACTATCAAAACAGATGTTAGCCACAGCTGTTAGCTAATGCATATGCAGATGTTAGCCTGGCTGAGGAGGGACCTTGTGATACCTCACAGACTTAATCAGACCTCCACATTGATACTTTAATATAATTCATGAGGCTGAATCAGAGAATTGGCTATCTTTTCCTCTCATCCGGGAGGTGGTGCCCTGACTCTAGAACTTAATAATTAAGCTCTAATCAACAAACAATGATTTCAAATAATTGTCAATTCTTTTTGATAGCTATTGCCGTGCACAATTAGTGTAGCACAGCAATAGAGCACAGTACAGCTCTATTTTAAAGTATTTGCCCATATAGCTTCTTCAGCTGCTGTTTCTGCTGCAGCTTTTTCCCTGTTAAAGTGGTTTTATTGAGTTTCTTTTTGTTGGAATTGAGGTTTAAAGAACATATGATGTTGTGTAAAGTCCTAAAGTGAATCTGTGATTTTTAATAATAAAAATGACTTAAATTTAGTTATTTCTGCTGTTTGCTACATATAATTTGTGAACTTGTTTACTTGTTGAGGTAAAAAATTAGGAAATTGCTTTCCATGGTCAAATGAATTGTTTTTCACCTTTTTTATAGGGTCTATTATATTTATTTCTGTTCTGCTGAGGTTTTCATCATTTTTTTAGCTTTTTTGTCAAGTATTCATCTATGATTCTGTTATCGCTTTAATTTGAGATGTTCGATCTGCTGATTTTGTCTTTCATACTCTTTGAGTCTCATCTTGTAGATCAAAGTTAAACAATTTCAAATGCACATATTAGGTCTTTTGTGTTCATTTTCCACTCATTTTGTGTGATTTTACATTGAACTAAAAAAAACATGAATAACCAATTAATTTCATAATCTTTAGTGCTTAATTTGCTTTTCTTAATTAATTCAAATAAATAGTAATTTAAATAAATTAAAATTGAAGTTAACATTTCCATCAACCTTTTCCAATGCAATACTTCATAATGTGTATACAAATATGTTGATGGAAATATAGCGAGTTGCTGCTTTTATAAATGAAAGCGTGTGTGTGTGTGTGTGTGTGTGTGTGTGTGTGTGTGTGTGTGTGTGTGTGTGTGTGTGTGTGTGTGTGTGTGTGTGTGTGTGTGTGTGTGTGTGTGTGTGTGTGTGTGTGTTTGTGTGTAGGTAGCAGGAAGGGGCAGAGATGGAGAGAATGTGAGAATGTCAGATGTTTTCCTCTGAACTGAAGCTCTGATTAGTGGATGTGCAACATGTTTACAGCTTCTGTGCTGTTGTTTGTGTGAAAGAAACATGCAGAGATAAAAAGACACCACATGAAAGACATCAGGACTGATGCAGAAAAAGAAAAAGACAACCAGTTAAAAAGAAATTATTTTGACACTGCCGTCACCACCAAGAAATAAATAACTTTCATGTCTGTAAAGTGCAATTTTGTTCTTCTCCTGTCATCATTGCAAACCACAAAACATCTGAATCATTGGAATTTGACACAATCAGAAGCTGCTTGAGTCTGCTTTAATACTTTAATAATTCTCTTGACTTCACACAAGTCTCAGGTTTTTTAATATTATAACAGCTAGAAGACATATATGTCGCTGCAGAGTCATTAAATATCACTTCCCCATATGTAATAATAATTAACTTGTTAACACCTGTTAACACCTGTGGGGAGGTGATATTTAATTCATTATTTCAATAACAAATATTATAATATGTGTTATTGAATATAATATTTTATTAAAACAGAAAACAACTATTCAGCCGCAAGTGTCTTCTAAGTGTCTTCTAAGTCCAGATATTTGATACCAAATTAGTTTGAAAGAAAAATCAGCAATACCTAAACTAATCTGAACATTTATTAGTTATGCAGTAATGTGATTATCAGGGCTGCAACTAACGACCATTTTTAAGTTTATTAATCTACTGATTATTGAAACAACAATATTTTTAATGAACTGATCAGTTTTTTGCTTCATAAAATGGTTTAAATGTTGATCACTCTTTCCCAAAGCTGAAGATTCAACCTAAAATGTCTTTTTTGTCCAGAATAAAAGTCTACAACCCTAAAATCAATTTACTTTCAAAGAAGACTAAAGACAACAGAAAATAATCAGATTAGAGAAGCCGGAACCAGAGAATTTGGACAAATTGTCTCAAATTGATAATTGTTGTAATTACAGTAATTATTCAAAATGTAAACAGATTATCTTTTCAGCAGAAGGAAACTTTTATGGCTGTGTTCTTTGTCATTTCCATGGACACAGTGACAAATATTGAATCTCATTTATTCAGTATAAGGGGAAATTACCAGTTATTTGTGCTCAGACATCAAATGAGCTGAAAAATTGACTGAAAAGTCTCTAAATATAAGTCTGGATCTTTTAAATGTGTAGGATATTCATATTTCCAACATCTTGTATTTATCACTTATCACTAACCCCGATTTTCCAAGAAAAACAGCTGCACCAGCCATTTCAGCAAAGGCACAGTGACATATTCTATATAATCTTGAGGCTTAGTGAAACCCTCAGGCAGCTCCACACTCTGCAGCGATCAATAAAAACCTGTTTGTTTCTCACCAGCATCTTTCTTATCCTCATTATTTTAACCATCATGACAAAGGCTCTCAAAGCAAGCTACTTTTGTGCTTGAATGGAACCAAAACAGCCGCAGACAGCAGAACAGATGTTTGTTTTTTTAATGGTGACTTATGATAGTATTTGAAGGTGTTGCTGCAGGACGTCAGCCACCAACCACTTAGTAGAACAATGCAATTCTAACATGAAAAATTGTGTGAATTATCCTTTAAAGAGCTGACGAGCTTGTATGTAAATTGTCCAGCAGAGATACATTAAATTATTAAACAGCAACGGGGACAAAAAGATCAAGGACATAATTAAAACTCAGTTTGTTTTCTGATAACTGGACGTTATTCTTTCGTCCTGCCCCCCTTGTATACAAACAATATACAGGATGAAGTCAGCACTGACTCCAAGAGAGATTTGTATGTAAAGCTATATTAGGAGTGATTCATCTTACTTATTTCACTGTGCATACCCGTTTTCACTATCTGACAGAAACACACACATTTTCCAATTTACAATCCAAGTACCTGCAATAATGATCCTGGCTAATGGAGTGGAAAGCTTCCTGTGCACTAAGAGCTTCTCTGCAGGTTAATGAGGTGTGTGTGCGTGTGTACGTATGTGTGTGTGTGTGTGTGTCTGTGTGTGTGTGTGTGTGTGTGTGCGTGTGAGATCAACTCAAACTCTATCCTTAGGGTATTGTAGGAATAAATTCTATTGTTTACATGTTTTCCTGCTTTTGGCTGTTACAGAAGGCTGGTGAAGAAAATATAGAGACGTTTTTTTAAAATAAATTCGGATGTTATTCTTTTATTCTGCTTTGATGGGGTTTGTAATTGTCTTCATTTGTCCTTGTGAAGCACCTTGAGATCTTGGTATTTAAAAAAGTGCTATGCAAATAAAATGAACCATAGGAGATGGCTGGTTTCCAGTTATTGATGTTTGATCTTAACTATGGTTTTTAATTCATTTTTTTCACCCTTTGTCCCTTTTTTATTTACTTATCCTTATTTTTAACATAATTTTTGGACAATATGTGGTTGTCATATATTTTTCCACTGCAGAATCTACAAAACAACAATACTTGAAACACAAAATCATACAGAAACTGCTTGGCTTGTATTTTGTGAATTGTGTGAGTTAACTAATACAGTCAGTCATCTTCTATACCCACTTATTCCTCATTAGGGTCACAGGGGTCTGCTGGAGCCAGTCCCAGTGCATTACGGCGAGAGGGAAGGATACAGATGGTCGCCAGCCTATCATGGGACACAGCATTCACTCACACCTATGGGCAATTTAGAGTCACCTATTAACCTCAGCATGTTTTTGGACTGTGGGAGGAAGCCAGAGTACCCCGTGAAAACCCACACAGAGAGAACATGCAAACTCCACACAGAAAAGTTCCAGACCAAGGAGGTCTTGAACCTGCAACCTTCTTGCTGTGAGGCAACAGTGCTAACCCCTGTGATTAAATAATAAAATGCATTTTTAGTTTGTATGTGCTATAGACAAATGCAAAATTAAAAAGAAATATATTATAAACATAAATATATTATCTTCAGTCATATATTATTATCAAATATTTAGTTTTTCTACATTAACCAAGATGTTATTCAAAACCTGTTAACTCATTTTTTTAAGGTAACTGGTTAAAATACAAAAACACATTAATTAGGCTGGTTAGGATCTTCTAATACAAATCTTCAGCTTTCAATGTAATTATCTCACTACTATAATTACAGCTGCTCTCCACAAACGGCACCAACCACTGTTATTTAAAGTAAATGTCACATATAATTGTTCAGTTGGATAAAGTTGCAGGAGAAATTAGGTTCTTTGCTGTGTTCACTGGCATTAATTTAAGTTCAGCTGATGTCAGTCATTCATAATTTGCTTTAAATATTTAATTAGAATAACACTTAATCTAAACAGGCAAGAAACTAAAGGAAAAGAAAATGTCATTGACTTTTTAAGACATTAAGACTATTGCTGCTTTCTCACTGTGCTCTGACCTGAATCTTCTTGCTGATGGTCTCAGTGACTCATATGTCATATCTAGATATTATTTATTGATAAGTTGATTGAACAACTATTTGAAAATAATAAAAAGATATTTTCACTCCCTTTGAAGAAGAACAAGAAGTGAAAATAAACCACACTGGTGTGAAATTATCGCTGTAGAAAACCTTTTGTTTGTGCAAATCTGAATTTTTTTCCTCAGTAGTTGCTGAAAGTTGACTGCTGGACTGATTCTCAGTTCGTTGATTTCATTGAATTCCAGCCAAGGTCCACATCCTCCTCTTCTTGGCTCCTTCGTGTGATTTGCTCCGTTTTTCTTTTGCTCTGACGACACAGGAATGGAAATGCTGCTGGAAATGTTTGCAATTTCTCTGTTTGACTATGTGTTGAAAAATAATGGTGAAGTTTGGAATCGTGTGGAAGACAAAAGGTGTTTGTTTGTGTGTGTGTGTGTGTGTGCGTGCGTGCATGCCTGTGTGTGTGTGTTTGTGTGTGTGTGTGCGTGCATGCGTGTGTGTGTGTGTGTTTGTGTGTGTGTGTGTGTGTGTTTGTGTGTGTGTATGTGTTTATCTATATAAGTAGCTCTGGTCCATTAGTTGAAGCTGCTGTAAACAGCTGTGTGTTTTGGTCTCAGGTGGAGGCAGCAGTGGTTGCCAGGTTCTTCATCATCCCCCAGGGAAACAGTTTCATTTATATGGAGTGAATGTTTCCATCTACTTTCAGAAGGGAGTTGCAACTATAGTTGTTTGGTGCATAAAATGGTGTAAAATGTTGATCACTGTTTCCAAAAGCTAAAAATTAAACCTAAAATGCATTTTTTGTCTTTAGTCTTGTGACAGGGGGCATTTTTTTTCTTTTTTGTATTGTTTTTTTTTAAATCAGATAATTGCAGAATGTGTTTCTGTGAGTGAATAAGACTGGAAGACTACACATGTTTTAATTAGATTATTGATTAGGCTGACTGTGACTTTTGGTAACTGGAAATTTATTTTTACATAGCTGAGTCTTAGTCTGAATGTTGTGTTCATAGTGTTTTGATTGAAAGAAAACTGTCCGCATAACCACAGTCACTATGAAGGTTTAACTTCACAAGACCAAGACCTACAGTACAGCTACAGTTATACGTTATTGGGTTGGAGTCATTTCTAAGAAGAAAATGTCCAGTTTCTCTGGTTCCAACTTCTCAAATCTAAATATTTTCTGCTTTTTTTTAGTCCTCTATAATCATAAACTGATGATCTTTGGGTCTGTTGGTCTGGACAAAAATAGACATTTTAGGTTGAATCTTCAGCTTTGATAAACAGTGATCAACATCTTACACCATTTTATGAATCAAACAACTAATCAAATCATAATTTCAATAATCAATAGATTGACTATCAGAATAGTTGTTAGTTGAAGCCCTACTGTGTCATAATCATGTAAATACCGTCACTGTGAAGATCTAACCTGTTTGTTTGTGACTGAACTGTAGCGTACAAAAAATAACAAACAACTCTCCACTAACTAACAAGAGGCTAATTGGCACATCTCTTACTGTAAATTAGGGATGCACTGAAATGAAAATTTGTGGCCGAAGCTGAATAAAATTATACCATTGGTTGAACACTGAATACCAAATGTGGTTGTTAAGTTTTTTGCTATTTCTTTAATATTGCATTAAATAGTCTAGAATCATCTCCGGTAAGCACAAGCACAGAAATTCTGTCTGCTCATTACTGTGTAATGGGGTCAATGTGCTCCACAAGCCTACGAAAGCCAATGTCCTCTACAACACTAAACGGTTGATAATCCAAAGCCATGAACTCCATCATCTTCTTTGTGATTCTGTTTGCTTTGGCACTGTCCTTTGTGAACTTTTTTGGACTTTTCAAAGACGTCAACCACGTTTGGAGTGAGCGTCCTGTGACCAGCTTTCCTTTTAGCTGCTGCAGCTCTTTCTGCAGCTCTTTCTGTCACAGCATGCTGTTCAGAGTGTTAAATGACAAGTTAAAGCAGTAGTGCTAAAGTCCTTTGCAGAGGAACCCCCTCTAGATAGTTTGGTTGAACACTCATTGCAAACTGAAATTATATTCTCGCTCTCAAACACTTTAAAATATCTCCATACTGATGACATTTTAACAAAAGCGCCAGGTCACTAAGTGACTGTACGTGTTTTGATTGCATGATTGCCATGCCTTCTTCTTCTTCTTTTGGGTTTTAAGGCAGCCGGTATCCAAAAAGTTGCCTTGCTGCCATCTTGCAGGACGAGGACTTTATTGTGCATCACACACCACTATTTGCCTCACTTCTAACTCGCTGCACCGATGGCCGAATGTGACTTCTTTTTTTCCAATATTCATACACAGTATATTCAGTACAGAATATTTGGTGCAGCCTTCCTTTCAATCCTAAAGAGACTGACAATTAACTCAATGTAAAAGGTGAGTGAACATACATGGTCCCTGCACAGTCAGTTAGATGTGATGCAGTTGGACACTCAACAGACTGATGAGACAGTTTCACTGCCAAAACAAACTCATCTCTTTGTCTCCATAAATGCCTGGAATTAAGTGAAGTGTGCGTGTCACTGCTTCTGATGCCAACATGTTTGAAAAAGATCCAATTGTGTGTTTGTGTTTGTGTGAAAGGCATGAGATCTGGATGAGATGAAGGAATTTGTATTTGTGTTTGCAAACTGAGGCTTCATTTGATAATTCTCTTTTTCACTGTTTTTTTCACTTTAATCTGTGTCGTTTGGGAATTAGGTCACATGATGGTGAAGACAGGGAAACAGTAAGTAGCAGCCAAACAGGTCCACATCACACTCTACTGTTATTATAGTTGCTGTAGTTATATTCAATTCCTAAAATTGCTGGGTAAAAAGTAACAAACTCGGTTCAAATTGCTAACCCAGTGCTAGGGTCAAAAGGGGCCGAGCCAATGCTGGGATATTTATACCCAATGCACTGGGTAGAGGACTTTACCCAGTGTGCAGGGTCGAATATTAAACCCAACATGCTGGGGTAACCCAACAAGAGGTGAAAGCTACTCATGCTGATGAGTTAAAAAGCTACTAATGACTTACCAGGTTATCAGTATGGCAGTGGTTAAAAACAATACTAATTTTATTCCCAACATTCTCTAAGCATGTTATGTTTAAATTACTTAAACCTCAGTAGATTGTAACTTAATATAAATTACTAATAAATTATGAAACAACAAAATATTTTTTTAATCATGAAATGACTACAAAAACACTGTAAATAAACATTTTTTTTTTTAATATTAAGATATCTTACATCAAAACAGTTTATATTCATAATAAGCACAAATCACAGAGACTTAGTGGGAGACAGTATTAAAACTTTAGCTATCATTCTAGCATTGCATTCAGTTGTGCTCTCATGAGCTTCACCTTTGAAATGTCTCCTTGCGTTTCAAAAACAACAGACTGAATGAATTCCCAAACTTGAGTGCATGCTTTTGGGGGACGGGATCAAAGATGTAGTACGCCTTGAAGCAGACATCAACAGCTCCCAGAAGTGAGAGCTGCTCCAAAGCCGTCTCGTTTAGGACGACAAAAGCTTGGGAACAGTCATGCTCTTCCCCAGGCATCAGAACATATGGAGAATCCCTTGAAAGTGCCCTTGAAAGGTACTCCATGATGTTCGTTCCAGGCTGAGAAAAAAAAAAAAACTGATACCAGTTACTACAACAGGTTATTTTAGTCTAGGTTTTCTGTAGATGAACAGTAGGACTAAGGGGGTTCTGTGGCTTTGTTCCACTGCCATTTATTTGTCCCTGGCTAAATCCACCTCTATCAATTCAGATTTCCTTTCATCTACAAAATAAAGGAAACAAATATAAAGAGGATCTTTCCTTTATTAAGAAAAAGTGTGGCAATTCTCATGAAACATATTGTACACTTCACTCACTTTAATCACCCAAAGTTAACATTGAGTGTCAGTTAATGTGGATCAGTGTGTTTCAGTGTCCTCAAAGTGCATAATCATAATCATGAGTTAATCATAATGAGCCATTATCATTTATCAATTCACTATTTTAGGCCATTACAACTTATTTTTACTCTGATCTTAATAAGAGATAGACAAATAATGATAGAGAGATAGAGAGGGAGGGAGATGAACACTACACTACTTCTGGAGTTTCACAAATTAAAAAAAATATATTGTACTAGAGTTGGATCTGTAGGGGAAACAAGACCAGGAGAAACCTAGCATGGCTGATACAGGAATATTAATTCAACCTAGGTTAGGTCAATGTTAATAGGTTGATGCAGAACCTTTTATGGTTGTTGACAGTTATAACATTTTTCATGTTATTTTACATTTGACATCAAAGTTCACAGTGTATTTTTATAAATCTATGGATATTTTCATGTACTTTTGAAACAGGAGAAACCTGTAAAAAGATTGAGAAAATGCAGATTGCAATTGCAGATTGAGAAATTGAAGACAATCAATACAATCAATACAACTGAAGACAACCAAGAAAAGCTGTAAAACTATTAACAAAACTATTACTACTATAGTAATAATAGCAATAGTTTAGTGAAACTAATAGTAAAACTACTACTACTATACTAGTAATTGTTTTACAGTTTTGCTTAATTGTTTCCACACAAAAAACTTCAAGACCCTGAATTTTCAACCATGTTTTCTTCAAAACACTACACACAGTTCTTAGACTTTTCATCAATGCCACATCTCCTTGTTCTCAGACAGAAGACACTGACTTTCACCTAGCAAAATATTTCCAAGGCTGTTGTGCAATTTGCAATCAAAGCTTTTGTTACATAAGGTCACAGGTGAGATGCTGGTGTGGAGAATCTGTGCCTGTGATACATCCTGAGACCAGACAGGAACCAAAGACAAGATGCACCCTTGTTTTTTGTGTTTTTTATCTTTTTTGACCGTACTAGATTATTTTCTTCTTGTTGTTTATGTAAATCATTCACATATCCAGTTGTGTTTGCTATGAAAAAACAGTTAAGGCTATTTCTTTGGAAAAAATAATGCTTTTGTTGTTGCTATATATTTGTGTTTTATATCTAAGTAAAAGGTCAGTCATTTTCTATACCTGCTTACTCCTCATTAGGGTCACAGGGGTCTGCTGGAGCCTATCCCAGCGCATTACAGCGTGAGGCAGGGATACACCCCAGATGGTCGCCAGCCAATCGTGGGGCACACAAACCATTCACTCACACACTCACACCTATGGCCAATTTAGAGTCGCCAATTAACCTCAGCATGTTTTTGGACTGTGGGAGGAAGCTGGGGTACCCGGTGAAAACCCACGCGGATATGAGGAGAACATGCAAACTCCACACAGAAAGGTCCCAGACCCAGGACGTCTTGAACCTTTGACTTGCTGTGAGGCAACAGCGCTAACCCCTGCGCCACTGTGTCGCCAAGTAGTAAAAGGTATTATACAGTAATATTTTACAACAGCAGTAAACTCTGAACATAAAAAGGACAAAAAGCTCCTGATAAGGCTTCAGAATGCTGTTTATTATTCAACAAATCAGTGACCAATTAGTTAGAAATGTCTCATATAGTGGACTGTGTATGTGAGGAGATATAACATTATTTTGAATGAAAACACATTTTGCAGGATATGTACAGTGGGGGTTTTGCATTTTGTGTGTGGTTTTTGGATTAGTGTTAAGAGGAAAATTAGATTTGCTTTGAAAATATGTGTGTAAGCAATTGATAAAAACTGTATGTGTAGTAAGAGGAGGACACTTACATCACCACAAGAGGGCGCCACATTCACATCATATATGAGGAGAGGAATGGAGAGAGGGACAGACAGGATTTATTGTAAGTATAGTTTTGTTGCATTGCTCTGTAGTTTTTACGGGTGCTTTTATTTCTCTGGAAACAGAATTTCCCTCATGGGAGGAATAAAGTTCACCTTTGCTTAAATGGCAAAAGACAAGGTAAAATAAAGAAAGGGTAGATGACAGAATGGTCGAGGGAACAGAAGAAATGTGGAGAGAGACAAGGAGAGAGGACATAATGATGGAGGAAATCATAGATGGGAGAAAGTAATGTGTTTTAAAAGAGAGAAGTGAAAGAGAGAAGAGATAAGGAAGAAATTTGTCCTAGTTACTGTGAAAACTTCTCTGTTTATTTGAATATTACTCAAATGTATTCCAACTGATGTGAATATATGCAAACTATTTATCATGCTGTCCAAACTCCGTAGGAGAAAAGAGAGTGGTCCTTTATAAGTTAGAGGTACATCACATACACATTCTCTCTCTCTCTCTCTCTCTCTCTCTCTCTCTCTCTCTCTCTCTCTCTCTCTCTCTCTGCAGTGGGTACTAATGAATTAAAATGAGCCCATTAGTGCACTAGAAATGAATTAGACAACAGAAAATGAGATTAGTAGCACGCTGTACTGTTTATTATGTTTTAGAGAGCGAGAGAGAATGTGTGTGTGTGTGTGTGTGTGTTTGTGTGCGTGCGTTTGTGTGTGGTACACTGCCTAAGGACACACACTCCCCTCCTGTCCATCTCTTTGTATCTTCCACTGTCTGCTTTTCCCACAGAATCCATTTGTCATATTTTCATTTCACTGTTCTTGACACATCTCCACCTCCTCTGCCCTGTTCCATTATAATGTTTTCACCTGTTTTTTTTATTGTTTCTTTCTCTTTTCTGCTTGTAGACAGAACACATCCCCCTTGGTGTCATGTGCATCAAGACAAAGAACTCATTTTCCATTCACCAATCAGCTGTCACGGACCCTCATCGTTTAGAAAGAGCTAAAAATAAAGTTTGATTTATTTTACCCTACTGGGTGATGGGTTGAAACATAGCTTATATGTTATTTTTATTTCACTGCTTGACAGAACCACTATTAATGATACATTTATAAACATTTGGAATATAAATGTACATAAAGTTTATTATTTATATGGTAAGGAAGTACATTTTATTAATTAATATTTTGTTCATATAGCACTTTTCACTGATAAAAATAATAAAGTGCTTTACAATTAAAAACTGCATTCATTCTCTGGGAACAGTTTTTATAATGCTTCATTTTAGTTATTTTTCCTATTTTTTGTGTAAACTGTATTTTTTTATAATATGGGTATTTATTGTCAGACAATATTCAAATTGTAGTGTGATATCCGAATATTTTATGTGCAGAGTTTGACACTGTAAGGCTGTTTTCACATTCATCTGAAAGTTGAAAGTTTCTCTGTGCTTCTCTCACATCTGAGCTTAAGGATGAGCAGGATTTGTGACATCACAACTTGAAGCTTCAGTGCATAAACACTGAAGTGGACTTAAAATGAAGGAGGTAACACCTTGTCCTCAGCAATTAAACTTTTCAAATGAGAATATTCATAGATTCTGGATATTTATAATACAGAGGAGGAGATGTAATTTTAAGGATATAAAGAAGATACTTAACCCATATTATCCACAAATTATTATTCAAAGTCTTTTTTATATACATCTTAAACATATCTGGAGGGCAACTTCAGTATAGAGCTGGAGCTTCGAGGTTGAGAGAAAAAACAGATATATAGATGTAGATTTCTTAATCTCACTAGCTAACATAATACTTTGTCACAATTTACAGCAAGTTACTTCCTACAGTCTGAATTAGTTTACAACAGCTGGATGGTTGGATAAACTATTGTTAATCAAGAAATACTTGCACTTAATAACCACAAATTACATAAACCAATCATTTTTAAATGCCTGTTATGAATACAGTTTTATTTACTTAAAATATGTCATTACATTACCCTATTTCAGTTATTTATCTTATTTTTGTTTTTTATTTATTCATTTATTTAACAAAAAATATTCTTATTTCAGCTGACAAACTTTATTTTTTAATTTATAGAAAAAAGATTCTATAGGAAAGTATATAGAAACATAAGAAAAGAAAGTAAAAAAAAAAATCTGTCCACAGAGAATATGTACTGGTAAAACAGAGATAAAGAAAAAACGGCAGATTTCCCTCTGAACCATTATTTTCCATTTCTAATACAAACATAAGTCTCTCAGTATCATGTCAGTGTTTGGCAGGTGGCTAATGATAATGTGCCTCCCTCAGCTTCTGCTACCATTAAATTTATAATTACCATCGTTAATCTCCTTTTGTGTAATAAAGTTGAGTTTTTTCTCTCTGTTTTGCCACAGTCTCACTGAACAGAGGCATAATTTCTTATTCAACAGTAGAGCATAGGACATCAGGTCTGACCTGTTGACACAGACATATCACCATGATTAACATAAACACAATCACATACAAGGAAAATAATTAGCTTGAAATGGTAAACAGTCATGTTAACGGGTCCTTCATTGATTTTACACTTTTTACTCATGTTAAAATCACATTACAGGATTACAGGATGGAAACATTTTTTGGCATTTATTCAAGATTATTTTCTAGTTCCTTAATTTTACTGTAGTGCAGTATTTATCTAACTGCTTAAAAATGACACTAATACCCTGATTTGATATTATATTTGATATTTGATAGAAAATTATATCAAAGGCAAAATCTTCAGTCAGACATTGTGGGCATCAAGTGTGGTTATGGGTGGTATGTTTAACTTTCAGCTACTTAAAGGTGCAGTCTGCAGGTTCTGTGTTAAAGGTACAGTCTGTATTTCCTGCATTAAAGGGACAGTGTGTAGTTTCTTTTCTGTATTAAAGGTACATTCTGTAGTTGTAGTTTGTAGATGATGCCAACATGTAAAAGAATCTACAGTTTCTGCAAAAAAAACATGAAGGTCTGTCTCTAGAGTGAGTGTTGGGTTTTTCCATTCTGGCCTACTGTAGAAAGAAAAAATGGCAATGCAAATGGTGTAAATCATATTAAAACACAACACTACTGCATCACAGGTGAAGTCTCAGATTCTAGTTTTGCTGTTGAACATCACACCCGAGGCGTTTCTCTGGCTTTCTTTGATTCGGTTTATAAATCCCAGGTGTAAGAATGAGAAGCGTTTGTGCTGTTATTGTGAAATCTTTGTAAAAAAAAAAAAAAAATAGGGGTCTTAAACGTCTGATCCCTGCTGACTGTGAAGTATCTGCTTCTAAATCTCTGCAGGACACATCTCAGTTGTCTCACTGTGGGTCTGATGTATAAACCAGCTGGAGGTTTTCGGTTAACTGCAGCTTCCTTGACCCAAAAAATATTATTCCTGACTGGTTTGTTAATGTTTTCTCTCAGCTCAGAATAGCTCTACGGGGGTAAACAGTCTGTTTCAGCCTGCTGTGAAAAACATCTGAACTGATGCAATGACAAAACATCAAAAACACTGATGTTTATGCATTTAATAATTTCTCTCTTTCTGGATTCCACCTCTCTAAATTGGATGCTATTCCAGAAATCCCCAGACCAGCAAGAATTCTGGATTAAATCCCAGATGGACCAGAGTAATCACCACAAGGCAGGAGGCCCGGTCGAAGCCAAGCGAAGCAATAGCTGTGTAGGTCAGCCTAATCGTTGCAACACAGACTGACGAGCAGAGACTGGAGTGGGGAGGGCAAACAGACGAGTGCTGGAGCAAGGATCTGCATGCGTGTGTGTGTGTGAGAGAGTTCTGAGGCAAGCCAAAACCCGGTGTGTGATCATCATCGCCACGGGATGGCAAGAAGAGCGCACAGCATATTGAGGGCTCGCCACAGGTGGGCGAGTCATTCACAGAGCCAGCTGGAGTTTCCTCAAAGCAGAGAGAGAGAGAGAGAGACTCACTCTGATATAAAATAGACATAGAGAGAGAGGGAAACATGGACAATGATCATACATAGGTTTAAAAATCAAATAAATATCATATCATATATACCCATGATGTTCTTATCCTCTGTCAGACTGATAATGACTAAATCCTGCAGAAAAACAATTTGTTGTTTTATTCTCTGTGAACACATCCAGTCCTGCATCAAAGATTCCTCAGGCCTCAGTGAAAAGATGAAAAGCTCATGCTGATAGATCTGAATATCTGTACCTCCTCTCGCCTGCTTCAACGTTTGAGCTTTGTTTCTGTTCTTAGTCCGGTTTCAACATGTTGTCTCACAGGAAACTTAGGCATGGATCTAATGGTGAAATCTGTCCACAACCAGATCTGTAGTTATCAGAGCAACATGTGGATCGATTGTTTCTACTGTGGGCTCTGATATTTCTACAGTGGCTACAATAACATGCATCAAATAAAGTGATTATGACAATACTGTGATGAAGAAAATTGTGTTTATGCCCTTTATAAGATTGTAAAGGAGACCGCTCTATTTAATAAACATTTACATGTGTCATATAGTCAATTTGATTATTTAGAGCTAGTTGTGGCATTTAAAAGCTGTGTTTGCTTCCTCTTATGTTCTATATAATACTTTAAAATCAATAATAAACACATAGAGGTCTAAATTAATCTAGTTTGCTTATTACCTTATGTTTTAACTGACATTTGTCTGTTTGTTAGCTAAATACCTATATTGATATTTATACTTGCATATTATACATATTATAATTTTATTATTTTTACTTCCGTGAGCATAATCAGATTACAGTGTTTACATGAGTTCACATCATAATGCAATTACTAGGTTACATGTACATGAGGCCAAATAGAATTTTTTCAGAGAATAACGAAACTGAGATAAAGTCTATTAAACTTGTGGTGTCACTTGTGTGTCAGAAAGTACTTAAATGTTTCCTTTGCTCCAGGAATCTGTCAATGTGGCTTTATCCTCTACAACACAGACTTTTCACTGACTTCCCAAAGGATTTTACACATGGACTGAATTTAATGTTTTTATTTTTCATTACTTTTGCCCTGTATCGATACCCTTCAGGATATAAAGGCTGTTTTACTGCTGAACGCAGCTGTAAATAAAAAGCATAATTCATCATGAATCATTTATGCTGACTTACAGGAAAAACTAAATAAAAATGAACCGTTAGTTCCACTTCTGCTGATGTTCTTAATGCATGTCAGAATGTTTGTGATAAATGGATGAGTATCTATCTATCTAATAAAGGTTTTCTTTTACAGATGAGAATTCGATTGTCTCCTGTGAGATGAATGATAATCAGATTCCTGACATTAGCTGTGAATGTAGCAGTGCGCTGTGTGCAGTTCAGATTTAAAACAGGAAATAAAGGCTCCTGCTGTGCAGTTAGAGATGATTCTGATGGAATGACATTTCCTGCTGTGTCCTGATAATCAGCAGAGTGACAGTGGAATTTTAAAATCAAAGTTTGCTGTTCCTTTCCCCTGAATCATCACACTTCAAAGTCCATCTCTGTTTCCCTATAAACTTTGCTCTGTGCTACATAAGAGTAGTTAAAATTCTGAATATGATCATGTCCATTAGACCTGCAATGATAAGTCAAATAATCGATCATTGATTAATTAATAAATACTACATTAATCACCAACTATTTTGATAATCGCTTAACTATTTGAAGAAAATGTCCATATTCTCTGGTTCCAGCTTCTCAAATCTCAAATTATTTCTTTTTATCTTTAGTCTTCTATAATAGTAAACTGATGATCTTTGGGTTGTGGACTGTTGGTCTAGATAAAAAAAAAAAAATTTTAAGATCATTTTCAGCTTTGGGAAACAGCGATCACCATTTTACACCATTTTATGAACCAAACAACTGATTAATTACTTCTTTAAATAATCGCTAGATTAATCCACTATCATAATAGTTTATTAGTTGTAGCTCCAATGTCTGAGTACTGTAGGTTGGTGGGATGAGGCTCCTTCACCTAAAAACTCCCCTGCGAGTCTTTCAAATCACCTGCATAACATCAATTTTTCCATCTAGTTTAAACTGGAAATGTTTCCAAATATGAAACACTTTTTTGACATTTTTCTACCATTTTCTGACCTGAATACGACATCTCTTCACAGTTTGTCTCCTTTCATCTTCGAACTATTCTATGAATTCCCCAAATCTCAAGAGCAAATCAAGAGCTTTCCCAGCATGTTTTGTTGCCTGCAGCCTTTTCCATTTTTCTCCTTCTTTTCTCTAGCGTTGTATGTCACTATGATCCACAGGCTGAGTTCATCATCATCTCCATGTCTCCACTGTTGTGTTTTGTGTTGCTCCAAACTGAGTGGATGTAAACAAATGCAGATGTTTGTCACTGCAGTTTCGCACATGCATGTTAATGACACCGTTCATGATAATTCTTGATAGAAATACAGCAACCCTGAAACCAAAGGAAGTCATGGTGAAAACAGCTGGTTCAGCTTGTGGAAACCAGATATTTGCATCAGGGATCTAACAGGGTGATGGCAGGAAATTCTCTGCTCTCTCTGTAGGTTAAATGATATGAAGCCTGTCGGTGATAGCTGAGTTTTCACTTTAACCTGGTTTAACACACTGCAAAACACAGCCGAAAATACACTGAAAAACACAGCAAGAGTCGTATTGAGTGATTCAGGGTGATAACAGCACCTTGATTCCATTTGTTTCTGATACTCCAAAATCATTTTCCTTTTTTAACAAACTTTTCTTGTGGAGGAAAAAGTATATAAGGCTCAAATTATTATTCAAAGTGGAGTGTTTACATACATCATAAAACATGCCTGGAGGCAGGCACACACACACACACACACACACGCACATGCACACACACGCACACACACACACACTTTCAAAGTCCGTAGGTCATTGTGTTAATTAATTAGCCCTCAAAACAACCCAGCATGGAGTTAATTAAAAAGTCTGTCACTGCCTCCTAAAAGCCTCACAGATATCACTGTTTCTTCATGACACACACCCACACACATCCACATACACATACACTGCAGGTGGCTGAATGATGCAGGTAATCTTTGCAAGAAAATAGCCTGGTGATTTGAATAGAAAAGGTTTTGCTCCATCCCTGGTTTTAAATTAACATTTTTACATTTTTAGCCATTAGATGTTACTGTTCTCCTTCAACCTATAAATTGAAGCACAACGTTAGTTTAGAAAAAGCCCAGAGTTACAGTGGGTGAAACTGAGTCACTGTGCTTCAGACTGCTAAAATAAATCTACTGTTTCTGTTTCTACTGTGTTTCTACTAAAAGCAAAAAATGTTTTCAGAGGAAGAAAAACCCACAAAGGATTCAGGATAACATTCTTATCGAGACTTCTATATCCAAGCAGCAAAAATACCCTAAAAAGAAAGTTCTTATTTTATCTTATATTATTTATGTGAAATTATATTTTATAATTGTATTGTATACAATTCAAAACAAAATATGAAAAGTCTTACCAGTAAAGTACGTACCAAATCAGGGCAGATGATAAGACTGCGCTTATGAAGACAATGGCAATAAGACTAATAAAAAAAACTGAGATAGTGCTGGTTTGAAGGTAGGTTTTAAAAGTACGCATTGCAAACTATTAAAAACAAATTTAAAATCAATCTTCACCAGCTTCAGGTCCGCCGCATAAAGACACATTCAAGATGGCTGACTCAGCTTTCCTGAAGGAGCGATGAGACCCGCCCACCAGAACGTTGTCATGTCGATGATGTCATGATGCTACTGTATGATTCCTAAACATTTTGAGTGTTTCACACAAATTAACTTAAAAATACTGAGCCCTTTTCTATTAAAGTGGCATAAATTTTGACAGAGCTCAATACTTTATAGTTTGGTCAACTACATACCGACGTTTGAGTGTTACACCCATATTAATTATGAGCTAGTATAACTGTTTGGGATTACAGTGTGGTCTAAAAATAACAAAGTAACCATGACAATAATAAAGATAATACCATGGCATGATTACTCACACCATCATCATAACACTGTAAACATGACAATATGCCAACAAGCCATTAGTAGTAACATCTTTAATCAGTGCTTTGTAGGAGCTGATATAAAAGTAGTCGATTAGCAATATCAAAAGATCTACATAAAACAATACTTTTAAGTGTTGTTTAAGTGTATTAATGACAATATCTGATGAAGATTTTACTACTAATGGCTTGTTGACATATTGACACGCTTTCAATGTTATGATAATGGTGTAAAATATTACATTATTATGATAATGGAGTGATTTCATGTAATCACATAATTTCATTTTTAGACCAAAAGAGGAAGTGTTGTAACAATGGGCAGAAGAAATGAAGCAGAGCAGCAGCAGCAGGTTCCTACTCTTCAGATTAATTTTCGGTAACCGAATATATTTGGCTGAATATTGCAAAAAACAGTAATAATTGGCCTTAGGTTTATAGTGGCATCTGACGCACAACATGCTGAGAGCGATAGAGATGCTGCAGCAGTTAAAAGGAAAGCTGGTCACAGCACGACCACTACCCTCTTCTTTGTAAAAGTAGAACAAGTTCACAAAGGACAGAATCACAACAAAAACAATAGCACGTGGTCGTGGACTGTTTCTGTTGTAAAAAGAAACCAAAGAAAACATGCTCTGCACCATTCAGAAAACAAAAATGTGTTAATGCAAACCATAGAGCTTAAAAATATATCAAAAGCGAATATTTTTACGCCTGAACCACATGGGGTCTTGATTCGTTCAGTGTATCAGTTCACTTAGTGGGACTACACAGTTGTTGTTTTTTTGCTTTTTAGTAGGGATGGGAATTGATAAGATTTTTACAATTCCGATTTCATTATTGATACTGCTTAACGATACAATTATTTATCGATTCTCTTATCGATTCTAATTTTGGAAAAAAAGGAGTTTGATTAGGATAAAGTTTGTTTACTTGGAAGTCACAACCTTACAAACTCAACAGTGAGGTCAAAAGAACCCCTCAGCCTAGATACTATGTTAACTGTAGCAATATGTAACTGTAAAAATACACAAGAATGTCTAACATTCTACTAACACATTTGTCCTAATAGAAATTAAAAGAAAATGATCATTTTTAAAAGGATATATGAGCTGACTATGCACTCAAAAATAACTACAAAGAAAGATAAATACTGTCAAATACGATGGAACAGCACATAGTGCAGTCTGAAAATACAACGAAGAATTAACAATTCTTTTGCAGAAAAATAAGCATGTCTTCTTTTTCAGGAAGGATACGTAACCGTAGAGGTGATAGCTTGGTTACTGCAGCTGCTGCTGGGTTGAGATGTATCACTAGTTCTTAAAGTAGTTCATGCTGAGCAACTTTGGAGTTGATAGTTAAGGACCTCTGTCCTGTGTCTATATTCAGAAGACGTTAAATAACACCTCAGTATCTAGACTTCAGGTGGTTGGTTTTAGTTGAAGAAAGAAATGTGACTTATTGGAAAAAAAACTCAAAGTTTTAATTGAATTAATTTGACTTCACCCTAAATTAAATATAGGCAAAATAAACTTCTCCTTTAGCTAATTATTTTACTGTTTTTTTCTAGGTCTGTGACTGTGTGGTTCCTGTCATCAAAATATATTATTGTATTTTTTCTTCACAGTGATTTTAAACACACTCCGGCACATTCAACTACACTAATTCTGATGTGTACAGTTATTAAACCACAAAAATTAATTAAAGTCCTTCTCCAGGCAAAAATGTGTTTTTCTTCTTGTTCCTACAGAATGTTTGAGCTTCTCTGTGCAGAATTTGACATTAGACGCTATTTTCTCTGAGCTTAGTGAAAATCACATTTTAGGGGGCTGGCGTACAGCACAGGGTTTGTGACATCACAAATAGTTGGGAAGTCAGTCCTGCTCCAATATTCAACTAGCGTACGCTGTAGAATCTATTATGATAAATCTATTTGGATTTATTATTTAAAAACCTTGGGTTATTTTATATTATTTTAAAAACTAACAGCACAAAATATAAAGAATACTTTTTTTTATTATTAAACTATACTATTTACTAAACTTATATTAAACTATAATGATTATTACTAAAGTAGGCTTCTGTGAACAAATCATATGTTCAAGAATAATATATATATATATATATATATATATATATATATATATATATATATATATATATATATCAGAAAAGACTTGTAAATGTAATTTTACAGATGTACATTCTGCTGTCTAAATGTATTGATGTTATTTACTTGGGCTCCTTTTAATTTCATTTTGTATCAATGTTTTTTCCGGCATTTGAACATTTGAAACAAATAAATTAGCATATATCTAGATTCTGTAATTTTTAATGAGTTAAAAAGAACAGACATCATTTAAACAAGATAATTTAACTTTTCTTCTGGGAAAAAAAAACTATATCAGACACAAATTATTCAAAGTAGAGTGTTTTACATACATCATAAAACATGCCTGGAGGGCATCTTTAAACTCTCCAATGCAGGCACACACACACACACACACACACACACACACACACACACACACACACATACACACACACACACACACACACACACACGGTTACATGTAAGTGAGGGTTATTCATGGCCTGTGGCAGTTTAGTGGAGTTTGGAAATCTCAGTGGGACTAATTTGAATTTAGCGAAAAGTTTATTCCCTCTTTTGATTGCAAGTACAATCAGATTTAAGTTTCACACTGGTTTTTTTTTTTAGTTTTTGTTTTTTTTTTAGTTTTAAGAGTCATGAATGAATTCTGTTTCATTTACCTTTGATGAGGATTTGTTTTTTTAACACCAGGTATTTAGGTCAGGATTCTGTCTGGAGGGAAGTTCCATGTGGTTACAACATCTGCAGATGCTGTAACTACATGGAATTATCCATGGATAAACTGGAAAAAACATTACAGATCAAGATCAAAACTGACTTTGTCCTTATGATGGATGGACCAAAATATTCCTGTGATTTCAGAATAATTACGAGTGACATTAGAAACAAAAAGAAATAATATAATTTCTGTTAGAACCAATCAAATCAGAATTTACCCAGTTATTCAGTTATTCAAAGCTATAAGAGTTGATGTATTTATGGCAAAACACACTGCTATGACTGTACTTGTTTAATTAAATAAATAACATCATTGTTACGTATATGATAATTTAAAAAGATACATCTCTATAAAATGATTAATCACTTAGTTGGTTTCTAAAATGGTGTAAAATGTTGATCACTGTTTTCCAAAGCTGAAGATTCAACCTAAAATGTTTTTTTTTTGTCCAGACCAACAGTCCACAACCCAAAGATCATCAAGTTACTATTATAGAAAACTAAAGAAACCAAATTTGAGAATTTGAGATTTGAGAACCTGGAACCAGAAAATTGACATTTTCCTTTTAAAAATGACTCAAATCAATTAAGCGATTGTAAAATATTTGGTTATTATTGTGATAGTTTATTGTCCAGCTAGCCAGCTCTAGTTTACCTTATTGATTTGTTGTAGCTCTATTGTAAAATACATTTTTTACATTACAACTGCTGTTCAATTCTTTAAACAAAAACATATTTTCATAAAGGTTGATAACTTAATTGTACTGTACAGTGTGAGACGGTTTGGTTTTTGCGGAACCCCAGAGCAGAGACAGAGACGGGTGTGTGGAGAAAAAAGAGGTTTATTCCAACAAAAGGTGTGCAAAATAAACTAAGGGCGCTGGCTGGGGGGACGGCAGCCAGGAACGGTGGAGCCAGGTTCTCTGGAATAGGGAACGGCGTGAAGCGGAAGAAGGCAGGAGGAGCTGTAACGAAAAAGGAAAAAACGGTAAGTGCACAAAAAGGGAATAATCCAAAAACACAGGGAAACGTCGGCGAACACGTAGGCTGGTACCGGTACTGGTCATAGGTCACAGGCGACATAGACTAGTATACTCCGGCGCCGGTGTAACGTTGCTTCTGGGTATATAATGGGACGTGGTGATTGCAGATCTCAGCCAGCTGTGTCTCATCCTGAGCCGCAGACCGTCCCAGGCCACGCCCCGCTGCTCTGTGGAAAAACAATAAGGGAAAAGAGAACACACAACAAAACCAAAAACCAAACCATAACACAGTGGCTGTTATAAAGCTGAGGGAGTAACTGTAGCTGAGTGAGACAGCAGCTGAGAGACAAAAGCAGCTGAAAACAGAATGACAGAGGAAAAGAAACTGAGAGAGAGTGTTGGCATGAAAACCATTCGTTCATCCTGAAACTAATATTGTATTTTTTATGTAGCCCATAGCTGCTGAATTTGGCAGAGAGTTGTGAAGTTGGCAGCAGCAGCTCTGGTGTTTCCATCAGGCTGAAAACACACCAGCCACCAGTCAAATACCAACAACGGGGCATGAAATGAACACAGGAAATAATAAAAACTGTAAATAGTAGATGTATGTGAGTGACATGACCTGATGCAAGACCTGTCATGAATTAGTCAGCATTTATATATATATATATATATATATATATATATATATATATATATATATATATATATATATATATATATATATATATATATATATATATATATAAATGCTGACTAATTCATGACACTTTGCTTCATTAGACTGAATCCATCTATTTGCATAGCTGGACTATGCCTCACCCTTTGGTTTCTGTCTGTGTGTGTGTGTGTGTGTGTGTGTGTCTGTGTGTGTGGTGTTTGTGTGTCTGTGTGTGTGGTGTGTGTGTGTGTGTTCTATGACAGACAACTGAACATTATCTCTGCTGCACACACCGCTCTACTCCTCTTGTGACCCATTTAACTTCATCTCTGCACACCACTGACACACTCCCGTTACCCATGGCAACACATGCACGTGTGTGAGTTTGTCGGTGTGTAACTGTGTCACAGAGATACCTACTTGTTTATTAGAGAAAGTTTAGCATGTGCTTATGTGCAAGTACTGCAGGGTGTGTATTTGAACGCATAAATAAATGTTCACATGTTCATGTGAGAGACAGTTTTTGTTTGTATTTATTACAAAATTAGCATGCTTTTGCCTGAAATAGAAGCCATGAAGCCAGATGGTGTAAATTAGCCTATAGTGCTCATTTGAAAATAGAACATTTGAGAGAATCCAAACCAGAATATTCACATTCACAGAAACATTATTTCTGTTCCTGTCAGTCTTGTAACCTGATCTTTTGTTTGTTTGAATACGCAGAAGTAAACAGGAAGCTGAAAGCTGCATGCTTTTATTTTGAAGGTCACTTATGAGATGTGCTTGTCAATGTGGAAAATAAATTTAAGAGTTTGATCAAGTCCAACAGTGGCACTTCAGTATCACTATTATTCAGTAGTGATAACATTGTGATAAAAAATGCCTCACACAGTCAGTTTTCATTTTCACTGCTGTGCCATAAAAAGAACAAATGTTTGTTTCCTTATTCATGAATATGATTCACACCAGGCAGAATCTAATTCCTGATGGTTAAAATCACTTTAGGTCACAGAGGAGAACAGAATCACTGCCTGTGATGTTAATCATATATAGAGAGCTTTCATTTAAACAGCCTGTTCAGGATGAGCAAAGCTAACACTTACTGGTTTTATTGGACTCAAGAGTTAACGGTTATCTGAACAAGGTTCAGTACAGTGTCTCTTTCCCAGTTCAGCAACAACAGCTGGAAAACACATATAAATAAGCCATAAACTTAAATAAACTATTTCCCAAATCCTTCCTCTTTATCTGTTTCACTCTTCCATTTCTATCTAGGTCCCTGCCTGTACCTTTTCCCCTACAGGCTTCACTATCACTGTTTTCTCTCCATTTGCCACTTTATTATTTCCTATCACTCTTCTATCTCACATCTGTAAATGTTTTGCTGTCAAACTGAGAAAAAACATGCTGAACACAGCCTAGTTTTTACATCCTGCTTTATTTATGGTGGTGTTTGTGTGTGTGTGTTCATCATGTGTCACTTCACAGGTTGAAGGTGCATGAAAATCTTTAGAAACGTTCTGGGGAAATAAACTGCATGTTGTGTGTATGTGTGTGTGTGTGTGTGTGTGTATAAAACGCAGAAGAGTCTGTGCAGAGAAAGTGTTTGCTCTGCAGTTCTCAGCTATAATTCTTCCTTCTCTCTTTGTCCTCTGTCTGTTTCTCTCTTCGTAAAACTGCACACATACAGATGTACGCGTGTGTGCTCTCACATCTCACATCACACTGACCTCTGACCCATCAAAGCTACGACTGGTCTGTTACATGAAGTTTACCTGGAATTCCTCCTGTTTAGCTTTGTGGGAAGTTCTTACCTGGCTGTTTGTTTGAAACTAATTGGTTCATTTCATACTTTTGGACAACTGACGCAGGCGCAAAGTGTGATATGTCCAAACGAGGCTCAAACTCTAGGGACAGGAGCACGAGTGCTGCAGAAACTGAACTCTGCAGGACAAACTGGGACAAAAATGTTGGTTCAGTCACTGCTGAAGTGGCGAACTGGATAAATATTTAATGGTAAATTAATAAAGTTCTTGATAATTAGTCAAACTGTCCCAGACTAAGCAGGCATCTGTGACCTTAGGTTTTTATTTTTCATTCCAAATTCGCAACACAATAAGAACAGCTATAATGTTTAGGAAAAATATGCTTGTTTGGACTCTATACTTCATTTTAAAGAATTCATTCTCTGCATGATAAATTACAGCAAAAGCATATGGACAAAGTTTACCCTGTATAGCACAATCACCATGCAATAGTCTAAGAAAACAAATATTACAATATGAGAGACTTTATTTAACATAAGATTCATGAGCTGGCCATTAATATCCAACACTACAAATGAAGTCCACCAGCTGGTCTACTATACCTGATTTAAAGCTGCAACGATAAGTCGAATTGACTCAGTGCTAAGTATTAAATTAATCCTCAACTATTTTGATAATGGATAAATGGACAAAAAATACATTTTAGTTGGAATCTTAAGCTTTGGAAACAGCTACCCGCAAGGTATTTATCAACTAATGCCTAAAAATGTAACTCTTTATAATAGAGAAGGAATGACACATACCCATTTTTTCCACTTCAAATACTTTCACATGAGGAGCTAAGGCTAACTAGGTCCATATTTATATAAATACTACATTTAGGATAAATAATAATAATAATAATAATAGTTTGGTTTTATATAGCGCCTTTCAAAATACCCAAGGTCGCTTAACAAGATATCTGTGTAGATGTGTGTGGGTGCATATGTGGGTGTGTGTGCTTGTGGAAACTAGAAGCCAAAGGCCTCCAAGAAGAGATGAGTTTTGAAGTGTTGTTTAAACATTTCCAGTGAAGGAGCATTCTAGATGATGTTGGGTAGACTGTTCCATAGAGACGGAGCAGCTGCATGGAATGCTCTGTCGCTGGTGGCCTTGAGTCTGGTGCAGGGGATGACCAGCAGGCCCTTGGATGAGGACCGCAGGGATCTTGAGGGGGAGTAGGGATGGAGGAGGTCCTTGAGGTAGTTGGGTCCCAGACCATGGAGAGACTTGTAAGTGAGGATGAGGACTTTGTAAGTAATGCGAAATTTAATGGGTAGCCAGTGGAGCTGTTTGAGAATGGGGGTGATGTGCTGCCAGGACCTGGTGCCTGTGAGAATCCTGGCAGCAGAATTCTGAACATATTGCAGTCTGTCTGTGATCTTATTGGGTAGACCAAGCAGGATGGCATTGCAATAGTCTAGGCGGGATGATATGAAAGCATGAATGAGGGTCTCTATAACAGTGTTAGAGAGTGAAGGCCTGAGTCTGGAAATGTTGCGGAGATGGAAGAAAGCAGATTTGGTGGCTTTTTTAATGTGGGACTGGAATGACAGTGATGAATCCAAGATGACACCAAGGTTACGGACTTCATGAGATGGGGTGATGGAGCAGCCATCGATGTCCAGATGGAGATCTCCAACCTTCCTGAGCAGTGGCGCTGGTGCCACCACCATGAGCTCGGTTTTACTGCTGTTCAGTTTGAGGAGATTGGCGGTCATCCATGATTTGATATCACGCAGACAGTGAGTGAGCGGTGTGGGGGGAAACTGAGCAGAGGGTTTGGTGCAAATGTATAGTTGTGTATCGTCAGCATAGCAGTGGAAGTTAAGACCATGGAAGCGGATGATTTGTCCAAGGGGGAGCATGTAGATGGTGAAGAGAAGGGGGCCAAGCACAGAACCTTGCGGAACGCCGTGATGGTTGCTGTGGTGGAGCAGGAGTCATTGAGTGTGATGAATTGTTGCCGGTTGGATAGGTATGAGTGAAACCAGAGGAGTGCAGTACCTGATAGTCCAGTGAACTGAGAAAGCCGTTTCAGGAGGATGGAGTGAGAGACTGTGTCAAAAGCTGCTGAGAGAACAAAGCCATTAAACCATAACATGAGATAAACCTTTCCAAACAGAGCAGGTCCATACCCACAGTCAAATGTATTAGAGCTGGACAGTAAAATAGACAGAGTAATTAACATAAATAAAAACTGTCGTCAGAGAGACTGATATTGGTTAACATGGTCAGACCAAAGGTTCTCCCTCAGACTATAAGTGCTGCTTTAAAGCACAGGAGAATTGCACATGAATTATTTAAATCGGAGAGATGCTGTCATCAGTAGAATCTAAACTCCTTAGTCAGTTTTGTCATAACATATCTATAGTCACAGAGACAACATTAGACAAGCATTCCTTGTCTGTTGTAAAATTAGCATATTTGTAATCAAGCAATTATAGCTGGGGTGCCATTGCTGACCAAAAGGCAAACTTTCTGTGAATCCAGTTCTTGCTCATTAAAAAAAATCAACAACCAATTGAAATATAACCTCAATTGTGGTGTGTCCCTCCATCTGAATAAGCACCAAAAGTTCTTCTCTAAAGCACACTCTGGCATGAAATCTGACATAAATGCATAGCTGAGCCATGTCAGTACAGTTGGCTGACAGCTCATGACATCAGTTTTTACATTTTCCAAATGCCTCCTTGATACATCTTTTGTGAGTAGTTCCAATCTGAGAAGAGATGATGTGTTCGAGAATACATTTTTAATAGCTGATACTTTTTCATCAACAACCACTTCATCAATGACAGCAAGCATACGTTCTTTAACCGTCTGGAACCACTCTGGAACTGATGGTTTTCCAGAGTCAATTTTCCTTTTTTTTCGTTTTGAGAGCGCCATTTTGGTGCTGAACTCTCACCCCTGAGTTCAGGCAACTGCTGGAGTCAGGAGCAGTGCTGTGATAGGTGCGATTGGCTGCAGGATTGGCTACACGTCACAAGTGGGTAGAGCAGCTAGTAAAAGTACTGTTACTTCAGAATAATATGATTCAAGTAAAAGTAAAAAGTAGTCATCCAAATAATTACTTGAATTAGAGTAAAAAAGTACCTGGTGAAAAAACTACTCTAGAACTGAGTAACTGTTGAGTAATGTCTGATTTATTTGATAACAGAAGCATTCAATCAGATAATCATATTTAGGCAAATTAGATCAAAGGTTCTTGCAGTGAAGCTGTGATCGTGCAGTCATGCAGGAGTCCTGCCTGACTGAAAAGTTTCTCACAGGCTAACAATGCAGGAAGACCTGTGTTGACATTAAGTGACAGCTTCTTGATGTGAGGAAAGGTGTGGAGTAGATCCATACTTGCAGGGGAAAGACATGAAAGGCACCTCTCCAGCTCTCATACTTGTGATTTCCCTAACTCCATGGATGCAAAGAAGTCATCTTCATCAGAGGGGCTACTGTTTGTGCTGGTGATTTCATCACAGTCGGCGTTGAGGTGATAATGGCAAGATAAATCATTTTTCAAAATAATTAGGTCAATATTCTTACCCTTCTATTGTATAGGCTGTCAAGCTGCTGATGTTTGACATTATAAGCTACCTATATTGACACCCTGTGGTTTGTCACTGACACACTGTAATCCTAAATGACAGTAACATTATACAGATTTATATAGGTCATTGCCTACTAGTTCACCTTTGAATTGATAAACAAGCATATTTTCCAGCATTTATGATGTTCTCCTCTGGGGTCCAGGATGTTCTGAGTATTGCTGTTGCAATCAGCTCAGGCTCTTTCATGATGTCTCCAAAGTGTTTTTGAATCCTTTGCTGCAGGGAAAGACCAAGAGATGTACACGTTTTGCAAGATGACTCCAACCTACTCAGCTTGTCCCGCAACTGCTGAAGTGTTGGGAGCAGGAGGCCCATATGCACAGATGATTCCCCTTGGAAGATATTAAGGGCCATGGCAACAGGCTTCATCACAGCAGCATACTCATCCAAAAACCCCATTTCAGCTGGATTGAACCTATAAAAGATGCACAATAAAAAAATGGAAAAAAAAAACTGAGTAAAACTCACTAAAAACATGGTAAAACCTTACTTGCCTTAACCTTAAACAAGTGGATTCACGCTTTAATCAGCAAGGCTTATTTATTTGTATTATTCTTTAAAAATAAAAAGGGTTAAGGTTCAACTGTTTCATGAGCCATGGTTGACCTGCAGGTTTTATTCCAAAGAGCATGACATTTTGCAAAAGCAGATCGAGACAGCCTCTTGTAGATCTCGTCTTCAGCAGTGGCATTAATAGTGGATACAAGATTGAGAAGATGGTATGCACACTTTTGGTGTCTTGGAAGTTGGTACTCAGGGCCTGTGTTGTCATCCAGAATAGCAGACACATCTTGATACTCCACCTCTGACTCACTCTGATCTTCTGTTGTGTCATCAAGGGTGGGTCACTCTCCTCTTGTAGATTGGTGGCTTCCTCCTCTCTCCTGACCACATAATCAAAAGGCTTTCAGGAAGTTGTTATCCTGGTCACTTTTTCCCTGATGTGGTACTCAGAATGAATTTCCTCTAATGCAGCAGCAAGGACATCAAATGTGTGTGATCCTTTGACAGGTCTACAAGCCAATGCAGCGGAGTGCCTCTCCAGTGAGGTGTTGTCTATCCAGTGATAGGTGAAACCTAAGTAGCTACGTTGTCTATCAGACCAGCAATCAGTTGTGCAACATAGTTCACAGGACTCCTGTCGCTTTTTGATGATTGTGCTCTTCTTGTCTTTTGCAGTTTCTTGTACATAACATTTTCCTTGCTATTACTGTATGAGATTGCAAGGTTTCTATCAAAGTCTTGAAAGATGGTGTCTCAACCACAGAAAACGTTTGGCTTCACAAACAAAATTTAGCACCAGCTTGTCAAGCATTGCTTGTGATACCCGTCCTAGGTCAGTGAAGGCTGTGATTTTTGCATTTCACTGGAAGAGGAGGATTTGTGGGACTCTAGTAAGTCTGTATACTTGGATGCATAGCATACCAAAGAGGTAAAAAGGAAAGTACTAAGTTCATTGTAGCCTAAAGTAGTGGAGTTGTAACAACTCAGAAAACAAGGAACCCAAAAGCACGACTCAAAGCAGATATGCAAAGTCCAAAGATTTATTCAAGGTCATAAACAGGCAAGAGTTCAATACTGGGCAGACAGGCAGATCAGGCAGATAATCCACTGGGGCAGGCAAAATCTAAAAACAGGGAAACAGGCAGAGTCCAAAACCGAGCAGACAGGCAGACAAATCCAAGGGGGCAGGCAGAATCCAAAAAATGGGAAACAGGCAGAACAACAGGTACGGGAATGGGGGGAAAAAATGCTGGAGAGCTAGGCATGAGCACACTAGACAATCTGGCAAGGGACAAGTGGGACTGAACTGGTATATATAGTAGAGCTGATGAGGATCAGGTGTGGAGATGGGCGGGGAAGCACAGGTGAGGGGAATGAGGTGATTGCAGGACTGATGAGGGTGGCAGGAACTGAAATGACAGGAGAGTTAGTGATAAAGCCAGAAAACACATTTCAAAGATTAATTTGTGACAGGAGTAAGAGTACAATTTCTTCTTCAAAAATCTACTCAAGTAAAAGTAAGAAGTATAGTGATTTAAAACTACTCCTAGAAGTATAATTAAAAACCAAAAAAAAGAAACTTACTCAACTAAATGTAACAAAGTAAATGTAACTCATTACGAGCCACTGGACCTGCGACATAGATATTTACAAGTCAGATCAGAATCAGTCAGTCAGTCATTTTCTATACCTGCTTATTCCTCATTAGGGTCGCAGGGGTCTGCTGGAGCCTATCCCAGCGCGTTACGGCGAGAGGCAGGGATACACCCCAGATGGTCGCCAGCCAATGGTATATATATATATATATATATATATATATATATATATATATATATATATATATATATATATATATATATATATATATTATAGCCCTCTTGCCTCACAGGAAGAAGGTATTCAAAGACTTGAGCTGGGACAATTCTGTGTTTGGTTTTTCATCCTCTTACATTTTACTACTAATGTCATTTGAAGAACAAGGAAGGAACAAGGAATGTGAACATCAAGATTATGATAATGCACCATTTCATGTTAAATATAGACACTGACACACTCAAGGTCCAAACCAATGTAATATTTTTCTCTCTTTATTCTCTGGTTCAGTACATTTATTTGCACACATCCAGGTGCTTTCAGAACATCCATTTATATATTTATACATGCACAGCAATAAATTAGGGGCTGTTTATCTGTGCTACTTGACACTTTGCTGATACAAAGCACAGAATGTCTACTATAAAGAAAAAATCTTCAGTGAAAGTGTAGGTTAAGTTTTTCAACTCATTGTTAGTTTGTATTTATAAAAGAAGTGGTAGCGACATGAGTCACCATGATGAAACAGAACTGAAGGGAAACTGTTGGATCAAACAACAGTTATGAAAAGTAAATATGGAAATAATTTCTCATTGTGTAGCTCAGGCATCAATGGGTCATAATGGCATGTGCGTGTGTGCGCATGTGCACGACATTAAGTTTTAATTCAAGTTGAACTGCTGATTCCCGCCCACACTTGGTGAGACTTTTTCATAAGCAGTTCATGTAGAGTACTAGTGACACACACACAAAAGACAAACTATATATCTTGTTATGAAATTTTGAACACCCTCCTAGCATCAAAAAATCATCCCTTTGGACCCTTTTAAGAAGAAAGCCAGTAGTTTGTTGAGCGTGTGTGTGTGTGTTACATGTGTGTGTGTAGTTAGTGTCTATGTGTGCCTTTCTTGTGTGGATCCATTAAAAATTCTACATTTCTCTGAAGTGATTAGTCATGTTAGTGACCGTCCATGATGAATTTAAAGTAAACAGCTTTTATTATTGAGCTATTTTGCCATTAAACTCCATCACATAATGACAGTAGCTATAAATTGTTCAGTCATAACTCTGAAGTCTCCAGATGACAGAAGTAATTCCAGTCTCAGTGATGCTCCGTTAGCTGCCTTCATGGGGGTTGTGGCTGCTTGGATTCTTCCCTGGAGTTTTATAGGGAATCAACAACAAGTTTGTGTTGTTCAGTGGAGAGAAGCTGCCGCCACCTGCAAAACGAAAGGTCAAATCTCTAACAGGGAGCAAGCAGCGGTGGCAGCAAGCTAACCTTCAAGCATGTTACCTGCTGCTCCACAAGCACTCTGCCTGTTAGACATCACATTACATTTAAATAATAATGTTTATTTAATGACGTTTTTATTTTGAAAATGATGTAAAAAAAAACATGTCAATTTTATCCTTGAAAATCAGTTTAGTTGTTGGAACACACCTGTGCTGAGTAACAGAAAGTGAAGAGTAATTTGCATAACATAATACTTCTCCAAAATGGAGTTCACTATAGGTGCAACTAATGACTATTTGATCGTAATTAATTTATCAATTTTTGAAACGATTAAATCACAATTTTTTTGGTTCATAAAATAGTGAAAAATGTCAATCACTGTTTCCGAAAGCTCAAGATTCAACCTAAAATGTCTTTTTTTGTCCAGTCCCACACTCCAGAACCCAAAGATCGCTAGTTTACTATTATAGAAAATAATAAAAAATAAAAACAGAAAATAATCAGATTTGAGAAGCTAGAATCGGAAATTATATACATTTTCTTCATAAAAATGACAAATTCATTAACCAGTTATCAGAATTGTTGATTGATTAATGTAATTGTTGGCAACTAATCACTTAATCAACTCATCATTGCAGCTCTAACAAAAAGTCAAGAGTAATGTACTTCTTGGTGTTGGTGAAGAAACATGATCCTTATCCCAGATGCAGTTCATGTTTCTATATTTCAGTGTTTATTTGCATTGAGAATTGATTTTATGAAATATAATCGACAGAAATCGTTCCTCCTACCAAGCAGCAACCTGCTCCTGCTTTAGTCGTGTTTAAATTTCCCTTTAACTGCAGTAGTCAGGAAGAAACCACTGGTATTAGGTATTGAAACCCGCTGACAAAGCCAAACGCTGAATCGAGTCTATTTCTGTCTTTGTGACTACTGCGGAACCTCTAATTCTTTAAAGTTGTTGTACTGTGAGCTGAGGACAGTCCCTTCACTGCTCAGAAAGTCTGCCAGTCTGTAGCTGACCTCCTTTTCCTTTTCCAAACTCACTCAGATCACTTTCACTCCTTGTTGGGAGATTGTGGAAGTCGCTTTGTAGATAGAGACAGCAGCAAGAAAAATTGAAACCAACCCACAGAGAAAAAAATACTCTTGAGATTCAACCGTCCGTTTTCCTTACTCACTTATCTCCTTCATGTTCTTTGCAAGTTATACTGGGTCACATGACAGTTTCTCTAAGCATCAGTTCATGATTTGGTGAAAGAGTTTTAACCCTCTGGACCCCAAAACCTGCATATTTTCTTTTAAAATCAACTAAATTACAACATTTATCATCACCAGAGACTCTAATCATAGAAATGAGCATCAGGTGATTGAACTTCTGAGTGTCCCTGAATGCATCATATATTTCTGTCAGGAAAAGTTCAGAGGTCTGAGTTTAAAACTGTGACATTTCACCAAAAACACTTTATTCTACAAGTGTTATTCCAAATTTCACCGCATAAGAACGTTTGCATGATAGTGATTCAGTAAAATACCTCAACTGTGCAACTGGAAACCAGGAAGGACTTGAATTAGCGACTAAAACTACAACATCAAATCAATGCATTTTTGACTGAACTGTAGCAGAGACAAGAGAGAGAGTGACACAGATACTAGGGATGCAACAATGATTATTTTGATACCATTGATTAGTAAAACAATTAATTGATTAGTTGTTTGATTCGTTTGGTAAAAGAACCAGAGAATGATCAGCATTTTCTCCTCAAAAGTTGTCGATTAATGTAATAGTCAGCAGCTAATTGATTAATCATTGCAGCTTTAACAGATAAACCTCTACAGTCTGTAGTTGTGTAAAAATGTAAATATCCCAGATGTGGAGAAGGTGAATTCCTAAAATTTTGTTCCTGTGTTGTAAACACTTGTGATCTTTTGGAAACATGTTTTGTATTCAAATTTCATCTTTTTCAATTTTTGAAATATCAAAGAAAGACAATTTACATTTTTTTAGAAGTGTGTTATACTGCACAACAACAAAGGCTTTTGAATTCTTCCTGGTCCTGGTCTCAGAGATCCATGATTGTGCTTTTTCCATAGAGATGCAGAATCTGCAGGTGCAGTGAAAAATGAACAAAAAGCATAAAGTGCCTGAACCTCAGAGGGTTAATTACGTCCGAAACTGACACAGCAGTTCACTGAAGAAAATGGATGACTTTAGGTCTCCTCCATTCAAAAGTTTCTCTCCTTGTTTCTTCAGGTGAATGTTTGAGCTTCACTGTGGAGAATGACACTAAAAATCTGTCCTCACATTCATCTGTGTGAGACTGTGAACGTGTGCGTACTTATTGAAAATCAGATTTGAAGCATGATGTGTGGCATCACTACTAAATCCGGAGTCAATCCTGGTGCAGTAGGAACATCAAATACTTTTAAGACAAATATATTTTCAAGTTTTCATTGTGTGATTTTTAATGAGGGAGAATACCTAGATGCAATTTTAAGTATTTTAAACCCTGAATTTTTATGTGGAAAAAACTATATAATATCACACTGATCTTTTATATGTCATAAAACATTTCTGGAATAAGTTTGGTATCATTTAGAGTGAGATTTTAATATATATTTGTGACTATAAGAAGGTATATGTGTTATTATCTGTTTCAAAACTCTCAGATATGTAACGATTAATTGGTTAATTACCAACTATTACATTAAGCACCAACTATTTGAATTATCGATTAATGGATTTCAGTCTGTTTTAAGAAGAAAATGTCCAAATTTTCTTTTTCAAGCATATCTATTATGATCTTTGGGTCGTGGACTGTTCTGGACAAAAAAAAGACATTATAGGTGAAGTCTTCAGCTTTGGAAAACAGTGATCGACATGATACAGCATTTTATGAACCAAAGAACTGATCGATTAATCATTTCAATAATCAATAGATTAATCAGAATAGTCATTAACATCTCATACACAGCTTGTATTTAGAAAATGTGTCATGAAACCAGTGACTTCTAACAAGTCAACTACAAATATATCTTGTTAGTGACCCACATAAAAGACATGAAAAGTGTAAAATATGGGTCTTTAATCTATGCTAAGGATATATCATGGTTGGCTGCTGCTTCACTGATTTTCCATCTTCCACTCATCCCACCTCCCACAGCTACTTTTATAATCTTCCAGCAATATAACTTTAATGTATTGTTCCTCCCCAGGTGGACGTTATATTCCTCCTGACCTCATGTCACTATCCCAGCATTTTGCTTCTGATTAATTCTGAAACCCACTGACGTTAACGTTTTTCTGAAGTGGGACCATTTCAGTGGCAGCCTCCTTGAGACTCAATAATCTTCATGGGGGACTTTTAATTTCCTGCCTTGAATCAATTTTTTCAGGTGTCACACGTCCTGTAGGATCAAACCCCCTGTACAGATCCACTCAGGTCAGGGTTTAAAAGCAGGTCCAAACCCCCAGGGGAGTTTCCATTATAGCTACCTGGGGTTCACTGTGTGTGTGTGCGCGCGTGCGTGTGTGACAGAGGGCCTGTACTTTAGTGTGTGTGAGAGCTAAGCAGAAGAGTCCACAGTGTGTGTGTGTGTGTGTGTGTGTGTGTGTGTGTGTGTGTGTGTTTCCTGCCCACCCACTTGAACATTGTGTGAGTGTATGTGTGTGTGTGTCTGTGTGTGTGTGTGAGGGGGCTCTCCACCAGAAATGATGATGAGCTTATTATGGAGAGACACGAAACCCAGATTAAAAAGCAGATGAGGAATGGAGGGCGAGAACAGAGAAGAAGAAGGAGAACGATGGACAGACAGAGGGAGGGAGATATTTTGAATATTTAGAGGGACCAAGAGATGAAATGGGGGCTTGAAAAGAGAAAAGAGGAGACGGCAGAGGAGAATTGTGTTGGTAGATGTTTGATGGAGGATTAGAAGAAAGGTTTAATCAAAGGAGAGGAGGATATATTCAATTAAAGGAGAGGAGGATGGAATAAAGGAAGAAAGGAAAGTGTGAGGGAGGTGGACACAGATTGATTAAAGATGTTTGCTGTGGTTGCTGTTGTGGAAAGACACAAACTCTCTGTGTGTGCATGCGTGCGTGTGTGTGTGACCATAAAAAAGTGAAAGTGTGTGTGAAGGCAACAGATAATGAAGCAAGAACTGCAGAGACAAAAAGAAAATTGCACCATGCTGAGCCTTTTAAAAAAAATGTTGCTTTTTTTTCACCCCCTCTTCTCTGGAAGCTCCGGCTGAGAGTTTTGAAGGTTGGATGAGGGGGTGGAGGGGGGAGGGGGTGCAGGGGGAGGGAGGGAGAGAGAGAGAGAGAGAGAGAGGGGAAGGAGGGGGGAGTAAATGTGCAGCCTCTCCTTGTCTCCCTCTCTTCATTTTCTCTTAGTGTCTCACTTGTCTCGTCGCTTCGTTCATCAGATTTTTTCTGTGAGCCTGAATCAGAGCGAAGACACGGAGGAAGAAGAGATAAATAGAAAGAAGAAGAGGCAGAGGGTGGCTGAGGAGGGATAGTGGGACACAACCTGAGCTGAGAAGTGCTCCACTGAGAGGGGGAGAAAAAAGAACTGGGAGGTTAAGACTGAAGAGATAAGAAGGAGAGGAAGGATATTTGAAAAGCAAGAGAAACACTCTGCTGGAGATTCAAGAGAAAAGAGGAAGAGACGATAAAGTGTTGTTGAAAGTTCACAGGATTCCACCGAAAAACAAGAAGACAGAAGAGTTAGGAAAAGAGACGAAGTCGAACCAGACAGCGAAAGAAAAAGAAGGATTTCTGAAGATCTTCAGCTTATAAGGTGAACATCAGCTGTCGTTCAGGATGGACAAAGTGGAGCGAGTCATGAAGATGGTGAAGAGGATGTCACCGAGGAAGAAGAGGAGGGAGGGGGGAGTGGGAAGAGGAGGGGGAGGACTGGGAGAACTGGAGAGTCCGGATACGTTGTGTGATGAACTCTGCCGCTTCAGCCTCTGCATCAGTGGTGAGAGAGAGCGTGTGTGTGTTTTAGATACATAAATACACTGCTTGAGAGTTTTAGATGTTGATATTTGTTTTGTTTTCACACATATTTAAGAGCAGATAAACCATAGAAATGGAACATTGTTTCTGTGGGTTTACAGGATATTTAGTGACTACAGCCTTTTAAAATGAAGGCAGAATAGTTAATAGGACAAATCTATTCCTTATGTGTATTTTAGAGCTACACAATATATATGGTTTCAGCACCATTGTGATGTTTACTATTGTGATGATCACTATTGTGATGATCTCATTTGCCCTCTACAAAAGGAAAACTCACTTGGTTGTAGTTTCTTGTAAAACAGCAATAGCAACTGCTGAAGCAACAACGCTATCATTAACTTTACTGCAGTCAATAGCCAGATGTTTAGTTACTGCACAAACCTGATAATAGCTAAACATCAACGGTAAACAGCAACAATTTATACTAGTACCTTGATTGGCTGAAGGAGTTTGAAAAAAAGAAAAAAGGTTTTCTTCAATTCATGTATTTTTTCATGTCACAGTGGACCAAAAATATATTGCAATGTCAGTTTTTTGTTCCAATATCAGCAAGAGCCAGTATACTTATATTTTTACAAGAAATTTACGTGTGTGTATGTGTGTGTGTGTGTGTGATTGTGTTTGCGTGTTTGTAAGTATGCGCTTTTCAGAAAGTGTGTTTTCACATACTATGTGACTTAGTGTGTTAGGTAGTTTGCTACTAATGACTGTTATGATTGATCTATCCATTATTGAAGTGATTGTTTGCTTCATAAAATAGTGAAAAATAATGATATTTTAAATGTTTTTCAAACCTGAAGATGCCTTGCCTGCTCTGACAGTCCACAACCCAAAGATCATCGGTTTACTATTAAATAATCAGATTTGAGGAGCTGAAACCAGAGAATTCAGACAGTTCCTTCTTTAACTCAAACTGATTAATTATTTATAGCTTTTAGCTGTCATCAGGCTTATTAAGCCTGTTCACTTTCAAATGTGATAAATCACCATGGAAACTGGTGCTGAACAGATAACCTTCTCCAGTCAAAATCCCAACCACTGATTAATCAGATCACTGACTAATCAGATTGGTGACTAATCAGATTGGTGACTAGTCAAATTACTGACTAATCAGACCACTGACTAATCAGATCACTGACTAATCAGATTGCTAACTAATCAGACTAATGAATAATCAGATTGCTAACTAATCAGACCATTGACTAATCAGATCACTGACTAATCAGACCACTAACTAATCAGATCACTGGAAAAAGAGGAGTCATCATTCGTATCTATTATTAGAGAAATAATCCACATAGTTAATTGTCTCCCATGGTTATAAATGCAGCATTTGGGTCAGATAGACCTCATCAATTATTAACGAGTTCTCTGTCTTTGCTTCGTTAGCAAGAAGAGTTTGGAATTACTTCTGTGTTTTTTATCTGCATGACATAATCAGAACAGTTTCTTCACTATCTATTTCTACATCTACATATTCTATACTGTTTGCCTTTCACTTCACGGTTGAATGTTACAAAGATGAAGTACTTTTCAGAAAATTTTGGCAGCTCTGCAGTCTGGCAGACTCCCACCCAACATTGTTGTTGAATACTTATTGAATACACCCAGTCCAGAAATAAATGCAAAAGTTGGGTCTGTGGGGGCAGGTGTAAGATATCACCACAGCTTCTCCTACATGTTTTGGATAATCACTCTGTTATAAACTGTAACTTTACCACAAGATACCACCAGAAGTTACATACTGTGTCTTAGCCATAGAAATGGCAGAGCAGTTGTTGTTTTGTCTCTAAGGTATGAGATTTTGTTGGTGAAACACAACAACCTAACATCCTTATGGTGATGTAGCAATGCTACATTTGTTTTAATGTCTAACTGCCTCATGAATTCTTATCATTCACTGATGGAAACATCCTGACTCAGAATGTTGACATAGTGACAGAGATGATATGTTTGAATCCCAAAGTTACTGCTTGCTGTAGTTGTTATAAAGAGAAAAAAACAAGTGGCACACTGAAGTGTTATTGGCTGACAGATAATTCTTAATTGTTGGCGTAATGGTTTGGCAGCTCCAATAAATTACATTTAAATGGAACTCACCTCAATCAATAGTTACTGTTTGGTAAAAACTTTGAAAGTTGATCATAAAGATTTGATTAATTTCAATATTAATTAAAATAAAGCTGATGAAATGTTGATCCTTTCTTTAGTAAAACCAAAGTCAGCACATACATTTTGAATTTGTTCCTGTTTTTATCCTGGTATCATATTGGTGACATAATTTGGCATATTAATGATTGAAGATGACACATTTTGAACCAGGACCTGAATAATTCCCTTATAGCTATTTGTCAACATAATTGTATTCCATGACTAAATTGTAACTACAACTAAAACAAAATAAAAAAAGTGACTTTGATTAAATTTATTTTTTATGTAAGATCTAAGACCAAATTAAAAATCCTTGCCAAAATGAACACTGACCTTGGATCAAATAGCTTTTGAAAAATACGGTGCCAAATTTAGTCAGCTGCATCTGAGATTCAATCTGCCAGATTCATATTTAATTAACTTTGCACATCTTCTGCAGCTCTGTAAAAGTAAGTCTGCTTCCATGGGCTTGTATGTTTTAAACAACTTTATTCTGGTCCTGTCAGCTCCTGATCCCCCTGTGGTGACCTGTAAACAGGTCTGTTGATTTTTTAGCTTTACAGCCATTTCCATTTAACCTCTTTGTCCTCCTGTCGGCCCAAAAATCTTCATCACATCATCTCTGGGGAAACTAAAGGCCTAATTCTGTCCAGGACTTGATTTGTTTCAGACGTATTGTGTTTCCATCAAAAGTTAATGTGGATGGGATCATCAGTACATGCATGAGTAACAAACTTATGTACACGGTACATCCATGCTTAGTTTACATCCAAACAGGTTCACACACAGCAGCATCTCCACCTCCCATGTTAATTCATAATTAATCAGTAATGTGACTAAACTCTGATGCCGTTATTTAACTACTGTCAGCTGTCAGGCTCATCAGGAGTCATCCTGTGATGTAAATGTCTGGCCAATCAGTGTCCAGCAGCTTCAAATCATCAAATTAAATTAACTGCTCAGCTCACTTGGAACCTGAAGGAGGTGAAACCACAAATCGAATCAGGGACCAGGTTTTGGTAACGAACCATTAGTTTACCGGCCTACAATATAAAAGTCTTGCCTCTAAAAATAATTCATCAGTGACTGAAAAAATTTGCCCGAAATGCCCAAGATAGAATTTCTTTCCTATAGGGAGCAAAAAAAGTTTGTCTGTGTGTTGCTGTGACAATGTTTGTTGCCTGTTTCCAGTGTGTGCGGCGTTCACTGTTCACTTGGCTTAATTAGGTGCTGCAGCCATTTTAATTAGCTCTGAGATGGTAAGTGTTGATGCTACAGTTTGTTAGGTACCTCATGTTCTTCAAAGACTATGTAAAGCAATTCAAAGAGTTCAAAATGTTTTAGGTTTATTTTTTATCCAGCTTTGATCATGCACAAACAGCTCTGTGCGGGTGGCGGGCGGCGTAAAGACATATAGAGGAAGGGTGTATACGGTGCTAAATGTACATGTGTGAGAGGGGGAAGTGAGCGTGGCTGTTTCCATCTCCCTTCTCATTTATCCTTTCATCAAACAATCTTTGTAATCACTCAGCAGAAACTGCAGCAGCCAGACTTCAAACAGCATCAAATAACCATCAGAGAAGCAAACATCACACTGCAGGCAGGGAGAGGTCACAATAAAAAACAAAAGAAACATGACCATATCAAGGCAAACATCCCAATATCTCCCTCTGTTCCAGCATAATGGAGATGTTTTCCTTCTTACGTGACACAGGCCATTTGCTGAATGTCTTCATCGTCATACGTCAACAGGCGATCACAAGTGTTTATTATGCTGGGTATGACTCATACATATCTACTCTGAACAAAAATATAAACACTTTTGTTTTGCTGTTATGTTTCCTTTTACTGAAAGCAGCCCAAGGCACAGCTGCGCAATAATCTTAATGTTTAATCAGTATCTTGATCTGCAGCACCTATCAGGTGGATGGATTATCTCAGCAAAGGAGAAGATTTAACATCGTTTTACACACATTTATAGAAATCAAGAGCAATAAGCCTTTTGTTTGCATAGAATAAAGAAAGATGATGGATAAAAAAAGATGGATTGTGTTTATAATTTATTCAGTATAGTATTCATTTCGGATATTTTTCATGTTGTTATATAAATGTTAGAGAAGCCTCTATGTGCATTTTCAGACCACAGCAATTTTCACCTCAAGGGCTGCAACTAATGACTATTGTTTATCATTGAATGGTGTACAATGTTGATCACCGTTTCCCAAAGCTGAAGATTCAACCTGAAAGGCTATAGGTTGAATTTAATGCAAAGATCATCTATAATCAGACCCAGAGAGTTTGGACATTTTCTTCTTAAAAATTACTGAAATACATTAATAAATTATCAACGTTTTTGTAGAATGATGCAATAGTTGGCAATTAATCGATGAATCACTCTAGTTACCTCCAACATATTAAAGTTATGCTGATTCACATAATGATATCCAGTTTTTAGATAAGAAACCTACATTGATATATGGAATATAGGCACAAGCTTTTGACAAACCTGACCTATAAAAATATCTGTCAATGTCATAATTCCCATTAAAGGTTTGATTTGTGTTTTGGAACCATCTCTCCCTAACTGTAAATGCAGTGAGTGGCAGATGGTGGTAGATATAATCTGCACTAGAATAATTGAGTAAAACATTGAGCACTATCTCTAGTATCTCTCAACATCTGAATCAATGTGTCCATGCTTGTGTGAGTGTTGAATGTTTGTTAAAAAGAGAATTACTGGATAGATGGAAATATAGGAAACCACAGTATGCCGGAGAATATGACCTCTTCATATAATGGGAATAATATGAATAATATACTAAATAAAACATACTTATGAATATATTATTTTCTATTTTGCAAAATCCATTCTGCTAGATTCTTCTGCTAAATCTTACAGACTGTATCTTTAATTCACTACAACTTGAAAATCTTACTAAGCTCATACAAAGATAAAACTTTCCAAAAAGTAAAGACTTTATTTCAGAAAACAAAATATGGTTTAGAACAAAAGGTGTATGAAGTGACACCATGCAGAGGTAGTTTGCGTTAAGATTATCTTAATCCAAAAAAACTTTTATTTAAAAAAAAATCAGTATGCACACAAAAATCTGAAGGGGATTACTTAACATGTCATTTAAATATTATTCAGTTTAAAGGGTTCTACAATATTACCAAGGTTATATTTAGAGAGTGCACCTAATTATTGTACATTAGAAGGATCAGTTGTGTGTCTGAGAGAGACAGAGATATAACGATCCTCCGTCCCACTGCTATTATAAAAGCTTTTCATACTCTGTTTGTTCGTGCTGGAAACTAAATTCACCCTGAAGCTGTTGAGCCTCTACATTATTTCCATGAGAGCCCATTTTCATCTCAATTCCTCATCTTGTGATAGATGCAGACACACAGTGTGATTATCAGATACACAGTGAAACTCCAGCTGAACTTCTCCTTCCTACATCAGATACTATAATCTGGATGTGTGATCGTGGGAGAAAATTACCATCAGCCAGCAGCTGAATGCACTTTCACAGTGAAAGCGTCACTTTTTACTGGAGCTGCAGATAAACAAACCCCCACAATCCCTTTCAGAGATCAGATAGTTCAATTTTTTTTTTTTGTTTTTGCATTTAACTGACACTGAGACCTTTTCTTTTTACCTCTAGTATATCCACCTCGCACATCAAACACAACGGTATCTGTGGAGGCTTTTGCTGGCTAAAGATGCTTATGTTCGGTTTAAATCACAAATTCAGAGTGCAGCCGGATGTTTTATCTGCCTTCAAACACCACAAACTGAATAATTTGGTCAAGTCACTGTTTGAAAATAGTCTGAGCATGTTGCGTTTGATTGATTAATGTCATGTAATGTTTCGGGTGAAAGGTTCTTTTATACTGATTGGAAGGTGTCACTCAGAACATGGTCACTGACAAAAAAGAGTGTTGCTCATGTAGCAGCATTTATGAGTTAGTAATCAGTCTCCTCCGCCTAATGTTTAGGTGACACATGACCCCAAAAATGGGGCGACACGGTGGTGCAGGGCTTAGCACTGTTGCCTCACAGCAAAAAGGTTGCAGGTTCAAGACCTCCTTGGTTCTGAGTCCTGGGTCTGGGACCTTTCTGTGTGGAGTTTGCATGTTCTCCTCGTGTCAAGGTGGGTTTTCACCGGGTACTCCGGCTTCCTCCCACAGTTCAAAAACATGGCGTAGGTGTGAATGGTGTGTGTGTGCCCCACGATTGGCTTATCCGTGCCTCTTGCCGTAATGCGCTGGGATGGGCTCCAGCAGACCCCTGCGACGCTAATGAGGAATAAGCGGGTATAGAAAATGACTGACTGTCTTGTGGTTAATAATAATCTCTCATCGTCACCGACTCCTGCTGTTTTCCAGAGCTATTCACCCTAAAGACTCCTTTAATTCTAATATAAGACAGTATGTAAATGTAGGGACAGTTAATTACAAGCTTATAGGCCAGTTAGTTACAGGCCAGTCATAGAGCCAGTTAATAACACCTGCTTATTCCTCATTAGTGTCACAGGGGTCTGCTGGAACCTATCCCAGTGCAATACGGCGAGTGGCAGGGCCAGATGGTCGCCAGCCAATCGTGGGGCACACACACCATTCACTTACACCTATGGGCAATTAAGAGTCACCAATTAACCTCAGCTGTGGGAGGAAGCCAGAGCAGTGAAAACCCACGCAGACATGGAGAGAACATGCAAACTCCACACAGAAAGGTGACCAGACCCAGGACCCAAGGGAGTCTTGAACCTGCGACCTTCTTGCTGTGAGGCAACAGCGCTAACCCCTGCACCACTGTGTCGCCCAACCACGAGACAAACACTGTTAAATATTTCACTGCAGCTGGTGTTTTCCTGTCCTAACAGACACATTGGCAGTCGGCAACTCTCATTTGGCTGTCTATTTTCATCCTAACAATCTTATCAGTTGTTAAAACAATGAACTGTGTTTTGGGCTTTATTTTCTATCACTGCTCTAGCAGACAAAAAAAATGTGTCTGTTAACAGCTGCTCAAGTGGCTGAAAGGCCTTTTAACCAGAAAAATGAGCGTGGATGCATATCAAACGAAAAGCAGGTGGAGGAAAACATTTAAATCAGCCTGTTGAGAGCTGCTCATGAATGCTGAAGAGGCAGAACAGCATCCACAACTAGTTAAGTGGCTGCATCAGCATCAAAAATACAACAGAGGGAGATAATTGAATATGCAGCTTTAAAACAACAACAGATCACAGCAAACAGGTCTGATAATGAACTGTGACATTAGGAACCTGTTCCAAATAGGTAAATAACGTCATGCTGAGAGCCATAAGATCAGCTTCTCTGCTATCTGTGCAGTGACCTACATAGAAGGTTTCATTCAACACACCACACATCTTTTTTTTTGTAATTATAGTAACATATTCATAACGATTATTTTTGTACATATGTTGTAAAGAGCCAGAAATAAGGAGGAGGACAAAGATTTTGCATCATTGAAATGCAATGATGCTCAATACTGTCAGGGGCATATGACCAGCAGATTAGGGTGATTAGTAGGGCTGCAGCTAATGTTCTGATAGATGAATAATCTATTGATTACTGAAACAATTAATTGTTTTTGTTTTGTTTTTTTTGTTGTTAAAAAAAAAGTTAGACAAATCAATTAATAGATTATCAACATAGTTGGTATTTAATGAAATAGTGGACTGATTAATCGACTTATCTGATGATGCAATTTTTTAATTTAAATATGCGACTGTGTCCAGACACTTTTCTACACATGTTGCTATGGTAACGATGTAGGTATTGATATGTTGTTTGATGACACAGTTTTCCAGCAGTAGCTTCCAGGATTAGTGCAATCAGGCAAATTATCTTCCTGCCTGTTTTTCTCTGTATTCTCCTAAAAAAAAGAAAGTATATTCTCACATTGTGACCACTGCTACATGATGATGTAGCATGATGCAACATCAGATGCAAACTGAAATGATGGCGGTGAAGTGAAAAAGTTTGTGTACTTTAAAATAATTGTTTGGAAGCTGTAAAAAATATATATATATCATCCGCCCTGTACATACTCTGAATACCAAGATATTCATTTCAGAAACAGTTCACATTCACTGTAGGAATAAAGTAAACTCACCTCTGAATCTCTGTTCAAACTCTTTCATCAGGGTCTTTGTACTGTAAAAAGAATCTATGTGCAAATGAAATGTGACATAAAAGAAAAAAAGTTATAAAGAAAGTAAAAATAATGCTGTTATGTTTCAAACCAGGTGGAACGCTGCCAAAGGCTAAAGCTGGAGTTTGTTATCACACAAGCTTTATTGACCACATTAGGCAAAGTCAGATCAATACCTGAGGCTCTAATGGCCTGTTAATAGCTGCCAGAGGGTTTGTGCTAATGTCTGATTAATAATTAAATAGCAAATCTGGCTGCAGAAAGAAGGGGAAGTGCAGGAGTAGTTAAACAGTCATTGACCTTTGACCCACAAGAGTGATTGACATGGCACTGCCATGTTTACTCCTAGTAAACATATTACTGCTGTGTTTACTAGTAAACATGTTAGTGTCTTGTTTACTCCCTGTTAGTGTTACTGCTGTATTTACTCCTCGTAAACATGTTATTGCCTTGTTTACTCCCTGTAATCGTGTAACTGCATTTACCTCCATTAAACACGGAAATGTCATGTGTACCTCCTGTAAAAATATTGCTGTCAGCTTACCACCAGTAAACATGTTGATAACCTGTAAACAGGTTAATGACACATTTACCTCCAGTAAACACGTTAATCTCAGGTGTACCTCCTGTAAAAATATTGCTGACACGTTTACTTGCAGAAAATATGATGATGGTGTGTTGTAAGCATGTTGATGACATGTTTACCCCCAGTTTAGCAGTTGTGTTCTCTCTCACTGATGTGTTGTGTTATTGATGGCACACAGTTGCTCTCACGTTTAGTGTCAAATGAAAAAAATGACTTTTAAGAAAAAATTTAATAGTAATCAAAATTAGTCTGAAGTGAATAATGAGTCTAAACAGCTATGTGATCATTTGAAAGGATCAATGAATAAAATCTAGGTGACGAAACCTATACATCTTATCTTTAGTCTAGAACTTTTGGCAGAAGAAGATCTATTTATGTTTGGTGATTTTACTTCAATCTTTGAAGCAGCTTTTACTCATATTTTTATATTTTTTCCTGCAGCATGAGTGTAATGTGTGCATCATGAGATAGCTCATGTGTTGTTTTAAAACAGGAACAGGTTCCTAGTGTTCAGACATATATATCACATGTTGTGGCTGCGTATAACAGCTCATTTAGCAGCTAAATTTAGGAGGAAAATCCTCCATTTCTTGTCCACCCACAGATCAGTTCTCTCTCTCTCTCTCTCTCTCTCTCTCTCTCTCTCTCTCTCCCTCTCTAATATGCATAAAAGTGTTTAAGCTTGGAAGGGGTGGATTTGTCAGTGTAGCAATACTTGATACTTGACTGATTAAATCATGACTGAGTGTGAATAGATAATGATGACATGGTACTGTACATCATGTCATGTGACATAAAGCTACGCTGTAGTTTCAAAAAATGAGGTAGTTTGTGGGTCAAGTGCTACTGGACGACTTCCCAAAACTCTTTCACCTGGCAACATTCCCAAACACACAAAGCAGGACGCAGTGGACAGTGAACTATGACAGTACTTGTAACATTAACAGTTTTCTCTTCCTTCTCCTCTTCAGCATGGTTTTGTAGCTGTAAACAATTGCAAAACTGTAGTTAATGTTCTATGTTCTCCCCAGAGCCAACAGGTTCACTAGTAAATTATCCATGATCAGCTGTGGGTGTCAGCTGAGCATCAACTGTGGGTGTCAGCTGAGCATCAACTGTTGTCATGGATACAATCATGCTGTTTTAAGATGTAATCTCATGACGAACTCACTTTTTCCCAATAATCACTAAACAATAATGAATGGAGTCTGGCATTGGTTTGTATTTTCTTCTTGCACATGCACTTTTTTATAGGTGCAGAGAGAAGCTTGAGAGAGCAGATCTCATCTCATCTCATCTTCTTTACCCGCTTATTCCTCATTAGGGTCGCAGGGGTCTGCTGGAGCCAATCTCAGCGCATTATGGCGAGAGGCAGGGATACACCCCAGATGGTCGCCAGCCAATTGTGGGGCACACACACCATTCACTCACACATTCACACCTATGGGCAATTTAGAATAACCTGAGCATGTACCCGGTGTACCCGGTGAAAACCCACGTAGACACAGGGAGGACATGCAAACTCCAAACAGAAAGGTCCCAGACCCAGGACCAAGGAGGTCTTGAACCTGCAACCTTCTTGCTGTGAGGCGAGGGAGCAGATATTAAACTGTATTCAGATGATTTTTGGTTGTTAAAACCAAGAATATGTCTTGCTAGTGACATCACAGCTTAATATAAAACACAAACTGAGTTGGATCATGTCTGTTCCAACAGATGAAATCATATCATCTGTGATATGTAAAGACTAATCTTTTCTTCAGATTTAGTTACTGTCTTTTATATAGAATTTTATTAAACAGAGGTTAGCAACAATGGACACTAGAATATTGTGAAAAAATGTAAATTTTTGGCCAATCATTTCAAAACGAGAAACCCATATACATGCATTGCACATATAGTGAAATATTTCAGGCCTTTTTTGAGGATTATGGTTTATAGATTATAAACCCAAAACCTTTTACCATATTCTAATTATTTGAGATGCACCTGTACTGTTAAATGCATAAAAGAGGAGACAATGGCAGCAGAAAGTTTCATAGATTGCAAGTTAACTGACAACTGAAATGGCGGGAAAGCTGTTGAGTTGAAAGTAGAACATTTGTCTCTGCAACATAAAATCGAAGATCTACATAATCAATCACAGCCTTGTGTTGACTTTATCTAAAAAGTTCACTCACTTTACCATTCAATTTAACTTTCTGTATACTCTAAATTGCATCCAAATTACAGAATTTTACCTCTACTAGTTTCTTTTATTTTTTTGCCTCTTCAGAAAATAAAATCTGTGTTTTTTTTTTCAAAATTGCTGCAAGCAGAAACTTCCACCTCTTAAACGATCTTGAATGTATCAGTACAATGTATCAGTCTGTCAGTGCTGGCGGCTCCAGCGGGGACAACTTTGTGAGGGGAAATACATCTTTGGTTGTGGGCTGAGAGATGAATCTGTTCTGAGCACTGAGGAGGTAAACTGCAGCAGAGTGGATCCAATCCGTCAGAGACTCCATCGTGCTTAGCCGCAGTTAGACTGATGTGCTTGAGTCTCAAATTTCTAATCTTGTGGGAAACAGGTTGGACACTGTGTTAAAAAACTACCTCAGAGCCTGTAAAGTCTTCACTTGCATTTGCCAAATATTGATTGAGGTTTCTGGGTGAAGACGTTTCCACTTAAAGGCCCAATATGTCATTTTTCCAGATTAAAATGTCTAAAAATGAATGACTCTTACCATGTTAAATATGTTGTTGAGTCATGTCCTTTCAGTATGACAAATATTCCTAACAGTTTTCAAGAAATTCAGATTTGTTTATCCAGCCACAATATAATGATACACTTACAGTACATGTGCTTTCTTAGTTTTTTAATTTTAATAAATTTGCAAAAATCAAAAAAAAATGTACATTGTCATTATGGGGTGTTGTGTGTAGAATATTGAGGAAAATGAAATGAATTGAATCCATTTCGGAATAAGGCTGTAACATAACAAAATGTGGAAAAAGTGATAATACATTCCAGATGCACTGTACTTACATCTTGGTCATTTATTATGTTTCTTTGACCAGATGAAGGATTTAGTTGTCAGATGTCTGAATCTTTAGTTATAAAAAGACCGTTCCCATGATCCTTTGCTACTTCATTCGTCAACTCGATCTTTTGCTTTTGTTTTGGTTGAGACCCAGAGCAACAGAAAATTACATTTATGTGTACATGTACTGATAAACGTCAGGACAAACGGAAACATTGTGAACCAATATATATTCCAGCTGTATTTGATTTAATTTCCTCTGACTGTCACATATTCAGTTGTGCAGAGACATATTTTATCCTCTTAAATACTGTCACAATGTCAGATATCAACAAGTCATAAAGTAGTCCTCTGCGTCCTAATGGATGCTGTAATTTACTCTTGTGAAAGGACCTACTTGTCTCTAAATCTCCAGTGTCAGTCAGCCGCAGACAACAGGCTGATAGTTAACTGCTGACTTTTCAGTCCAAAATGGAAAATGAAGTATGGATCAATGAATTTTGACATGAACATCCTGGTTTATCACTGTCAGGTAAAATTCTAAATGTGACTAGTGAGGTCCAACCTTCTTTAGAGTAATAGAGGATTGACTGGAATACAAAATAAGTAATGAGCGGATGAAAAGGTGATGAAGAATGATTTGCAGACATTCCAGTAGAAAAAAAAAGTCTTAATCTAATAAATAAACTAGAGAAGTGTCACTGTGAAATCTTTTAGTTATAAATTCTTTAGAAGACTATAGTAACCGGAAAGTAATCAGATTTGAGAAAACTGGGACTAGAAAATTTTAACATTTTCTTCTTAAAAGTGAGTCAAATACATTAATGAATTATCAAAAATATCTGGTGATTAAAGATCTAATTGTTGCAGCACCAGTATTCAGACATATTTTAAACCACGCAATAACCTACGATCAGTGGCTGCATGTTGTTGAGTTGTTTTTTTTCTCCTGTAATTAAACCCTTACATCTCAGGGATCTGATGGACCCGGCTCTTGTCTTGATGGTCCTTGCTGGAGCTGATAACACTCAGTGGGTGTTGGTTTGTCGGCAGCTTGCAGGGTAAAGAGCAGCTATTTGCTTATAACAAGTGAAGCTCAATACCCTCTGACAACAAAATTGGCAATTTGCTTCCAGGCTGACACCGAAAGGTCAGAGGTCGATTGGCTGGCAGACGCCCATAATAGAATCAAGATAACACTGCCTTGCTCCACTGCTCAGTGACTCCTTCGGGCACCAGAATTAACAAGCAGACTGTTTTTGATCAATACCTGGAGGCATCATATCACTGAAAACATTTAGCCACTATGTTTGCTCCTGTAATTCAATCCGAGTGCTGTAATAACATCATTTAGGTGCATTTAAAAAACAAGTTTTTTACCACAGAACACATAATTTGTTGCGTATCTGCCACCTGCTTCCATTAATAGAGCCTGACCTCTCATTTCATCCAGAATTGGCAATTTGCTTCTTGTCTGAAAGATCTGAGTAGAAAGGTCATTTCATTTCACCTGGTGCAGAGCTGATGGAGCTGAGCCACGCATGAGCAGAGACTGATCCAGGAGCTGCTGCTGCTGCTCCAGATTACAGCTGTATGATCTGCAGCCATATGAACGATGCTCCATGAGCTTGTTTTACTATGATATTATACAGTTTACACTGAAATTATAGACAAATAAATCATTTATTTGACGTACCTGTGCTTTACACAATTACTAATTAGATAATTTATAAAAAAAAATAGTTCATGCTGTTATATACAATTTGTCACTCCATTACATTTATCTGGCAACTTTAGTTACTTTAAGAATTCAATTGCAAATTTTAATATTTTAGATACATGAATATACTTTAACATTTTATCATCTATATTATATCAATTGTCTCTTTTCGTTTTTAAATGTAAAACGAAAAGAGACAATTGACACATATCTGCTCAAAAAAACTATCCTTCAATGTTTGTTGATTCACTTGTGGTGAAACACTTTCATTGATTAAACAAATATCTCATATTAGAAAATGATTCATCCATCCAGCTGAATCACAGATCTGCTTGGGAGGAATTTTCAGAAATGTTTTTTTTAATTTAGTTTATCCGTCCAAGCAACTTTCTTCCATCTTGAAATCCCCAGACGATCAGTAGGAGACTAAATGGATCATATGCTTTAAAAACAACGACCTCTTATTTCTACTGTAAATTATTTGGATATAACCGATTTCATCAACAAACCTGTATGTAAATTGCCTTCTCCTGAACAGAAACACAGAGTCGTAATGCTGTGATCTTTTCACATTGAGTCTGTTGGTCGAGCTGCTGTCAACCCGCCTCACCTTGTCTCCAGCTGTCAATCATCCTGACGAGTTGCAGGTTGAGCTCCGCTGCACCTGAAAGATTGACAAGACAATTCAGTCAATTGTGGGACTCAGGCACTAACAAGTAGGGTCTGTACCAGGTGTTGTTTCATTCATTATTAGCATGTCAATTTTAAATGTATTTTCTTTTCAGTCTTTTATGCACAAATTATACGTCTACTGCTGATTCTCCTTGTCAGCCTAAACAAACAGTGGAGCCACAGTTCTGTAAAGAAAAGAAAGCTGAGAAAGGTGAATAATTTACAGTGGTGCTGACAGATGGAGGGCGAGCGTGTGACAGGGAGATAGTGATGTAAAGACCAGGGAGAGAAAAGCTGTGGTGACACTATCACAGGCTTCTTCTGTCCTGTTTATTCTCTATCTCCCTCTGACAGATGCACACTACCACACACACACACACACTACCAAACACACTATCTAAAGGAGAGACAGCAAACACGTTTTGATTTGTTTCAGGTGTTAATATGATCATGAGACTGTCACATAAGGATTTGATGAGACATTGTTTGACGTTGTGTGATTAGTGGTTTACACTGAAAATTCAAATCTGTGAACTCTGTTTTCTCAAAATAGTTCCTTTCTTTTCTTCAAAATTTTTACAAAACTTGGTTTTACAAAACTTGATACTTTTACTGCTTCCCTCCCTCTATACTAGAGCTGCAACAACAAACTATTCTGTTCTTTTTCTATAATCATATAACTAATACTAACTAATATAACTATTCTATAATCATTGAAATGTTTTAGGTTGAATCTTCAGTTTTGGGTGACAGTGATCAACATCTTACACCATTTTAATAATTGAACAACTAATCGATTAATCATGTCAACAATCGATAGATTAATCAATTATCATTAGTAATTAGTTGCAACTCTAGTTTGCAAATCAGCGGATATTTCCTTTTGCATATTTAAACATTTCAAAAACTTCAAAAAAGAAAACAATATAATCTAGAGCAGTTTCAAGGTATTTTTCCACTTTATTCACCTGTAGTGTCTCACCTTAAGATACTGACACATATAGGCAAGCATAAAATTCAACAATTCTAGTTCCTAGTTTCTGAAACTACACACAGGAATCTTTTTTTGTGGCGTTGAAACAAAGATGTCAGCAGAGTGGCAGAGAGACAGGAAGCTCTGCTCCCGCTTCGGGAACATCGACTGTTCCAGCCTTGATCTTCCAGGGTATGAAGGAGGAAATAAAGTTAAAATAAATCCTCTCTCTCTTGGCGCTTTTCCTCCTTGATGCTATTTGGAGCATGAGGAACATCATGTGTTGTGTTCAAATCTTTACATCTGCCCCTGCTGTCATCTGCAGAAACATACACATACACACACACACACACATAGACATATATATACATACATATATACACACACAGAGAGAGAGAGAGAGAGAGTGAGAGAGAGAGAGAGAGAGAGAGAGAGAGAGAGAGAGAGAGAGAGATCCAATATTTTATACTTTTGTTTATGTTGGCAACAGGAAACAAGTCGAGAATATGCATGTGCTGTTCAGCATCAGGTCAAATATTCAGGAGAATAACAAATACAGAACAGTGTGCAGAGAATATTCTATTATCTCTGATCTGCAGTGAGCTTAGTGGAAACCACTGGAATACTGAAGTGATTTTTGTCAATAATGGGCAGATCTCATAGGTCAAATGATGTACATAGAGGTTAATCTTTAAAACATGAAGTTCAGTTCTGAGTACTTGTCAGCATTTAACGAATCAAACATTGTGACCTTGTTTGCAATGCTGCTCATAAGTGATTTATTATGCTTTGACAATATTTATTTTATACGTGCCTGTTTTCAGAGGAGGGAGCCATTGAAGTTTAACAGCAAGTCAGCGATCAAAGTGAGGCAATATAAATAAGTACTGCTACATTAATTTATAATGAGCTGCCAGACACTGATGGAGATTTCAAGAATAGATTAAATAATGGACAAAAAACTGTGGAAAAGTGCTGTTGCAGGTTCCTCATACAGTCTGAACCTGTTTCAGGATCATTCACATTGTACATGTATTTGTTTCAGATAGCAATTATGCAGAATTATTCTCAGGAATTATTCTCTGTATCTTCAGGAGGCTTGTTGATTTTCACCAACCATTCATCACCATTGACGAAAGATGAATTGTTGTTTTATTATTTTAGTGGCTACTAGTGGCGTTCCGATATTTTTCATCTCAGCCCTCGAAAAGGGCTCAACAGCTCAACACACTTTTATAACTCGTGCTTAATGTTTTTATTAAAATTTTGCACAGGTTATAAACCTAAAAGGAACACAGAAATAAATAAACATCAATATATAACAACATATTCATATAAATATATAACAATATATTCATATAAATATAGCAACATATCCATATAAATTAAATAAAGCGTATAACGTATAAAGCCCAACACTAAATCACGGTGCAGAATATGTAGTCTCAAGGCTCATATTACCCACGCAACACCGTGCGAGCGCACCAATAAAAGACTACATTACCCACAGTGCAATCGGGCTCACCGAGCGTGCCTTGCGCCGTGACGCCACCGAAGCCGGGTAGCATGTTGCTAACCACAACAATACGTTGTTCTGCGGCGTAACTATCGCAAACCGCAAATCAATACCCCAAACACAATCGCCTGGACTCACAGCTGCTCCAGGTGTCAAACCCACCACCATCGCGTCCCCACAGTGGCCGGCAACTCCGGGATCACAAAGTTTTGTTTACTACTCACCGACGGTGTGCGGGCTCCTGTCAATGGATGAATGAAGCCAGCGTCTACTACGATCCGCCACCTTTTATCACCAGTGCGCATGCCCGGTAGAACGGTAACATAATACATACACATTATTATTAAACCAGTGGAAAATGTTATGGCAACAACAGAAAGTATCAACTTTTAATTATAATGTTTTGAGTGAGCTAGTGATCTAAGATCTCTACACCTCCCACTTGGCCGACTGATCAAGTCAACTGAGACTCCCAACCCGTATGACAATTTTTTTTTTCGTGCTTGATGAATGAAGAATGAGGCTGAGGAGGAGACCTAAAGAATCTTTAGAAATGAAGAGGAACATTGAATATCGCACACTAACTAGGGAGGGAGGCACCACCACCTTTCCTCCCACTGAGTGGAGGTTTGCCCTTAAACCACTCAGTTGCCTCCCAGGGTTACCCACTAACTAAATAAACAGAGTTTAACAAGTCCTTTAGGGTACCCATGGTGAGGACTTTTCCCACCTTCTTACTGCTGGTCTTCATCCGGGAGCAACACAACGAGCTGCCGCACGTCCCTGCGGAGGACGATGGTTGGGGCAGGGTAGAGCCCTTCCCCCGGGCTCTGGATGCAAGGGGAACAGGAAGGCCAACGCAGGTCTTGATGTCAGCATCCTGGACAACTCCAGTCTTGTCTAGATGCGTTGTGATGATCCTTCCGAGCCGGAACTGTCCTCTCAAGAAAGGAGTGTCCTTGACACTCCTTTCCGCTCTATGCCACTTCTGCTGAATGAACAAGTTCGGGCCTGCCAGTTCGCTCCACTTTGACCAGAATTTGTCCACTCCGGCCTGTACAGCCCTCAGTCTGCGCCAAGGGTGGGCTTCAACATTGATTCCATGCAGGTCCCCTCCTTGTCCAGTTCGCCCCAGGATGAGGGAGTTATGAATCAAGTACTCTACAGTATCCTCTTGCTCCTGTGCCTTTGCATTGATGGGTCGCTCATTGGTCAAGTTGGCAGCAGAGAAGAGAAGGGTCGGGAACTCACCCCAGGTGTAGCAACCGGTGCTTCCGCCGAGGCTTGAGGGCCCTTTTGATGAGCTTAACTGCTGCCTCTGCTGCTCCGTTCCTGTGTGGTGAGTCTGCAGGATGGAAATCCCACTGCCATTCAGTGCCATTCTTGGCCGCTACGTTCTCCACCGACACTTTCTGGATGCAGGCAAGATGCTTGTGCAGCTCTCTCAGAGCCGGACTGGTGCCCACGAAGTTTGTCCCTCTATCTGACCATAACTTCCTGGGATGTCCTCGTAGAGCCATGAATCGTGAGTAGGCTTGAAGGAAGCTCTTGGAAGACTGGTCGTCGATGAGGTCTGTGTGGATCGCTCTGGATGCCATGCAGCAATACACGATTCCCCAGACCTTTTTTTTTTTATTCTTTTCTTCACAGCATCCCTGACTTCAAAGGGGCCAAAAAGGTCCAGTGTGGTATACTCAAAGGGGTTTGCCCTGCTGGTACGCTCCTGAGGAAGGTCACTCATCACCTGCCGACAGAATTTGGCTCTTTGCTTCTTGCAGTGAACACAGTCACTTACAACCTTCTTGACTGTCCTTCGACCTTGTACGACCCAGGCCTTTCTTCTCGTGCACAGCGGTGTGGAAGCAACACCTTCATGAGTTGCCTCATGAGCTTCTCTAGCCAGCAGCGTTCCCATCCACGACTGGAAAGGAAGTAAGGGTTCAGTCTTCACTCCATGAGTGGACTCTACTGCCACAGAGTAAGAGTCCTGTGTTGGGGTCTTTAGTCACAACTAGGCGGTTCAAGGTTGTGTCCTTAAAGTTTGCACCATCTTGAGCAGCAAGGGCTAGGTCATAGAAGGCCACAGTTCTTTCTTTTGCAGATAATTTAAGGTCTTTTACCTCCCACTTTGCTAGCTCAGTGGTTTTGTTCTTTAGATTCATCCAGGATTCTACAGCTCGTCACTCCTAGGCGATAGTTCCACACAATTGATAAGGTGCAAACTGTTTGGGCTCTACAAGTTGCACAAGAGCTATGCCCCAGGGTTTTTGCTTTAACTTTCCTGCTGATGGAGCTGGTCTCTTGGTCTCTCAGTGGTGGCTGTATTGCTGGGCCTGTCAAATTCACATCGTTGCTAGGTCTAGGAACCCTTTGCGACTGAGCCCAGGTGACTACGGCTGAGAATGCCTTTCTCTGAAGTCTTTTGATGTTATCAGTGACCTCGGTCACTATTTCACTGGCCATCTTCACAGGCCACTCAGCTTCAGGTAATCTCAGGAACTCAGGGCCTCGCTGCCACTCTGATTCGACATCAAGCTCTTCAGGTGTTGCTCCTCTGGTGATAATATCTGCTATGTTGAAATAGGCATCAACCCACCTCCAGTCTTCCACCGGTCCGGCCATCTGGATCTCTCCGATGCGATTAGAAAAGAAAGTTTGATAGCCATAACTATCCTTTTGGATTGCTCCTAAAATGGTTTGGCTATCCACCAAGTGGACCCAACGAGGGACTTTAATGCGGCAATGCTTCTCAAAATACTTCTTCAGACGGACTGTGAAGACTGCGCCACATAATTCTGCCTTAATCACGTCCCCTTTTTGATCCAGAGGAGTGAGTTTGGCCTTTGACTCAACCAGCCTCACAACGACTCCATCCTGCATCTCCGAGTACAGCACCATAGGAGGCCTCACTCCCATCTGAGAATATAACTCCAACTGGATGACCTATGGCTCCCCGAGGTGTGAGGCTTCTTTCAAACCTGATCTGGCCGAGTCTCACATACTCTCCAAAGAGTCTTAAGGATGCCTCTCGGAGTTTTGGTGGGAGTGGAGCATCAAGTGTCTTTGGTTGGATTGTGTTAGTCCTGACTTCCTCTTCGTGCAAATCAACTCTGGTTCTCATTTTGCCTCGCTTCTTTGAGAAGTTGATGGATGTCATCACGCGAAGCATGTCAGTTTCTGGTTCGTAGCCGACTCCCAGTGCTTTGCTTTCATTGTCCTGCATTTGGTTGGGCAACACCAGAATTTTGGGTGCAGAAACGATGGTTTCACTACTACTGGAGTTGGCTGCAGATTCAGACCTCCCACTTTGGCCCACAGTTTAAGGGAGAAGCCTCCTGCCTTTAAGATCCTTTTGATACCTTCGGTAATTTTCTCCAGTGTCTTGCGGTCATCGTGGGATGTTAAGATATCGTCTACATAGATGTCTTCTTCCAGGACTCGGCGCTCGTCAACCATGGGTGCAAACTGGGGCAGATTTACAGTTTCTCTCATGGCAACCTGAGCTAGAGAGCCTGCAGGTTTATCTCCGATATTAACTCTGACGATGGCGAAGACTTCAATTTCGTCTTCTGGGTGGTCTCTCCAAAGGAATCGATGGAGATGGACTTCCTCTCTTTTAGCCACACAGTGTTATACATCTTTTTCACGTCGCCTAGAGCAGTGTACAATCCAGTCCTGAATCTTAGGAGGACTCCTCTGATTGGATTGAGGACATCTGGGCCTTTATACAGGAGGTCATTTAGGCTTACTCCCAGGAACTCTTGACTACTGTTCCAAACGATTCTTACAGGAGTAGTAGAGGAGTGAGGGTTTGGCGCAACAAGATGGGTGAGATACCACGTTGGTCATTTCCAGCTGTCGAGGTCCTCTTTGATGAGTTTAACCGCAGCTCTCCTTGACACCATCTCGTGGATTTGCTCTCTGTACGCAGCCTTCCATTCCGGCTCTCTCCCCCGAGACACTTTTCTGTATTTTGGAAAGTTGCTTCTACTGCACATCGGTTATCTCGTAGCATTGCGGGGTCCCCTTTCCATGGATAGGCTGCATCCCAGTGAGGGAATTCGCTGTGTTTATCAGCTTGCACATAGGTGAGGTATTCTTTGATCTTCTCAAGGGCTCTTTCCTCTCCTAGTGTCATTTCTTTACCTCCTGGGGCACATCTACCGCATTTTCAGCCACCGCATTGAGGTTCACAGGCTGTGCTCACACTGTCCCACCTGAACCACTCGAGGACTTCCTTGTTGGTAGTTGTGGTACTCCAGAGGGTTGCTTCTCCAACTTTTCTGTTGCTTGGACTTGCTTGTTCCACAAGGATCTCTCTGTACACTCTTGAAGCTGTTCTCATTGACTTAGCAAAGTGAATCTCAGATCGATGCACAGCTAGGTCTACCACTTCAAAGAGGTCTGGATGCGTTCCACCGACCGTCACCCCCAGAGGGCCTTCCCAGAGGACAAGGTCTCCCTCTCTTCTGATTGGCTGTGGAACCAAGCGTCCCTCTCTGTGACTAATCAGAAGGTCGATCCTTTCAGGTTGAATTAGGTCTTGGGCGGCAACTCAAGGGAACTTCTTCTTTTTTCTGGGAAGAATTTGTGTACTTGCTGTGGTGTTACTGCCTGGTTCACTTTTGCAATGCTCTCCAAGCAATAACAAAGGAGTTTGTGCTTCCCCACTGTACCTCTAGGTGTCTTTACTCTTAGCCTCAGAGAGTACCTTTTGGTAGAAACAACCGTCTCCATCCCTCCAACACCTTGGACAATCAACTTGACGTTCTCGCCCTTTAAGTTGAGATGCTCTGCAGCTTCGTTGGAGATATAATTTGTATCTGAAGCGAGGTCAATCAGAGCATCAATTAGCTGACCTGAGTTTGTTGTCACTTCTAGCAGTACACTACAACAGGGGCTCACTGTCAGTGCTGGCGCAGACTGTCGTTGAGACCTTGTTCGAGAAGGCTTCTTTGAACTCTGCTTTTAACTCTACTGGAATTTTGGAAAGGAACTCCTCTTGCTTTTCTGTCAATCCAAGCCTCTTCTTCTCCACTTTTGCCTTGCTAAGCTCCCCGTATTTCTGTTCTCCACCTTTCTTTTCCCCTTTTCTGGTTTGAGGCAACAGGCAAAGCAAGTAATTGGGGTCTAACTAAGTAATTGTGATCCTCCATCCCTACAGTCTTCCTTGTGTAGTAAGGTGGGTATTGGCATTTTTTGTCTTACCCACGTTACCGGCATCATTACGTCACTACCGGCGTCATTACGTCACTAGACGTAGCCAGCTGATTGCTCGGCTGATTACGTGGCTTTTTAAGTTTGACTGGGAAGTCGGTATTCACGGGCTGAGAAGCATAGCTGGCGGCTGTTGGGTCTTTTCTCCTCCATCCCTCGCGGTTTTGTGGCAAATCTCTGCGGTAGGTGCTCTCTTACTTTGGTAGCTTGACATTTTATTAATTTGGGCAGACTTATGCGGTGTTATTGTGTCTCTAGCTCCGTCCGGTTTCGTGCACGTTTATGAGCGCATCTGGCTGCTGTTCGCCTATATTCATCTCGTCTCTACTGCGCTCCTTACTGCGGAGTTTGGCACTTTTCCTGGTTCAGGTAGGCCACCTTCGCACGGCTAACATGCTCGCCTGGACCTTGTACATTGATTTGGTTATAACCGATGTTTGTTTTCTCTAGTTTGCGGTTGAGTTTCCTCCTGCTTGCTGGTCTGTATTGCGCTCTTCTCGCCGCCTCTAAACGTGAGTACAATGTTTTAATCCTTTGCCAGTCAACTTTATGGCCCGTGTTTTAATTTATACTCTGCGTTGTAGGCACGCTTGTGTAGCCGGGGACCCCCAAGTGTCTTTGTGGGTGTTGCTGCTCTGTCTCCTCTTGAACGTTCCCGTCGCCGCGCTGCCCGGTGGGCAAGCTGCGACTGGGTGATTCTTCGTCCCACTGGTCCATCGTCAATCGTGTGCGTGTATGTGCGTGTGTATGCGTCTGTGTTTGCTAACTGTGTTTGGTAACTGTGTTTATCGGGGTGTATGTGTCTGGAATTTGTATGATTGATGTATGTATGTCGTGGTAAGGGCGCGACTAATAGTTATGTTGCGATTTTCTTTCTTTAATATTGTTCCATTGTTCCTTTCGTTTGATGTCCTGATGTGTTTTTTTTCTTGTTTTGTGTTGGCCATGTTCTGAGGCCTATATTGCATAAGCAGTTAAATTCATTACATCTGGCCTTATACTGTGTATTGTTTGGTGTGGTGCTCATTAACTTTTTGTGGGTGCAGTCTCTGGTTGTGCCTTTGTGTCTTTTGTTTTATTTAAAAGGTGCAGGCAGTCCCCGAGGGAGATCGTTGCCCATTGTATTGGCCCAATTGCATGGGGTGCCGTGCAGTGTAGTGCAGTGCTGTGTCACCTGGGTGTGTTTCCTGACAGTGAGTGCCTTAGCCCACCCTCATTTAGTGTGTGTATTTGAGCATGTGTATGTGGGTACTTATTTAACCAAGGCTTTCACAGAGGCTGACCATCTCCCTCCGGGTGCACCTGCCCTGTGGTTGAACGTTTTTCTTGTGTCCTACTCATTTTGTGTTACGTATTTTGTATAACTTCTCATGTGTGTGTGTGTGTGGGCCTGTGTGGGTGACTGAGTGTGTGTGGGGGGGAGGAAAATCCAGTGATTGATTTTAGCAATTTGTATTTGGTAAATTTCTTAATAAATATATTTTTGTATCAGAATCCACGTCTGCTGATTTTTGCATAAAACTTGTGTGGGGTTCCGAGTTGGGGCTCTTGTGGTCCCGGGGTGGTAACTTGTAGTATTTCCTCTGGGTGGCGTAGTCGGGCTCAATCCAGGGGGAGACTACAGTTCTCCCCCAGTTAATATCACCTGGTCACACTTGGAGCAGAGAAATTTCTGGGTGCATTTGTCAACGTCACTGTGGAGGTGCAGGCACTTAAAGCACACTCCCGCCTTTTTTAAATGAGCCTTTTTGCTTGATAGGTTGAGCTTCCTGAAGACTTTATAGGCAAAATGCCAACTACCATGTTCTCCATCTCCACATGCAATGCACGGTTGGTTGGGAGCTCGGTTGGGAACCTTTTTGGGTGTTTACCACTGTGGCTTTGGTGAAAGCTTTATTCTGTATTCTTTTCATTTGATCTGTCAGTATGGTCTACTGGGCTGGGCTGCAGCTGATCTAACTCCTTGAGGATGTCTTCCTGCCTTTTCAGGTAGTTCAGTAGGCAGTCGAAGTGGTTGCATGGTGAAAAGCCGCTTGCAGGGTCATTTTTTCATTAGCTACTTCTCCTTCATGGAGTCAGGCAGCTTGCTCTTGATAGACTGCGCGACCACCCGATTTTTTACAGCATCTTCCTCCCCCAGAACTTGGAGGTCACGCAGCGCCCTCTCCACAGCCTGGATTAGATCAGTTGTTTTTCTAGGGTTATTTCCCTTGACCGGGGGCAGTCCATGCACTTCTTTTGAGATGAACAGCACTATTCTCTGCTTGTTTCCATACTTCCAGCGGTAATCTCTCATGTTGCCGGAAAATGTGGGCAGGTGAGCTCTTTCTAGGGTAATTTGGGGCTTCATGAAGAAAGCTTCGGGGTATGCACCAAAACTAACTTGCGGTGGGTTTGAGATGGCGTGCGGAGTACAAGGGGTATGGGAGCTAAGGTTTGGGGCCATGCTGAGCTGGGTGCTGCTCACAGAGCCTTGGACGTTTATGGGGTGAGATGGGTCAGGATTAGGGTCAGTACCGGAAGAGACTGCTTCTTCATCGCCATTGTCTTGCTCTTTTTCTTGGCTTTGCTTTGCTGCAAGTACATCTCGCTCTTTTTTATCTTGCAGGTCCTCTTCGTCATGAGACGGATCTTCCCGGGCTTTCCACGACCACTTGTCCCACAGTGTCTCATGGAGCTTCCTCAGCTTCCTGCCAAGGTCCCTGGACTCAGTCACCCTGCTTCCAGGAATCACATCAGCCCACTCATTTATTGCTTTATAGAGTTTGTTAATCTCCCGTTCCAATCTTCGGTTAACCAGTTCACGTTCCCTCTTGGTCAACAGTTTGTGGTTGGTTGCTTCGGCCTGGTCCAGGGCTTCTTCAGCCTCTTTAACTAGAATAGCAATTGCTTTTTCAGTGAACCTAGTCCAAAAGCTCTGAAAAACAACAAGTTCAGTCTCATCAAGTTTGCAGTTGCACTGTGTCGTCTTTTAATCGACTTGCTCTGCCTTTAATGTGAGCTCATCATCATATGCTTCCCTCAGGGCCGTGCTGTACTCAAACCCAGCATCTCTGACCATAGCATGCTCCATTTTAAGGTTCCTCCATTCGCCTCTTAGGTCCATTTCGCCCAGAGCATTGGCCCTCGAGATGAGATAGTTGGCTCTTTTGGTGAAGGCGGTCTGGGCTGCTGAACGCCTCTGCTTTAGCTTCTCAAATTCCTCCGTTGTCGCCATCTTGCTCACTTCCCATGCATAAATAGAAAAATAGCTTTTCATAACCGCGTGGTTCAATATTCCTGTTTTCAGGCTTTGTCCTTTCTCGCTAGTCTTAGCAATTTTATTTTTTCATGTAGCAGATGAGTAGACAGGCTTGCGGATGGGCAGTTTGCTTTGGTCAAACAGTCCTTTTTATTTAGAACAGGTCTTGGGGCTTTGAACTTCGGCTCACTTCTGTTCAGAAAGCCGGGCCATAGTTCATGACATGACTGTTCAAATCCACGGTTTATAACTGTTCCGATATTTTTCATCTCAGCCCTCAGAAAGGGCTCAACAGGACACGCACACTTTTATAACTCGTGCTTACCGGTTTTATTGAAATTTTGCACAGGTTATAAACCTAATAGGAACACAGAAATGAATAAACATCAATATATATATATATATATATAGCAACATATCCATATAAATATAACAATATATTCATATTAATATAGCAACATATCCATATAAATTAAATAAAGCGTATAACGTATAAAGCCCAACACTAAATCACGGTGCAGAATATGTAGTCTCAAGGCTCATATTACCCACGCAACACCGTGCGAGCGCACCAATAAAAGACTACATTATCCACAGTGCAATCGGGCTCACTGAGCGTGTCTTGCGACGTGACACCACCGAAGCCAGGTAGCATGTTGCCAACCACAACAGTACAAAGTTCTGCGGCGTAACTATCCCAAACCGCAAATCAATATCCCAAACACAGTCGCCTGGACTCACAGCTGCTCCAGGTGTCAAACAATGACAAACAACAATTGATCAAACGATCAATGGAATTTTAATAGTTAAATGAGTAATTAGTAGTTTAGCAAATAGAAACATGTTAGTTGCACAATTGAGCTGCAACAACTAGTTGATTAATCGATTGGTTATTACATTAATCACCAACTATTTGGATAATCAGTTAATGAATTTGAGTCATTTTTAAGAAGAAAATGTCTAAATTCTCTGGTTCATGCTTCTCAAATTTGATTATTTTCTGGTTTCTCTCTTCTTATATTATATTATATCTTATTATTAGTAGTAAACTGATGATCTTTGGGTTGTGGACTGTTGGGCTGGACAAAAAAAATCATTTTAGGTTGAATCTTCAGCTTTGAAAAATATTGATATCTTACATCATTTTATGAACCCATCCATCCATTTTCTATAACTTTCATATTCCTCACTAGGGTCACAGTGGTCTGCTGGAGCCAGTCCCAGCCCACCACACACCACAGACAGGTTGTCAGTCTATCGTGGGGCACAACATTCAGTCTCACACTCATACCTTCTGGCAATTTAAAGTCTCAGTTTAAACTAAGCATGTCTTTGGACTGTGGGAGGAAGTCAGGGAACCCAGAAAAAACCCACACAGACACACAGGGAAGACATACAAATTCCACTAAGACAACAGTGACTCAGTTCAACTCTTTCAGAATCTTAAATAAGTCATATTCCAAAGCAGAAATGATGAAAAGCTTTCACTCAAAGAGTATCACTCTCAGATCATATGTGAAGTTTACCACAAAAGTAAACCAACAATAAAAGGAAAGTGGTGATGAAAGCACTGTTTGACTGCTGGAGTTTCACTGACAGTCTGATGAAAGTGAGGCTGAGTCTTTAGTTTCTTACTCAGAGTATTTACAGACTTTACTACACCATCAGGATTAAAGTTCAGAATGTTTTATCAAGTGAAAAATGTCCACGTCTCTATAATGTGGGTCCAGGCTCTAAAAGTGTCATTGTTTTCCGACTTGAATTACTGAAGGTCCTTAAAAAGAGACGTGTTTGGTTAAATCTATGGCACAAACATAATATAATTTTCAGAACCAAATGCTTGCTATTCAGCCCAGGCCCGAAATCTAACTGAGTAAAGGAAGTGGGTGAAAGAGAAGAGAGGATGGTGGGAAGAAGAAGAGAAGATTATCTGGATGGGAGAAGTGTGGGAGGAGAGAATAAAAAAAGAAAAGCTCAGTCCTTCCCTCCCTCCTCAATCACTGCTGCCTGGATTCATCCTGTAACATCATGAAACTGAACAGCAGTGATATGGACTGGATGAGTCACCAGTCCAAAGTTGCACCTTCAAATGTCTGCTTGTGTCTGACTATTCAAGCTGCAACTAACCTGATTATACTAACCTGATTATTGAAATGATTAATTAATTAGTTGTTTGATTCATCAAATTGTGTAAAATGTTGATCACTGTTTCCCAGGGCTGAAGATTCAACCTAAAATCTTTTTTTTTTTTTTGTCCAGAACAACAATCCACAACCCAAAGATCTTGAGTTTACTATTAAAGAAGACTAAAGAAACCAGGAATTAATCAGATTTGAGATGCTGAAATCAGAGAATTTGGAGATTTTCTTCATAAAAAATGACTCATATTCATCCATTATCAAAATAGTTGGTGATTAATAATCAATATTGGCAACTAATTAAATAATTGACTAATCATTGCAGCTCTATTGATTTTGTCTGTTAGTTACAGTTTCAGATTCTGCTGGTGTCCAAAACCCCAAAATATTTAGTTTATCTTCATGTTTCACAAACACACACACACACACACACACAAACACACACACACACAAATCATCACATCCAAGAAGCTGAAACCAGTTGATTTGTGCTGATTAATATTCTATTATAACCTTCGTGGAGTCCCAACCCCCAGGTCGGATCACTGATTCAAACCTTCATTTCTATCCACTGAATATCCTGATATTTGTGTATTGATGCTGTGTCACAGTTTATTTGCCTTTGTGCTTAGAGAGAAACAGTGTGTGACTCTGACAGGAATTATTACTATTTTATTATTATTCTGATGCTGCTGTTGTTTAGCTGCGATGGAAAGAGAAGAGAAGCCGCCGCCTCGCACCAGGTGGGGGGTGGAGGGTGGGGGTGGGACTGTTGTTGCATTGTGGCATTGAAGCAGCAGTGGGTGCTGTTGCTTGCAGTTGCATCAGATGTTAAACAGCAGCCAAATGCTTAGAGAAAAAGATGATATGAGAAGTTAGATTGGGTGAGAAGAGACATGAAGAGGAAGAGTTAGAGGAGGGAGAGTTAGGGAGGAAGAGGTGGAGCAGGTAGAGGAGGAGGAGGAGGAAGAAGAGAATAATTGGGAGGAAAAGTAAATGAACACGTGTTGAACATTCAGACGGCAGAAAAGACAGAAAGAGAGAATTGATTTAAAGTGAAGACAATGGAGAACAAGGAACTATGAGTTTACTACAGGAAGACGTTTCAATTAAATGGGATTTGAGGGTATTTATTATATCTTCCAGACTCAACTATAAATCTAGGTCATGTTTTCACATAATGTTTGTTTCATTATTACAGGTTTTGCAGCAGATTTGACCTGTTTGTGTTAATATTTGTTTTATTTACTGACCTTGTTGTGCAGTCACCTTGTGTAAATATCAGTGTTTGTCCGTCTTGTGTGATTCAGACCTTCTGCTTCTCTGCAGTCACTGTTACTGAAGAACAGAATAAAATCTGACTTTATTGCCACCGGTGTGAATTTGTCTTCAGCATTACTGCTGAGCAGAATAAGAATCTGACAAAGAATTCAATATTCATGATGGATTCACTGATTCCTATCAGTCACTTTGAGTAAAATATAAATCAATTCTATCTAGAAGCATCTATTTATTATGAAAATTGTATTATCTTAGTTTAGTTTATAAAGTTAATATATTTTTAAAAACGGTTCTGATAAATATTACACAGTGGAAAAATTCCATTTAGTTGTGCAGGAGAAAAGAAGCTACAGAGTAATTAAAATACACTGCGTCATAAAAATAAAACCAGAAAAAAATAATAATCAAGACAGAACTATAGATTTTAAATGTGAATGAGATGTGATAGTTAATCTATTTAGATAAAAAATATATATTTTTCCATAGATGACGACCCAGAAATTGATATGTGGTTTGCTTTTTAACGAATAAAGTGATGTATGATTTGTTTTTATTCACATTATTTACCTGTATTTGCATATTTTTCCCAAGTATTGTTGTGACTTTTGTTCAATATCCAATAAGCAATAAATTAGTCTAAGTCTTAGTACGGAATAACAAAAATGAGAAGTCACAAGAACATTAAAGATGAGACAGGATCAGCTGGTTCACGGTCCAACGATGGTTTATTGTAGAAAATACAATGTTAACCATACATGAGAAGTAGCCCGGGCTAAGTCTGAAAACCAACTGAAAAGTTCCGAGCTTTTATACAATTTGGGGGCCTGCTATTTGATACATTTTTCACTGTTTTCCACCGGTATTACCATACATGTCTATTCTAACCGAGGATGTACATGTCATCATGTATTTTTTTAAACTGGTTGACCATGCAAAGTCCCTTCCCTTAACAGGAGGAGCATGACCCATATCTAGTTTGGAATGCAACTGGACCTATGGCATGAGGTCTGTTCGGAATGCAACTGTCGGCGCCATGGCGCCATGGTTTCAGTGTTGGACTACATTTTTTAGATCACACTTGTTTAAAAAGGAGGTAGAATTCCCCCAGCTTGTGTAGTCAGCAGGGGTTTAAATGTTCACAACTTGACGAGTTCACAGTTTGAAAAGACATGAGGTAGAATGTCTCTGGTGTAAATGCCATGACTTTATGAACTACAACTCACTTAGTCTATTGATTATAAGTATATTGATTATTACATTTTTTTAAGTATATTGAGTAATAGCCTTTTGTCACTACAGTATCACAATTGTCATGCAAGGGGACAAATAACATCACAATGTTGGTGAAAAGCTGCAAAAAAACAAACAGAAATACAATAAAACTTATAAATCCTGCAGTAACAGATTTCAATACTCTTACAGATTCCTGCTCTTGTTGTTTCTAAAGACACTTTTTAAATACACGTGCATGGACAAATCTTCAGTAAAGAATGAATATGCTGGCGATGAAATCATTTGAAAGTCAAATGGCAAACAACATATTTTGTCTTAAGGTTGAAAAACTCATCCTTTTCCTTCATATCTCTGTTTTTATTTCCAATCTAGTGCCAAGCTGCAGTGGGATTCCCTCACCTCCACCTCCACCCACACACCCACACACACACACACACACACACACACACACACACACACACACACACACACACACACACACACACACACACACACACACACACACACACACACACACACACACACACACACACTCTTGTGATACTCCTCCTCCGTCCTGGTGCTGAATAATAACAATAATAATGTTGGTGGCTGCAGCTGCTCTCAGACCTTTTTAACCCTCAACTCTCTGCTCAGAAACAACAGAAGAATTTAAACCAGAAACATTTAATTAACTGAGTATAATAAATGTAAATCTGTGTTTCTTGTTGAATACTAGGTGCCTCCTGCATTATTCATATTCATCCTTTTTTTAAATAAAAACCTCCTGTTCAGAACAGACACTTGAGCATTTTTTAGAGAAAAGTTCACAGACTTTTCGACTGTTTATCGTCTTCTTGCTGTAGTTCACTGGCAATATTCGACTACAGCGAAATGCCCTGCTGCCATTCACTAATGGAGCCATTTAATCCATTTTTCACCATTTCTGGCAAAGTGATTGATTGCACAACAATAGATGGCTGGAAGGGATTCTATTGAACTCTGATGGGGAAAACTAGGAAGAGGAACAACACAGATGGAAAAGCAGGAAAACAGGTCAGAGAGGTTTGTTCCAAATTGAGATTTTAAAATCAGAAGAAAATCCAGCTTCACGTTTGAAGCTACATGGGCTTCAGATGAACAGAAGAAAATAACACGTCTTAAATAAATAAAGGAACCGTCCTGTTTTTATTCTGCTTTATGTTTGGATGTGAGCTTGTAGTCAGTGACAGACTCTTTACATTCAACCAAATAAAAGACTTTTTATTTTATGGAAATATTTTTTTTGTAATATTTCGTATTGTTTTTTTAATAAAAAACATCAGTAACATTATGTAAACATAAACGTAAACTGGCATTTAAAGGTTCTGAGACATTTTGTTTCATATTAAAAAACTAACATGCAGTAAAGAATAACTTATTTAGTTTTGTAATATAAAGCTATTTTATTTTTATAATTATAATACAAAGATAATAAAGGTGCATTAAAGGCATGATTGAAAACAGCTGACTGGAGAAAACACACAATGTGAATTAAATAAGTTTCAGCTCGGAATTAATGTTTGATGAGCTGATGATGTCACAGGAGATGATTGGCTGAACCCGACACTGTTGCTTCCAATTGGCTGCTGAACTGTTGTTGGATTTCAGATATCAACACTAGTGATGAGATCTGAAGACATGGCCTAGATTCAAGATACAAACACACACACAAACAGAGAACAGACACATACACACATACAAAGAACAGACATACACACATACAGAGAACAGACACATACACGCATACAGACACACAAACATGCACATATCTGCAAAAATATAGAGCACACTTGCATCTGCAAACACCCATAAACACAAGAACTATCACACTTAAAGAACATTGATACACATGCATGCAAAAGGCTCTAACACAGTTAGAGCCCTCATCCTACCTCATGTATTTATCTATTTGTTCTCTTTGTGGTTGTGTGTGTGTGTGTGTGTGTGTGTGTGTGTGTGTGTGTGTGTGTGTGTGTGTGTGATCACTAAGCCTCTATCTCAGAGATTAGCTCTGATTTCCATTTATGCCAAACATGAAGAGTAGGGTAGAAAGAACGAGATGAAGGAAAATGGAAATATTTTAAATTACAAAACCTCAGATCCTGACAAAGAAAATCTTCACAGACACTTTTTACTGAAAGTATTTCCAACATTCCATATGTTTTTGTATGAAAGCGAGTGGCTCATCATATCATCAAGTGTCTGAGGATTGAATCGATGATCAGATGCTATTTAGCAGCAGCTTCATCTGCTGGTGTTATATCAGAAAAACAATTGCTTTTCTATCTATTTATTAACCTGTAACCTATATATATATACATATACAGTACAGTATACTACCATTCAGAAGTTTGGAGTCACTCAGACATGAAAAGTCACGCTTTTTATTTAGCACCATGAGTTGTAAAATAACAAAATATAGTCAATGGTTAGAAATATAGTCAATGGTTAGAAATAATGATTTGTATTTGAAACAAATCATTATTGTATTTTAAATAATTGCTTTCCTCAAAGGAAGGTCAGTTTTCTAGCTTCTCTAACCAGCTAAACTGTTTTCAGCAGTGCTAACATGATTGCACAAGGGTTTTCGAATCATCCATTAGCCTTCTGATGTAATGAGCAAACACATTGTACCAGTAGATCACTGGAGTGATAGTTGCTGGGAATGGGCCTCTATACAAGTGATTAGTTAAAAGTGTGTGTATATCAGTGGTGATTTCTTTAAGACTGCAAGGGAAGCTGAACTTCCCCTGCCCTGTCAAAAATAAATGGCCAAATTTGTGCAGCTGTATTAACATTTTATTGACTATAAATCTGTTAGAATATGTTCATCTTGAAGACGAGTTCTTTCAGAATCAGCTACTTATCATAAATAAATAAATTACATGTCCGTACATTCCCATACCGCTTCCTGGTCTCTGGTCAATGCATTTCCCCAGACGCTGAGCGTCTCTGAGAGTGAATGGGGCTTTTTTTTCGATCGCCTCGAAACTCCCGCCCATTGGATAAATGCTGAAAATTAGAGCCCGCCCGGACGCTGAGCGTCTCTGGGAGTCAATGGAGTGTGGGCGGGGCCTGGACGCTGAGCATCCGCATGCTGATTGGAGGAAAATCAGAATGTCGTGGTGATGCATGGTGATTGGAGAAAAAGCAAAATGTAGTTTGACTGACAGGTTTCAAAACTATATAATGCAGACACCCCAGGTTCCAAAGTCATTTCAGGGAGATGTTTAACGATCCTGTCTCTCTCGCTCGCTCTCTCGCTCGTGTGCCTACGCAATCGAATCAAAGCGATCCACGTATAATGCACGAGTTACTGTTTTGCCTGCACGCTCTCACTCGCATTGCATATTTATATAAAAAAAACAAAGAAAGATTCGCATAGTATAAAATCCGGGATATTTTACCCGACTCACGGGCATCACAGAGCCACTCTCAAGAACTCAAGAACTGAGACTTAGGATGTCTGCATGATGTCACCTCAGCTGCATGGTTTCAGTCCCATCTTTCCATGTGAAGTCAAATGACAAACATAGACTATTTGTTGGCCTTTCCAGAGTGAAATAATTCACTCTTACACTGTAAACAAATCACTCACGTATTTCATTGTTCTATAAATATTAAAGTCTCCTTGTTCTTATTGTTGTTATTCTAGTTTTAATTACCTTTCGTTCCATAGTGCAATCATACTCGGCTAGTGACCAGCTAGCAGACATGATGGCAAACAATGCTAACATTGAGCCAAGTCTCCCAGAACTTCCAGTAAACATCTCGATAAATGACAAACATCTCCCTGAAAGGATTTTTTGGAACTTGGAATGTCTGTAAATAACAGTTTATGATGTACAGCAAATATGAGCTTCCCCTGTTTGAAAGATCACAAATCGCCACTTTTAACTAATCACTTGTATAGAGGCCCATGCATACTTCAATAAGAGGCTGATTCTATATACTGATAGAAAACACATAATGGGATTGTGTGTGTGTGTGTGTGCGTGCGTGCGTGTGTGTGTGTGCGCGTGCATGCGCATTACCACACTAAGACTTTTTATAACTTCTTTGTGAACAATGTCGTTAAATGTCTCGTTAAATTTGTGGGGAGCAAACAGCTTTGTAATTAAAATCCACTGCAGCAGATTGGATAAAAAACAACAAATTACTGATAATCAAAAATATAAACACAACAAACTTTTTCTTGACATTCACAGTTTTCACTTTTCCCGTATATTAGCTGTCAGTCACCTGTCAATCAGCAGCTACAGCTGCACTTTGTGCAGCTTCAGTTGTAGCCTCAGATGAATTCATCTTCAGATTATTGATCTGTGTGTTGTCCTGTTGGTTCCTAGCTGTTTCTCACTGGTCTGAACTATTGATGATTTATTAAATGAGCTGCAGTCGGCTGGTTTTCTGCCAGAGTCATTTGCATTGTTCTGAATGGAAATGTTGCTGCATTCTCAGGTCTGAGGTTATTTTCCAGTGATTCATTGGTTGTTTATTAGTTGGTTTGGGTAAAAAAACGATTATATATATAATCATTATATATATGATACATGATAATGAATAATAAAAATTGAAATAAATAGAAAAGAAATAAAAGGAAATAAAAGTAAAAGAAAATGTTTTTCATAATGTATCAAAAACATCATGAAAAACATAATGTAAGGAAAAAACAAAGAGAATCAAATTTATATAAATGCATGTATTATGACACATGTCACATAATTAATATAGTAATTACTATGTATCAGACAGATTTATTATAGTTCAACACATATTCTAACAATATATAATAATTCAATATAATATATAATGTTGCTAATTTAGGTCAGTGCTAATTTAAGTTAGTACATTTTAGTTCAAAGAAAAACAATCATAATCAGTATGTGTGGTTCCAATTAGTGTTTGGTGTTTTTTTTTTTTTTTTTAGAAATTAGTTTAATTTTAAAAGTTTAATGGAAGTTCTTCACTGTCTAGCTTGACTTCCTGTCTGGTTTGATCTGCTCTGTTCAGCTTGATGAATTCTCTCATGACTTGATTCCAAATTGAGCTGCAGAGTAGTTCATTTCCCTGTGGACGACAGATCAGTTAACACGGAACCAACGGGAAATTCTGGTGCTTCATGGTGCTTTAGTGTCCACTGAGTTTAAGACTCCAGCAGTTAGACAAGCACTGGTTTACAGGAAATATTCTGGGAAGTACTCTGTATGCACTTAGATTAGATTTTAATTCTTTATGAACAGTCAGTGAGTGAATAGCCAGTGTGTGAATGGTCAGTGTGTGAATTGTCAGTGTGTAACAGTCACTGTGAAAACAGTCAGTGTGTGAACAGTAAGTGTGTAACAGTCAGTGTATAAACAGTCAGTGTTAACACTCAGTTTGAAAATAGTCAGTGTAACAGTAAGCATTTAGTGTGTGAATAGTCTGTATGTGAACAGTCAATGTGTGAATAGTCAGTGTGTGAATATTTCGTGTGTAAATAAACTGTATAACGTTTAGTGTGAACAGTCACTGTGTGAACAGTCAGTGTAACAGTCAGTGTAACAGTCAGTGTGTGTAACAGTGTGTAACATTCAGTGTCTAAACAGTCTGTGAATAAAAGTTAGTGTGTTCATTTTGTGAACAGTCAGTGTGTGTCACAGTGTGTAACACTCAGTGTATGTCACAGTGTGTAACTGTCAGTGTGTGTAACAGTGTGTAACAGTCAGTGTATGTCACAGTGTGTAACAGTCAGTGTATGTCACAGCGTGTAACAGTCAGTGTATGTCACAGTGTGTAACAGTCAGTGTGTGTAACAGTGTGTAACAGTCAGTGTATGTCACAGTGTGTAACAGTCAGTGTGTGTAACAGTGTGTAACAGTCAGTGTGTGTCACAGTGTGTAACAGTCAGTGTGTGTAACAGTGTGTAACAGTCAGTGTATGTCACAGTGTGTAACAGTCAGTGTGTGTCACAGTGTGTAACAGTCAGTGTATGTCACAGTGTGTAACAGTCAGTGTGTGTCACAGTGTGTAACAGTCAGTGTATGTCACAGTGTGTAACAGTCAGTGTGTGTAACAGTGTGTAACAGTCAGTGTATGTCACAGTGTGTAACAGTCAGTGTGTGTCACAGTGTGTAACAGTCAGTGTGTGTAACAGTGTGTAACAGTCAGTGTATGTCACAGTGTGTAACAGTCAGTGTGTGTCACAGTGTGTAACAGTCAGTGTGTGTAACAGTGTGTAACAGTCAGTGTGTTTAACAGTGAGTGTGTGAACGGTGCTGCTATGTGTTGTGTTGACCACACTGTGACTCTGGTCCATTATCTGGCTGCAGCCCTGCTGTGATTTAGGTCTGTGCTGCACGGACAATTAATTGAACAAGGACATTACAGCGACTCATTGCTCTGCACATTGAGTGTTGAAGGGTGATAAAGTGAACAAGCAACCTGCAGTGCTGAGAATAATAACTCTGCTGAACATGCGCACACACACACACGCGCACACACACACAAACATCTGAGACTAATCAGAGCCACCGCATTTCTGCAAATTCTCTTTAAGGTCTCTCACTCAAAGCCTCTAGAATTTACACTGGTCCTGTGTTTATGTGAAGCTGTGATGTCACATATAAAATATGTGTGGTTTTAAGAAGGAAAATTCTGAATAGAGTTTAAAATCTGCTTTTTAAAGCTTCTCTTATTAATATTAACCAGTCTCTCCTCTGATTGGCTAATGTAATTGGGGAGTGAATGGTGACTGTAATGCTGTGACATCATAACCTCACAGAAGAAGAAGAAAAACACTTTTAAGGCTAAATTTCTTAATACAGACTAATTAATTAATTCATTTTTTATACCTGCTTATTCCTCATTAGGGTCGCAGGGGTCTGCAGGAGCCTATCCCAGCGCGTTACAGCGAGAGGCAGGGATACACCCCAGATGGTCGCCAGCCTATCGTGGGGCACACACACCATTCACTCACACATATGGGCAATTTAGAGTCACCAATTAACCTCAGCATGTTTTTGGACTGTGGGAGGAAGCCGGAGTACCCGGTGAGAACCCACACAGACACGGGGAAAACATGTGAACTCCGCACAGAAAGGTCCCAGACCCAGGACACAAGGAGGCCTTGAACCTGCGACCTGCTTGCTCTGAAGCAACAGCGCTAACCCCTGCCCCACTGTGTCGCCCACAGACTAAAATATGGGACATAAATACCTTGACTACTTTAATTAAACGCATTTTAACATCTACCTCTCTACCATACTACTAATAATAATTATAATATTTACAGAACTCTTATAATCAAAATCACGGTAACATCAACCTTTCTTCTCCTTTCTACTCCTTTCCCATGCCTGAAAAGTTTAGTTTGTAAAACACTTGTCTTTCTTTCTTATTCACTTTTTAATTCTTTACATTCTCTCTGATTCTCTGAATGTCAGATGAACAATGTTGGAAAAGCATCAAATCTCTGTCCTCTCAGTTAACCTGATATTTACAGTATCTGTTGTGTTTCAGTGAGTTTGTGGACAAATTGTGTGTGTGTTTCAGTGTCTGTGTGTGTGTGTGGGTGTGGGTGTTTTTGTGTGTCTGTATGTGTGTTGCATTCTTCTCTCAACTGTGGGTGGGATGCAGCATATGTGTGAGTCTGGAGGATAAAACCACAGAATCAAAAGCAGAGGCTGTTTACAACTTGAATGTGAATCCTGTTTGTGTTGAAGAAAAGAAACTGTGGATTATGTTTATTTAATTTTTGCATATTGTGTATATATGTGTGTTTTTTCAGGCAGAGACTGAAGTTAGAAGGCAGCTGGTGGCTCAGACACTTACTGAGCTTCAAGGACAATAAAAACCTTGAAATATAATGGATTTAAATGACAAAGAAGAAGCTCCCAGCTCTGCAGGAATCTTCCATAATGCCCTGTAGTTATTTCTTCTCTTTCTTCTGTTGTGTCACTTTGATTTAGATCTAGAACTAACTTCTGGTAGAAGATTAATCTATTGATTTTTGATACTATTAATTGATTAGTTTTGGGGTTCTAAAAATGTTGTAAAATGTTTCACTGTTTCAAAAGCTGAAGATTCAACCTATATTTTTTCTATCCAGACCAACTGTCCACAACCCAGAAAAAGAAACCAGAAAATAGATTTAAAAAGCGGTTAACCTCAGCATGTTTTTTAACTGTGGGAGGAAGCCAGAGAACCTGGAGAGAACCCACTCAGACACAGGGAGAACATGAAACTCCACACAGAAAGGTCCCAGACCAAGGTTTTGAACCTGCAACTTGTGTTGCTGTGAGGTGGTTTATGTAATAGTTGGAAACTGTTTGATTGATGGACTGACAGCAGCAGATGTGGCTGAATGGTCATGTCTAGTTGTGATGTCACACCTGCTCATCACCCATGTTGTCGTAGTTTCGTCCAGCTGCAGATTTTTTTCCTGTGTGTGTGTGTGTGTGTAGGATCACTCAGATCTTGCTGCTTCACAAGAAGAATAAAACTGCAGCAGCTTTATGATGAAATGATGATGTTATAATGGAAAACTGAGACAACCAGGCATTACCATCACAGGATCTATCTTCCTGTGTAAAAATAACAACAGAAAGATTTATTCTAAGCAGTATATTTTCTGTTATTTTTCAGCATTTTATTGCAGCTGCAGGAATAAAACACATTTTAAAGATGTTTTCTGACAGTGAATCCTTCTTCATCTCTTCTTCCATCTTTCCTTCTGTCCTTTCTCCTATCTTCTTCTCACTTCCCTTTTTTTTCTTCTTTCTTACCTGTTCCTATCGCTTCCGCTGTTCCACCTCTCTCTGATCCCCCTCTCATCTCTCTTCTTTTTATCCTTCTTTTGTGGCTATAATCTCTGTCTCCTCTCACCACACTGAACAGTTTTATTCTTTGCTTTTCTCTGTTCATCCTGTGCTACCCCTCTTTCTCTCCACTTCATCTTTTCTTCTCATTTCCGTTTCTCTCCTTGACCTCCTGCCTCTTTCGTGCCTGGATTTTTTCGTCACCTCCTTCTCCCTCACGTTTGTCTTCCTGTTCTTCTCTGTGGCTCCTGCTGCTCTGTCATTTGCTGCTTTGATCGCAGTATTGATCTCATCATTTGATCATTTTGTTGTAGCTCAGCCTTCAACCCCACATCCATTTCAACACTGACACAGGGAGAGGGAGCAAAAGAGAGGGAGAGTGTGTGATTGGTGGATTGTAAGATGATGTAGATGATGTCAAGAGCAAGTAAATATATTAGTGTTGAAGTGAGAGACAACAACCGAGGAAGTGGAAAAATGAGTTTGAGAAATAACCCAGGAGAGAAGCAGAGATGATACAGACCTTTGTTTACTGGAGAGAGGAAAACAATAGAAGGAGAGAAAACATAAACATGTTTAGCATGTTAGGGAAACATCTGCAACTTTTGCTAGTAGCACTGAACACAAAAAACAGCTGAGACGTGTTAGTTTCTGACTGAGATTATAAATGACATCAGAGTAATATCAGCAGTAACGTCAGTGTAGCATCATAGTAATATCAGGAGTAACATCAGCGTAATATCAGCATAACATCAGAGTAACATCAAGAGTACCATCAGCGTAATGTCAGAGTAACATCAGAGTAACATCAAGAGTACCATCAGCATAACGTCAGAGCAACATCAAGGGTACCATCAGGGTAACGTCAGAGTAACATCAAAGTAACATCAGGAGTAACGTCGATGTAACATCAGAGTAAAGCTTATTTTATACTTCTGCGTATGTAGCTACACCATTGACGCGACGCAGACCTTGTGCATTCAAAGTTGTGCATAGAGGGAACATGTTGGTCTGCGGACTCTTTGCTTCCTCTTCACAGTGGCAACCGAACAGCAGATTGGTTGAAAAAAACAAAAGAAAGTCTGGCACAAAACAGAACAAACAGGCAAAAAAAAAAAAACCCAAATAACACATATTCCGGACTGTATGTACTGGATTTGTTTTTTCTTTTGCCATTTTTTTTTCTTTCATTCTTGTACAGTGTACAGTGTGTGGCTTGAGGGTTATCGATATCAAAGACCAAATGCTTTTATTGCAAATGTTGAAGCACAGCAGCATATACGTACGCAGAAGTATAAACTAGGCTTAATGCCAGGAGTAACATCAACATAACTTCAGAGTAACATCAGGATTAACGTCACCATAACATCAGACTCATATCAGGAGTACCGTCAGCGTAATGTCAGCATAACGTCAGGGTAACATCAAGAGTACGTCAGTGTAGCCTCAGAGTAACGTCAGGACTAATGTCAGCATAATGTCAGAGAGTAATTATCAGGAATAACTTCCACATAGGTTCAGTTTAACGCCTGAGTACCATCAGAGTACCGTTAGCGATGCATCAGCGATGTGTCAGAAGCTGATCATTGCCAAACATACGTGTTGGAGCTATTTTTGACATTCTGCTCTGTGAAGTAGCTTCCAAAGGTCAGATAGGAATCTCACAAATCAACCGGTGGATTTTCAAAATAAAACACTACAGTATATGCAGACTTCTGCCTACTGACATACAGTAGAAGAACAAAACACCAAATCAAGAGTGGTTAAATGTCAGACAGGTAAGTGACCTGTGGTGTGTTTGTGTTATTGTTCTTCACTGTTTTGTTACAGATATTATAATGGAATCAGAAAGCTTGTTTTCCAACAGCTAAACTGATTCAGGAAGAACTTTACCAATGGGCCACTCTTGGTCATATGCCACTATTGGTCATGGTCATATTATCCAAACCAAATAACTAAATGTTATTTGTAAAACAAAAAATGATGTAGCAAAAAGAAAATGAACCATGCATTGTGTGACAATTACACCTCTAACACAAACCAAACCTATTCGGGGCAATTCTCCACAAATTTATCAACTTTAATGGCCTCAATCCAGAAGTTGTCCCTATTTTCCTTTCAAGGATAAGATATAAAATATATAAAACTGAGTCCCAGACTCATCTGGGTCTGTGGGTCACTCCTCTTATCCACATTTCATGGTGAAACATCTAGTGTTTGATGAGATACTTGAGTCTGGATCAAAGTGGTCCAGGGACCATCGAGCTGCACTAACAAGCCTGAAACAGCCAAAGACCAACACAGGAAAGAGGGGAGAACTTTCACTTTCATCTTTAATGAAGATGGATAAAAGAAATTTCTGGAAAATAGAAGACAAACCATAAAAGATGATTGAAAGGAAAATTGAAACTAAATAAAGGAGGAAAAAAAGCAACACATTGAGAAAGAGAGAAAGAAGGAGGGAGATGTGGCAGCCTAATTTCACAGCACTTCCCACACAGAGAGAGAGAAACAAGAGAGAGACACAAGTGAAGGCTGGAGAGAGAGAGAGAGAGAGAGAGAGAGAGAGAGAGAGAGAGAGAGAAAGAGAGAGAGAGAGCAGCTGTAATCACTTCTTCCCGTTAGAGACACGACTGGTTTGCTCTTTCTCGCTTTGCTTTCTTCACCATGTGACTGGACAACGCTCCAATGCCGCTATCTCTCTCTCTCCCCTCTCTCTCTCCATCCCTCACTTGGGTTATGTCTGACTGAGGCAGAAAAGGTAGAGGAGAAGGAGGAAGAGGAGGAGGAGGAGGAGGGTGAGGAAGAAATTAGGAAGAAGATAAACCAAGAAGAAAAGAAAAGAGAAAAGATGTTCTCCGTTTCGCTCAAGTGCCGCTTAGGGGTCATCAGACGCAGAATCAAGGGTACTATTTGTGTGTGTGTGTGTGTGTGTGTGTGTGTGTGTGTGTGTGTGTGTGTGTGTGTGTGTGTGTGTGTGTGTCCTCTGCCAATTCTGCTGCTGCTCTGTTTACCAACTGTACAATATGAGTGTGTTTGATCACGTCTTTGATGTGTGTGATATTTAATGTGTGTGTGTGTGTGTGTGTTCATCCTCATGTTATTTTATCAGCTGCAGCCTCTCCCTTCCTACTTTATGTTGTGTTTTTTGAACCCAGACAGTTGTGTTGTTTTTTTTTTTAGACTAAATGTGCACAGGAAGCTGCAAAAACTCTTTGAAAAAGAAGAATCACAGTTTCTCATTTCAGCATGAACTCAGGTTGATTTCCTGGAAAAGACATTTTCCATTTGTTTCGTTGTCGATTAACTTTACAACAGGTTGATTCTTTGCGTGGGCGAATCCAAGCTGTTTTGTGTGGATGCGATCATCAGAAACTTCATATCCTATTAGTGGCTGTTTGAGCTTCATTGTTTGTCATCATTGGTTTGAGGTGTTTCGGTTGGTTGAATTAAAGATGTGCTAGAACTGACGAGAGAAGCTTTTCTGCTGTTTGATTTTTAATGGCTGTTGTAAGACGAGTCTATAAAACAGATAATGAAGTCAGTTATAATCTAGTAGAGATGCAGCAGGATTAATGAGCTTTTTACGCAGCAATAAAAGTCGTCAGATTAATTAGACCTGTCGGATTCTGTCTGTGAAATAATTGTTGTGGTGAACTCGAAGCTCAGTTTTTACACAGATGTCAGTGTAGATTGTAATTTCACTGTTTTCTCTTCAGCTTTGGTATATTGGTATAAATCGTTATTTAAGCCTGTATGCATAATGTTTTCAGAGTGAACTCACTGTGTCATTAGCAGTTAAATAAAATATTATCGTACATCTCAGCACCTGGCCCAATGCCAGTTCATTAACTTTTATGACTGGAGTTTATGGAGCTTGTGACTCTTGTTTAATTCAACAAATTCTGTAACTTTAGTGAAATGACTCTGGGAGGATGTTTGTTATTTATCACTGTGAAACTAATATATTTGTATGTGTCAACATTAACTTATTATTCTAATCAGTATTAATGTAATTTACAAAGCTGCAGTTGTAACCATTTTTGTTTTCCAGGGTCCTGTACCATACATACATACATACATATATATATATATATATATATATATATATATATATAGATAGATAGATAGATAGATAGATAGATAGATAGATATAGATATAGATATATATATATATCTCGATCATGCTGCTGCACCTGTTAAAATTCCCTTTATGCTGAGTTTAATGGATCAGACTCTGTATTCCCTATAGGACAGTGGTCATTTTATTAAGGACAATTTATTTTTGCATAAATGAAAGTCTTTTTTATTTTTTGGGGATGAAATGCCTTGACTTGTCAATATAACAAGCTTCCATGATAGTGGCTGCTTCAAGAAGCAAGAGAAGTTATGGTGCAGAAGAATATGATTCTTGAATCAATTTCTACTGGTGAGTGATAGGGATCATTACTATAATATTACTATATTGTTACATAAGTGGCACAGAACATTCTATGTATGTCCACATTCATCCACTGTCCAGGTGTTTTTGAGTGAAATGATTAATAAATATAATATTTTCAGCATTTTATAACTTTTTTTTAATGTTTTTCCAAAGACCTACTTAGGCCAAAAAATGCTTAGGGCATTATTTTAATAGTTTGACGATGTATGAATCCCGATATCTTTGAGTTATTCAGCTTCACTGAAACTAACATTGTTGATCATTTGCTGTTATAGATTCAGCTGTGAGTGAGTTTATGAGAAAGAGGTAAATTATTAATTACAAGACATCATCAGAATGATCAGTTATGAGCATCTTTAAATAGGAGATGAAGGGGTGCAACCTTGTAAACTTTATATAAAGTGTTGATGTAGAAACACTAGCAATAAGAAGGTTAAACCTTAAAAACATGCAGATATTACTATATGTCTTCGATATAGAGACATTATTGTATTGTATGTTAAATAGCTGGATGATAAAACTGTATCTTTGAAGCAGAGGAAAAGTAGAGAATGATTAATGAGTCCTTCTGACCACATGTTGCTCTGTAATCACAGCAGCCAATAAACAGAATTATTATTCCAATAAAAGACAACAGCAGCTTAACATTTTATCTCCAGTTGTCATCACTCAGGTGTTTCTGTTATTCTGAGTGACAGTAAAGTAAATCATCACTGTCAGATCAATAAACACAAATCACCTTTATGTGTTTTAAGTCAGAAACAATCTGTTTGCTAGAAGCTTTTAAGACCAGAGTGGAAACAATCAATTTGTCTATTGATCTATAAAATATATATTGATCTGTTTAATTCATTACTTAATTAAACATTTGCCCATGTTGGGTTCCTGTAGGAGCAATGACTCATAATCCAGTGATCTGTTTGTTTATACATTTTGCTCCTTTCCTCTAAACTGCTGATAAAAAAATCTAGAGTTACACCTGAAGTTCACTTGGTAAATCTTAATCCAAGGTTACATGTTCTGAAACAAAGTCTTGTGCATTTGCGTTTTGTGTCAACACTGACATTAGAGTATAATAGAAAATTGTATTTGTGTATATTTGAGAAGTTCAGAGATCAGCAGTAGCTCTCTGGTCAGTTCAGGGTGTGACAGATTTATAGATTCATGTATGCATTGTTGTGGGTTTTACTTGAAGTATTTATCTACCTAACATGATAAATTTGTGATTTTTGCAGATGTCTTTAAAAAACGTCGCTGCAGGTTGTTTTTATTTTTGCCTCATAAATATAGACAACCGTCTCTTCTGATTGGCTGATTTTTACTAGGAAGATTGAAGTGTGTGATGGTGGGGGCGGGTGTATGTATGACATCACAAAATCACAAAGTACAAAAGAAATGTTTACTGTTTTTCTGACTGTCTGTTAGAGACCAAGTTTATAAAACCTCTGCCCCTGATCCAGAGTAAAACAACATTAAAGCAGACATTTGGGCCAATAATAGGTCAGCTGAGTTTCAGTCTGGAGGTAAAATAACCGTCTGTGGTTCCTTATGAAGATTAGTTTAATTTTCAAGACAGGAATTGATAAAATCCTGTTAATCATGTTTGTGGCCTTAGCTGCAGCTCAGCTGAATGTCACATGATTTCATCTCAGCATTGTTTACAGTTGCCTCTAAAACATTATATTTATTCTCCATTTATTCACATTTTCAGCACCAACAGCTTCATGAATAAGTTTGTCGTTTATGTCACATTTATTCAGCCGCTGCTCTACCTTCAGTATCAGCTCTTTTCTGAAACTTAGAAAATATCTAATTGCAATCATTTTGACTGCTATAAAAATTCTGAAATTATTTACGCTATTAGGGCAAATCCTTTTTATGTCATTGTTCTCATGTCCATTGAAAGGCTGGTTTTTGCAGGGTCCGGACCAAACATATGATGTGTAGGCAGGATGTTTCTGCAACAACACAATATTTAAATCACACAAAATCACACAAATATTGCACCTCTCATAATTTGAATGTCGCGTTTTTGATTAAATTTGTATTAATTGTTCAGTCCTGGCTGAGTAGAAAGGTTGTTACAGCTGAGAAAACAGCATTTGTGCTGCAGCTCAGTGCTGCAGCAAGAGGCTGCTGGATGTGGGTCTGACTGTCGGTTTGACAGAGTAGTGAGGGTCGAGTGTTTTACGCGCGTGTGTGTGTGTGTGTGTGTGTAAGACGGGGAGTGAGATGCATGCTGGTATGCCAGCAGAGCTTTGGGCCAGTTTGTTGTGTGTGTTGAAGATTGATCTTCAAATCTCTGCGAGCTGCTGGGACCACTAAGTTCTCCTCTCTCTGCTGTTACTGACTTTCATTATAAATTAGGCCATTGCTCACTGTGTGTGTGTGTGTGTGTGGTGTGTGTGTGTGTGTGTGTGTGTGTGTGTGTGTGTGTGTGTGTGTGTACAGTGATGTAGCAGAGAAAGCAGCAAGTGTGTTTATAGATGCATGATTTGATCTGTATGCACGTTTCTGTGCCGCTGACAAATATATCATTAAACACTAAATGTTTCTACAGTTTGATTCAGCTTTATTAACACACTGCCAACAGGTTGATATCATGGAAATATAGTGAGATTGCTGGTGAGAATATGATTAAATCTTCTAACTGGGGAAACATCTAAGAGGAAAATGTTGCTCCTGCAGTGCTTCTGCCTTTTGTTTGTTTAAGAGTGACTGTGTGCACAGAAACATTCATGAAACAGCTTAAACCTTGACATAAAAGGCATTAACTCACCACTGGTTCCAACAATACCTCACTAGAGCTGCAATGATTAGGTGATTAATCAAGTAGTTACCAATTATCACATCGACAATTTTTTTTTTTGATAACGGAATAATTGGTTTGAGACATTTTTAGGAAGAAAATTACCAAATTCTCTTGTTCTCTCTTTTCAAATCTGATAATTTTCTGGCTTCTATAATAGAAAACTGATGATTTTTGGCTTGTTAACTGTTGGCCTGGACAAAAAAAAACATTTTAGGTTGAATCTTCAGCTTTGGGAAACAATGATCAACAGTTTATGCCATTTTGTGAACTAAACAACTAATTGATTGACTTAATCTATAGATTAATTAGTTATTGCAGCTCTAATTTCTGACATAAGTATTTTAATATTATTAGAATATAAGTATCTGTTGCCAACAGAAAAATGGTCTTATTTAGTGAGCAAGGGAGCTTTTCTTTTATCATTATATGAAAGCTGTTTTCAATCTGTCTGAAGCAACTGACGCAGAGTGATTCTTAGCCTAAGAAATTTGATAATGTGATTTTATAGATAAGTTTGAGTGTAGGAGTGAATGTCATAAATTCTGAGAATTTAAGACTAAAGTGATACTTTTATAATCTGTCTAAGTAATGGGTATGTGTGTGTGCGTGTGTGTGCGTGTGTGTGCGCGTGTGTGTGCGTGTGTGCGCGTGTGTGTGTGTGCGCGTGTGTGTGTGTGTGTGTGTGTGTGTGTGTGTACAGGTGAATGATCTGTGCTGATGAAGACCAGTTTCCTAAGTGACGGTTTCCTGGTTGAAATACAGTGTGAAAATAAGGTTGCAGAGGTTTCTTGTGGAAAAGTTGTGTGTATGATTCTTCCCTTTAATATATGAGCAGGAATCATAGAGCAGAGGCATCGCTGAATGACTTCGATAAGAGCTTTAATGGTTCAGGAGCTAAACGGCTGAGGTGAGTCACTATAAAGTCTCTGCAAAGCGTCTCAATGTGCTCGCTTTCTTTTATTCTATTTACAGGGTTTAATGCACAATGAATAAGTCTGGAATTTGATTTTGGACGTTTCCAGGTCTGAATACGTTGGGAAAATAGTAAAGAAAGTATAGAAAATATTTATATTTCCATTTTCAATAATATAAAACGGCATTACATATAGTTACTTTGAATTTATTTTATCTTTCCTTAGATTTTGTCTGTCATTTGAACAGAATTTTGGTTCCAGTATGTTGAGAAGATGCCGGAATTCTGAATTCTTGACCACAGACAGTGGCTGGTCATCCAGAGCAATATACTCAGCAAACGAATATGTGATTTTGACCACTCATGGTTAATTAATACAAATATAGGTATCGGACTGATACACAATACCCGGATCGGTATCGGGTAATCGCTAAAAAAGACATTTTAGGTTGAACCTTCAGCTTTGGGAAACAGTTCCACCATTTTATGAACAAAACAACTCAGCAATTAATTGTTTTACTAATCAAGAAATGTTTGATTGTGTGGGATTCATGTCTCTATTCATGTCCTCTGTGGAGATCCTCAGATTTGTCTGTATTTGTCTGTCATCATTTCAGCAGCTTCAGTGATTTGGACGTGGTCTGAAAGCTCCTCAGGTGACTGACTGGTCAGCTCCTCAGGTGCAGCAGGTTAGAGCAGCTGAGCTGAAAAATCACAGATAAGTCACAGCTGTGTTGTTCTCTGCCTGCAGCTCTGACTCTACTGCTCTTTCCTGAACTTCTGTGGACAGTTTAAATACAATCCTTAACCTGAGTTGCAGGAGACTCACACCTCAGAGCTCACATAGGTTCGGGTTTTATGTATAGTTGTGATGTCATTAACAAGATGTGTTTTTTAGAAGAAAAAAATCATCCGAATATGGTTTATCATCTGCTCTCTGAAGCTTCTCTCTGCAGCTCTATGAGAACAGGTGGTTTGTGTCCATCTCATAAATATTAATTAGCCTCTCCTCTGATTGGGTGGGCAGTGACTAGTTGTGACTTCACAACTTCACAAACATCCTGAGCTTTAAGGCTCAGTTTCTGAATGCAGGCTGAAACATGGGACATAATTTATACAACATGTAGACCTTCATATAATAAACACATTAACATCTACTTTTCTACAATAATAACAATAATACTTATATTTCGTGGTGAAATCTTGATTTGTGATGAGATAAATTTACTGTTAATCTTGTACAGATAAGTTCCTCTTTTCTCCCTCTAATCACTGGCTTTTAACTGCATGAACAGATGTATGATGTTGATATGTTAATGGTCTCAGTCAACTCAGTAACCAATGCTTCACCACTGTAGTTGCTAGGTAACTTGTACATTTTTAGTTATTTTGCTGTTTTTTTTTGTAACGCTTTTGTTATGACTATGTTGATAAGATGCGGCAAGACAACAAATCACTAAAACAAGCCACCAAGATTGATTGTAGTTCTATTTTATCTGTTCACATCAAGGATCCACTATAGACGGATTAGCTTACTAACCCCAAAGCTCCAGCATCTGAAGATTTCTCAAGTGTGACAATATATATTTTAGAATACTTATACATGAAGATCCTCCACATTGAAAGACACTTTACAGCAGTTTCTATAATAACACTGTTCTGAGCCTTTTATCATCTCACAGAGTTTATCTATAAATGGTAAAGAAATGGTAGAATTTTGTCTGCCATTACTATTATCTATTTACTATATTATTATTACTACGACACTGGTCAGAGGAAGACAAAAATTAAACCTCTGGATTAAACAATAAAAGAAAATATGTTAAAAAGAACATCTTTTATTCACAGAGCATTCTTCTGTGTTTATTTATCTCTTAGATAAATAAGAGTCAGAGGCATTTTAGCCTTTTTTCCTTTCTATGGTTGTTAAGGTACTTTTGTTGCTAAGCTACTTTGGTTACTAAGGTTCTTTAGTTACTAAGGTGCTTCGGTTGCTAAGGTGCTTTGGTTGCTAAGGTCGGTTTAAGGAATTCCTTCAGTATGAGGACAAGATAAGGAGAGAATCTGAAATGCTTGAGGGAACATTTAAGGAGCCTGAAGGAGGAAACTTAAAAGGGATGTTTGTGTTTACAAAGATCAGACTTTGAGGAAAATCTTAACTTTATCTTAAATTAATCTTTGTGCAACTGGCTCCTGGTTGTAATATAATCTATATGGATGCTGGTTTTCATTCCAGTAAATTTGCTCTGTTATTCAGCTACCTTCAGTCCCTCAGGTCACATTAGGAGTAGAATCTGTGAGTAAAATAATAAATTGCTGTGTGTTCTGCTGTGTGTATCTCAGAGCCGTTTCCTGCCGATATTTGACACCATTTTTTTAGCATCATGACATTAACAGCAGTGTCCACAAATCAGATCAGTAAAACTGACCCAAACACAACCTGTCCTGAGGCAGCAGAGGAAGCTGCTGGTCACCTATATGTTTATTTTCAGACTGTGATGTCTGCAGCAGTGAAATAAAAACTCAGACTATTTAATAAGTTAATAAGTACCAATACTGAAATATAAAAATACTCCAGAAGTAAAAGTTCTGCATTATAGATTCTGTAGAATTAATCAAATTCTGAAGTTGAAATGAGTAATTTCCCTGTTTATGTGATACTATAAACAATCTGTTTTACAGAGGTCACCATAATTTTTCTTTGTTTCTGTTTATAACCAACAATAGTAACAATTGCAGTATTAATTCATTTCACACATCTAAATATTTTTTTAATATTTAAGAAAGGTTAAATATACACACACAACCCAAGCACTGCGAAATGTAAAGCAATGTGTTTCTTAATTGTTGAAAAATGATGACCCCCCCCCATTGCTGAAAGTGGTTGGTCCAGATGCTGTTTTCCAGTGGGCGGCCAATTTTGACAGTCAACTAGTAGCTAGCTGGAAGAAACCAGTCAAACTAATATGTAAAAACCAGTAAGTCATTTATCACACCAGTCATTTATCAACATTTGTCCAAAATTTGTTAAGATCAAACTTAACGATCGTTAACAAGCTCTAACTGTAACTGTAAGTAGAGGGAGGAGGGAACAGGAAGAAGAGTAGAAAGAGGGGGACGCAGGTGATTTTTGTGTGGCGGACGGTTTGTCTGGACAAAAAAATATATATATAGATTAAGGTTAGCTTCGGGAAACCGTGGTCAACACACCATGTTATGGATCCAACAACTATTTGTTTAATCATTCCAATAATGAATAGATTAATCAACTATCAGGATAGTTGCAGCTTTGATTGGAGGGTTTGTCAGATTCAGTACTTTAATTGCACATGTCAACAGGAGACAGAACATACAGAAATAATTGTGATTTGCTGAATGTGTCAGGTATTGCAGAATTCAGTGAATTTTCCAAACTTTGGCCCATTGTTGTTCAGTAATTCACTAAAGGCAGAGAAATGATAAACCGTAGCCCCACAGCCTACACATTTTCTTTCCCACTGGCAGAGATTTGATGCCTAGTTGCCTTCACTCTCCTTTAAAACATTCGTGTTGACATTTAGAGAGAATTTTCTGGTTACATTTACATTTCATTTGTATTTGACAGGAATATTATGTATTAATGAACATGTAACCAGGTTCTGTCAACCAACGTGAGACAATGAAGAGTCCGGTATCAAAATGTATATACTTTATTTAAACCAAGCTCATGGGAGAAGGAAGGAGGAGTCAGAGGTCGCCACCCACCACTGGGACCTTAAATAAAATGGATACACAGCACATTAGTCACAGCATAAATAATCTCCAAAATGGAGAGGGCCAAACCACTACAAAGAGCAACATGCATCAATACTTTAAGTACACCAAAGAGATCACAGCAAACACCACATGGCACTCAACTACTAATGACTACCCACAATTCACACATCACACAGAGGCCCAGTAGTAGGTGTGCCACAGTGGCTACAGCCTGCAGTCCCCAGTCACTGGTAAATTCAGTACAATTAGCATTAACCTTAATATTAATATTAAAAGGTTAAATGTCTTAATTCCTTTATTAGTTTTAACACACTACTTTAAAAGACAGGGCAACACAAACCACCATGAGCCGGGGCTACAAATTGGACCACAGGCTGAGCCACTTGGGGAAGGTAGAAGGCGTGCAGCATCTCAGCACAGGTTGGCCGCCCTGGCATAGACAAACAAACAGAACTAACGAAAAATAAGCACCATGAAACACACAAATGAAGTATAAAAAGAGGCCAGCACTTGAGCCTGATCTAACTCAATGCCAGCACTTAATAATAAATGTAACTGATAAAATTGCTAGACAAAACACAATCCAAACAAAATCAAAGAAAGGAAAGCTAAGTTACTTAAATCAAGAGAACAAAAGAACCAAGCTGCACACCAACCACCTTACCCACTGCTGACACAAAGGAGACCAAGGGCGGGGCTCTCAACAGGCCTAGCTTTTATAGCCTCTTCCTGACCCCATGAACCCAGTTTTTCCCAGAGGAAAATTCCACAGCTCCCCCATTGTCCTGGCCCCGATATTGCAGCCCAACTTCCATCTGGCTACAAACAAAACATCAAAAACGTGTAATAAATACACCAGATTTAGTATGAGCGCTATTTATATCTGTAGTTCACGATAAACACTCATCATACAGAATAGTAGGGCTGCAACTGACTTATGGATTAATCTATTGAAACATTAGTTGTTTGATTCATAAAATGGTGTAAAATGTTGATCACGATTTCCCGAAGCTGAAGATTCAACATAAAATGCTTTTTTTGTCCCAGACCAACAGCCTACAACTCATAGATGAATTACGGAAGACTAAAGAAAGCAAAAATAATCAGATTTGTAAAGCTAGAACCACAGAATTTTGATATTTTCTTCTAACAAATGACTCAAATCGATTAACCAATTATCAAAATAGTTGTTGATTATGTCAGGCCCGGAACAAACAGACTCAGATGCAGAAAGGTCAGGTTCAATGAGTTTTATTTTCCCGAGCTGCACTCTCCAAACGAAATACAAGGATCCCAACTACTCTCACTTTATCAGTGTTGAAAACGTAAACTTCAAAGAAAAATGCTTCAAAGTGGGAAGGAATAACTAATAACGGTTTACCAAAATAAAACTCACTCGCCGAGGAGGAGGAAAACACTCAGACTTTTTGGGAAAAATTATCTAAATATCCTTTCTAAGCTAGAAACAAAAACAATCCTGAAGGATGAAAAAACTACCATAAAATAATAAACCAAAAACAATCCCGCAGGACAAAAAAAGGATATAAAACACTTGCGCAATTAAATCTGAAAAAGATTATGAAATTTACATCAAAAAACTCTCAAAGGCAATGCAAAGGCTGTGGGACAAGGACTGGCTTTGGTACAACGACACAAACGAACAAAGACACTTCAGCACAAGACAAGGGGAGACACAGACTATAAATACACATGAAGGAAATGGGGAACAGGTGGACACAATCAGGAATCAGGGAATCAGACTGGTGACACATGAGGAAGGGCAAGTGACCTGAAATGAGAGGAGAGTCAGACTTTCAAAATAAAACAGGAAATATACACAAGACAAAAGCCCAGACAAGACAACCTCACCGATTAATGTACTAATTGGAAACTAATGGATTATAATGGACTAATAGATAGAGTTGCACCTCTATGGAAGAGAAAACATAGCATACAAACTCAAAATATTGAATGAATGACAATTAGATTGTATTTATATTATATTTTGAAAAATGTTTGCCCCCTTGAATTCTTATATTTTGCAACATATTAAAATATTACTCAAAGACAACACAAGTTAACACAATATGCAGTTTTAAATAAAGTTTTTTTTATATTAAAGGAAAAAAATCCCAAACTACATTTGTGTGAAAAAGTGACTCATTGTGTGACAGAAACACGCTTGATCTTCCCACATCAGCAAACAGTAATTCTCTGTATATTTGGTTGTTCCCTCGACTGTAAAATGCTACAGATCTTTGGTGTCATGCTGTAAAAACAGATGAGCTCTGCTGCTGAATCATACTTCAGAGGATTTCTGTGCTAGTTCTGAGTGTGAAAATCTTGACTCAACTTAAATAAAATCCCAAGGTGACAGAGACAGATGAATAATCTCCAGCAGCAACTGGAAACCTGAGACAGATGCTGGAACATGATATTTGAGTTTCTGTCTGTAATCTCTGTCTCTTACCGAGTGAGTAAAGATCATAAAACTTCCAGTAGAAGTGTTTCAACATGCAGTTTTAAAGAAGCTGCTCTGACCACTGACACAATCCACTAGTTCTGAATCTTACTTTTCTTACTTTACTTTTTCATGCCTCAAAAAAAAAGTTTTTACTGACTTGCACGGCAACAAAAAAGATAGTTCAAGATGGTAGTTTTGTCTTTATTGTTGCTTCAGTGCTCAGGGAGAATTAAAATCTGATGTGCACATAATGCAGATCTCAGATATAGAAGCCTCCTCCCCCGCTGATCCCTGCAAGGAGGAAGCTGCCTGATGGAGAGAAGCATCAGTCTCTGACTGGAACAGACATGAAGCAGCTTCTGCTGCTCCGTAACATTCTCACAGAGAAATGAGGGAACAGTGAATAAAGTGGTTTGCTCGGAGGTGTCGTACTCACGCTCTGTCCCAAACCGTCTCAGCCAATTAAAGAGCAGGAACTCTACAGAGAGGTAAATCGTCGACAAGACACTTCCTGTTTTCATCCTGAATCTTTAATAACTTCATGGTTCTTTAAAGCTTTTTTTGTCTTAGTTCGCTGACGTGTTGCCTCACCAGTTTTCAGTCATTTTAATGTAGTGATCTGACCTGAGGCTGGTTTAATCACTGCTGAAGCTGGTGAAGAAGCACAACTTAATCTTTTTTTGTCTTTTCCTTCCTTTCTCTTAAAAAAAGGACCACCAAAATAAAGGAAGTGATATGATCTGCCTGACAAACTCTTGAACTCCGGAGAGACTTATAGTCCGGAAAATACGGTAGTGATAATCATGGATGTGTTAGTGAGGGGAAAAATGGACCTGACTACCCAAGGCCAGAGTAGAGACAAGGTCCCAGGAATATCCTGATTTTTATTTTTTGATCAATCAATGAAGTGGGCCTTCCAGTTGTATTTTTTTTTTTATTCTGAGTGTTCAAGAATTTCAATCACAATTCCGAATTAAAATTTGCATGAGTGTCATGAGTCAAAACAGTTATATACACTCACTGGCCACTTTATTAGGTACACCTGTCCAACTGCTCGTTAACACTTAATTTCTAATCAGCCAATCACATGGCGAAAACTCAGTGCATTTAGGCATGTAGACATGGTCAAGACAATCTCCTGCAGTTCAAACCGAGCATCAGTATGGGGAAGAAAGGTGATTTGAGTGACTTTGAATGTGGCATGGTTGTTGGTGCCAGAAGGGCTGGTCTGAGTATTTCAGAAACTGCTGATCTCCTGGGATTTCCACGCACAACCATCTCTAGGGTTTACAGAGAATGGTCCAAAAAAGAAAAAATATCCAGTGAGCGGCAGTTCTGTGGGCGGAAATGCCTTGTTGATGCCAGAGGTCAGAGGAGAATGGCCAGACTGGTTCGAGCTGATAGAAAGGCAACAGTGACTCAAATAACCACCCGTTACAACCAAGGTAGGCAGAAGAGCATCTCTGAATGCACAGTACGTCGAACTTTGAGGCAGATGGGCTACAGCAGCAGAAGACCACGCCAGGTGCCACTCCTTTCAGCTAAGAACAGGAAACTGAGGCTACAAGCTCATCGAAATTGGACAATAGAAGATTGGAAAAACGTTGCCTGGTCTGATGAGTCTCGATTTCTGCTGTTACATTCGGATGGTAGGGTCAGAGTTTGGCGTTAACAACATGAAAGCATGGATCCATTCTGCCTTGTATCAATGGTTCAGGCTGGTGGTGGTGGTGTAATGGTGTGGGGAATATTTTCTTGGCACTCTTTGGGCCCCTTTGTACCAATTGAGCATCGTTGCAACGCCACAGCCTACCTGAGTATTGTTGCTGACCATGTCCATCCCTTTATGACCACAATGTACCCAACTTCTGATGGCTACTTTCAGCAGGATAATGTGCCATGTCATAAAGCTGGAATCATCTCAGACTGGTTTCTTGAACATGACAATGAGTTCACTGTACTCAAATGGCCTCCACAGCCACCAGATCTCAATCCAATAGAGCATCTTTGGGATGTGGTGGAACGGGAGATTCGCATCATGGATGTGCAGCCGACAAATCTGCACCAACTGTGTGATGCCATCATGTCAATATGGACCAAACTCTCTGAGGAATTCTTCCAGCACCTTGTTGAATCTATACCACAAAGAATTGAGGCAGATTTGAAGGCAAAAGGGGGTCCAACCCATTACTAGCATGGTGTACCTAATAAAGTGGCCGGTGAGTGTACAAACCAGATTCACAATGAGCACAATGAGTCCAAATGCTTCAACTTTGGTGGTGAATGAAAAAAAACAGTCAATCAATATAATCTCATCTGATGTGATTGCATCTTAAAACTCTATTTAGTTTTTGTTTTTGAAAACATGCTTCATGTTCTGGCATGGATTAGGTTCCCACTGACCACTGAGTGTACAGAACCCAGAATTTGGTGCTGCAACCCTGCTGTTAATCTGATAGAATCAATCAAATTCTTGCAAGAAGATTTTTTTTCTTGCTTGCGTTCCTTGCTTTGTTGGTTGTTTGAACAAACTCTTACCATTGTGTTAATGGAATTGAATAATCACTATAATCAATGCTATGAGAAATCCTTGTTACTGTTTTACCTCTTTCTTCACTGTTTGTTTCTGTCACAAATCACCGGTTACTCATGATAACAGGAGAATTGTTACAGCTCAGCCAGCAACAGTTTATTATAAAAGCAGAATAAACAGAACTATCTCAAATGTCAGTGAATCAAAATCCAACAAACCGAAACCAATTTTACGGCAAGAATTCAGGTTGAGAGAAGGACATGTCTGTATAGGATGAGTCCAGAGGATGAGATGAGAGACCAGGCTCAAACACCAAAAACTACCTGTCACAATACCGACATTCAGCAAACATCAATATATTAATATGCGATTTACCCCAAGGTCTGTGACTGAAGAAGAAAAACATGCACCTAAGGCAATTATATATTCATTCACTGAAATGAGGAGTTTGACTTCAGCAGAGAAACTGTGATGGCCATCATACACTTATCTACTTTTCTCTTTATATTCAGCGTTAGCGTATTGATAATGTGTATCATATTATATTGTATATAATATTGGTAAAACTTTACTTGACAGGTGAGTTAATTCATAGCAGCTGTAATCATAATCATTCATGAAAGGTTTGGTATGAATGTTGAGTGATGTCTCATGAAACAGTCATTAACGCTTTATGTGCAGTTTATGACAGCTGCTATGAATCTGTTATGAACTCACCCGTCAAGCTAGGTGTTACCATAAGATCTATATTTTGTCTCCTCCCACAGAGTGAAATATTTCATAGATCTTCCATCTGCTTCAGAAACACAAACACAGTAAGTAGTATCAGCTGTTTTATTAGACAGGAAACATGGGCCAGGACTAGAGTTGCAAATATCTGGGAATTTTTATATATTGTAGCATAATCTTGGCTCAGGGCTAGTCTTGGCTAAAACAACCAGATGTGATAGTTGACATTTTTGAACCTTCACCCATTGTCATGATTCCTATAGTCATAGCAATAGTCCCGCAGAGCCATGAGCTGCTCAGCTCCTACTACATGGCTAATGGTATTTTTTGGCTTCCCCCCATCAAACTCAGCAGATACACAATCTAGCAACTCCCAAACACTGCGGTGGGCGAGTTGTGACATGAAACAATAACTGTAACATTGATACACATGAAGCAAATTCTGTCTCATAATGTTTTGTAATTATCTCATAGTGTGGGGAAGTAAGTTTTGATAATATTATGCTGTAAATATATTTGATCTATAATTGTATTAATGTTTAACTTGAAATTATAAATAAAAATGTATTCATAGAGTAGCTAACTAGCTACTCTATGAATACATTCAATATAGATGCTAAATGTGGAATATTTCCAAAATGGCCAAGCTTAACTGCCCATGAAAAGTTTCTGGGAATTTACAGGAAATTTACTAGATATTTTCAACCCCTTTGCTACCCTACCCAGGACCAAAACAAAGAGGAAAACATATTATTATTAAAATGGTAAAATAATGTTAAAACGCATCTTCCTAAAGCGAAAAAGGTTAATTACATGGTAAATAGTTTAGTTCTCATAACAGAGGTGATTGTTGTACCTACTGTGAAGAGATTTAGTATTTAACCTTTAGCTGTGAGGAGTTGATGTGTTTAACTAACATGGGAATTGAACCCGTAACCCCATCAGTGTTAAAGTTTTATTCCACACATCGAGCTGCACAGGAAGCGCAGAGGTCAGAGGAGAGAGTGGAGCCGCAGGGAACGTCTGTATGGCTCAGTCTGATCATAGATACAGGTCTGATTAAGCTGCTGCAGTGTCAGACTCCGCTGCATCTCTGGTTCAAGAGGATTCATCTGTCATCTCTGATCTCTGACTTGTAACCTGTGACCTGTGCAATGGAGCTGCAGGACCGTTGAGTATTCACTTTCTCTTGCCTGTGTTTATTAAAGAAATAGTTGAGTTGTGGAGGTTTCAGAGTACAGAGTTCAGACTACTGCAAAAATGGAACATTATCAGTTATTTTTGGTACAGTTATTCTTAAATTGCAAAAATCTTAAACGTATTTATATATCATATTTATGACTTTTTATATCCTTATTTTAAGAAAACAACAACAACAAAAAAATTGACTTCATGCAACTTTCTCACAGTTTAGTGTAAGAGTCCAGCTGTGACTTTAAGTGAATCGGTTTTACTGCTGCAGGTTTGATGACTGCAGTGTCTTCAGCTTCTGAATCTGTTCTTGCTATGATGGAAGCAGAATTCATATGCAAATTCTTTTCTGTATTTGTGCCGCTCGTCAGCGGCAGACGTGGATTATAATTGTGGGTTTGATGCATGTTTGCCTGGAGGAAACTGCTCTGCCTCCCGTTTCAGGCTCATTTCATTTGTCACAGCTTGGTTTAATTCGTCCTTCGGGCCTTTTTCAGGCGACATGTTTGTGTCACAGCACGCAGCCGCTGGAAGCTGCACTTCTTCTGTTTCCACAATTACTGTATTAGTGCAGATAACAAAGGAGAAGGAAAACTTAATGGCTGACTCTTTTGCTTTTTGTCTTCCTTTAGTATGTCATTGCTACAAACTCAAGGATGTATTTTTCCAACGATTAACCAATTAGGTTATTATCATTTAAAAGGTCTAATCACTATAATATTTAGCCTGATTAGTCGCTTAATCGATAATGAATATGAATCATTTTTAATACGAAAATGTCCAAATTCTCTGGCTCCAGCTTTTCAAATCTAATTAGTTAAATACAAAAAAAGGTTTCAAACTAATGCTCACAACATAAACCATGTATATCACCTAAATATTCATTCATTCATCTTCTATACCCACTTATTCCTCACTAGGGTCTGCCGGAGCCAGCCCCAGCGTAGTTCAGGTGAGAGACAGGAACACACCTGAGATAGGTCGCTGGTCTACCATGGGGCACACACACCATTCACTCATACACTCACACCTATGGCAATTTAGAGTCTCCATTTAACCTCAGCATTCTTTTACACTGTGGTAAGAAGCCAGAGAACCTGAAGAAAACCAACATTCAAACTCCACACAGAAAAGTCCAAACTCAGAGGCCTTCAACCTCTGACCTTCTTCTTGTGAGGCAACAGTGCTACCCACTATTCCACCCATCACATAAATATGTAAATATATAACAATTAATACTTTAGAAAAGCTGAAAAATATATTAAAAAACAAACAAAAAGTTCCATGCATAATATAAGATAATTTGGATTATAATTGTAAAAGTTGTATATTAATATCCCACTTTGGATTTTAAAGCAGAACAGAACTACAAATTGTCACAGCTATTTCCTTACTTTAACAGATGTAAATCTGATTAATGCTGTTTTTTACTTCTAGAATTATTATAAACACCATTACAGCAGCTGAACCTGAGTGACACATTTATGCAAAACCATATATAAATATTAAAATAGATGTTGCTCCAGGCGGTGAAATGTATCCATTTTTTAATACGTCAGATAAAACATTATTTCTGATAACAAAATATTTGCAATAATCATCTAAATATCTATGTTGAGAGAATATCACCATAACATGTTCACAAAAAGTTGATACAATTTAATATTTATGATATAACGTGTGTAAATGTTACCCAGATCAGTTCATGTTCTCTCTACATTGATAGATGCAGCTTCTCAGTTTTTGTTTGTTTCATATAGGTTTAAATCAGCTTCTGTCTTTAGTGGTAATGTTTATGAAACCACAGATCTGATTTCTCTGCTGCAGGATCTAAATACATTTTAATGACTTTGTCCCCATTACTCAATAAAACCCTTTGAAATGTAACAATTAAGTTGAATAAGTTGTGCTTGTGACTTTGATGCAGCAGCTTATTATCAGCATAACTGGCCCATTTTCAAACAGTGGATAAATCATTAAACCCTTCAAATATTAAAGAGAGTTTGGGAAAGATGAGTGTCTGCGGAATCACGTTAAGATGCTTCTCTCTTGCATTCGTTGAATTTGTGGGTGAATCAGCGTCTCCATCATCTATAATAAATGTATTCATTTTTGATCTCATGAAGATTTTACTTTGTTCCCACTTTATCCAATCAGAAGCAGAATCCCCACGTGCTGCGGTCAGATCATTAGACAGCTTTCAAACCATTTGAATAACTCAATATAAACTATATTCCTCTGACTTATGAGAACATTACAGCAATAAATCCATAAATCGTTTCTTTCTCTTCCACCTGCTCTAATGGAAGCAACAAGAGATAAACAATTAACTTATTTTTGATTGAAATCACAATATAACCTTAAGCAACGTTTGTTTTAAGGTTTTATGCTACATGTAATGTGAACTGGTGAAAATGTCTTGTTTTTGGTTAAATTAGTCCAATACTGAGTAGAATTATCGTACATTTTCTCATTCCATTGTTGTATAATTTTGCTTTCTTATTTTATTTTATTTTTTTCCCTTTTTTTGGTCAATTTAATCTTGTTCTTAAAACTATATCTATGTTTTTGTTTCTTTATGTTGTATTTTTTTTTCTTTTTTGCTTCATATCATGGGCGACACGGTGGAGCAGGGCTTAGCGCTGTTGCCTCACAGCAAGAGGCAACAGCGCAGGTCACAGGTTCAAGACCTCCTTGATCCTGGGTCTGGGACCTTTCTGTATGGAGTTTTCATGTTCTCTCCGTGTCTGCGTGGGTTTTCACCGGGTACTCCCACTTCCTCTCACAGTCCAAAAACATGCTGAGGTTAATTGGTAACTCTAAATTGCCCGTAGGTGTGAGTGTGTGAGTGAATGGTGTGTGTGCCCCACGATTGGCTGGCGACCATCCCTGCCTCTCGCCGTAACACGCTGGGATAGGCTCCAGCAGACCCTTGCGACCTTAATGAGAAATAAGCAGATATAGAAAATGACTGACTGACTGGCTTCATATCATGTTTGTGACATTTTACCTCATAAGTTTGACATTTTATTTATTTTTTTTTGTCTATTTGATCTCATATACATTTTACTTTTTATCTCATATTAGTGACTTTTTATCTCATAATTTTCCTTTTTACCTCGTATTTCATGTATTTTTATTTAATCATATATAAATGATCATTCCATTTAATATTGCAAGTCATATGCAATGACAATATAAGTTGAGGTGATCACGATTAGATTCAAAATTGAAAACCAATACATTTTTATACAGTCATTATATATATAAAAGGTGGTATTAATGTAGTTTAAAAAAAAAACAAAAAAAAACTAAAGCATCTTATTTTAATGTTAAAGCTATAATTAAGTGTTTTGATATTTTATGTTTCAAACCTGGTTTATTGATATTTTTCCAAGTTTGTAGTTGTCAAATAAAGTTTAACATGTTCCACTGATAAAAAGAAAACTGTATTTATTACTCAGAATCTTATGATTTATCCCCATAAAAAGTCATCTTAATAAGATCATTAAACTGAAACTGGTGTAAATGAATCAGACAGGATATTAACCTAAACAGCCTAAGAGTTACTGTGCACACAGTTTGATTAAATTGATTTAGAGACGATGACTCTGTATCTGATCTATGAACCTAAGTTTGTTTCCTGTTGGGCTCATTTGATTCAGATCAGTGATCATATCAGAGAGCAGCCGCTTCTCACATATAATCACTTAGTACTAATGAAGATTTATTAAAACCTTGTCAAACAGGTTCTAAACACATTTTGCTTATAACAGAGGTGCAACTAACAACTCTTCTGATAGTAGATTAATCTATTGATTATTGAAATTAATTAATCAATCACTTGTCTGGTTCATAAAATGGTGTAAAATGTTGCTCACTGATTCCCAAAGCTGATGATTCAACCTAAAATATCTTTTTATGTCTAGACCAACAGTCCACAACCAAAAGATCATCAATTTATTATTATAGTAGGCTAAAGAAACCGCAATGCAATTAAATTTGAGAAGCTGGAACCAGAGAATTTGGGCATTTACTTCTCAAAAATGACTCAAATTGATTTACTGTGAATGGACTTAGCTGTTGATTGATTTCAGCATTAGATTGTTTTATTATGACAATTTGTCATTTTGTAATTACAGTGAGACTCTTGTTGGTAAATGATATTTTATTTCCTCAAGCAACAACATTAAAAACTAATGAGAGAAAAGGTCAAAGCCTCCAAAATGACGACAGATTAACAACCAGTCTCTGTGACCTGTGAATTATCAGTGAGGACGATTCAGATCACAGACACTTAGTAGACAGTATCAGAGTCATTTCAGCAGCCACAGATGCTGTTGGTGTTTTCCAGTGTTTCTCTAATATCTGATGTGTTTCGGTGATGTAAGTGGAGGCTGCAGCTTAAACAGCATCAGAACAGCTGAGTCTTTAAACTGCAGCTGAACATGTTCAATCTGCTGCTGAGGACTTTTCATCACTGCTGATTTAGCTGTGGTTCAGTTCATAAAATATCACCTCATCACACACTATATATATAGTATTTCTAGCATGTATATTATTCATACATACTGTACATACTCATCTACACACACACACACACACACACACATACACACATACGATCTCCAATCTGATTGGAGGCAGGATGAGTGGAGTCTGATGTCGATGTTGAAGTTCATTTCAGTTAATATTCCAAAGGCTTGTCTGGACAGAAAATGCCGCTGATGTCAGATGTTTCATATCTGAATCTGTGATTATGGATTTTAATATTTCACAACAGCAGAAACAAACACAGCAACACATTCACATAGTGTATTTAAATAATCTGAAGCATCAAGTAGAGCCTCTGTAAGGAAATGTCAGAACGATTTATTCTCATATACAGGTGGATCTTACCTCCAAAATGAGAATGAAACACATAATTATTAAAAATATCAAATATGAAATACCTAGTTATACAGTTATTGTGCAAACAGAAGTGCCATAGTTTGTTTTTTTTTGCGATCAAAATTACATCATTGACACAAAGTTTTAGAATTTAAAATAAAATACAACACCAAGAAATCAACTGAAAGCAAGTTGGTCAGTCCTCTTCTCATTTGACAAACTTATCTAAAATGTGGTTTGACTTTTGGTTTAATGATTTGATCATCGTACTTTATCTGTGGAAAATGAGCTTCCTGTCATTCAGCAGCTGAAGATCACCAATCCTGTTGATAATCAATGTATTTTAGTAATCCTTAAGAAGAAAATGTTCTGCTTCCAGCTCAAACTGATTATTTTTTGGTTTGTTTCATCTTCTATAATAGTAAACTGATGATCTTTCTGGACTGTTGGTCAGGACAAAAAAAAGACATTTTAGGTTGAATCTTGAGCTGCACTAATCACAGCAGAGCGGGCTTATCAGCAGGGGGAGGGAGGAGCAGGTTGTTTCAGAATGAATGTGAGAGAAGGTGACAGTATTGCTGCTGCAGGTCTTACTAGCTGCTTTAGGACCATAAAAACACAATGATTTTGTCAACACCAGTCTTAAACACGAACTCAGGCGCAGAGGTGTAGGTGAGTTTCTTTATTTCAGGAAGCAAGGTCCCTCGACAGAGTGAGGCTATGAAATACAGGCCTAAACTAGGAAAAATGAAAATCACTCCTAAAGAGATAAGAACGCTAATCTGTTCTACAAAAGTTATCGAAATCAAAATCACTCGTAACGAGGAAAAGCAAAAGGCTGAAAAAACACTAACTGAATATACCGAGACCTAATCTATACTATAAAAGTTATCCAAATCAAAATCGCTCTCAACGAGGAAAAAACAACAGGCTGAAAAACATTAACTAAACTAAACGCGAGAAAACAAATGGCTAGGCTACAAAAGTTACAACAGAAAATCACTCTTTTGAGGCAAAACAAGGAAACACACACAACAAGGCTAAGGCTAAGGCTACTGGACAAAGGGCTTTGGTGAATGAAAGAACGAAACACTTCGGCACAAGACAAGGGGAGACGCAGACAAGATATACACCGGGTAATGGGGAACAGGTGGAAACAATCAGGGCGGGGCCGACAATCAGACCGATGACACATTAGGAAGGGAAAGTGAACTGAAACGAGAGGAGAGTTATCTTTCACAATAAAACAGGAAGTGACAAGACAAAATGACAAGACAAAACCCAACTTGACCTCACCGCGTGACAGATTTTTATTAATAGACTGCAGCAATTTAAATATTAAACTGGAAAAAATGGCAAAGTAAGCATCTTTAATGTCTTGTCATCATTAAGAACAAGATTAAATTGGTAAAAGAGGTAAAAAAAAAAAATAAATAAATAAAAAAAAAAAAAAACAGCAAAATGATATAACAATGGAATGAGAAAATGTACAATAATTCTGCTCAGTATTGGACTAATATAACCAAAAATAAAACATTTTCACCAGTTCATATTTCATGTAACATAAAACTTTAAAACAAACATTGTGGCTTAAGGTTATAGTGTGATTTCAATAAAATATAAGTTAATTGTGTATCTCTTGTTGCTTCCATTAGAGCATGTGGAAGAGAATGAAACGGTTTATGGATTTATTGCTCTGTAATGTTCTCATAAGTCAGACGAATATAATTTATATTGAGTTATTTAAATGGTTTGAAAGCTGTCTAAGGATCTGACTGCATATTGCTCCATATGTAGATAACAATGTTTCAATCTGAGAAAATAAAAACACAACTATTCTTATTTTTATTGATTATATACATTCCATTTCTGACAAGTCTGTTCTGTCAGAAGCCGCTAAATCTTAGACACTATCTAAATATTTTTTATCATTCTTTTTATATTTTACATCCTTTTACTGCCTCCTCTATGTTTCTGACTCGTTTCTGCTTCTCGGATCATTTATTTTTCAATTGTTTTTCTCCCTTCATTCCACATCTTGTATCTTGTCCTGTTTTATTTTATTGTTTTTAAATGTCTTCCATCCTTTCCTCTTATTTCCTCCTGAGTTCCTCCCTTGTTTTTATCTTTTCTGTTTCCTTCCTCTCATTTGTAATGTCCTCTCCTGTTTCCTTCTCTGTGCTGTCACTGCCCTCTGCTGATCAACAGCAGCTTTACACTGTTCACTACACATTCTGTTATTCGACAGATTTACGTGCTAGAGGTTGAACGAGTTCAGTAATCAAACGCTTTTAAAAGAAAATCACTGTTAAAAATAATGGGGTGGTTACCCTGTGGTTAAGTTTAGTAAAGAAGCTGGTTTGGGTTAAAAGGATCAAAGGATCAAGGTGTTAAAGTCAGGGAACCTTTATCGTCATGGCAACAGTAAAAAACACAACAAACACATCAATGCAGCAGATAGTCAATTAATCAATTAGTTACTAAATATACAATGATCACCAACTATTTTGCTAATCAATTTAAATATGTATTTTTAATATTAAAGAAAATTCTCTGATTCCTGCTTCTAAAATATGATTTCTGGTTTGGTTTGTCTTCTGCAACAGTAAACTAATGATCTTTGGGTTGTGAACTGTTGGTCTGGACCACATATTGACATTTTACATTAAAACTTCAACTTTGAGCAAAATTTTACACTATTTTATGAACCAAACAATTAATCGATTATTTGTTTCAATAATTGCATAAGAATAGTGTTTAGTTTCAGTACAACAGCATAGGGTAATTTTAATGGGACGACAGACTGCAGAGGGTTTGGCCCCATTTCATTCAACAACATTTAATTTCAGGCACATCAGTCACTTATGATGTAAATTCAAGCAATGCAGGGAATTGATGATTTAATCATGTCTGACTGCACTTGGATGAGTATAAAGCTTGATAAAAGCCAGTCAGAGGTTGTATTGGAATATGTTGCGCTTCCTTTAGCTTTTTAATAAAGACATTTGAGACGTTGCTTTTGGAAACAGTGATTTTACAGACAAAACGTGTAATGTTAGACATGAACAATAAGAACAAAAACGTCCGAAATGTGCATGCACAGACATTTCCGAGAATGTTTGGTCATGAAAAAGTCTTATAACTTTATGAGCCCGACTTTTATATGTTTTATCTCAGTGAGACTGACACGTCAGTAAAAATCGTTTCACTGCAAACCTCCCCCTCGCTGTGACTGCGTCTCTGTCATCAGCTACTGGGGCTTCTTCCTCCCAAGCTTTTTGTCACTTATATAATCATGAAGATCTAGGGACCAAATCTGCTCATTTGCCATTGTGTGTCATATATTATTTAGCATCTGTTGTCATCTTATGACACTTGTCTGTGGTTTGAATCCCATTAGAAACACTTACACAAGGTTGCGATATGTTTTCTTCAGAACATCTTACCTGGGCAGAGATACAGAGGAAGCAAGTAGAGAAGCAGCGAGATTGATAAAACTATTCTCAGAAGTATGTATGTGTGTATGTGTGTGTGTCTGTGTGTGTATGATGAATGTTTGATTGTGTCGGGGGAGATTTCTGACATATCTGGAGCAGAGAAAGACAACATTTTGCTCATTAGAGGAGGAGGAAGGTGAGAGATAGATGAAGCAGCAGAAAGTGAGTGGGAGGACACACAGACACTTAAAAAACAGTCTGATTACATATATATATATATATATATATATATATATACAGCTCTGGAAAATACCACTGCATGCAAAATTTTTCAGATTTTACTACTTAGGTAAGGCGAAAAGGAACATTTTCGTTTGAGTCTATAAACTACTGATAGCATTTCCCCCAAATTCCTATATATATATATATATATATATATATATATATATATATATATATATATATATATATTATATATATATATATATATATATATATATTTGGAGCATTTATTTGCATAAAATGACAAATCAAAATAACAAAAAGGATATTTTTAATATTCAACCAATGCAAAGAACATTAAATTTATTTTAAAACATAATACTAATGTTTACACTAGAGTTCAGAAATCAATATTTGGTTTCACAGCTGTCATGCATCTTAGCATGCTCTCCACAAGTCTTTGCCTTTGCCCTTGGTTCAGGTTTTACCTAATCACTACATCTTTAAGCAGAAGGAGGTGTGCATGTGTTGGAATTCAAAAGACGCTGTAACGGAATGGCTGGAATACATGTAGAGATGCTGATTTCAGAAAAAAAAATGCAGTGGTCTCTTATTTTTTGCCTGAGCGGTATTTTAGAGATGGGACTTGATTAAAACATGATCTAATTAATTCCAGGTTTTGTAATTAATTAATCAAAATTAATCACATAATATTTGCCTATAAAGCAACACTTATTATAAGTAAATGAATTTTAGTCGTTATCTGTATCACATTTTCTAAACCCTTATCTTCAACCACTGATAGTGGTCTACATTCCTGGGAAATTCATCAGTGTTTCTGATGTTTTCAAATAAATGCAGGGTTTCAATTAACCACCAGGCCCCTTTTAAACTCTAGGTGCAGATGTATATTTAGTCAAATAACCCTAAATAAATGCATTATTAACAAAAAGAAATTAATCAAGGAAGAAGTTGTGATCACTGATGCTGCACTGTCGCATTCAGTCCAGAAGGTGCATGCGTGATGCAGCAAGGTTTTGGTCCATTTTTGTTAAGAATAAATGTACATGTTCTGGGTACAGGGCCACACTGCAACTCGAGAATAGAGTTTTTGTTTTGTTTTCTGCAGGGATGGTAAGCAGTGTGAGGGGACGCACACAAGTATTATGAAGCTGAAAAGCTGGAGTGAGAGGAAGGAAGGAGGTGATAGTTCAGTGAAGAGTTCAAGATAATAATGAAGCAGATTCAGGTTTTTGTTCTGATGTGCAGAGGAGGAGCAGAGAGGAAAGTGGCAGCAATTATATCTTTGTCAGTCATTTAATCCTTAATCAAGTGCTAACATAATCATTCTGTGATCGGGAAATGTTCAATTCTGATAATAATCACAATAATTCTATAATTACAGTGATTGCAATTATGTAGTAATTATGATAGTTCTACAATGATGGAGCTGTGGCTATAAAATAACAGCTAGAAGCTGAGCCAGTGAAACATCTGTATGAATCTAGATTTTCTCCTTAAAGCTGCCTGTTGTTTGAATGAAGCAGATGTGTTGTTTTGCTGTGTGAAAACATCCTGTAGATGAGCCTGATGATCTCTGAGACCAAACTTTATTTTTACCTCTTCAAACACTGGATCCAATCCTCAGTGTGGACACTTACTGAGAACTAAGACACCATGAAGGTGGTTTGAAGTTTCAGGAGGTCTAATTTGCTTTAGAAAGCAGCTTTATATATGTACTATCTTTTCTCAATTGGCTTAAAGCTGTGAACAGTTCTTATCCATCCAGAATCCTGATGTCTTATTACAGTGCTGCAAATCTGCACTGAGACAAAGAATTTCACTACAAGCTTCCTTTCTTAGTCCTCATTTCAAATCTCAACTTAACTAAGATTCTTTAAAGTTTACAAGTTTTAAAAGTCATTTTTTATGTTTGAGTTTAAGATGTTGAGTTTCACAGTAACAGCATTTTTTTACTTTTTGGTGATTTGGGATATTACACTAAGTTTGGAGCCAAATCCTCCTTTTAATTCATGATTTAATAATAGAAATCTTAAAAAATATATGTATTTATACAGGGATTTATACACACATATACCTAAAACCTTGTATACAAGGGCACCATTCAGTATTTATCTTAATCTCACATTAATAGTGTGGAAAAAACATTCTTCATTTAAATGTGAAAATAGTAGATTCTGATAATAAGAGAAAAAAAAACAATGGCCCCAAAAAAAGGAAAAATAGAAACATCTGATTCCCCCTTGGGAACCTTTGTTTACCTTCAAGAAATTTCAGTAACCTTCCTGTACCTTCAGAAACCTTCAGTAACATTCAATAACCTTATGGAACTTTCAGGAACTTTCAACAATTTTCAATAACCTTCTGGAACCTTAAATTACCTTTCTGAACCTCCATGAACCTTCAGGACCCTTCAGTATCCCCCTCAGTAACCTTAACCTTTAGGAACCCACTAACATTCCTTAACATCAAGAACCTTTGTGTACCTTTGAAAACCTTCAGGAACCTTCCTGAACCTTCAGGAATCTTCAGTAATGTTAACGTTATCTTTAATTATTTCAATAACTTCCAGCAACCTTCCTGAACCTTCAGATTGCTCAGGAACCTTCAGGAACCTTCACAAACCTTCAGTAACCTTCAGTAAATCCATCCCTGCTGCCTCTTCCACTGATCCAGTGCTGAGCTCATTGAGTCGTGACAGTACAGTAGATGAAGTTTGACCCTGAGGACACAAACTGTTTAAACGAGATTTAATTAGAGTTTGTGAGAGGTGAAGCTCTCACATTAGTTAATAAACTGCTGCTTCCTGTGTGAGCAGCCATGCATTCAGCTTCTCCTCCTGTCAAAAGGAGGGAAGAACACGCTCACCTCACAGACTCTGTATCTGCTGTATGACTCTGCCTCATAGACTCATGCATGACTTCCTGCTTCACTGGATATTCACAGAACAGACAGAGATGAAACATGTAAAGAACCAAAGGAAACAACAGGAAAACCTATGACTGGTTGATGTCTCATGTTCTGGTTCATTATTGTGTCTCATGTGTGAGTGAGTGAGTCCTGATCTCTGCTCCGCACCACTGATCAAACAACACAATCCTTTGTCTCTTCCTCACAATGGCTTCTGAAATACATCAGTACCTGACGGAATTCACTCAGATAAAATCCTGATTTTGAAAGGTCCCTTTCATAAAAAGGTCAATATCTTCTGATTATGAGAAGGTCTCAGTGTCCTTGTAGAGAAGCAGAAATGCTTCAGAGAGGTTCTTAAAACCTTTATAGTGACATCACAGCCTTAAAAAAATAAATCACTCAATGCTGTAAGACATGTTTTTTATTCCAGTGCTTTGATTTTTTTATTGAATGAATCTGAATCCTGAAATGATAATAATCTGAGCTTTCAGGCTGACAGAAAAGGTAAACTGATGATTGTTGGTTTGTGGACTTTTGGTCTGGACAACATTTTTTTTTTTATTTTACGTTTAATCTTCAGTTTAAGATTAATCAATAGATAATCAGAATAGTCGTTGCAGTTACTCTTGAGACGCCATCATCTGGTGTCAGATAAAAGTAAAATGAAAGAGGAAAAATGCAAACGAGCAGTGATTACACTGAATGTCAGTATCATAAAAATAAAACATAAAATATAAAACTGTAGAATGTTCTAGCTGTAAATGTTAAATTTATTATTCCAGTCATCGTAAAAAAATATGCATTATTGATTTTTGTTCATCAGACCATGACCTGTTTTTTTTTAATATCTAGAATCAATCCTGATTTATTCCTGGACTTTTTTCCCCAAAAATAATTAGCCTCCTAGCATGGTTCATTAACTGTGTTTGTGTGTGTGTGTGTGTGTGTGTGTGTGTAAGAGAGAGAGAGAGAGAGAGAGAGAGAGAGAGATCCTAATTAAGTCGAGCAGAATTTGCATTTTTTTTCTGTGTGCATGTGTGTGTGTGTGTCTGCAAGATCATTATTAACTGTGGCAGGACTTCTGTGTGTGTGTATGTGTGTATATATTTGTATGTGTGCGTGTGCGTTTTTCCTGTGGACAAACAAAGATGCTGTTTCTGCATCTGCATATAACTAAAATAACAAAGCAAAAACAAATGAGGTTCGGTGAGAAGTAAAGTGTTAAAACAAGAGAAACAACTTGAGACAGAAGAAGTCATTATGTTTTTCACTCTTTATGTTATGATGATAGAAACACGTGTTATATGTGTGATACAGAACAAAAGCGAGAATAATCAACATAGATGATTAACCTGAACTTAAAAAAGAAATGTTCATATTGAAATTCTTCATGTGTCCTCATCATGGCCTTGAAGAAAGTTCTGGTCTTGTTACTGCTTCAAGCAGCAGATTCTTGATCAGTTGTATTCACTGTGGAAAAATCAGCTGATTCAAAACAGGATATTTCACCATGTGTTAGTGCAGCAGCTGGAGGAGACAATTCAATAGACAGTTTGCAGTTTAGTTTGCAGACGACAGTTAGAAAGGAAACCAACATTCAAAGAAGAAATGAGAATATATATTCTCACAGAAAGAAAGAAAAAGACAAGAAACAGAACTAAAAAGGGGACAAAGAGAATGAGTTCTTTGATAATTCCTGTGATTTTTGCTGTGGATTATGCCTGTTAAATAACAACCTGCTACTGGTGCTGAAAGTAGAAACTGAATAAATCTTATTAAGAATCTCTACCACAGGACTTTGTGTAATTCTCACCTTCCTTTGTTTGATAAGACCCAATTAGAGATGGGCCCCAACTACACAAATCTATCTATGTATATGTATATGTACATATTATCTATTCAATTGACCTCTGAACCAAACCAACACGGCACTTATCTGGAGATTCTTATATTCAGGATAAACAAATGGAGAGATTTGAAAATATCAGATTGAGTAATGTAGTGACTTCAATCCAGATTGTTTTCAGATTGATGATGTCAGTGTGCAGTCTGTTCAAAGCAGTGGCGGACATGTCTCAGGTTATGTCTGTGCTGTTGATACTTTTGTTATCATTTGCAGCTTTACAGCAGAACCATAGAATTTGGACATTTTCTTCTTAAAACTCACTCAAATCCATTAATCATTAGTATGTCAAAGTGAAAACAACTCGACTGGTTGATTCTCAGAGAATGAAGGAAAAATTCTGCTTTTCTTTACTTTTTACATGTTCACATTACAGTCTGCGTTTACATTGCAACCTTGAAAAGCTTATTTGAGCTTGTTTTTTTAATACATATATAGTAAAAAAAATGTGGTTTTGGGTCCAGGTTATTGCATTTTTGGATCCAGTTTAGTGTGTTTTGGGGTCCAGTTTAGTGTGTTTTTGTGTCTTGTAAATCCTGGTACAGTTTGTCAAAGTAGAAACAGCTTCACTAGTTCAGTGTGTCTGCTGAAGCTCGGATCCACATCAACAAGAGATAAAATATATAATCTAATAGGATGTAATCAAGTTCTTTAGAATTTCAGGATGAAAGCTGATCTAATCCTCACCTGTATGTTAAAGCAGCTTTGACAAACACTAGTTCCGACAAACGTAGGCTCACCTGTCCAATCACATTACAGCTGCAGCTGATGATCGTCCAATCACATTAAACCATGACTGACTAATATTTGTGCAGGAAGTCGTCAGGATCTGAATCCTGTCAGCACACGTTAGTCTGTGTGTGCGTGTGTATGTGTGCTGTCTTCAGCTGAGAGCGCTTGATTTAATCAACAGGACACATCAGGTGGGACGGAGTTAATCACACTGACCTCAGCCTGTCAAAGTTATCGATCTTCAGCTGTGGTGCAGTTGTTTTGAGTTTATCATGCTAATGAGGTTCTGAGGAGAGAGAGACGATAATGATCATGATGATGATGATGAAGATGAAGATGATAAAGAAGATGATGACGAAGATGATAGTGATGGTGAATGTGATGGTGATGATGGTGGTCATGGTTATGATGGTGACTGTGATGATGGGATCACTGTGATGATCAAGATGATGATGATGGTGGTGATGGTGATGATGATAATGATGATGATGATGATGATGGTGGTGGTGGTGATGATGATGAATATTGTGATAATAGTGATGATGGTGATAGTGATGGTGGTGGCAATGGTGGTGATGATGATGATGACAATGATGATGGAGACTGAGATGATAATGATGATGATGGTGATGGTGGCAATGCTGATCACCATGATGGTGATGGTGATAATGATACTGATGAAGATAACAATGACATTGCAATAAGTGTGGTGATAGTGATGGAGGTGATAATGGTAATGGTGGTGTTGGTGAAGGTGATGATAATGATGATGATATTGAGGACAACAAACTAACTGTATTGGAGGCTGTTATAGGTGAAAGTAGCAGCATATTGACTGATCAGAGTCCTGTTGCAGCGCAAAAGCAGAAAAAAACTGCAACACTTCACTTTCAGGAGGAAACGGACTCAGAACATTAATCTGATGATAACGCAGAAGCTGAAGTGTGACTCTCGGAAGGCTGAGGATAAATCACTGAAGAGGATCATTGGAAATGTCAGTTCAACAGAAGACATTTATTCACTAACAGCTCAGCTCTAGGAATCACTGCTGTAGAGTCGAGTGAGGAAACAACTATGTTGAGTCTTAGAGTCTGAGACTCCATGACATATGTTGAGTGTTTCCATAGAGTTTCTGCCATGTAAGGATTGTTTCCTTTTGAAGCAGTGACATGGTGTTATGTTCATGTTCGATTTTGTATCTAAGCTCAAAAATCAATGAGATTCAGTTTTAAATATTTGATCCACACACTGGAAACATCTGTTTTCAGGCACTGATGGAATTTGTTCATTAGTCTACTCAGTGACCTGAAAAAGGCTTTATAATGAATATGAGGCATAATGTTTTTGGTCCTTGAACGACAGGGATATTTTGGACCGAGGTGGCTTCATTCCTGACCTGCAGCAGACAGATGAGCTGATTGGCTGACAGGGAGGGGGCAGAGCTAAGCTTTTCATTATAGATGAAATCAGCAGATATGCTCAGCTGGTTTAACATTGGACAGCCTGGAAAATACATCTGTTACAGAATGAAGCAGAAAATGATTAAGATCTGGTTTCTAGTTGAATTTTTACTAAACTTCTATTCAAGATTCGTTCTCAGATTTTATAAATTAAGCCCTGGATTGAAGTAAACAGTTTTTTATTGAAGTTAAGGTTCAGAGCTATGAGAAACAGTGTTATGGCTTCACATCTGGAATCCAAAGCTGCTGATGAGCTCTAGATATGATCTTCATGGTTTTTTGTAAAGATGTGTTGATAAATTAAGGAGCTGCCTTCTACTCAAACTATAGAGCCATGACAGGAACATACTAGTTTCTAACAGATCAGGTCTCAGTTAGACCAAGTCTCAGTCAGAGCCTCAGTGTGAGTCCCAGTTGGCTCCTACTGCTGGTTCCTGCTGGCTCCAAACAACAAATCAAACACCTGACGTGACAGATCAAAGATGATTAGTGAGGCCTCTAAGCCTCTGGATCCAGGAGGAGAATCAGATACATGTTCTGTATCAGGACCAGAGCTGCAGATCCAAAAACTGAACAGACTCACAGCAACTTTACAGCAGTGGAAACAGTGATGCAGTTTGTTAGGTTTATATGTCTTTTCAGGAAATTGTACTTTCACCAAAGTAGTTCCATCCACTTTGGTGTGAAAGATCAGGAAACTGGTTTCAGGTCATCTGCAGTGACTTTGTTGGTATATGATGGTTTATTTCTTTTATTGTGTTGTTTCATCAGAAAGTTCAAGGCATGATGTCACGTCCTGTAATTTAATTATTGATGAAACATTTTTAATATCATAATTTTCCTGAAATGTGTGTGGGGGGGTGTTGTGCATTAAACAACAACAAACAGATAGATATTTCTTATACAAGCAAAATTATCTTTTATTTGAGGATTGGATTAAATGATAAATAAATAAATCTCATTCAGTTTTAAAGTTAAGAACAAAATCCGTTTGTCTTCAGACTCTTTGCAGACTTTTGAATTTTCAATGAACTGTATTCAAATCACTGTGCTGTAAAATATTTGGGGGATGGAATGTTTGAGTACATGAAATAAACATGAGGAGGTTTTGCATTATCTCAACTAAAAACTGATGTATCAGCTTTATTGAATTGAGTCTGAGATGTGAGTCGACAGCAGGAGGCTCAGAAATATCCAGCTGCAGAAATATCCAGCAGCAGATATAGACACTAATAATGTGATAAACAGAGAAACCAGCAATAAACAGAGCGTGTCAGACATTCATAAAGGGAACATTACAATCCTGCACCAAAGCAACAACTGGACTCATATTAGTTCAGCTGCTGTTATATAAAGTTAAACTAAGTTAAACTGTGACAGTAGTGACAGAAATGTATAAAGTCCCCAGAGAATCCATGTTCCCGTAGCATGGCTGCTGAGCTTCGTGAATCAGATCAAAACTTTGTGTAGGAGAGGTTGAGTCTGATCTCACCTCAGATTATTCACTAACACTTGAGGACAAGATTTTCATTCCCAGGACAGAAACGTGTCTCTGACAGTTGTTGACAGTGTCTCCACATGTAAAGACAGAAGCCTGCTGACTGGTTTTATTTAAATATGAATGTTTGTAGTTTCTCATGTTTGCTGTGGCTGTGTTACTGTCTGATTCCTCAAAGCAGGAAAATTCTGTTTTTACCAATGAAGACAACAATGTTCTAGCCTGTGGACGAGGACATGAGGACATGTTGTTCCCTGCTGCACAGACCCAACTTCCAAAACAACAAAAGTCTTGTGCTCTGTGTGTAGTGCATGCTGGGATATGTGGCTTCCAGCTGCCTGTGGTTGTTGCAGCATAAAGCAGGTGAAAAATATGAAGAGAGGTTTTAACTGACAAAAAACAGATCTATGGTCAGTGTCTCCATCCAAATTGCTGCATCAAATGTTCCTATAATCAGCCGAGTTATAGTATAGAGTTTATATAGACTATCAAGTTTATAGTGTGAGTGCATGGGCGCAGATAGCATGGGGGAGAGCACTTGTAAATCGGAATCGGAAAGTCAGAGAAGCACTGAAATCTAGCATCTATACAAGTACAAACGTTGGGGTTTTCCTTTCAGTCCATTAATATCCTTTCTCTTTTATTCTGTATTCAATGATATCCCAGTTTTTAAGCTGGGAAGCACTCAGTTCTGATGTTATGTTGTTCAGAACTTCTGACATCCAATAATGCATCATCTCGACCCATGTGTGGTCCTATGAGGAGCTGGTTCTTTTGCCTGTGCCTGATTCAAAACTGATTCAAATGGCTGAATGATTCATTCAAAGAGTAAGTGGTGATTTATCTATTGAGCCAGAGAAAGAAACAAAAAAATCAGTGTTTTTTTTTTTTCTTTCAACAACCAAAACATATAAATATCCATTGCCTGTTGCCTTTCCTCGATGTGTCAAAACTTCTTTTAAGTAGCTAGTCTGAAATTATTGTAGTGGCATTTGGGCTTCGGGTAGGCTAAATGTAAAATACTAGCATTCAAGGCTGTAGGTGAATATCTATAATGTTTTATATAATGTTGCGCGTGTGTGTGCATGTGTGTGGCAGCAGTAACTGCAATATATATCTATAGCTTCAAGAGAGTCTCATCCATACATGTCTAAACAAAGCAGGCCTTGTAACACTTCGATTTAATCTTTTTTTTTTTCCAAATGTTTTTATTGGTGTTTTAAGGCTTATAAGTTTAAACATACATACAAATAAACAATGAAATAACTGATGAAAAGACAGAAAAGAAAAGAAAAATAAATCAGTGTTTTACAGGTGAGTTACAGGTTAGTGAAGCTGATCACTGCCACACATCTTGCAGATACAAAACTACAAAATACACAAAAGTGAAATAATTACAAATATATATATATATATATATTTACATCACATCACCATATGGTACTGAAGAATGTTTCACCACTTTTCAGTTAGTCTTTTTGTTAGTGAAGCTAATCACTGCCACATCAGTCACACGTTTTATAGTTGGGGACATTTGCAGACGGAAGAGGAGGAGTGAACCACTAGTCTGTGTGACATCACACCCACAGCAGCAGTTCACCAACAGTGTAATTACCCCATCTTCATCCTTTAGACATTTATCTGTGTGGAGGAAGATAAACATCAGGCAGGTTCATGTTGGAGCAGAAATTCTGATTCACGTCACTTCAGGCAACGCTGGTCAGTCTGAGATCAACTGACACACAGGAGCCAGAAAAAAGGGTCTGAGTCTTTCATCGTTAGACACACAGACACACTCTCACACACACACACACACACACACACACACACACACACACACACACACACACACACACACACACACACACACACACACACACACACAACCACACACACACATACATTCTCATACAAACCCACTAGACACAGACTCGAAAAAAAGACGGAAAAAAAAACTAGGGCATCTAACATCCCGAAGGCTTTGAGCTACATTTTTTTGCATAATCAGGGGAGAAAGAGAGAGAGACAGAGAGAGAGGGGGGGGGACAGAGAGAGATGGAGAAAGAAAAAGAATGAGGGAAAGGGAGAGGTGAGTGATGGAAAGAATTTTGTAATTAAATGATTGCATAAAGTAAAGAGGAGAAGATATTGAAACAGCACTAGACTGAGAACATACCTGATTAAAATCTATTACAGTGACATGATTTTATTCTTCTTTATGCTTCTGTTAAAATACACACACACACACGCTCACGCACAGACACTCACAGTTCAGCTGGTGTCAACAGGAGGGGGATAGAGTAAGATGGGGGTAGAGGGGGTGGGGCAGACAGAAGTTCTTCCTCCTCCTCTTCCTCCTTCGCTCTTCATGAGCAGAGAATTTCTCATCCAGTCTGGGACCTGAAAGGAGGAAAATGCTTTTTCTTCAGGCGATTTTAAAGAGGAGGCTGCTGCTGCAGAAAGGTACAAACACACTGAATGTTACTCCACTATCTGCTGGACTCATGTGTTCACTCACTCATTTACTCACTCTCTCACTCACTCATTTACTCAGTAACTCACTCATGTATTCAATCATTCACTCATTCATTCAATCATTATTTGCTCACTTGTTAATTCACTTATGTTTTCACTAATTTTCTAATTCGCTTGTTTAGCCATTTATTCGCTCATATAGTCATCATCTATTTCCTGTCTCACTCATCATAGTAACTTGAATCTTATTGTTGCAGTTTCTGTTTCTTTGTTCGCCTGCTGTCATTGATCATTGATTTGATCGTGGATTTGCTCCTCTAGGTGCTGTATTGCTTATTATATGAATAACTGGTGTTTTTTTCGCTTCATGTTGACACAACTGATGTTTGGTCCAGCTCTGTTCGACCTTTTTACATCTGTGTGTTGCAATGATTCTGTTCACCTGCAGAAATCTGCTGCAGCTCCTACAACACGCTTATACAACATACCGTTTTATTAATGAACTAGAAACAACTCTGATTAATGAGTTATATTTTGATTAATATTGAGTTTATTAATCATACTCATGTCTTATTTACTTTCATAGAATATAGACAAAAACGATTTAATGTCATGTCTTGCTGTATGTACTTTTATTATAACAATAAACCTCCTAGTAGTGCTATGATATTTCTGCTGCAATTCACTTCACAATTCACGTCTGGAGGAGCTGCAGGATAAAAAAAAATACATAAATATAAATTAAATGTAAAAATAAAAGGCTCAATTAATGAAAATGTGCAGATTCATTTGAAAATAAACATTAACAGAAATAAATAAAAAAATAAAGAATTTGTCAAATAAAAACATTTATTTTTGTTTCTATTTCTCATTTTTCATTTTCAAATTATACATTAATATAACATGTATTTGTTAATTGAGGCTTTTATCTCTTAATTTGTGACTTTAATCATTAATTTATATTTAATTATAACATTTCCAGTCCATATAACAGGGACTAACTGTTCTTTCAAAATATGCTCCTGCTTCTTTGCAAAAAGGTATTACTGATCTCTTTGATTAATAGTGAGTTATAGCATTAATTAAATACTTCAATAGTAAATTAGTCTGAATCTGTACTTTCAAAAGTTACTTGATTACTTAACAAGACATGATCCTCTGTGATTTGGTCTTTGTGTCATTGATTTTATTCTTGTCAGGTTCTGGGACATTACCATAACCTTTAATAGCTTTTAATAGTTGAAATTGATGGTTTATTATCAGCCGCTTTAGCCTTTAATTTGTTGCTAGTTTGCCTTCATGCAACTGCTGCAGCTGCTAGATTTTGTGGAGCAGAAATGTTCAGTCGCAGTTTTTCCCTCCTGCTCATTTATTTATGAAGTTGGGATCAGTTGCTTTGAAGTTGAAGCCTGGAGACGCAGAGAAAGAAGCAAATGGGGACTAAAATGCAGACCACTGTATTACGACATTATTCGCTAACTATTCTGATAATCAATTAATTTATTAGAGTCATTTTTAAGAAGAAAATGTCTCAAAGCTGATTATTTTATGGTTCCTTCAGTCTTCTATAATAGTAAACTGATGATTTTGGGGGGTTTTGGACTGCTGGTCTGGACAAAAAAGGCATTTTTAGGATGAATCTTAAGCTTTGGGAAACAGTAATAGATATTTTACACCATTTTATGAACTAAACAAATAATTGATTAATCATTTCAATAATCAATAGATTAATCAACTATAAGAATAGTCATTAGTTGCAGCTCTACATTTGTCTATATTCTATGAAATTGTCTCCTTTCTTTTGTAAATTTAAAATACTCTCACATGTATTTAGTTATTAAAACAAGTATTATAAGACAGTACATTAATACATTCTGTATAATCAGGAATTTTACTGTGAACTCTGTGTTGCTGATCTTCAGTATTTCTGATGTGTGTTAGATCAGTGTGATGATGAATGTATGAAGATCTGATCCTCAGTTTCAACATGACAACATGACATCACTGAAAAGGTCAAATTAACAAATGAAATGGGAAAAATCAAATTCCTTAATCCTCAATCCTTAATCAAATTAATCTATGCTGGAGAATGGAAATTAAATATATCAGTCAAGTTGTTAGATTGTAAAATAAGTGGAAAACAATTAACTATCTTCACAAAAGTTTCTTGTTAGTCTTTTTTCAGTATTTTTTTCTAAACATGTTTAAAATAATTGATGATTTTATTCCTGCATTCCATATTAAAAAGTTGGATGTTAATAGGTTTTTATTATAAGAATGATACATTCTGTCACGTTTCAGTCCGTTTTCACAAACTGAGCCTTAAAAGCAACTGTCAGGACTTCTGTGAAGTTGTGATGTCACAACTATGAACTCACTACCCACCTCCATTCATGGCCATTCCAATCAGCCAATCAGAGGAAAGGCTCCTGAATTTTAATTACACAGACAAAGCGGCAGAGAGCAGTTGTTAAACTATTTTCAGATGATTTGCTTCTTAAAACAGAAATATATCTTGTTCATGACATCAAAAATATTAATAAAACAGAGAAAGTGAAGGTACGGGTGCTTTAAAATGATAAAAGTACTGACTGTAAAAAATGAATAGAAACTATATGTAGATAATCACTAGTTATTACTGTTAGCAAGGAAAAGTGTTATATATAAAAAAGCTCCTGAGTCTAGAGGGCATTTCAACAAACACACTGTATATGTCACTGTTGATATGATCCCCATCCAGGGGTCAGAGGTCATGGTCTTGTTCTGTGGGCTATTTGCTGCTGATACCAAAGCTCAAAGCTATTTTCTCTTCTGTCTGAGACTCCTTAGTCATTAAACGCTGGTTTGTAGAACAGAAGGTTTGTTTTTTTTGCAGCTTTTATTGAGTTAAAGCTAAATGTATTCATTTTATTAAACAGATACATATGTATAGATGCATCTCAAATAATTTAAATATCGTGAAAGAATTATTTATATTTTTTGTCAATCAGTTCAGAAAGTGAAACTCATTTAAACTCAATTAAGGAATAAAGGCTTGATTTTATATGTAATAAATCTATATCTATATCTAATCTAATATATGAGTTTCACGTTCAGAAATGATTTACAAAAATATTGAACCTTTTCACAATATTCTAATTATTATCTAAATTATATATGTGAATAAGTATATTTTTAAGTGGAGGAAGCTTCTCCATCTCAGAGGGTCTGCTGTTCTTTAAACACGTGACAATAATTATATATTCAACAACCAGTTAGTTATCAATCATTTAGGATTTTGTTACACGGTTTAGAACCAAAAGGTCAGAAATGAAGGACTTAAATATAAAAGTATTGATTCTATATATTAGCAGGTAAATGTACTTAGACTGTTAAAGTAAAAGTTGTTTGTGACTGACTGATTGATAATTTATTTGATATGAGTCTGTTACAGCTGCTGTAGGCAGAGCAAACAACAAATCTGTGATGATAACTTTTCAGCTTTTGTTTTTTTATTAAATAATGTAGAGTTTTACCTTTTATATGAAATTCTAAGGAAAGAAACACGTTTGATAGAAGGGAAAACACAAAGCAGCAGGGAAATGCTGACACTTTTCTGATGTTTCTCCACAGATGTTAAATGCCATTGTTTCATATGTCAAACATCAGTTAACAGTGGTGTTGAACAGACTCTGCTGCAACTTTTCCAACTACAGACATGAAACAAAGCACTGATCCATGCACCCAACTCTCTTCCTGCTGCTGAGAGAAGAGGAACTGAAGAGGAACGTCGACTGAACCATGTCACCACGACTGAAACATTGATATTCAACATATCTGCAGAAACATAAACTGTCAGCATTTCCCTCGGAGATTGAGAAAATACCTCATAGACATCTGAAACATAACAAACAGACAAATACAGTTTTTGTAAAGACACACTAAACAGTTTTTAAGTGTTGATTTTTAGAGTAATATAAAATATCTGCTGCTGTAAATGATAAATGTAGAGGAGGAAAATATTTAGCTCTGAGCTGCAGTGGAGTGAAGCAAAAACACATCAGTATCACAGGAAACTACTCAAGTACCTCAAAATTATACTTCAGTACAGTAATAGATTCATTAATCTCCTTTGTTTTTAAGGAGCAGACTGTGGCTGAGGGTAAATTATTCTGACAGAAGAAGCTGATTGTCGTCTGAAACTCAGTGTAACCTGAGCTGATCTGACTAATATGACTCTTATTATTCATATCTCCTCCTTTTCTCCCTGGAAATAAACTGTGAGTGTTTTAAAGTCACTTTCCTCCCCCTCTGCACGTCATTTCAGCGTTTGCTCAGTGTCCATCTTCATCAGTTCCTCCTCATCTGTCTCTGATCTGTCACATGACATGTTTATTCCTCCTCTCTGTGGTTTTTGCTGCATTATTCTCTTCAGCACCAAAAACGTGGCTGCAGCAGAATCCGATCAGTAAAATTATCAGTTCATTGATGCAGCTGCATGTGTTGGTGAAATGTTTCACCTTCATGTATTTCTGAATATTTCTTTTTCTCATTTTTTTTTACCTTTCTTTCCATTACTCATCCTTCCTAATGATCCCTCTTTCTTCCTGTCTGCCCCGTTTCCTCCCTCCATCTCTCCCTCCGTCACTCCTCAGCAGCACAGATGTGTTTTCTTTGATTGTGTCACCAGAGATTAATTAGCACTTCATTAGGAGGCTTATTTATACCTCCAGCTGAGAGAGAGAGAGGGAGGGAGAGAGAGAAATGATAGACTGAGGCACAAATGAACTCGGGGAAAAGATGAAGGTGATGAGATGTGCTGAGAGATGGGAAAGAGGGGAGATGAAGGGAGGGAAGAGGAGAGATGAGACAGGTTCGATATGAAAGAAGAGACGGGGCGAGAAAGACAAGCGCAGAGATGGAAAGAGTCAACAGAGACTGGAGAGAAAACAGAGAGAAAAGACAAAGGGAAAAAAATAGAAGATATGATAGACGGCAACAACAAGTCCTCAAACTAAACAAAAAATAGGTCACTGCTTCCAAAACCACACAGCAGCATATCTGATTTTATTTTCTGCAGTAGATGTGACCAAACTTTATAAAAAAACGTGTCTATATTCACTTTATTTTACTTATCACAGTTTGCTTGGAATCAATTATTTTCACACACCCAGAACTAATTTTGAAGTTTTTCAATCTGCACCATGAGGGTTTGATTTAGTCAAAAACTATCATTGAAGCTTATTTTAGTGATTTAATTTTGTATAAAATGGTTGATCACTGTTTCCTGAAGTTGAAAATTCAACCTAAATTGTTTTCTTCCAGACCAACAGTCCACAACCCAAAGATCATCAGTTTTCTTGAATCAAGATTAAAGAAACTAGAAAATAATCAGGTTTTCAGAAGCTGGGACCAGATAATTTGGACATCTTCTTCTTAAAATGATTGAAATCCATTATCAAAATAATTGTTGATTAACATAGTAGTTGGAAACTAAAGGATTAATCAAAAAACCTCAGCTAAGAGAAGAAGAGAAAAGGTGAAGAGAGATGAATGAATAAAAACAGAGTTTCATTTCCTGTCACCTCACAAAGATAAAAACAAAGATGATGTTGAGAGTGAATCAGCTGAAGAAAAGCAGCCACAGTGGTGAAGAAGAGAATCAGATTAACAGCAGTGAGGAAGAGAAGTGTTGAGAGATGTTAGACAGTGTAACATGATGTTCAGCTATTAGTGAACAACACATTAAAACCTATTAATCTCATACTCAGTGAAAACCCAATATTTCTGCTTCCTGCAGGCCTAAACCGCTCCGACACTTTAAATCCTCCGACGCTTTAAGACTTCAGACAAAACCTGCAAACACATGAAGAAGCTGCTTGTTATTCATTATTCATTTGTTGGTGAAGAAAATGTTGGAGCATCAGCAGAATGTGGAGCGTGAGGAAGAGGAGGAGTAGGAAGAGGTACAAGTGTGACCTGTTTTCTCTGCTCAGTTTTTTGTGTGAGGTTTGTGTCAGGTCGTCAGCTCCTCTTTCTTGGCTTCATCAATCAGTAAAAGCTGCTGTAGCTTCATTTTGCAGATTAACTCACATTTTTCACAGCTTCATGCTGCTTCATTTCATTTCCTTTATATTTTATGACAGTGACAGTCTCATCTCATTATCCAGTAACTATGTTCACAGTGGTTTGCTTGAATCCAACATGAATCTGCCTCATTAATCACTGGACATGTCGAGGCCTGATAGATGCAGGTCTGAGCCTAGTTTATACTCCTGCGTACGTACCTATACACCACCGACATGACGCAGGCATGAAACATTTGAAGTTCTGTGTTAGGGGAACACGTTGCTCTGTTGTATTTTTGCTTCCTCTTCACAGTAAACAGGGGGAAACAGGGGACATGACCCCCCCCTTCCACAAACTTGCACACACCCCCCCATTAAAAGTCTTTGTGAACATAAATCATTTAGAATATTAAATAAACACACAACACAAACACTGCTGGCAAATGTAAAAGAATGCGTTTCTTAATTGTTGAAAAAATTATTTGCCTAGTGTATAAATAAAAATATGGAACACTACCATACCTATTATTACTTTCGATAACATTGTTTAAAACATGTTTGAGCATGTCGAGGGCTTAAACTGCAAGACGAGACACAAAGGAGAAAGAAGATAGGGCCTGATTATTATAGTAGTATAATCTTTTATTCATAGTATTTTTTTAAATGTCCCCTCCAGAAATTATTCTCTGAAAATGTAACACTTATCTCTCCCCCATCAATCAAATAGGATTTTCACCCCTGGCCAGACCAAAAAAAAAAGTCCCCCATGTACTACTGGACTTTCTATCACAGTTCGTGGTGAGACCCCTGAACGGACACAGAGACAGAGGAAGATCGGTGGTAAAAAATAAAGTCGTTGTATTTGCCACGGATTAAAGTGAGGGAAAGACAGGAAGATGGATTATGAGACTGGGTCCGTGGCCGATGTGCAGAGCAGAAGAGAAGGAGCCGGAGTACCGGGTCGGTAGAGGCAGGACAGCAGCCGGTGTAGCAGGCGAGAGGAAAAGCTAGACTACTCGGAGGCGGCAAAAAAAAAAACATCGTGAAAGGTTCAGAAAACAAGGTGCGTCGCATGTTACCGGTAAGTGGCATGGAACATTCTAGCGATGAGTGGGTGGAAGGCGAGCCGGGGTTTCAATACTGCAGCTGATGAGGTGATTGAGGACAGGTGTGCAGGTACTCCACCACTGCGCCCCGCCCCTAACTGAAAAAGAACACAGGGAAGGGAGGGGCACACACAAGGAACCCTAAAACGCCTTCATACCAAGCGCGTGTTTGGAGCTCATCGATATCAAAGAGCAAACGCTTTAATTGCAATTATTGAAGCGCAGACGACAGATATGCAAAGGTGTCATGTAGGAGAATCACACCTGAGCTGCACCAATCACAGCCTTTGCGGTTCGCATCATTGCAACACTTAGTTAAGAAGCGTAGGAGTTTTTGGGGTGCACGCCAGCCTTTGTCGTAGAGGTTTGCATACATGGCGACGTATGCAGAAGTATAAACTAGGCTTGACACGTTTCAGCCTCTGAAACACATTGATTTTTATATTGATCACTATAAAAGTCTTAGTGTGAAGAGAAGCTGCCTACAATGCGAAAAATGAAATATCAACAGTTGAAAATGTCTTCTTTTTTGGTACAATTAGTCCAATATTTATCAAAATTATTTAGAATAATCTGATTCCATCAGCAGATCATTCATCTTACTTCAAGTTTGTTTTTTCTTTATTGTGGTAAGAAACAAAAAGGAGATAAATTGAATTTTTATTTCATAATGTTGATGTCTCACAATTCATATTTTTAATCTTTTTTTTTTACTTTTTATCTCATGATTTTGACTTTTTAGATTTTAGATTGAATCTGATCCAAGTCAGTTTGATACTGAATATATATTTGGAGAATATAGTGAAGTTGCAGTAGAGGAGGTGTTTTTTTGTTTTTTTGTCTCTGAACAGCTGAGACCTGAGGACAGAACACACAAAAAAATCAATTATCATTTAGTTTCTGTTCAGCAGGAATCAAACTGCATAAATTATAAAACACTGATGATAACATTCTCACAGCAGATGATGACACATTACACCGTTTTATAAACTAAATAACCAATCAATTAATTCTTTCAATAATCAATAGATTAATATATATCATACAAGTTGTTAGGTTCAGCTCTGTCTGACATCTTAAAAAAGACCCAGGGAAAACAATAGTTTTTGTTGATTAAAGTTGATCAGAGAATTGATATCTTCAATGTTTCTGAACATATGAAGTAAGTCAGCAGATTCTGTTTTTTTCAGTTGTTCACACACAGGGATGATTATCTGATTTTTGTAGAGACAGAACTAAAAAGGTCACGATTCAGTCCTATTTCAAGCTAATTTTTACCATGAACAGTTCAAACATTTTTCAGCTGTTTGTAGAATCAGTTCAGTATTGATGTATTGTTGAGTTCCAGAGTTTCACTTGTATTTCATGTCTTTCTTTTTGTCCTATTGATAAAGAGAGTTTGTGGGCATGCGGTTTTTACTTCTGCTTCTCTAGTGTTAGTTTCTGTAAATGTTTGTTGGCTTGATGTGTCCAAACAGAAGCAGAAAGACTGAGTCTGAATCTATCTGCTGAAGCTAAGCTTTTCTGAGGAAAAACATGGTTCAGGATTAATTCATGATGTTGTTGAAGAGTTGATGCTAAAGGAAATATTCACTCCAATTTACAAGTATTCATTTTGTATATGCACATGATTGATTTATATTTATCTCCAAAACATGATTAACTCTTAAAAAGTATTTCAATTCTGAAGAATTTTAAACCTATATGTCATTTTAAAAAGGAAGAAAAAGGTTATGAATGTTTATCAGCCGGAAGCTAAAAAGTGGGACTTTAGCGTTTAGTCCTTTTTTTAGGCCAAAAATGGTTGTTGAAGACATACAGGCTCCGCCATCTTCTCCCTCACTGGGATATTTTCTGTGGATTTGGGCAAAGTATGGGTCCATAGGGTAACCAGAAGGATTAAGCAATATGTAGGGTTAAATGTGGATTAGGAGTTAGGGTTAGTAAGTGCTTCTTCTTTTTCCAGCTTGTTGGTTTTCTTCAACGAAAATTAATTACTTCCAGTTTCAAATCTTGCATTCTGGACTTTTATCTTCAAACACTAGCTTCAGACACTAGCTGTGTTTCCAGCTCTTCTTCCTCTCTCCAGATAGACTTCTTGCTCCATTAGGATCTTCCTGTCCTTCTCTTCTTGGAGCTTGATCATTAACTGCTCCTGACTCAATTTATGAGAAGTTTTGACTCTTCATGTGAAAATTGAAGCTTCTGAAATTCTTTGTCCTGTAACAAATTTGTGTTTCTCTTCTGAAATCTGTAAGGTGTCTTCCTCTTTTTGGGGAGGTCAGTCATGAATTCATCCTGGGTCATTGGAAGCGTGGTTTCATATTTATTTTGACCATTTATCTCCAAGTTCACTGAACTTTCATCTGCAGTACTGTTATCGTCTGGAGGAATTTGTAGTAGTCAGCATCCGAGAAGCGAGGCATCTTGCTCCTTATTAGCTTTGGTTAGTGGAGCTCCTCACTCCCAGTCACAGGCTCGTGGTACTGATAGGCACAGACATGCAAACACTACACAGAAAGGATTGACTGTCCCATTTTAAAACAATTCCATGCTAAAATCACAACCAATGGACAATGTATGGCGAGTGAGAACTTTTTTTTAAAGAATTCATTAAAAATAAAGATCAAATTCTTGAGTACCTGAGTATCTTCTAATCAAAGATAATTGCACTGTTTCATGTCAATATATTTCTCCCATGTGTTGTTTTGTTGAATACCGACACACAAAAAATATATCTTATCTTGTTTTTCATGTTGAGATATATGTTTATGTACAATACAAAGATTGGGGTATGTGTGCTGGTGTGTTTCCGATTTGACAATAAAATCCAACAACATGATTTCTGATTATTGGTTATTTTTAATGAGGATAATAATAATAATAAGAGTTATTATTATAAATAATAATAATGTTAACAGTATTATTAGTGTTCTTGTTTTTAACTTTTAATGTAAAGTGACTTTGAGTTATTTCTTGTTTTAACCAACCTTTACTGTAAAATGTCTGAGTTTTAAAAAGCTATATATTAAAAAAAAAAACAAAAAAAAAAACAACATACACCGACAGTACAAGAGCGAACCGTACACTGAAAGGCTTCCCCTTAAAGTCAGTGGATTCGTTCAGAACTATTTCACAGGAAGCTGTTCACTAAATGGCTCAGACCTACGGGCAAGTGGTTCAGTGAACGGCTCGCACCCACTAAAATGGAAGCGGATCAGTGAACGGTTCGCACCCACTTGGAGGAAAGTAGTTCACTGAACGGTTCGCACCCACTTAGAGGAAAGTAGTTCACTGAACGGTTCGCACCCACTTGGAGGAAAGTAGTTCCGTGAACCGCTGCAAAGGTTTTGGAGGCCCTAAGCTCAGCTTGTAGGGAGGCCTGGCTGCTTACTGCACTGCTTGTTGATGGTTCATCATCTGGTTCATCTTCTTGCTGATGTGGTGGTCCGTCTATATATTTGAGCATTGACCCTATGAATATGATTTAAATGAAAAAATATCTCATTAGTAAAACCTGAATAAAAATACCCAAACCAAAAATATCACTTCGTTATATTATGTTCTATAGTAGCCTTTGTATTTCACAATGATAGGAGAATGAATTGTAAGAAAAGTGGCTCCAAACCTTTGTGCCAGTCGTGAACGATCCGAGTCTTTGAAGTTGAACGATCCGACTCTTTGAAGTGAGCGATAGGAGCCGGCTCCTCATTGGGAGCAACAGAGGAGCCAAACAAGCCGGCTCGTATTAGTGAGCTGAGCCAAAAGATCCAGCTCTCCAAATAGAGCCGGAATTCCCATCACTCGCTGTACCATTTACAAAGGATTTGCGGGGGTCTGAGTCTTTTTATTACGCAATAAATAACATTTAATTTTCCCGATTTCAGTGATGGTATACAAAACTCCTGGAGAACTAATTAATATTTTTGCTATTTATTACTGTAATAATTATTATCTTTTTTTTTTTCCCAATCTTAATTTTGGAGGCCCCCTTCACTAGTTGGGGCCCTACGCTGGCTGCGTAGTCTGCGTGTACGGAGCGGCGAGCCTGCGTGAACGGCTCGCACCCACTTAGAGGAAAGTAGTTCAGTGAACGGTTCGCACCCACTAACAGGAAAGTAGTTCCGCGAACGGCTCGCACCCACTTTGAGGAAAGTAGTTCAGTGAACGGTTCGCACCCACTAACAGGAAAGTAGTTCAGTGAACGGTTCGCACCCACTTAGAGGAAAGTAGTTCAGTGAACGGTTCGCACCCACTTGGAGGAAAGTAGTTCACTGAACGGTTCGCACCCACTTAGAGGAAAGTAGTTCACTGAACGGCTCACACCCACTTGGAGGAAAGTAGTTCAGTGAACGGTTCCCACCCACTAACAGGAAAGTAGTTCAGTGAACGGTTCGCACCCACTTAGAGGAAAGTAGTTCAGTGAACGGTTCGCACCCACTTGGAGGAAAGTAGTTCGCAGGGCCGCTGCTAAGGTTTTGGAGGCCCTAAGCTCAGCTTGTAGGGAGCGCCCCCGCCCACCGAACTCCTGGAAGCTCACGAAATTTACAGTTGAAAATAAATCTTATATAGACATGTAGATATCAAACAATTAACTTTTTATTATACAATAATAAACTGTATGTTAAATAATAAATCAGAGAGAGCAACAACACAATAACAAATAAATAAAACAACTGCATCTGAGGGAAGGCTTTCAGTTGTGGATGTCTCTTCTAAGGTGACTGTTGTTGTTTGTGGCTGTTTACTTGAACCTTCAGACACGTTGGATGGTTGCTGGCTGCTTATTGCACTGCTTGTTGATGGATCATCATCTGGTTCATCTTCTTGCTGATGTGGTGGTCCGTCTATGTATTTGAGCATTGACCCTATGAATATGATTTAAATGAAAAAATATGATGAAAATTGCTCATTAAAGCCGTTTCAGAGCGTAGTAAGAAAAGTGGCTCCGAAGCTTTGTGCCGGTCGTGAACGATCCGACTCTTTGAAGTGAACGATAGGAGCTCATCGTTGGGAGCAACAGAGGAGCCGAACAAGCTGGCTCGTATTAGTGAGCTGAGCACATCACTCACTGTACCATTTCCAAACGACTTGCGGGGGTCTGAGTCTTTTTATTACGCAATAAATAACATTTAATTTTCCCGATTTCAGTGATGGTATACAAAACTCCCGGAGAACTAATTAATATTTTTGCTATTTATTAGTGTAGTAATTATTATCTTTTTTTCCCAATCTTAATTTTGGAGGCCCCCTTCACTAGTTGGGGCCCTACGCTGGCTGCGTAGTCTGCGTGTACGGAGCGGCGGGCCTGAGTGAACGGCTCGCACCCACTTAGAGGAAAGTAGTTCACTGAACGGTTCGCACCCACTTGGAGGAAAGTAGTTCACTGAACGGTTCGCACCCACTTGGAGGAAAGTAGTTCCGTGAACGGCTCGTACCCACACGGTTCGCATAACACATTATGACAGTGGCCATTATAATAATATTAATATCAGTCAGCTGACTGAGTCATGTGACATCACTTCCTCAGATTTTACTCATCTTTTCTCTCCCATCTCCTCTTTTCTCCATCTTTACCTTTTTTCTTATTTCTCTTTCTGTCTGTCTGTGTATTCCTCTTCTCACTTGTCTGTCTCGTGTTTTATCTCAAAGTGAATCTGTTTACTCCTGATATCCTGTCAGAACCAGGAGACTCAGAGATTAATCAAAGTGAGTGAATAGGGGTGCATTAAAGTGAGAAACAGATAACATTAAAACAAGAAGTTTCTCTATGTTTATCTGCTCCTCAAGATCAATATCTATCTATAACACAGAGAAGAATAAACTTTTTCTTCGTTTATCAATATAAACACAAACAACCTACAAGATAAAACATCACATCAACAGAACAAAGATCATTTATACAAAATCAGTGCAAATATAGTGTATTAAATTGACTTGAAATGCTTTTATATTTTATAGTGTAACACTGCCCTCTATGGCATGTTCATGAAATTCATTTTAATGCAAAATTATTAAATGCATTTGTATCCTGTTCTTCTAATTACATATATAGCACTATTTGTTTACACATATTTCATACAATTATCACTTGACTGTCCAAGGTTTGTAGGATTTACTGCTTGTTGTACCTGTAGCTGCAATATTAACCCTTCATTTAGGTGTCATTGTACTACGAAGTAGTTCAGCATGAACTAATATATGAACTACTTTGTAATTCACATGTAGTTCAAATAAGCATTCATATAAAATTCATATGTAGTTCATAATTGTTCATATCTGTGAGCATATGTAGTTCATAAGTATTTCCAATTGACCAGACCTGTAAAATGAAATGAGCCTATTCTACTGTTATATTAACATATGGCCCTGTCATCCTTCTGTACATTTTTTGTTTGCAAAGCTATTTTTTTATTTTAAAAAAAATGCAGCAATGGACAGAAGAAAATTTAACAGCAGCAGCAGCAACTTTTCCATTTGTACTTGGGTAATTTGTTTTATTTATTGTACATTTAGTTTATTATTGATATAAACTGCTGTTCTTATTAGAGTTATTTTATATAGTAGTTTGTGTTGATTGATTAATGAAGCTTTTACGTTATTTCAACTACTGGGTTATGTTTTCTTTTATTTTTGTTTTTTTATTTTTTGTGTTTTTTTAATATTTAAATAACAATAATTTATATAGACACAGTACAGACCAAACGTTTGGACACACCTTCTCAATCAATGTGTTTTCTTTATTGTCATGACTATTTACATTGTGTATGGTGTTATGTACTTAACAAAAAAAAGGTGAAATAACTGAAAACTTGTTTTATGTTCTAGATTCTTCAAAATACCCACCTTTTGCTCGGATTAATGTTTTTCACACTCTTGGCATTTTCTTGATGAGCTTCAAGAGGTAGTCACTTGAAATGGTTTCCACTTCATAGGTGTGCCTTATCAGGGTTAATTAGTGTAATTTCTTGCTTTATCAATCAGACCAAAGGGTGGCTACTTTGAAGAAATTAGAATATAACATGTTTTCAGTTATTTCACCTTTTTTGTTAAGTACATATTATAGTTTTGATGCCTTCAGTGAGAATCTACAATGTAAATAGTAAATAGGAAGAGCCGCACTTCATTTTACAGATCTAATCAATTGTAAATACATATGAAAACAGCTATGAACTACATATGACCTATCAGGTGAGTCTCACTTCATTTTACAGGTCTGGTCATTTGTGAATACATATGAACTACATATGAATGCAATTATGAACTATATATGAACATATGAACTATATGTGAACTACATATGAACTACATATGTAATTTATAAGAGTGCTGATATGACCTGTAAGGACCTGTAAAATGAAGGGTTAGAGAATAATGTTTGAATTTCACCTTATTTGACTTTATTTCTACAAAACACATGGAGCTACTGATATATTCAGAGAATGGCGTGTGTGTGTGTGTGTGTGTGTGTGTGTGTGTGTGTGTGTGTGTGTGTGTGTGTGTGTGTGTGTGTGTGTGTGTGTGTTTCCTGCACAGAGCCACAGGAGGCATCATTTGCCACTTCAAAGTACTTACCCATAATCCTCGGAGTGTGGATTCATTTGCACTTGAAACCCACAGAAAGAGGAAGAGAGTGAGAGAGAGAAGGGAAGAGGAGAAAGAGGAGAGCAAACGAGACAGAAACGAGATGAGAAAAAATATGACCGCGCAAGATAAAGTGTGATCTGCCTGTGTGTGCGCGTGTGTGTGTTTGTGTGCGTGTGTGCTTTAGGTCTCTATAAGAGCTCATACATTTGTTCTGCCCATGTGTCTGTGTCTGTGTGATGAAGTGGCATTTGTGAGTGCACATAAGTGGGTCGGCAAAGTGTCTGCATGTGTGTGTGTTTGTGTGTGTGAGTGTGTGTGTGTATGTGTGTCTGTGAGAGTTTTCCTTAGGGCTTAGAGAAGAAGAAAAAAGATAGAGGAAGAGAGGCTGGAGAGACGAGAGGGAAAGAGGCAGAGGTGGAAGGAGGAGAAATTAAGCAGTCAGGGAAATGAGTCATGACACTCACACACACACATACACACACACACACACACACACACACACACACACACACACACATAAATACAGAAACTATCTCTGCAGCACCAGACTTAAGAGCAGTGACTTCAGAGTATTTTTTGTCTCAATAGACTAGTGACTTTAGATCTCTGTGTGTGTGTGTGTATGTGTGTGTGTATTTGTGTGTGTGTGTATTTGTGTGTGTGTGTGTGTGTGTGTGTGTGTGTTGTGTGTGTGTGTCAAGTCAGTTTAATTTGTACAGACCCAAATCACAGATTCACTTTCGTACAACAGCAACACAATATCCCCTGTCCTTTGACCCTCACATTGTACAAGCAAAAACTCCCTAAAAAAAACTTTAACTGGAAAAAAAAGGAAGAGACTTCAGGAAGACTAACAGAGGATGGTCCCTCTTCCGGGATGGATGGGCTGCAAAAGATGATGTGTACATAGTATGAAACAATATATTAAGAACAGGAAAAGAGTTGAGTAAGAGTAGAAATATTCATATTCATGGTGTATGTGGAAGATAAGGTGACAGGATGCACAGCACATTCTTCTTGATGAATGATACAGAACTATGAATTCCTTAAGATAGGATGGAGCCTGACCATTAAGAGCTTTGTTGGTGAGGAGGATTTTGAATTCTATTTGTGACTTTACAGGAAGCCAGTGCAGAGACACTGGTGAGATGTGATCCCTTCTTCTAGTGGCTGTTAGTATACACGCAGGAGCATCCTGAATCAGCTGGAGAGTCTTTCGAGACTTTAGAACAGCATGACAATAAATAATAATAATAATAAAGAATTGCAGTAATCTTGCCTTCAGTTTTGTCTTGAGTTCAGTATCAGAAAGTTGCAGGTCAGTCAGTATTTTATGTCCTTGACATGGTTGAAGTTTTGCTAGCTGGTTGGCTTCATTTGACTTAATTGACAGATACAGTTGTGCATCATCTGCGTAACAGTGGAAATTAATGGAGTGTTTCCTAATAATTTTGCCTAAAGGATGCATATAAAGGGTAAAAAGCATTGGTCCAAGCACAGAACCTTGCAGAACCCCATTCTAAGATTTGTACGGAGGGAATAAACAGTGTTAATATTAAAACAATTTGGAAATGATCTGAGAGATAAGACTTAAACTAGCTTAATGTAGTCGCTTTCATAATGAAACGATGCTCTAATCTCTGTAGTAAGATCTGATGATCGATGATGTCAAATGCAGCACTAAGGTCAAACAGAAATGGAGATAAATCCTTCAGCCTGATATTTTCTCTGCAGTAAAGCAGCATGTTCGAATGTCACAGGATCCACAGAATAAACATTTTTAATTTATTCACCTTCTATTGCCACAAAATTAAAAGAAGGTAATGATTCACATGATTATTATTCTCCAGGAGCAGAAATGAAGCTGCAGCTCACTTTATAATTTGCTTGTTTAACAGGCAAAGAACAAAAGATGAAGCAGTCTTTGCAGGTATTTTTAGATTTCAGCCTCAGAACTTGATTTCCTCCTCATGTCTGTGAGAAGTGATGACAAGAAGCTGCTTTTTCTGGATTTTACCACTCATCAACAAACTGGAGACAGAAGATGGAAAAAAGCTGGAAGGTTCAATTAATAATATTATTAATAATATAATAATAATAATATTAATATTTTAATTTAATTGATAACAGTATTGGTCCTCACAGGAAATTCATTCTTTACAGAGTGAAAAAAACAACAACTTTAGACTAAAACATAAGGTTTTACGCCCCAACAGATATTATACATTGAGATATGTGCACAGATCTATAATAAAATAACACTGATGTACAGGAATACAATTTGTATAATGCACATTAAGATTGATATGATGATGAATAAATGTTTGGGTCATAGAATCATTGACTGTGTGTCATCAACTGCTGATTTCAGTGACCAATGATGGATTTAGTTGTTTATATCAGAGTTGTAATGATTAATAATCAATTAATGGATGTGAGTCATTTTAAGATGAAAATTCTCTGGTTCCAGCTTCTCAAATCTCATTATTTTCTGGTTTCTTTAGTCTTCTATAATAGTAAACTGCTGATCTTAGGATTGTGGACTGTTGGACAATAAAATACATTTTAGGTTGAATCTCCATCTTTGGGAAACAGATCAACATTTTACATCATTTGATGAACCAAAAGACTAATCAATGAGTTGTTTCAATAATCAATAGATTATCAGAATAATGGTTAGTTGCAGCTCTGTTTCTGAGGATTGTTGGTGGATTTGTTTCTTAGTGACTTCACTACAGTCACGTTGTTCTGGAAACATCATGTATCACATATTAATTCCATGTGTCCCAAACAGAAACATCTGACCTGGAGCCTTATGATATGAAAATCAGATTAAACATTAAAACGTTTGCAGGTTTGCATGAGTCATTGCTCTGACTTTTTATTTGTAGCTCACTGAAACAGAGAAATGTGACTCAAAGCCTCTGCTGATGTAGAGATGAGGGATTGAGCTGTTTGGGATGAATGTGGGTCAGCGAAGCGCTGGGTGAGCGACCTCCACCATGAACTGACCGTCAGAGAGAGAGAGAGAGAGGGAGGAATAATGAGGTTATTAGTGTCTCTGTTGCAGACTGAAGCTGCAGAGATTCACGTGCCAGTAATTCACATATTTATCCACCGTGTGTGTGTGTGTGTGTGTGTGTGTGTGTGTGTGTGTGTGTGTGTGTGTGTGTGTGTGTGCTGAAAATATGTTTTTGGTACAATTAGTTTAATATGGCAGATCATTTTAGATCTTTTTTTTTCTTGATTTTGGTCAATTAAATATGGTTTTAGGAAAAACAGATTAAATTTAAAATATGAGATAAAAATTCAAACAATTATTATATACCTTGTTTTAAATATATATATATATATATATATATATATATATATATATATATATTTTATACTTTTTATCAGCAAGCAAACTTGAAGCAAACAAAAATCAGCCAATGGAATCACATAATTCTCCTCAGTATTGGAATGGAAACATGAATTAACCCCACAGGCTGCAGAGCTTCACTTACTCTTTAAATTACAGAAATACTATACAATACTGTAACATACTATACTGTAGTATACTATAATATGCTACACTATACTGTACCGATTGTAGTCATGACTTCTTTGTCCTGGGCGACACGGTGGCCCAGGGGTTAGCACTGTTGCCTCACAGCGAGAAGGTCATAGGTTCAAGACCTCCTTGGTCCTGGGTCTGGGTTTTTTCTGGCTTCCTCCCACAGTCCAAAAACATGGTGAGGTTAATTGGCGACTCTAAATTGCCTGTAGGTGTGAGTGAACGGTGTGTGTGCCCCACGATAGGTGGGCGACCATCTGGGGTGTATCCCTGCCTCTCTGTGCTGGGATGGGCTCCAGCTGACCCCTGCGACCCTAATGAGGAATAAGCAGGTATAGAAAATGACTGACTGACTTCTTTGTCCTGCTGTTAGAATCTGTCGTAACTATTGTGACATCAGAAGCTCTGGTGTCTTCTCTCTAACTGAAGTTCATGATGTGATGCATGAGTTGGATGCTGCTGTGGATCAGTGTCAGCAGAAGGAGAATCTGCAGTAGGAAAAGGGAGGAATGACTGGAACTATTCACTGCTCTGTTTTCATCTGTCTAATCCACACACACACATACACACACACTCACACACGCACACTTCATCTTTTACCTCACTCTCTCACACACTGAATCTCTGTTAAAATCAAATGTGCTTTATTTGTATGACCATGCTGTAAGTACATAATTAACTAAGGTTTTAAATGTCACTACAATGATTCAAAGTGTAACATAAGGTTCTGACCAATCAGAGCTTGAGAGCTGCTCTGATTGGTCAAAGCCTGACAGTGGCATGTGACAGAAACTGGTAGAGCGAGTAAACAATGAAATGTCTTACAAACGGCCAATATCATTATGAATTTATAGTAAAAAGTACCATAAATTACTGCTGAATCTGGCTACAAGCCCATTTTAACCAACAGTCCTGATTTAATGTAACTGGGGGTTTAAAGATGTCACCTATAATCTATCAAACTATAAAACAACAAAAAACAAGTTTCAAGTTTTACATGGGGAGCTTTATTCTGTGTTTTTCAACAGTAAATTTACAGTAAAAACGCTACACTTCATCCTTCAAATTAAGAGCTGTAAGCAGCTACAGTGAATTTAAGGAGGGTAAGTCCAGGAAAATTCATCACATGAATATTGATTAGATGTCTCCGTAACTGGTGAATCCATCAAACTCCAGAGTGATTAAACTGCCGCCTTCTCTTTGGTTTTGGTTGGAGAAGCGACAAGCACATTTCAGCTTCTCTGTACAAACATCACCACCCTCTAGTGGTTTGGTGGAGTAACTGCAGAGCAACATAAACAGCACGCACAAGGATATTAGATAAATATACTTGTAAATGTCTATGTAAGATAATTAATTGAATATGAAGATGGTGAAGCAAAGCACAGTTTCAGTGTGATGAGGTTAGTTATAAAATGCGTTCACACAGATTCAGTCTGATGTTTCCTGCAGGTTTTGCTTATTTCACCAAATCCAGGAACTGAGGGGTGAAATATATTTGTCATTCTGTTTAATCCAGAAAACATCACTTCACTTCTATTGTTCTGATCCTGCTTTTTAAAACACCCAGTTACTCCTCCTTCTTTTACTCCATCTATTAGTGTTTCGCTCTCTCTCACTCCCCCTGATAAGTCTAATGTAAGCACTGGTCCTCTCTTCTCTTCACTCTGTTCCCTGAGCGCTCAGCAGTCCACATCTCTCTCTCTCTCTCTCTCTCTCTCTCTCTCTCTCTCTCTCTCTCTCTCTCTCTCTCTCTCTCTCTCTGTCTCAGACTCTCTCCATACTCATACTCCTTTTCTTTCTTAGCCTGTGTGTTTGTGTGTGTGTTTGGATGTTCCTCTGAAGGAGAAGCCGATGTCAGCTGTAATGTTCTGTGGTCTGAGGAGAGATGTCGGGGCGAATGTTGGTGAGTTTTCAGCCCGGAGGGAAACATCCTTCGATCAGCAAACATCAGACTCAGCTGTTAATTGTTCATTATTACGATGGTGTAGTTGTGATGTTCTGAACTACAATACCCAGAATCCAGCTGTCATCAATGGACTCTGCTTGCTGTTTTACTGAGGAACTTCAGCTTCCTGGAGGTGACGCTCATTTGGTTTATTTGTGATTTTAGCTCCATGAATATTATCAGATGTGTCACTGACAGTCTGGATGATGGTTTGGAAGTTGTTTCCTCTTGTTTGCTGCTGTGGTACATTGATGGTTTGATCCATGTCTTTCATTACCAGGTAGATCTGCATCTAACAACTATTCTGATTAATCCATTAATTATTTAAACGATTACTCATTTAGTTGATTTGTTCATAAAATGTTGTCAATCACTATTTCCTAAAGCTCAACCTAAAATGCCTTTTTTTTGTCCAGACTGACAGTCCACAACCCAAAGATCATCAGTTTACTATTATAAAAAACTAAAGAAACCAGAAAATGATCAGTTTTCAGAAGGTGGAATCAGAAAATTTGGACCTTTTCTAAAAAATGACTCAAATCGATTATTCAATTACCAAAAGAGTGTTAAATGCGGTAGTTGGCAACTAGTCCATTAATTGTCTAATGGTTGCAGCTTTATTATCAGGTTTATCAGATTTCCCCATTTGTATCTGCAGAGAACAGTTCATACAATGTCTAGTCTGAATACGTATAGGAATGTTTATATAATATTTGTGACAAACAGCAGTATCAAAATAACCAAATATGATTCATGTGAATATCTGTGCAGTTATTAGAAAAAATCGTTTTTTCATCTAGTTTTTTATTTCTATTATTAAAATAGACTAAAAGGGCAATAGATAGGATATATATAAAACAGTAAAATATACTGAAAAAAATCTATAAATGTGAGATGGTTCATGTTTCAAATCCCTGAGAATCGAAGACGCTGCTGTAATCATGTTTATTTATTCATTCTAACATTTACAGCATTACAGACTGATAATGGTGGAAACTATTTATCTGGATCATAAAATATGTAGGAGATGGGTTCTGACCCTTTCATTTCCTGCATCATGTCATCTTCGTCCAACAAACTGTCCCAGCAGCAGAAACATAGAAACAGTCTGTTCAGGAGCTGGACTCAGACTCTGGCGACCAGCTGTTTCTCTGCGGATTCTCACATCTGCTGCTTCAATCTCAGAGCCTGAAACGTCATTTTCTTTATCAGCTACTTTTAGACTTTTTTGGGAACTTTTATTTCAAATCAGAGGTTTCTCTGTTCCTGTTTTTTTTCCTGTGATCTTCTCACGTGGGTGGAGCTTAATTAGAGATATAATCTAATGGCAGTCGGTGGGTTGTTTTATCCCTGTCAATCAAATTGACTCAGACCCGCCCACACAGTCGCGCTGAAGCTCTGAAGCGAATTAGCTGAGTTTTTTTTTTTTTTTTTTTTTGCTTTTTTTAAAATCAAATATATTTAAGTTCAGGGTTTTAGAAGCTTTAAAGATGAAGCTCCCTGTTGAACTGAATAAAACTTTCTCCCACTATACTTTCTTTGACTTTCTTCACTTTCTTATTTTATTCATGGAAATAACAGTGTCAGAATGAAATGCTGGTGAAGGATCAATTTTATTGTCTGTTTGACATCACAAGTTTCACAAACTGTCGACTCACTAAGCTGTAATATTTCAAACCCCTCATCAAGCTGGTTTTATTTATAATTTACAACATCACAAAACAAAAATGTTGGAGCCACAAAAGTAATAAATTACAAACGAAACACAAATCTGCAGCTTTTATTGTAATAAGCACACAAATGTTATAACTGTTATGTTTGATGGAAGATGAAAATCTTCACATTTCAAAATTATAATAACTTCCCGAAAATGTCATAAATAAATAATTGCCAGAATCTGCAGTTCATACAAGTCGTCAACTCTTCAGGTCTTCAACAGCTGATAATATTTTATCCCACATATTCTCATCCTGAGGTTATTGAATTAAACCTCCTCTGATGTATAAAATATATTACATTAAAAGCTGCTGGTTTGTGTAATGTTTGTGGTGTATTAGTCTTGTGGGGTGTTTTTATGTGGTAGGATCTAACCTGTACAGTTCTAGAACATTGTCCATATTAAGAGCAGCTCAGACCTGCAGCTTTTTTTAACCTGCTGTGGATTCAACAAAGAAAATCTACGGAAATTAATAAAAATAAAGCCAGTTAGCTATAGATTCCAAATCCAGTCACTCAGTCAGTCATTTTCTATACCTGCTTATTCCTCATTAGGGTCGCAGGGGTCTGCTGGAGCCTATCCCAGCGCGTTACAGCGAGAGGCAGGGATACACCCCAGATGGTCGCCAGCCAATCATGGGGCACACACACCATTCACTCACACACTCACACCTATGGGCAATTTAGAGTTGCCAATTAACCTGAGCATGTTTTTGGACTGTGGGAGGAAGCCGGAGTACCCGGTGAAAACCCACGCAGACACGGGGAGAACATGCAAACTCCACACAGAAAGGTCCCAGACCCCGGACCAAGTAGGTCTTGAACATGCGACCTTCTTGCTGTGAGGCAACAGCGCTAACCCCTGTGCCACCGTGTCGCCCGATTCCAAATCCAAAAATAGAAAAACTTCAGAGGAAAATAATTTTATAGTGCGTGGACAGATTTGCTGTTTTCAATATTAATGCTTCGTGATGCAGCAAGAATTTAGCAAACAACTAAAAATAATGAGTCTGCTGCTTCACGTTGTTGCTTAAACAGAAGGTCAGCAAACTCCAAATAGATCTATAATCAATCAGTCGATTAATTCATTGACTAATCGCTGCAGCTATAACCTCATTAAAACCAACCTACAGTGTCTCTGTGAAAGGGCTCATTGATCAGATTTCAACAGAAATCTTTCAACATTAAAAGACTTTTCCACAGAATGATGTGCTGCAGAAAGTGACTCAGATATAAAGTCACACAGCTGCTTCCCACATTTGACTCAAACAAAGAAAAACTTCCTAAAAGTGGAAAAAACTTAGAAAGAAGAAGTAGAGAGTGAAAAGAAAGGGCTTTGGGTTATGAGCTGGTCTGAGCTGGTTGTGTTACAGTATAATATACTGTAGTGAAGCAGAGTAAGCAGGATGCATCAGGCTATTAATAAGGTGACTCCATCCTATTTCATGCACCAATGAGCATTGGGAGCTGGATTCTCTACTGCAGCCTCAGAGACTAACGAAGCTGATAAAGTGCTGGAAATATGCTGAAACCCACAGAACTGACGACTCACTTCACTGCAATGATCTGAGATACAGTGATGACATGATGCTTCATGTCAGATGCCTCTGAGTTTTGAAATGAGACACTACAATGTGAGAATCTACAATGTAAATAGTCATGAAAATAAAGAAAATGCATGAGAAGGCATGTCCAAACTTTTGGCCTGTACTGTATATAACATAAACAGAAAGTCCTGAAATGAACCGTCAGCAGTAAAAATTAAGACAATTACACCAAATAAACATTGAATAAAATCTGATATAAATGCAGAATAAAGCAGTACTCTGATCAGGTAAAAGTCTATGCAATCGGGTTCTAAGAAGATAATCAGAAGATAATCGATAATAAAATCTGCAAGAGCCTAAGAGTTGATCTACGAAAGGCAACCTGCTGATAGCAGCAGGGAAACTGTGTCTAATCATTAGAGCTTCATCAATTAGTCAATTTATCAATTAGTTTCCAACTAACACATTAATCTTCTATAATAGTAGAAGATTAATGTGTTAGTTTTTTGGATGATTTTTGGGTTGTGGACTATTCGTGTGGACAAAGCTTTGGGAAAGATCAACATTTTATACCATTTTATGAGAGATTTTATGAATCTTTTCAATAATTGATAGATTCATTGATTATCAGAATAATAGCCACTTGCAGATGTATAATTAACAGTAAAGATTAGTGCATCAAGCTATAAAATAAACTTCTGCTCCACTTCAGTATTATTTAATCGACTCACACCAACATTGAGCGTGTTGCTGTAATTACTGCTGCAGGCCTCAGTGTATTAATTAATAAGCTATGGGAGAATCAGCAGAAGCTGATTCCTACTCAAGTTGATGCCTGAGCGGATTCACCTGTAGCTGACAGATTTGGTCTGAGATTATGATGTTTATTTTGAGGATCGAAATAAACATCTACAGTAATTGTGATCGAAGATTATTCCGGTTTGATTCCCGAGTATTTGTGATCTTTGAGGATCAGTTTAATTATCGTGTTACTGGTGGAAAAATGAGCTCATAAATACTAATGGTAGGAGGACGAGAGAAAATAAGTGATGAATGTTCATCTCTGTCTCGGCTCTTTGCCGACTGCTCCAGTTCAACTGCTTCATTCTTTGAGCATTAAACTGGTCACATGATGTTTAACAGAAGAAGTGCGGGTGTTAGGACTCGTTCAGGCGTCTCCTGCTCCGTCTCCTCGGCGTGTTTGTGACGTCATCCTGCAGCTGACTGGCATTAAACCATGTGATTCATTTAAGCAGCGACTGTCTCTCACCTCTTCTTCCATCTTTCTTTTCCTCCTGTGAACCTCAATGACGTGAACTGAGCGTCATGTTGGATCCTCATAGATGTGTTGGCAGGAAGAAAATAAGCTATCACTTCTAAAGACTTATTGAAGTATTTCCTTCACCTGCCAGGTGTTTCTGCTACTGCTGCTACTCAGCTGTCAGTCGCGTGTTAAATCATCTTTTGTTTGAGGTTTGCAGCCAGACAGCTTATTTCTGGTGACACACGCTAGATTAAATGTTATATTCATCATGTCTGAAGGAAACATGATGTGAATATTTCAGGTGTTGATGATAGATTCTCTTCATATCATTTCACAGCAGAGACTTTTTATTTATAAGTAATTATATGCATGCATTGATGTAGTTTCTCAAACTCATGTTTATGTCATGAGTCCTTTCACACTGAAGCTGAATATTACACTCAAACAGTTTCAAACTATCACATTAATCACCAACTATTTTGATAGTGGATTAATAGATTTTAGTTATTTTTAAGAAGAAAAAGTCCAATTTCTCTGGTTTCAGCTTCTCAAGTCTATTTTTCTGGGTTTCTTTAGTCTTCTATAAACCTGATTTGAGTAATTTTAAGAAGAAAATGCTTCTCAAATTGTATTATTCTGGTTAATTTGGTCTTCTATAATAGTAAACTGATGATCTTTGGGTTGTGGACTGTTGGTCCAGACAAAAAAAAAGACATTTTAGGTTGAATCTTCAGCTTTGGGAAACAGCAATTGACACTGTACACCATTTTTAAACCAAAAAAATAATCTATTAATTATTTTGAAAATGAATAAATTTATCAACATAGTTGGTAGTTGCAGCTTTACAGCTGATGGAGGTTCAGTTCCTGTGTGAGCTGGAGCTCTGCTTATTTCTGTAAGAGCAGATATTCCCTCAATCTCTTCTCCTTGTGGATTGAGGAGGATGAGGTCTTCATCAATTGATGTCTTTTTTTTCTTTTACAAACTGATGCTTCTATGTTTTTTGTGAAATGAGCTAAAATATATGAGCCGAAGCAGCATCATCCTGATGCTGTTTAGCCAGGCACTGATCAGGTGGATGCAGGCTGAACTGTGAATCTGTTTTCAGTCATTAGTTTTAGAAAGTTTTGCAGAAATAAAGTTTGGAGCCTCGACAGAACAGAGGTGAAAAGGGGACAGAGAGAAAAAGAAGAAGAGAAGCTGGTTGTAGTTAAATGGTGATGACACCACCTCTCCTCTGCAGCTACAAAGGCTGCAATTAAGCACAACACACAAGCCATTAACAGCTAATTACTGCTTGTTCCTTCCATAGCTGCTGTGTGTGGTGAGTGTGGGTGAGAGATCTATGTGTGTGAATGAGGGGGAGGAAACTGAAAAAACGAAATGTGCAGCAAGTGAGAGAGAGATTGTGTGTTTCACCAGGCGTAATTTATATTTCATCTCTGCTTAATTTGCTGATACTGTGTGTGTGTGTGTGTGTGTGTGTGTGTGTGTGTGTGTGTGTGTGTGTGTGTGTGTGTGTGTTTGTCAGTGTACAATACAATATGAGACAATAGCTAATTACACATCTTTCTTCACAGCAATCAGCATCATAATGACCCCAATCAGACATCTTCACAACAACTAAAGAGCCTGTGAGGCTGCAGGTTTGTGTGTGTGTGTGTGTGTGTGTGTGTGTGTGTGTGTGTGTGTGTGTGTGTGTGTGTGTGTGTGTGTGTGTGTGTGTGTGTGTGTGTGTATGTGTGTGTGTGGCATGCACACCTGCACACCTACACATGCACAGATGTATGTAGGTGTGTGTGTAGATGTGTAGGTTTGTAGATGTGTGTGTAGGTATGGGACTTGAAGAAAAGTTCAAATCATCGTCGGTGTGTCTCTTTCTGTTTGCTCATTAGTTAATAATTAGCTTATAAGTCAGTTCAACAGCTGCAGAGGATCTAGAAAAGCTTGTCAAACTTTAGCTAAACTACCTGGACGTTAAACAGTTTTGCTGCAGACTTGTCAGCCAATCAGAGGAGAGGATTCACCTGCAGCATGATACAATGGCAGACAGAGAAAACTCTTTTTATACTTAAAGCTGTACTATTAATCACCATAAAGCAGAATGTGTTGTTGTGTAAAGTGCAGCAGCAGCAGCTGAATGAGCAGGTGTCTCTGAACATCTCTGTACCTGATGCTTTCGCTGTGAATAGCTGCTGATCATGATGGCATGTGCTTAAACACTGCATTCAGCAGAATGAAGCAGGCTGAGTATCACCACGTCCCATTCAAACATTCAGGCCTTTTCAGCCTTTCAGAGGCATCTTGTGTTTTTTTGAGCAGTCAAAAGTTGCTGAGTGTCGGCGTTCTGTTATTTATTTTCTTCAGCAGCTCTGAATCAACAGTAGCTCAGCAGGCTCCTGCAGCTTCAGCTCATTCATTTGTTCCATGCATATTAACGTTAAATATTATAAATGCACAGTATTTTTATGTTAATGTGTACTATTGTACAAACATGCAAACACGTTGTTTGGGACACTTTCATTAAGGGTTTCTTGTTCTCACAGTATAAAGAATTTTCATTGTTCTGGATTTATTAAACAGTCTGAGGCTGCTGTTATTAATATTCAACAGCAAACAAACACAAAAACATTACTGGTTGATAACTAAATCCCTTTGTGTGATGGAACAAGTAATCACATCCTTTACTGAAGTAAAAGTACCAACACAGCAAAATAAAATAAGTAAAACTCCAATATGAAAGTTTCTACTTAAGTAAAAGGACATAAATATTATTAGCAAAATATACTTAAAGTATTTAAGTACTTGTTTCATTTCTAATTTATAAGTATGTTTATAAATTACTTACCATATATGAATCACCAGGCTGAAGCACTTCACTGTTTGTACTTTCTACTACTTTATATACAGTTAGCTGGTTTAGTCCAGTATTTCCCAACCTAGGGGTCGGGTCCCTCCAAAGGGTCAGCAGATAAATGTGAGTGGTCCTGAGATGATTGAACAAAGTTCTAATTCACCAATCTGTTTTTTATCTAATCTTTGATTTCGGTGAAATATTGGATCATTTGAACATTTATTGATATGTTGATTTATTCAAACCACTGGTTTCATTTTTAAAATGTGTTGGATTTTAAAGCTTCCGATTAGGGATGCACATGGTTAACCGTTTAACCGTTAACCGATAACAGTAACTCTAACCAATTAATACGGTCAATTTTGTTTTTAAGCTACGTAATTCAATCAACTCATACCATCACGTGCTTTCCATCACAGCCCACTTTATAGCGAAGATGAAGAGAGCAAAAAGGAGTAAAGGAGCTCTGTGTGGGACAATTTCTACCGGAAATTGGAGGAAGTTGTTTGCAAAATATGCGGTACAGCGGTATATGTCTAGTACACGTATTAATATAACTCGGGCTAGTGTGAAACATGTTAGATTCATGTCTGAATCTGTCACAGCTGTCACAGCAGCCAGCTGGAGCGCAGCTCTCCATTGAGCCTGTGTGTCTCCATGCATCATATGCATCATTAATATTACAGATATCAATGACGGCTCTGCAGAAGACACCTGAAGTCACTGACTAGTCTCCTTCGTGTTGTACAGTAGGGGAGGGTGTGTAAAAACACATTACATTGAATATTATTTTTGTTTATCTCCAGACACATCGCGGGTTGTCCAGGTTTACAGTAAAGTTGTTTGGAATGAAGCCGCATCATCCAAATAAACATTGAGCTCCATCACAACTATTGAAAAATCACATTTCAGAAGCTCAAACTTTATTTTGGAAATGAAGCAGAACACAGAAAGAAATCACCAGCGCGCTCGGTCTTGACATAATTTAAAAAGCAATAGCAGACGATTGAGAAGCTCACAGTACTGTTAATTATATCTAAAGCTTGTAGCTTTTTTTTTTTTTTTTTTTTTACATTTTAGATGAGTAATCTAACTATTTGCCGTCATTGTAAATCTTCAGTTCAGCACCAGAAAGCGCTGAGTCAGTGACTCTCTGATTCCAACCTTATCTTACATGGAAAGCCTTGTCGGAATGGTGGGACATTTGTGTGTCGGAATAGCGGTATTTCGGGATGGTGATATGTCTAAATGGTAGTATGTTGGAATGGCAGCATGGAAGGGCATTTAAATCTTATCGGTTAACGGTTATTAACCGTTAAAGGGCGTCGGTTGACGGTCATAAAAAAAATCCAAAATGTGCATCCCTACTTCCGATATTATTACTGAGTTGAATCTGCATCTGAAGGAATTACAAAAGGATGAGAAAGTAGCAACACATGAAATACTCAAAGGACAAGAACCTCAAATCTGTACTTTAGTACCTGAGTGAATGTACTAAATACTTAGTAAAAACAGAAGAAAACAGCTTGACACTGAAGTTGATGTGAACTTCTCCTCACAGCATCACACACACAAAAAGAAACAGACACTGACAGTTTCACAGAGAATAACTCACACTGACTTTAAGAGCTCTAGGTTTCTTCTAAATCTGAAGTATGTTTATGTCAGGCTTCCTCAGTGTAACAGGATGACCTATCCCAGCTGACGGAGGGATGGTGAACACACTGGAGACACACACACAATAATTATTTAAAAATAATTATTCATTACTTAAAAATAGAGCTTAATTATTAAATTCTAGAGTCGGAGCACCACCTCTCTGATGAGAGGAAAAGATAGCCAACTTCTGATTTAGTGTTTATATTTTATTAAACTATCAACCTAATAATTAACTTAATAATATAAACCAGGAGCATCCCACCAATAACTAGTAAGGGTTGAAGGATTCAGAGTTCTAAAGAAGAGGTTGGAATAATTCATCATTGTACAGCATTTAAGAGGTAGCATGTATTCAAAAGCATTTATTCATGAAAACACAAAAGTAAGACACACAATAAATAATCTAAACTAAATGGTTCTATATGCATGTGAATGTGCCGTGTATGTATGCACATGTGTGTGTAAGTGTGAAAGAACTACAGAGTTTTTTGTTGTCAGGTAGTGTGTGGCTCCTTGTCTGTGAAAAGACAACAGCAAAATGGTAAATGTAAATGTATGTATGTGTGTGTGTGTGTGTGTGTGTGTGTGTGTGTGTGTGTGTGTGTAGGCACAACATCAATTTAAGGGTGTGTTCAAGTTTGTAATGTTAAAGAGAGGTTAGTATGCATGCAGGATTGGGACACTAACATCAGACTTAACCTTCTCACAAACCTAAACACAGTTAACGTTAGCCTAATATCTAAACACATTAACAAGCTCAAAAGTCTTGCTTCGCCATGTTTATCATTTATACTGTTTATACTATAATTTCTACAGTATACTTTATTTTTTGCATTAGTTGAAGTTTGTTCTCTTCTTATTACATACCATCACATCTCTGAGGCTGCAAACTGATCTCCATCTTTTGGAGTTTGAGCATCAATCAATCATCATCATTCAATATCAAAATTAGAGTTTCAGAAAACTCTCTGCTGACTCTGAGGACTCGACAGCACTCTTATTTTGAAAAGTGTTCTACAATTACTACATCACACCATTACACACTACTCATCCAATTTCATGTTCCCATTTGAGAGAGAGTGTGTGTGTGTGTGTGTGTGTGTGTGTGTGTGTGTGTGTGTGTGTGTGTGTGTGTGTGCGTACGTACGTGCGTGCGTGTGTGTGTGCGTGTGTGCGTGCATGTGTGTGTAGTAACCCTTTGATCATAATGCAGGTCCACCCTGAGGCCCACATCCCATCATACCCAGTGAAATCACTTCAGACTTGTGTGTGTGTGGGGGGGGGGGGGGGGGTCTGCCTGTGCTCAGAATTGATGAAAGCTTGAGCAAATTCTGCAAGATAGCAAAGAGTGATGTCTGGTAGTATTCCCTTCATGCACTATTGCACAAACACACGCACACACGCATAATATATACAGTAAAGTACAAGTGTATTATCTGCTCTTACATGGCTGTAGGTGAAAAATCCCAACTGTCAGTTTCCAAACATCCTGTTTTCTACAGATACACCTGCTCAGCAAAAAACACCAGTCATATTTTTTTAAATATACCGTTAAAAAAAAGTCAATGTTGTTCAGAAACCACACAGCAGCAGTTATTGCTGTTCCTGAGTGATGAATCTGAACTTTTGTGGAAAAATGAGTTGGATGTTTATGACAACATCCATCCTGTCGTCTGTCAAAGTCATTATGAGAAGCTGCTCCTGCTGGACGCATAAAGCCTGCTGCCTGCTCTATAACTCACTGACACAGCCAGCAGCCATTAGCATAATCACATTCAAATGATTCACCAGGAGACACTCATTTATCAGGCAACAGAATCAGGAAAAAAGGCAGCAGGAATCAGACTTTAAAAACAACTGACATGTATATTTTTACAAGAAGACTGAGTCTACTTCAGAAAAATAAAGTAAAGAACACATATGATAAAATCTGCAGGTTTCAACTGCAAACTACACTCAACTTTAAAAACTATTGAACTGATATTTATTCATATGTTTAACCTGGAAAAATCATGGAAATTGGAAACAACAATGTCCAACCTGGAGAAGTTTTAGAAATATTAATGAATTCAAAAAGGTTTTGGAAAAGAGAGACTGAGAAAAATCCTTTGATTCAACACTTTGATTCGTCTTATAAACCAAACCTGTGACATACATAAAAACTAATAAGTGGCTCAAACAGAAATAAAGCTCAAAGTGCTTTAAACACAGATCAAATGACATTTAAATGTGAAAAAGTGAATTAAAAACCTCAAAAGAATATTGAAGCCAGACAATTAAGACCCATTTTAGGTGAAGAGGGAAAAATACATAGTTTAGGAAAAATAAGGTGAAATACAACAATATATAAATAAAAAAATAATAATAATCAACGTTAACATTTTTTATGTATATGCAAATGTTTCAGAGTATGTTTGGTCATGAAAATCTATTTTAAAGTCTTTTTTTGGTAGATTTTTTTTGGTAAAATGTGTATGAACCAAAATAAATAATAATCTGGTTCAAGTAGTTTTTAGTGCAAGAATTCTTCATTTTTCAGAACATGACACATCACAAGAGCTGAGTTTCATCCTGCTGCAGTGACACAAACCACTTCCTGAAGCTTCTTTGTGTGTGTGTGTGTGTGTGTGTGTGTGTGTGTGTGTGTGTGTGTGTGTGTGTGTGTGTGTGTGTGTGTGTGTGTGTGTGTGTGTGTGTGTGTGTGTGTTTGATGAGCAGCCTCTGGCTCCATTATGCATGTGACAGCCTCCCAGCAGTAAAGCAGCAGCCAGATAACTCATGAAAGCAGATTAAAGCAAAGTTGAATCCACAACTTATGAATTATTGAAGTTATTACACCTGTGTGAAGCTCAGTAAACTCTGAGACAACAACAATGGCCTCTTTCCTGTCACTGCTGAGACAAGAGCTGATTTCTAACATCACCACTGGGAAACAACACGCTGCTTCTTTCTGGGATGTTGAAGGAAAAAGTAAACACATTTACCCATACTGCACTTCACTACAATTTAAAGTAATTTTACTTTACTTTTCAGTTCATAAATGGCTCTACTAAAAATAGTTGTCCATCTCCTAATATTAAATCAGATGTAGAGTTATCAGCAGTTCTAACAAACACATTTCTTCTCTAAATATTCCTCACATGGTTTCACATAAATAACTGTTCTAGCTCCAAAGACTAAATAAAACATGATGATCCAAGATGTGGATTATGACTTACAGGATTTCAATGAAAGGACTGGCAGGATAAACATTTCTTCTGTAATATGTCAGGAAACTGCCACTACAACACAGAAAACCAATATAACGACACCATTGTCATGGAAGGTAAATTATCACTAATTCATTTCTGGATCCTGGATGGATACAAGCTTGTATGTGCCAACAGGAGGAACAAAGGCGGAGGAGGAGTAGCCCTTTTTATTCATCTTACCATCTGCTATCTGACGTTAGATCATATGTGCACAATGGTCGAAAACCTATTGGAATGTGTAACTATTGAAATCTCTGTGAAAGGGGGCAAGTGTTGTAAATTGTGCGTACAGAGCACAAAAATTGAAGACTTCAATGAACATATAGACAGAATTTTCTCCAACATTGGGCAAAATAGGGTTTTCATATGTGGTGACATAAATCTGCTTAAACCAAAACAAAACAGAATGACAAAAGAATTTTTAAACATAATGTATTCCATGGGGCTGCACCCCCTAATCACACGACCCAGCAGAGTCACGACACAAAGCGCTACTTTAATCGACAATATTTTTACCAATACAAATAAAATAAGGGGGAGACTATATTTACTGGGCTACTTATAAATGAATTCTGAAAAAAAACAATACGACATATTGTCCTTTAACATATGTAAACCACTAAAAAAAAACCCAAAAACTGGGAAACCTTGGCTGACAAAGTCACTGATAAATGCCTGCAGAAAAAAAAAACATGCTGTACAGATGGTTCATTAAACTGAAGATGGTCCAAGCAGAACAGAGATGTAAACTTTACACACAAACCCCTTATTCATCCAGACCGGCATACATAAATTTGATGGCTTGGTAACCTTAAACACAGTTCAAATGATGTACAAGGCTGCTAAGAAATGCCTTCCACATAACCTACAGGTGCTCTTCCCAACAAGAGAATGTATAATCTAAGAAGATTTATGCTATTGAGACAAAAAAACTGCAAGAAACACGTTAAAATCTCTCTCAGTGTCGGTTACTGATGTCAAACTATGGAATTCTTTGGAGGATGAGGTCAAGGCATCAGCAACACTACGTGTCTTTAATTCAAATTCAAAATTAAAAAACCAACCATAGATCGTTACAAAGGATCAACAGATGCTGACCGATAGGGGTGAGGCCAAGACATCAGCTACGGAAAGGGAAAATAAAATAAAAAAGAAACTACACAATGCATCAAAGCGGAACTCTGTCTATTGGACCACAAGGACTAAAACTTTCCAGGACTACCACGATGCTTCTCACTTATGAAGGATGGGAAAGCAGACACACAAAGGATCTATTAACTATCTTGTGACCTCACAAAGCCGTTAAACCTAGCTTTGCATCCCCCAGGAACAATCATCCAAATGCTACTTTTACATTAGCTGTTGAATATATTTAATTCATACAACACAATTTAATGCAACACAATTAACTGCAAAACACAGAGTTTTATTTTAAAACTTAAATACTTCTCTATTTTACCCTAAGTGGCATTATGAATGCAGGACTTTTATTGTAATGAAGTATTTTTACATTCTGGTGTTGATATTTTTTCTGAATCTGAATCTGAATCTGAGCTGCATTTCCCTGATCCACTAAAGTATAAATTAGTGCTAAATGTTGTATAAATAAATATTAGAAATGCAGTAGTACAAAGAAAAAACATGTACGTTTGCTGAATAAAAAGAAAAAAAACTTCTTATCAACAAGTCATATGTTTTTGATTAATTTGACAATTTCGGCGGGGATTACATTGTGTAATTATGGCGGTTTGTCTGTATTCTGTCGGTATTTTGTTAATTATATTACATGTGAAGAATCTACAAATTTAATGATTTTCCTCCAAAACTTCAACACAGGATACATGTGCATAGGGTCATGTGATGCGCTAGTGTGAAGTTTCCATAGAAACAGAACTAAGGGTTGACTCTTGTTAACAAACAAACAACAAGCAAACAAAAAGAGTTTTCAGAGTGAAACTCGTGGCTGAACCCCGACACTGTTACTACTGGGAGATTTTATTATTAGGTGTTTGTAACGGCTATCAGTTTCATCAAGATCATATTATAGAAAGAATAAAGAAACCAGAAAATATTCTGATTTGAGAAGCTGGAATCTCAGAATTTGAACATTTTCTTCTTAAAAATGACTCAAATCGATAAATCTATAACCAAAAATAGTTGGCGATTAACGTAATAGTTATTAACTAATCAATTAATTAACTAATGCCTGCAAATCTGCAACCTTTAGACTGTGGAAGGTGATAAATCACACACACACAGACACACACACACACACACACACACACACACACACACACACTGGATAAGCATTAAAAACAGGTTTAACCACTGAGACATGGATTAAATTTTTTTAAGTAAATAGAAATTAAAATCACAGTCGTTAAGATCTGTTACAGAATAATTTTGTTCTGGGTTCAGCATCAGTCAAAAACTGAAGGAAACAAATTCAACATTGTGTTTGTGTATTTTCTTTGAGGCAGTGAGCTGTGATGCAGTCAGAGCAGAGTAAAAATCATTTAAAGCAGAAGTAAAGCAGATGAAGGATTTCCCCTTCCCAGCTGGGCTGTGTTAGTGATCGTAAACTGCTCTATAAAGCTGTTTTAGAGGCAGAAAAGTGTTAAAATACATATTTATTCAGACACCTCTGCCTAAGCTGTGGTGTTTTTATCCTGATTATAATTTGACTTAATGATGCTTTTGGAGGATGGAAGTAGTTGTGAACTGGTTCATGAATTGTTAAAGTTGTTCCAGCCCTTCTGATGGAGTAGAGATGGTAAAGTAGGACAGATCCTCTCCCCTTAGAGCCACAACAACAGCAACAAGATAAAACAACAACATCCTCAGCTTCACAGTCACAGCCACTGTCAAACTGAATTACAGGCTGTGGGTTAATGAAATAATTTATAGCCTTCATCTATCAAATATGATTAATAGAGCTCTGGGAGATGATGTCACACTGTCCCAAAGCCAAACACGCCACCATTTTGGCAGTAATTTGTATAGTAAATAAATCCAGGGGAGATCCAGGTGTGAAATGAATGTAACAAAATGACTTTCTCCGTGCCCATACAAGTCTGACATCTTTGACTTTATCAGTATGTAATGTGACCCAAAAGAACTGCAAAAACCTGGAATGTCTGTCTTTGGAGAATAGCAACTCAGGTTTACGTATCAGGAGTCACCATGGAGACGACAGTAAACAACTGTAATCACGTCCCTCTGCAATTAGCCTGTCGCTCACTCTGCCAATACCGTGGTCACATTTTATTCTGATCAGCCCTTCATTAATATATAATATCAATATTTGTGTCCATGTTCAACTACTGTGTGTGTAAATGATTGTAAGTGATTGTACATGAAATTATTGCTGGAGGAGACATGGATTACAGCATGCAGCTAATGTTAAACGAATATATGACAAATATTTTTTAAGCCTTTTAAAAACCATCTGAGTTCACTTATTAAAAAAATGAAATAATTAAATGTTACATTCTTGATGTGCTTTTCAACTCAGCCAAAGAGGTTTCAGACCTGCAGCATCCTGACATAAAATCAACTTTCCATCTCTAAAAGCAGCCTGGAGGGTTTATGTGCAGTCTGGTTTTGTGATGAACATCCAGCTGTGGAAAACTACTAGCTAAAAAAAAAAAAAAAAAAAAAAAAAAAATCTCTGTATCCTCACTAAAAGGGTAAGTGTCAAATCATCCCAGTTAACAGGCAGTGTCATGCTGGGGTCCAGGTTTTTTAGGGAGCTCTCACCGGTGCTGATAGCCTGCAGTGATATGTGCCACTGCAGCGACCGGCTCAGGGTCAGCTAGGAAAGATTTAGGGCTAAAGAGACAAACGGCTTATGTGTTTACCACTTTCTTTCTTTTTGACATCGGCTTTCCTGTTTGTGTCATTTTGTGGAGAAATCGCTCTGGCTTTTTAGCTTTTAGACAGAAGAAAGTTGTTCAGTTGTATTGAGACACTGCAGGTCTGGATGTCTTGTACAGCAGAAATACTTTTGGAAAGCACCCCGGGGTCATTATTAGAGTTGTAAAATCTAATTTCATTAGTTTTTAAGTCCATGAATCCATTGAAGTGAGATCATGTGAACTCAGGCAGCTTGCAGTCTGAACATTTTACTGCCTAAATGGCGACCGGTCCACTAGACATCACGTACATCACATCAACAGTACATTAATCATTCATTGATCTCAAAGAATAAACACTCGTGACTCCCTGAAAACTAGAAAAAAATTTGATTTTCAGGCACATTTTCCTGGATTCAAATGTTGAAATATGACTAAAACCATTAAATATTTTGTGCTTTTATTAACTAAAATGGGTCTAACATTTGTTTGTTGTTGTTTTTTAATATAAATTCATAATTTAAATTTATTTTCTCTTTAAAATGTCTGATTGATTTTTTTGGTTGGTTGGTTGGTTGGTTGGTTGGTTGGTTGGTTGGTTGGTTGGTTGGTTGGTTGATCAGGTCATGCAGTTAATGTGTTAGTTTAAAGTACAGTGTTGTTTCTTGGTGTGCTGATGAAAAAAGTCACCACCCGGCATGTCTTCTCTTGTATAGAAAAGATTTGATGTGAAAGTACAGCATCAAAAACCTGCTGAATCTAAGAGGATCTCTGAGAGCCCTCAGAGATGCTCTCTATAAGGATGCTCTCTATAACGCTGAATCTTGGAGGGTCTCTGTGCCTCTGAGACCTCTGTCTGTACAGTCACACCAGACCCTCTTATATATTAATTGTATTTAGTTTTAAGCAAATTAAAAGGTGTAAAATACACTATAACAATTTTGGACTCCATAGTACACGTGTCATTTATCAGTGATGGCATCTGTTTTACTGGCCAACAGGGAGGAAACTAAACACAAACAGGCCTGATTAGCTAATTCATCAACCTACTGGAACTGTGTGGGTGCCTGTAAATCTGACTGAAGTGTAATCTGCTTCCAAGGATTTTTAAACAAAGTGGATGCAACTGCAGTTGTGATAGTGTTAAATGGATTGTGGGAGGTTCTTCAGGGTTTTGTACAGCACATTGTAAAATTATCCTATATTTTGTGTGTTGTCTGTAGATGACGGGCCGTATGGAAAAACAAAGGACATCTCTGGACCAGAACACACCCTGGCTTCAAGAAGACACAGTATACCAGGTATATACCAGTCCTACCAAACACCTCTAACTCAACACTACATACCATTATAATATTCTGGCAGCTTTCCTGCCAAGAAAATAACCATCTCATAAAAATATTGATAATATCCTTCATTAATGCACAGTTTATAGCTCTAATGTTACATAAACATATTTGGGGGCCTTTAATGATAAATAAGGGTGTTTACACATCTAAATAAAGCATTTAATTCCTTATTAAAAAAAAAACTACTTTCAATGACTAATAACAACTAACAATAATAATCAGGCTAATTTTTATTCAAGTTATGATGCTTTTAACACAGCACGATAATCTGAGAAGTTTCTAAAATAGTTAATGTAGAAAATAAAGTCCAACACACTGTAGTTGTAACACTGAAGGAGCAGCTTTGTAACAAAAAGTACTTATATTAAAGATTCAGTTCTGTATCACTTGTGAACATTTTTAATTCATTTTATTTCCTTTTATATTCTGTTTTCATTTACCAAATTCTGCTGTTTGTAGCCTTTTCCCATATATTCTTTCATACATCAAGTCTCCTATTTTTGCCTATATGCTGTGTCAGCTGTTTTGTTTTCCATCTTTTGTTTCTCTCCTTCTCTATCTCCTATCTACTTCTCCCTGTCAGTCTTTGTCCTTCCCTGTGCAGTTATGTAACTCAGCTCCGTGCTCAGTGCAGTGTCACCTTGCTTTACAGAAACATAATTGAGTATTTTCTCATTGGTGAATCCAGCATCCATTTGTCCTCTGTGAGATGCAATCGACACTCTTTGTTCAGTGAGGTCAAATCTACCATTTGAATTTCTTTCCACTTAGAAATTATTCCATGAGTGTATATCTGCAAAATAAAAACATCTTATAACTCTATTCTGTGATGATCAAATTAGTAATGTATTTGTATCAATCCCAACAAGATAGGATCTCTGTAAGAAAATCTGATTTTCTGATGGTTTCAGATCAGAACATGTTGAAGGCATCAATTTTGAATCATAAAAGTGTTGGTTCTTTTATTCAAATATGAACAGTACAAGAACTAATAAATGAATGAGTGAATACAATGTGTGTGTGTGTGTGTGTGTGTGTGTGTGTGTGTGTGTGTGTGTGTGTGTGTGTGTGTGTGTGTGTGTGTGTGTGTGTGTGTGTGTGTGTGTGTGTGTGTGTGTGTGTGTGTGTGTGAGAGTGTGTGTGTGTGTGTGCGTCAAGTCCAATATCCAGCAGAGATTACAGTGGTATGAAGCACTTCACTGATTCAGAGAGTTTTAGCTAATCTGGCTCTGTCACATCAAAGCTCCATCATGCATATATTATATGGGTTGACGTCTTATGTTTGAATTGCTGTTCTCTGTAATGTTCCTCTACAGCTTTTGTTGTGTTGTAGTGATCTGATTGAAGGTTCCTCTGTGACTCCTGATTCCAGAACCTGCTGATAGCACCTCAAACATGTTGGTGGAAGAATTGTCCAGTTAAATAAGTGCAAAGACACATGTGCACGCTGCATTATTCTTTTTAACATATACCAACCTATGACCTGCAGCCTTTACCACCTGGTTAAAACTGTCCTGATCACATTACATCACATTTCTGTCCACTGACTCCTTCAGCCAATCAGCAGAGAAGCTGAATCAAACATCTACAAATCCAGTTGCAGAACAGCAAAGACATCATTTCCTCTAAGAAACTCCACTAGTACATATTGTTGTTGTTTACTGTTGTTGTGGAATCTGTGCATTAACTGCACTTATTATTTCTCTTTACTAACATTTCACACTCATTGCTTTAGGAACTGACATCACTGTTTTGAAAGAGAATAGAGCTGCAGCTAACTAATAATCGATTGATTATTGATTAAATCCTTAGTTGTTTGGTTTATATAATGTCAAGCATGTCACTGTTTCCCAAAGTTGAAGATTTAACCTAAAATGTCCAGAACAACAGTCCACAACCCAAAGTTCACCAGTTTACTATTATAGAAATCTAAGAAAACCAGAAAATAAGCTGAAACCAGAGAATTTGATCAAATTTCTTTTTAGAAATGACTCAAATCAATGAATTAATTATCAAAATAGTTGCTGATTAATGTTATTGTTGGTAACTAATTGATTAATTGCTGCAGCTCTAGCAGAGACTACATCACTGTCTGACTGAGATAGGGGAACAAAAAATTATCATGATGGTTTACACCAGGCTATGTCTTTTATTTATCAAGGTGTGTGGTGTGTGTGTGTGTGTGTGTGTGTGTGTGTGTGTGTGTGTGTGTGTGTGTGTGTGTGTGTGTGTGTGTGTGTGTGTGTGTGTGTGTGTGTGTGTGTTTCTTTGAGCTGATTTAGGGCAGCTGGTGAATAGACTATTCCAGGCGTCTAGACATCTCATTATAAATGCAGGTTTATCTGTCAGGCAGATTTTGATAGAAAGTCTTTGAGGTGTAAATGTCTTTTAGATGGCCAGAGGCTGATCTGGGGAGCTGATTGATACAACCCAGATTTCTATCTTCACTTCTATTCTCCAGAGACAGAAAACTGAGCTGAGCTACAGTTTCTGTTTCTGAGCCTTTAAATAAAAGATGAGTATTTATGTTTTGTCTTTGTTCAGTTGTAGAAACGTGTCTGACATCCATGGATTAATTAAGAGCTAGGGATGATTCTAGCTCATCAGCTACAATGTTCTGGTGATGTTGTGTTTCTTTGTAGTTTATACTTGTTAGAAAATACATGTCATATTTCTGAATATTGTGATGCAGAGTTTCACTGTCACACAGTTTAAACACTTTTCAATTTTTGTGTTAATTCACATTTATGTCTGGTGGAGAGTTTCAGTATCTTAAGTCATAATATATATAACATTATACAATAGACATGATACATATGTAATTTATCAGTTTTTTTTGTCCTACTAAGACTTTGTTGCTTTTTTCACAGTGATCAACAAGAATTTAAACTATCAGTAAACACATAATCTACACAAATGTACATACATTATTTTGCCTTTGGATAAAAGTTCTTTTCATGTCGCAGAGGCTCTATTTTCAGAATCCAGGGCTGTCAGAAGTTTTGGTTTAGATGTAAGTTCCATTTGTGATTAATTTTTTGAGCCTTTTGAACCCTCTTTCATCCCTGCAGGAACATTTCAAGATCAAGAAACAATTAACTGATGTGATGTAATCTGAGCTCACATTTACTCAGTTACTGATGGATCAGTGTCTCATCAAGGACACAGCAGAGAAACTCTGGTTTATCTTTCTTCATCTCATCTCCGCTCTGTTTAATCCTTGAATCGGTATGGAGAGAGGCCAACCACTAACCACTCCTCTCTGCTGTATTGTGTGTGTGTGTCTGCGTGTGTGTGTGTGTGTGGGTGGGTGGGTGTTTGTGGGTGTGTGAGAGTACGTCCTTCTCTTTGCCTGTTCTGTGTGTGTGTGTATCGTCTTTATGTGTGTGTGTGTTTTTGGGTAGAAGCTCTGCGGGGGGTGACCATGGTGGAGCTAGTGAAGAAAGAAGGCAGCACACTGGGCCTCACCATCTCAGGAGGTACAGACAAGGATGGGAAACCACGAGTATCCAACCTGCGGCCGGGCGGCCTGGCAGCAAGGTAAGTCAGGTGTCAGATATCAGAATCAATACATGAGGATTTAATAAATTACAGGATAACACATATCTGTGATCCTCACCACGGACACCTGATGTTTTTTGACAGCAAACATGTAAAAATAAAGGCCTACTAACTTCTGGGTATGGGACCTGCTAAAATCTCTATTCAAAAGTATTCAGGAGTATTAAAACATGATTATAGATTATTGTATTATTGATTATGATTAGAGTTATTCTTACCATTTTCACAAAATATACGTACAGCAATAATATAAAAAGAAAACAGCAAATAATATTATACTTATAAATATGTTGGAAGAAATGTCATTAGGTAATTGAGAAAATTAATAGACGATGTTAATCACTAAAAATTAAAGGAAATATTCTTTGATTTTCTTAAATACATCAGCAGCCCTTAAAACAAAGCAAATGAAATTGTGTGATTAAATCATTTCCACATGTTCGCTACTTCACTGCAGGAGCGACCAGTTAAATGTCGGTGACTACATCAAGTCAGTGAACGGCATCAATTTGACCAAACTACGGCACGAAGAGATCATCAGCCTACTGAAGAACGTGGGAGAGAGAGTCCTGCTGGAGGTGGAGTACGAGCTACCGCCAACAGGTGCAACATCAGTCCAACATCACGTCCTGTAGAGAGTCAGGAAGTAATAGCTGCATTTAAATGACTGTTTAACCCACATCATTTTTTTCTGCTCTGCAATAAAATGTCATCTGTCAGCTCCCACTATCATTTAAATACACACACAAACACATTCCTGTAGATGCTTGTGTAATGAAAATGCTATAATTCTGCTGTTTACATGACCTGCATCACTGCTGCTGCTGATTTCTGCCCAGTTACTGCAACACACAGCAAAAGTAGTGCACTACTTTGAGTTCAATTAATTTCACATGACAGTCAACATACTGTACATGTTTTAGTTAAACTAAATGTCATACACGTGTTTGTGAGTGTCACCGATGGGGCCCATTTTAGCTTAGGGGGTTAAGGTAAATTGGGCCACCAATATAAACACATGTTAATATATCAAGCTAACAACATTATTTATTATTTATTTTTTTATGTGCATATTTGTTTTTTAATAGAAAAGTTTAGTTACATTTGGCATGCTAGGCTACTTACCATCCAAAAATATGGTGCAGTGTAGATTTGAAGTATTTTCCCACCCACCATAAAAAACAGAAACTAATCAAATAATCTGTTACTTGTCAAGCACAATTATGTGCACAATTACCTGATGGCCCATTTTACCTGACTTTGTTAGAATTTATTAATCCTCAATTTTTGAACATTGAAAATGAAAGTTGGATATGTGTATATATTTATATTTAGTGCATAAAATTTGTGCTAGAAATTCAATGACAGTGTTTTTTGCTCTATTAAAGAGATTATTCACCCCAAAATCTATAGTTTTCTTCTATCTGTGGAGATATTTATCATTTAAACTGTTTACTACAGCAATAGTATGAAGAGACTGTTGAAACAGCTACAGAAAAATGATGTCTCCCCCTCTCTCCTCCCAGCACCTGACAGCACATCGGGGGTTATATCAAAAACAATCGACATCTGTTTGCACAAAGAGGGGAGCAGCTTCGGTTTCGTCATGAGAGGTAACAGTAAAAACATCATCACTGCCTCTCTGGGCGTTACGAACAGTCACCTGACATGTTGAAGCATCTCAGCTGCAATGTTGCATCATTTCTTTGAGCTGGAAATAATAAAATAAAATAAAAGGATGATAGATATATAAAATATTCACTCTTTGAACATGGGACAGTGCCAGTTAAATAAAAGCTGCAGTAATGTCCCAGTGATTTGGACGTTCTGTTCCATTAACTACAGACCGCTTTAATGTTTTATGTCTCTGCCTACTTTCTAAACACTTCAGATCCCTACAGGCAGCGACTCTCACTTCTGTCACTGTTTTAATATGAAAATCAACCTGTGGCTCTTTCAAAGTCAAAGTCAGCTTTATTTTCAAAAACCATATGTACAGGTTGTACACACAGAATTTAAAATTGCAGCACTCCCCACAGTGAACATTAAATGTCTTTTAAACAAGACAATAAAGATGCTTAACTTTACTTTGTTCTCTGCTGATGATTTGATAGGTATTGCTTTAAAATCTTTAACACAAGTGTCTTTGATCTTTAGCAGTTTGTCATTTTTACTGTTATCAGGATCATTTTATGAGACTTTTTGGATCTAGAATCAACAAAATCTGAACTGGCTAAAACAGGAGAACTTTTTTAATTTTCTTTCTCTGTCACCTCCACATTTAAATTTTGTGCGGTTTTCAGTCAGGTGAGATTTTAAGCATTGACTGAAGCATATATTGACATATATGGATTCAGGTGCTAAATTCTGCTCTCCTCTCCTTACAGGTGGAACCCATGAGGATTGGCACAAGTCCCGCCCCCTGGTGGTCACCTACGTCAGGCCGGGAGGTCCTGCAGACAGGTACCTGACTGATCAATTCCTATATACTGCTGCAGTCACAGGCAGTCACAGCTACACATGGGTACATCCAAGCATACTGAGACATCCAATCAGAACCCAGCACATTTACACTCAGAGCCAGGCAGAGGATCATTTATCATCCACTTACTTTCCTAGTGATGTGTAGGAAAATCAAAGCCTCCAATAGTTCAACTAACTGGAGATGAGAGACAAGTCTGTGTTCTTGTGACTAAAACCCAAGGGTAACAGTGCCATCTCCTGTAATGGACACTGGTCCCGTGACAGTTCTGTGTTACTCGTGAATCACTTCAGCTCCTTTAACACTGTCATCACGTGTCTCTCTCGGCTTTCGTGTCCAGAAATAATCCCTCATATTTACCTATAAAAATCTCTGACTGACTGATGATTCAACAGTGATTCAGCATCTGCTGATTCAAGACATGAACATTTAAAATGATCTAAATTCTCCTAAGAAAAAGATCTGAATGTACAGGAACTGAACTTTATGAAGGAAATATTTCTGCTATTTACAAACTGCTGTAAAAAGTAGGGGTCAGACATTAACGTGCTAATTACGATGAATTAGTGATAAAGTAACCCTTAGCAAAAAGTAGTAAACTTAAAGTACATTTTATTAAGTATGCTTCAGTGTAAGTATAAGTATATAAAGTATACTACAGACCATGTACTCTCAGTTTACTAGAAAGTATACTAATGTAATACTCTTTCAGACTAAATTGAAACATTTTAAGTTTATAAAAGTATACTTTTAAGTTCATTTTAGGTTTGCAATAGTACACTTTCAAGTATACAACATGTACACTCATCTACTGTATATGCTATCAATGTACTTGGTGTATCCCTCTTGAATACTTGAAGTATATCACAAATGCACTTATTTCTATACTGCCACTGTACTAGTTATATACTTCGAGTCCCTATTTTTAGTTTATCAAAGTATATCACAAGTATACTTATCTATAGACTGCCATTGTACTAGTTATATGCTTCAAGTCAATGTTTCTAGTTTATTATAGTATACCTTAAGTATGCTTTTTATAAACTCTGGTTATTTCACTACTTTACTACAAGTTATACTTAAAGTTTGTTTGGCATATTACTTGTAGATTTCTGTTTATATACTTGAAATAGACTCCTTAAAGTATTCTTACAATTTACTCATACTATATGTACTATATGTACTGTGGTGTCTGACCCCAACCCAGCACAGTCCCAGACACAGCTCGAGGTTTAAAGTCCAATTTATTAAGGCAAAATTAAATGTCATTCAGGGAATACGGGACATGCCGGTTCAACATAAATGCTTCCCAAATTGGGGATAATCGGGGTCAAGGGGGACAAAGGGGTCTCAGTTTCTGTCATATGTTTCCTACAAACAAAAGAAAGAAACAACATGAGTTTTTGAACAAACATAACATTTACTAATACGGCATGAGTGGAATGTGGAGGTTATCGCTTACCGCCAGACGGTGTTTCCCCCAGGAGAGTTGAGCAGAGAGTGAGGGAACCAACCTGAGCTCCTTTTAAACTTCAGTGCAGCTGCCTCTGATTGAGCAGTTGAGATCATTTCCAGCTGCTCCAGAATGAAACGTGGTATGTACCTCCCCTCCACTAGTTGCCCTAGGCAACGGGCCTGTCTGAGGCCCCGCCCTTTGTGTCCCTCTCCCTGTCTGGCTCTCCCTGTAAGAAACCTTACCTGTCCGGTGGGGCTGGAGCGAGACTCCACAGTACATACTATATGTTAAGTATTCTTAAAGTTTACTCATACTATATGTACAGTGTACAGAGTGTGATGTATTTACAAAATCACAAGACAGAATGTTGAAAACAAGTTTGATATATTTTCAACATTAACATTTCAATAACAACGACAAATGAAATGTAAATAGTACTTTAAAGTGTTAAACTCCAGCATTAAATTAATAAAGAAATTAAATGTTAAGCACAAGTCAATGACTTGAATGTATTATGCACTTGGAGCAAGATATACTAAGTATTTGTACTTTCTGGCAAAAAAATGTAAAATGTATACTAGTAAGTATAAGTTTTAGTGTATAAGTGTAAGACTTAGTACTTAGTCTTCGACTTCAGTTTATACTTTTCAGTATAAGCCATGTATACTTCACTATACTATTCTTAAGTATATAAAATATAGTTTAGAAAAAGTCACCTTCAAGCATACTTCCTCAATTTTAGTATGGAATAAGTATACTCATAGTACACTTCTTTTTGCTAAGGGAAATAATGCGTTAAAAATAATATTTTTAACACAGTTTGCAAGCCAAACAATGCAGAACGTCATGGTTCAGGAGGTTTTACTGACACAGATGTTGCTACAACAATGAAAGTGCTCTGTCCTTAGACCCTCACATCGTACAAGGGAAAACTCTAAAGAGCCCTTTAATTGGGAAAGTAAAGGAGGGAACCTCAGGAAGAGTAACAGAGGAGGATCTCTCTTCCAGGATGGACAGGCTGCAATAGATGATGTGTGCACAGGATGGAATACAATATGTTTAGAACAGGAAAAGAGTTAAGTATTTTATTAATTAGAATAGCATAAATATATTGATTCAAGGTGTATGCGGACAATGATGAAGGATTCTGGAGACGCGTTAATATCTTTTAGGAGAATCTTTATCCTTCCAGAACAGTTCCACAGACTCAGAGAATCTCTGAATAACTGAAGTTATTCTGGAGGTGTGTGTTTTGCTGAAATTGTTATTTCCTTTAATTTGTCACCGTCTGTTGCTATAACACTAATATCACAGTTCAGGAATGTTTTGCTCAGCAGACTTGACTCAGCAGCATCTTGCAGCCCAGGCAAGGAGACTGTAAAATCAGGCCTGCGCCTCTTCTTCAGGCAGTTGAAAAGACAGTAGACTTCAGAGGCTATTTTTAGTCCACCAGCAGCTTTCTGTGAAGGATTACAAAATCTGGAGGCTTGTCAAACAGCTAAAAACTATTGGTTTCTTATCGTAAATCAACCTGCAAATTATTAACAGTAAACAAGCAGACGAATCACCCCAGATATTTTAATCCTTAAAAAAAATGATTAAATAAACATCTACAGGTTCACTTACAGATCAACAGACTGGAACAAGACCAGAATAAATTGGATCTTACTGTTGAGTTCTTTCTCCCCGAAGCTCATCCACCAGTTTCTAAAGGAAATCATCCAGAATGTGGGTCAGCGGGGGAAACCAATGAGATTCTCATGCTGCTTTTTATCCCATTTATATGCTGATTGGAGAAAACTTAATCCATCGCTACCATAGAGTCTCAGGAGTGCAGCGTTTTTACCACTGGGAATTAAAGCTTGATGGTGTTTGATGCAGGACACAAAGAAGCCACTTCACTGCAGTGTTATTTGATCAGAAAAGAGACAGAAACAGAGAAGCTGCAGGACTCACAAATGTGGATGCTGGATAAATGTCACTGAATGTTTAAGTTTGTTTTATCCAACAACTTAACCCTCCTGCTCCTCTGGAGACACATTTATCCATTTCCACTGGCTGCATTAATGTATGTGGTTCAGTAAGTTACCCTTAGCTTCTATAATACGTCTAATACTATACTCTGTGTAATCAGAACCTCCAGACCATTTTGTCGCCATCGACTCAAAGCAAAACTGCATTTTTTGCATTATATTTTAAAGGCTTTGAACCTGAAGATCTAATTTCAGAATTAGTTTTTACTGTTTTACAGACACATACATTTGTTGTTTTTTTATATTTAAACCTGTGTAATTGTGTAAAGAAAACTGTCATCTCATCAAATATAATCAAGGATTAAAATTCTGAAAATGAATGAATAGTTGGTAGTTCCAGACTGAAGCTAACATCTATTCTATTTTCCATGAGTTTTCTGTGAGTTTTTCAAAGGATTTGTTATTCATGTAGAGACATGATTATGCTTTAGCCGACTGGAAAAGTTGGCATGGAAGTGTCCGCCCTGGCCATAGCATAGGCAGAGACTCTCCCAGACCTCCTCTGATGCTCAGTGGTTCCAGACTGAAGCTGAAACCTTCTATTTCGGAACAGCTAGGTGGCCAGGGAAAGACTTCTGGTCGCATAGGAGAGCAGCGTCCAGGTGGATTCTCTGGATACCTGAGGTGTCAGAGGGTGGGGTTCAGCTCATGGGAGAGTTGGCCGACAAGTGTGTCCTGAGCAACTAGCTCTAGCTCTGGTCTCTAGGCCTGCAGGTTGGCCAGGTTGTTCTATTACGAAAGAGCTAGGCTGGACCTATATAGAAACTGATACAGGAGCTGTTTAAAGTGAAGTTGTGTTTATTTTTGTAGTGAAGGGAGTGGCAGGGAGCAGGGTGGCGAGGCAGTACCAGCTTGGGGTCCGGAGGCAGGGGGACAGTGGAGATCGGAATGGTGAGGCTGGGTTCAGAGAGTAGTTTGAGGCCGGAGTGCAGTGGGAAACAAAGCAGTGAGGCTGGGTCCGGATCAGGGTTCCGAGGTGAGCCGTGGGGAGAAAGCAGAGGCAGGACATCAGCAGCTGGCAGTGACTGACTGGAGACACGAAGACAGAGTAACCCAAAAGCACACACACAGGGGTGGGAGCAGTGGGAGGAGACAAACACAGGCAAGGAGCAGGAAGCTCAAACAGTCACAGTCAGACACCTTCATGTTTTTGACTCACATTTACCCTCAGAGATTCATATTTGACTCCAGACATTACTAATGAAACATCATCATATGAACGAAGTCAACCTTCAGTGGTCCCAGTGTGTTGGTAATAAGTTTCAGGCTTTACGTGTGCTGAAGTAACCATCATCACACATTACAGCATCAGTTACTGTAGCTCTGAAGCAGCTGTCTAAATCACTCTGAAACTATATCAGCTTGTAATGCTCATCTACTTTACTGCAGTACTTTGTGTGTGTTTGTTTCAGAGAGGGCACGCTGCGTCCAGGTGATCGTCTCCTCAGCGTTGACGGCGTTCCACTGCATAATGCCAACCATAGCGATGCCCTCAGCGTGTTGGCTCAGTGTGGCCAGGAAGCTCTGTTCCAGATAGAGTACGATGTCAACATCATGGGTGAGACACACACACACACACAAGCATACTTGAATGACTGCTCAGGGCTAACGTTTCTCCTTTAAATACCACTGAATTAAAAGTGGGTTTGTTGTGTTTGTATTTGATGTGTTGGCATTTTCTGGCTCCTCAGGCTGAGCTCTGCCTCAGTCTCACTCTCCCAGAATGCTTTGCAAAAAAACAAGCAGTCATCACTTTGCTGCTTTACACCAATATTCAAGGGTATTTCGCCTCAAACTCACATACTTTTGTACATTAGTGATACAAAATTTGAAAGTAACTTTTCATCTGTAGGCCTTTCCTGAAATATCATCATTAAACAGCAGGAATCAAACGCTTTTCTCCTTAGACACAGTGACGAACGCCTCCGGTCCATTACTGGTGGAAATCGCCAAGACTCCAGGAGCCATGCTGGGGATCACACTGACCTCAGCCAGCCATCGAAACAAACAGGTCATCGTTATTGACCGGGTTAAACCTGGCAGCGTGGTGGACAGGTACACAAACACACACACATATATACACACACACAGGCAGTTTGTCCCCTCTGTGTAGCTGAGAGCAGAAATGTTCAATTATTACTGTGCAGTCACAGCTTTAAAGCAGCAGCAGCTTCTTTCGTCTGTTTCACCTTCAGGTTTTATAAATGCTACCTGAACATGGAGCCTGTGAAGAGGAAAACCTGAACAATAATAGAGAACTACTTCAAATACACTAGAATTCACAACTAATAAAAGATGATGCAGTAAAGGAAGGTTCAACTAAAGGTGAATAAATATTAGAGCTGCAACAATTAATTAATCAATTACTTTGCAACTTTTACATTAATCACCAACTATTTTCATAATTGATTAATTGATCTGAGTAATTTTTCCAAATTCTCAGGTTCCAGCTTCTCCAATCTGATTATTTTCTTGTTTCTTTAATCTTCTATAATAGTAAACTGATGATTTATGTGGACTGTTGATCTGGACAAAAAAAAGAATGAATCTTCAGTCCTCGGAAACAATGATCAACCTACAACATTTTATGAACCAAACAACTAATTAAATAATAATTTGAGTAATCAATAGATTAATCATCTATCAAAATAGTTGCAGGGCTATTTAATGAAGGCAATACAGTAAAAAAAAAAAACAATAATGAACTTTACCTATTCAACACCTTTAATATGTGTTTTACAACAGACATGAAATAAATATTAAAACCCAAAAAGGACATTAGACAGTGAATATACCGATTGTTCCAGAGCTTCATGCTGTGGTTTAATGTGTTATTAGTTACATTTACATATATAAATGAATGTAAATGAATGCAGGAAAGAAACATTCACACTTTACTTCACTCTGTCTCCTCACATTTCTGAGGTCAAACTTACAGATATACAGCGGTTGCATATTATGTATGCGCAGTTTATATTATCCCCCTCTCTCTTCAACGCACACACACTCACACATTCAAACTCACTTTCAGGCTGTGTTCTGTGCTTGGCCGATAACTAACACAGACAGCAGGAGACAGGATTTGGCCCCGAGCTGCTGCAGTCTGCCTCTGTTCTGCCTCTGAACTTTTTCCTGTTGTCAGAGCAGAAACAGGCTCAGGAATAAGCTCTGTCAGCTGAGCAGGTCGACTGCAGCTCTACCTTCTGTCACTCTGCATCCACACATCACACCATCATTTAGGAATCTGCCCCACAGGCTGAATATCAGACACCGGCTGACTGGCCTGTGCAGAAACAGTCGTTTTGAACCAGTTGTGCTGAGATGCTGCTTTGATTTGTTCCAGATGTGGAGCGCTGCATGCTGGGGACCACCTGCTGTCCATAGACGGGACGTCCACAGAACACTGCACCGTCCTGGAGGCAACGCAGCTGTTAGCCAGCACCACAGAGCTGGTCAAACTGGAAATCCTCCCTTCCCACCAAACACGGCTCACTGGGAAACAGCACGACACTGGTGGGATATATATGTGTGTGTGTCCTGTTGGATTGAAATAATTCAATAATTAAACGATTCAATTGAATAATTGAATGTATTTTAAATTCCCTGAAGGTGGGAACACATTCTTTGACACATTTGCACAAATATTTACTTGAAAGTAGCAATGCAAAGTAATTAATTACTTTAATATGTAACTTAGTTACTAATCTAGTTACTTTTTGGGAGAAGTAACTATTAACTGTAATTAATTACTTTTTTAAAGTAACTTGGCCAACACTGTCAGACACATGATTGGTTGAAGCTGTTTCTATGATTTTCTCAGGAATAACTGTGATGTTCTTGTTTAGCAGCTGCAGTTTGTTTCAGGATAAAACAAGATTTTAAAACAGAAAGTTGTAACAGAGGCTGCAATGAGGTAGAAACCTGACACCTCCTTTATAAAGACACTGAATATGCACCTATAACAAGTCTAATGTGTCTGAATTATAATTAAATAAAGCGTTTAACGTGTTTAAGGAAACAAGAAGCAGCAGTGTTTGCTCCAGTTTAACAGTTGTAGACAGATTCTGTTACAATCAACACATTAACATCATGAGACATTAACCAATTTCCAGCTGTAGCCTCAGTTAATGTGTTTGTGTGCAGATTTTTGTTCCGCTTTATTGAAGCGTGTATCTCTATCAGTATCTCGCAATATGTCAGCAGCATGTTAATGAACTGAACAAACACCAGAATCTCCTCTGTGCTGCTGATTTGCCTCAGAAACCAGTTACAGTCGAACACGGCCTCCATCAGAGTTCAGCTGCAGATCAGAGATGCTTCATCTATTTACAGGATTTAGACACAAGCTATAATTGCCTCATCTTTATATTCAGAGTCAAAGCTGATGCCGTGCTCAGTAAATGTATCTTTACGTGCTGAGAGTTTATTCATTCATGCAGACCTTCAGTACATCAGGCCGTCATACACCTTACATGAAGAAAAATACATTTTAATTATCCTTCAATCACATTTATGTATCCTACTGTTTTAAATGCTCACACTGCTGTCAGACACATGCTGATTGCTTAGTCGTTTGGCCAAATTCATGTTGTTGTTTGTCTTTCACACCTTGTGTTGTCCTCAGCCACAGCTGTTGACACTGTGTGATCATGTTGTCAAGTCAAATTATTTATAGAGCACATTAAAAACACCAGATGTTGATCAAAGTGCTTCACACAGAGATTACAATTAGTCAAAAACACAGGAGTCAGGGATCATCAATCATGTACATATACATACAAGTAAATTAATGAAAGGATATCTTCATCAACAAGTAAAATACAAAAAATATAAGGCATTAAGTTCTGTACACGGGTTAAAGATATTTATGTATTTTTGAAATACAGGAGAAATGTAAAAGAACAAACAACAAATGTTTTAAAACAACTCAGACTAGATAATAATAATATAAAAATAATAATAGTATCTGTAGCTTTTCATTGATTTTGAAACCCTGTTACACAGAATTACCGCAGAATAAAAAGAGAACAGAGATTTTTAAGGACTTTAGCCTGGAGTGAGTCTCCTCACACACATTTAGCAGATCAGAGAGAGAGTCTTCTGTCGTAGAACGCTGATTGAGGAATATTTTGGCTGCCACAGCAACTTTGTGCTTAATTAGAATAAAGGAGTGACGAGCCGGATTTTCATCTGCAGGAGAATTAGTGCAGAGTAGATTTACTGTGCAGGGAAACGCTGATTCACACACAAACAAGAGTGAGACTGGAGCGTTGGCTACGTGAGTGCAGGAGTTCAGAATTAGGATCAGGATTGGCATCATGATGTCAGAAGCTGCTTCCTCCTTCATTTAATTTCCTCATCCATCATGATCCTTCTTCTCTCATCACACCTCCCCCTTCTCTTCTGTCATTCTATTCTTCATTTCATGTAAATTTCATGTAAAGAAAGTAAAAGTTACACACACAGACGCACACACAAGGTCGCCATCTCATCTTGTATTTCCTTCATTTGTCTTTACAGAGCAAAATTCATTTTTTCTTCTTTTAATCATAAGTGTGTGTGTGTGTGTGTGTGTGAGAGAGAGAGAGAGAGAGAGAGAGAGAGAGAGAGAGAGAGATACTGATGCTCATTAGGATACTGATGGCCTTGCAGCAGACCTTGCGGTCAGCCTGCCTTTGCTTTAATAGACACTCTGATTAAAGGTTTGCAGGTGTGCATGGTGTGTGTGTGTGTGTGTGTGTGTGTGTGTGTGTGTGTGTGTGTGTGTGTGTGTGTGTGTGTGTGTGTGTGTGTGTGTGTGTGTGTGTGTGTTCTGCTCTTGTCAGCAGATCTTTCTCCTGCACTGAGTGTAATGACTTCATTTTGTTCCCAGGTGAGATTAGACTGGAACATGTTTCCTCCCTTCAATTCTCAGCCTGAAGCTGCAACCTGCTGCATCACAGACATATCATATCATTTACATGTCGGGGGAAACAAAAATTTTGAGGCTGGAAGCAGCATCAGGATCAGATCTAGACTCAGAGGATGTGTAGTGAGGAATTAGCTGTTTCCCCACAACAGGTTACCCCCAAAAGATATAAACTCCAAACCTGCAGCTGCAACCATTAGGCAATTAGTGGATTTCAGTCATTTTTAAGACAAAAATGTCCAAACTCTCTGGTTCCAGCTTCTCAAATCTGATTATATTTTGGTTTCTTTAGTTCTTTAGTAAATCGATGATGTTTAGGCTGAATCGTCAGCTCTGAGAAAGTGATCAATATTTTACACCTTTTCTATTAACCAAACCACTAATTGATTAATTAAAAAGGGTCAAGACATAAACCACTAACTACTAAATACAGGCTCCTACTTTTATTGAAAAACTGCATGTCAAAGTGAGGCTGTAAAACAGAAGAAACACAGCTGAAAGAGAACTCAGCCTTCAACAGATCACACAAAGTACAGTATATGATGGAATATGAGTGTCTCTCAGGTTTCCGCGTCTTTGTGTCCTTTATAATAGTCAGTCATTTTCTATACCTTTTTACCCCTCATTAGGGGAGTCTGCTGGAGCCAATTCCAGGGCATTACAGACGAGAGGCAGGGATACACCCCAGATGGTCTCCAGCCTATCGTGGGGCACACACACCATTCACACCTATGAACCATTTAGAGTCTCCAATTAACCTCAGCATGTTCTTGGTCTGTGGGAGGAAGCCAGAGAACCCGATGAAAACCCACACAGACATTGGGAGAACATGCAAACTCCACACAGAAAGGTCCCAGACCCAGGACTACTAATACTATACTAATAAATTACAGATTCATATATTAACATATAATAATGCATCTGATTGGCTGGCAGCTGTTTGTTATAATTTGTATAAAAAATCCTAATTCTGGTCATTGTTAACCAATATTTTAAATCAGTATTTTAAATCATTGTTCTTCGTGACACATTAGTGACCTTGGTGTGTGTGTGTGTGTGTGTGTGTGTGTGTGTGTGTGTGTGTGTGTGTGTGTGTGTGTGTGTGTGTGTGTGTGTGTGTGTGGGTGTGGGTGTATGTGTGTGTTCCAGTGAAGGTTCAGAAATCGGACCACCCCCACTCCTGGGACCCCTGTGTGAACTACTGTCACCCTCCTAACTCCACCCTCTGCAACACAAGCTCTACCCTCAACAAGTCATGGACGACGTCCAACAACAACACCATCAACAGCCTCGACTACTGCAAGTGTAAGAACACACACTAACACTTAGAACATACACACTGAGAACACAGACTCACACAATCACTGAGAACACACTCACTGAAAACACATACACACTGAGAACAAACACACGCACACACACAGAACAAATCCTGCTGAGTGTAGATAAGCAAAAGATGTGAGATTATAGGTTATGAACACATACATGTCATTTAACTTTTTGCTCTTTTCTTGTTTTGTTTTTTTTATATTTGACTGGATTCCTTTTGTTCCTCCTCCACTCATTTATTTCTTATTTCATCCTTGTAGTCTCTGAATCAGTTTTCTTTGGATGTTTAATTCAGGGACCAGCAGTAATATTCCATGTTGTATTTCTTTATGCCTCATCTCTGCAGCTCTGGTGTCAGCCAGTTTCTCTCCCGGGTCCACAACCACGTCAGGTCCCAGCAGCCAGAGCTCTAGCACGCTCCCGCGACCAACTGTCCCTATGAGCCCCAGGAACTCGCTGCTTAAACGGCGCCAGAGGAAGAAAGAACATAAGAGCTCCTGTAAGCTACACCGATACTGATGGTGTCATTATCCTGAAAAGAAACCAACAATCTAAGAATCTGTGTGTGTGTGTGTGTGTGTGTGCGTGTGTTCAGTGTCCCTTGCGTCCAGTTCGGTGGGTCCCGGGGGTCAGGTGGTCCATGTAGAGACCAGTGAGGTCATCCTCACAGGTGACCCACTGAACGGCTTTGGAGTCCAGCTACAGGGAGGAATATTCGCCACCGAAACACTGTCAGCTCCTCCGCTCATCAGATTCATAGAACCAGACAGCTCTGCAGAGAGGTGACACACACACGCACATACCTATACACCTGCAGACATACACACACATATACACATTTAAAATAGATAATCGCACATCTACACACACACACATCTATACACACACACCTATACTTACACACCTACACACATCTACACATGCACACATCTACAGTATACACATCTACACACACCTACACTTAGCCACTATACGGTTCCAAATAGCTCCACGCACACCTACAAACAGATAAACACACATCTACTCAACCACAAACATCTACATATCTACACACACACCTACGCACACACATCTGTACACACATCTATACACTGTCCTACACTCACACATCAACAAACATACGCACACATCTATACACCCATAATCACTCATCGTGACTTGATCTGTGTGTGTGTGGTGTGTGTATAGCTTCTCTAAGTGCTAGGCGTGTTTTTGCACCTGAGGCTAACCTCCTGTCTCCATTAGCGCCCACACTAACAGCAGTAATTAGCAGCATCCCCTCACCTACTCTGCAGAAATCAATAAGCAGCCTTCTGTCCTGTGACAGGGTGAATCCACAAAACCACTTCACACCACGGCCATCAGTTAAACCAGAGCAGACACATTCAGCTCGGGTAGAAACACCCCCCACTGCAGAAAGGTTGGAGGTTTAATCTGTAACTATTCTGCTTTAGTGCTGCTGGAAACTATTTCTCTCTTTGTTTCAGTAAATGTTTATTGCAGAAGTGCTCAGAAAACACAGAGCTATTCCAGACTTGTTTTGAGATATAGAATAATTTAGTTTCCCTGCATAAAGTTTACATATCTCGTTAATTATTCATCAAATTCTTCTTCCTCAACTGATGGACACCAGGTGTCTCTTCCTATAATTGTCAGTGTTTGTGTTCTGGAGGAATTTCCACATCACACTTGAGTGAAATGAATATTGGATCCGACTGACGCTAGCGTAGTTGTGATGTCACAAATCCTGCTTGTAGTCAAGTCAGTTTTATTTGTATAGCTCAAAATCACAAATCACAGATTGGCCTTGGGTGGTTACAGTTTGTGTTTGACTCATTATAGTCTGTGAATCCATTTAACTGTTACTGCAGGTGTGGCCTGCTGCAGGTTGGAGACCGCCTCTTGTCAATCAACGGAATCCCAACAGAAGACGGAACACTAGAGGAGGCCAATCAGCTTCTCCGAGACGCAGCATTGACCAATAAGGTCTCGCTGGAAATAGAATTTGATGTAGCAGGTTTGTCAAGTTTTTTCATTTTCTCACTGATGCCTTTGTCATGATGGAGCTAACAACAGGACATTTTAAATCATGGTAAAGACACAGCCATTCTACTGTCTAATGTCTAGTGTCTAAATTCTAATGTCTAAGATCTAGTGTCTAATATCTGATGTCTATAGTATCCAATATATAATATCTAGTGGTTATCTAAAATGTATTACCTAGTATCTAATATTATCTAGTATCTAATATCTAGTAGTATGTAGTACTAGTAGTATTTCATGTATATAATATTCCAGCTATTTCTCACAAACATGTTCTTGTATGTGACTGTATCTGCAGAGTCAGTTGTGCCCAGCAGCGGTACTTTCCACGTCAAACTGCCGAAGAAAAGAGGAGTGGAGCTGGGGCTTACCATTAGTGGTATTAACACACATGCATGCACATATACACACACACACACTCCGCTCATATGATGCAGTAAAAAGCTGCTGGCAACATTTTTAAATGTCATCAGCCCACCCTGCACTTCTTTAAACACACACACACCAACACACATCTGTACACATATACACACACACTCACAGACAGGTATTCTTCTGAGTGGCTGCAGCCTGTTGGTGTATCTGTATCTTCAGGTATATTTAGAACATGCCGTAGATCGGCAGGTCTATTTCACATATTTCATAAATCCTGTGGTGCTTAAACGTTTTTTTTTGTTTTTTTTCTGAAATAAGTTCAGTAAAAGAATGTTAATGCAATACATTGTTATTATTATTATTATTATTACAATACTTGTAAAGAGTGTCTGTCTTGAGTTAAACAACCAGTGACATGTTGAAGACATCCAGACTTTATTCACTTCACTTTATCAGTCAGTTTTTCACAGGAAAAACTGAAGCTGAAGAAGAGTGGAAGCTGGCGCAGCTTCGTGGTTCATGTGTCTGTGCAGTGTTCAGGTTTCTACTTTCCCTAATAAGGCTGTGTGCTGTTGGGCTGATAAACTGTGGCTGCATATACATCATCATATGAAGTGAAGTCAGAGAGTTTATTTAATGATTCAGCACATACAGGTCGTCAGTGTGCAGCTTTAGTCCAGAGACTGATTAATACACTAATGACTGCGTCCATGTTTATTTCTGGTAAGTATAACTGCAGCAGTTCAGACAGGATGACTACACAAGCTTCACATCATTTAAACATTTACACTACAGGCATATAAACACACGTGCAGTTATTACAGCCTGAGAAGTCTTTGACAGCCTGAAAGAATGTGCCCGGCTGCTCACAGACTGAACGCAGCCCAGCATGCATGCTGAACTTGTTCCAGGTTATAAAGGCTGTAATGAGGTCATTTAAGAGGTTAAAGGTCAACAACAGTTTCATGTAAATGATCTGACCCTCAGCTGTCAAGTGAGCAGATACTGAATATATAGGTTATTTAAACTGTCTACTTCTGTGGTGTCTACACTAATATGCAGTGGATATTAAAAGTCTACACACCCCTGTTTTTGTGATGTAAAAAAATGACACCAAGATAAATAATTTTGCAACATCTATTGTGACCTATAACTTGTACAAGACAAATGAACACAAACAAACAAACTGAACACTTTCAGGGAGGTGAAATATAAATAAATAACTGAAATAATGAGGTTGCACAATTGTGCACACCCTCTTACATTGAGGGATGTGGCTGTGTTTAGATTTAACCAATTACATTCAACCTCATGTTAAATTGGAGTCAGAACACACCTGTCACCATTTAAAATGCCTCTGATTAACCTCAAATAGTATAAGGGGAAGTATAAAAAAGAATTTCCAAGGAATTTAATATACCAGAGAACACAGTGAAGACAGTCATCACCAGTCATCACCAGGTGGAGACATTACCAAGAACAGGACAAAAAGATAACTCATCAAGGAGGCTGCACAGGAACATTGGAGGAGCTGCAGGAATATCTGACAAGTACTGGCTGTGTAGTACATGTGACAACAATCTCTTGTCTTCTTAAGTCTGGACTATGTAGTAGGGTGGATTTAACATCCCAATAAAACCAAGGTTGAACTTTTTGGCCATAATTCCAAAAGGTATATTTGACACAAAATAGTCATCACCAAAAGAACACCAGACCTACAGTTAAGCATGGTTGCATCAGACTTTGGGCTATTTTTCTTCAGTTGAAACTGAAAATCCAAATCAATGAAAGAATGGCTTGACCAGAATAACATTGGGGTTTTTGAACAGCCCAGCCAGAGTCCAGACATGAATCTGATTCATTTGTGGGGTGATCTGAAGAGAGCTGTGCACAGCAGAGTGCTGTAATAAATGGCCAAAGGTGCTGCAACAAAGTATTAGTGTCAGTCAGTCATCTTCTATACCCACTTATTCCTCTGATGGAGCCTATCCCAGCGCATTATGGCAAGAGGGTACACCCCAGATGGTCACCAGCCTATCATGGGGCACACACACCATTCACTCCTACAGGCAATTTAGAGTCTCCAATTTACCTCAGCATGTGGGAGGAAGCTGGAGTACCCAGTGAAAACCCACATAGACACGGGGAGAACATGGAAGCTCCACCCAAAAAGGTCTCAGACCCAGGAGGTTTTGAACCTGTGACTGTCTTGCTGTGAGGCAACAGTGCTAACCCCTGCACCACCATGACACTCAAGAATTAGTGTAAGGGTTTAAATATTTATGCTACCAGGTTATTTCAATTTTTTTTTTTGTTATTGTTCTCAATTAAAAGTTTCTGTTCTTTTTTCAATTGTGTTGTATAGGTTATAGGTCACGTTGAAGGTGAAAAAGGTTGTCAAATTATTTAGTATTTTGGTGTCATTTTTACATTACAATAACATGGCATTTTAACAGGGATGTGTAAGTCTATTCAGTAGAATTATGTTGATTTATCATATTGGCGAGGAAGGTGCTGTGGCGCCACCTGATGCAGCAACATGTTCACAGCACAGACACCTGGATCTGAACAGGAAGCTGAGTTTTTTTTTTTGTTTTTTTATGAATGAGCAGTTTCTGGAGCAAACAGAGGATACACTGAGAAATAGTACTCTGATAGTATTGTGCTGTGATTCCGTATTACTTATGTTTGATGGTTATATTATGTATTGTATGATGTCTGTCCTCATGATGATGTCATCACTTTCCACAGCCAGTAAGAAGCCAGGAGAACCCCTCATCATCTCTGACATCAAGAAGGGCAGCATGGCCCACAGGTATCTACTGTCATACTCTACACTTTCATACTCTAATCTACTCTGTTCTATAATACTCTTATTATATTCTACTACATTATATTCCATTCTACTCTGTTCTATTGTATGATACTCTATCATATTATATTATATTATATTATATTCTACTCTACTCTCCTTTGTTGTATAATATCCTATAATATCATATCATATTCTATCACATTCTGTATTATATTAATCTATTCCATTCTGCTCTTTTTGTAAAGTAGTATATTCTATTACTACTATACTATATTCTTCTATATTCTATTTTATTCTATACTACTCCTAATCCTGTTCTGTTTATATGTTCCTACTCTTCTGGTCTCTTATATTCTATTGTAGTGTGTAATGTGGTTCATTCGTTCAATGTATTTACTGTACTTTAAATCAAGTGGAGAGAAGGTCAAACATGACATAATATATCTATATAGTATTGATACTGTAATATCACCTTATATGATAGATATTATATATAGTGATGTGTTGTCTTCTCCTGGTTCAAATGTGCAGCTGTTCTATTTTCTTCACTTTATCGACATAGTCATTAAATAGAATAGAATAGACTTTTAGGGCGACATGGTGGCCCAGGAGTTAGCGCTGTTGCCTCACAATAAGAAGGTCGCAGGTTCAAGACCTCCTGGGTCCAGGGTCTGGCACCTTTCTGTGTGGAGTTTGCATGTTCTCCCTGTGTCTGCGTGGGTTTTCACCGGGTACTCCGGCTTCCTCCCACAGTCCAAAAACATGCTCAGGTTAATTGGCAATTCTAAATTGCCCATAGGTGTGAGTGTGTGAGTGGTGAATGGTGTGTGTGCCCCACGATTGGCTGGTGACCGTAACGCGCTGGGATAGGCTCCAGCAGACCCCTGTGACCCTAATGAGGAATAAGCCGGTATAGAAAATGACTGACTGAGAATAGACTTTTATTGTCAACCTACAGCAGTGGGGTTACAATGAACATTGACAATGACATTTTGTTGTGTAGCTGCTGATGAGCCTTCTTCACTAGGGCTCTGATGTTGTCCAGTAAAGTAAAGTCCAGTAGGGTCAGCAAATGGTGATTAATGATGATTAATTATCAAACATCTCAATATATAAATATGGTGTGAAAGCAGCAACAATTGTCAATACTGATATGATATCAACATCAAGGAACTTTGGTTTAATTTGGTCCATATGTCTTAGTCCTAACATCATGTCCTTCATTCCAACAACATTATGTTTATTACGTGTTATGTTTATTATTTATCTGCTGATTAAAGTGATTAAACCGTGTGGAGTCTCGTTAGAACATGTTCGTGGTTTCAGTGTGAGTGTGGTTCAGAACAGGAACTCTGGAGCCTGGGGACAAACTGTTGGCCATTGACAACATTCGACTGGAAAACTGCTCCAAAGATGATGCCGAGCAGATTCTGCAGCAGTGTGAGGAGCTTGTAAAACTGAAGATCCGCAAGGATGAGGACAACTCAGGTACGGGACTGTGTATGTGTTTTATGTGTTTGCCTGTGTGTGTGTGTATGTGTGTGTGTGTGTGTGTGTGTGTGTGTGTGTGTGTGTGTGTGTGTGTGTGTGTGTGTGTGTGTGTGTGTGTGTGTGTGTGTGTGTGTGTGTGTGTGTGTGTGTGCGTGCATGCGTGTGTGTGTGTGTTCCTACCACTAATGGTAAGCCCCAGCTCCACTCTTCTTTTCTTCAGCAGTTTGACATGGAAAGTGCTGCTGCTGGGCACAACTGCCTCTGCAGATACAGTCACACACAACATATATGTGAAGAATAGCTGGAATATTATATACATGAAATACTACTAGTACTATATACTGCTAGATACTACTAAATAGTAGAATGTTAGAACATGTTTGTCAGAAACATTCATATATTTTATATATATATATATATATGAAATAAGAACTGTTTTGCTGCTATTACATTCTACTCGATTTTAGATACTAGAGAATACTAGAGAATACTAGATACTAGATATCATATATTAGATGCTAGACATTATACATTAGAGGGCTGTGTCTGTATCATGATTCACAGTGTGTTTGCGCGTGTGTGCGTCTATTTATTATATTTGATAGAATGAATCAGTTTGTTAAGAGAAACTTATTGTATTTGATAGAATGAATCAGTTTGTTAAGAGTTACACTGTCAGTGTTTGACCAGCAGGTGGAGCTGTTGTCCACAACTCAGACTAATTTATGAGTTGTGACTTCCAGTGAATATATATGTATATACACATTATAGTAATAATTTTAATATTAGTAGTAATTGTAGTTGTAGTATTATTTCTAATGTTATTATTATTTATTAGTAGTAATAATAATAGTAACATATATAAGATTGCAATCAAATATAAATATATGTATATATATATATATATATATATATATATATATATATATATATATATATATATATATATATATATATATATATATATATATATATATATATATATATATATATATATATGATATATGTTCCAACTTTTGTGTCAAATATTTAACCAGAATATTCATTAAAATAAAATGGTGATAGCAGCTCTTCAGTGTTACAGTTCATCTACATTTCCACTATATTAATACAATTTTGTACAGAGATTCAGCTCAAATTATTTTAAATAATGTTGCTGCATCTGCTGCAGTTCATTGATGATTTTAAACCATCTCCCAGCCTCCATCTTGGATGTTTGTGAGTCGAGTTGAATAAATGAAAATGTTCCTGATGGAGCGTGGAGCTGTCGTCATGCTGCTCTGCGTGTTCAGATGTGATATGAAGAAAAGGGACACGCGAACACACAGGGATCATGTAATCATGCTAGATTATGACTCAGAGGGTATAATCACACACATACACACACACACACTGACACAGGGAGCAATATTCATAAGATACATGTTCATGTCACATGATGACAAAGCAATTTTCTCACTGGTTACCATGGAAACTGTCTTCACCAGTGGTGACTTGAGAAGTGTTTTGACCTGCTTCCAAAATTGTGTGTGTGTGTGTGTGTGTGTGTGTGTGTGTGTGTGTGTGTGTGTGTGTGTGTGTGTGTGTGTGTGTGTGTGTGTGTGTGTGTGTGTGTGTGTGTGTGTGTGTGTGTGTGTGTGTGTGTGTGTGTGTGTGTATCAGATTATCAACATACGTCAGACGGTATCATCTACTCGTGGAGTTGAAACATTAGAATAACATGTTGTGTGTGTGTGTGTGTGTGTGTGTGTTTGTGCATGGCGTGTGTGTATGGTGTGTGTGTATCAGATGAGCAGGAGACGTCAGGCAGCATCATCTACACGGTGGAGCTGAAGCGGTACGGGGGCCCTCTGGGTATCACCATCTCAGGCACAGAGGAGCCTTTTGACCCCATCACTATATCTGGTCTCACAAAGAGAGGCCTGGCTGAGAGGTGCATGTTCACACACACACACACACACACACAATCTTTGAAATGTAGGTTGCCAGTTTGAGTTGTTACTGCAGTTTGTTTTCACTTCTTCTCATATTTAGTTTAAAAGCAGAAACTGTGTGAATTTGACCCAAAAATGTTTTCAGTAGCAGGATAATGTAATGAATGTGTTTATGAGTTTACATTTTTATTATATTTATTTATTATCAGACATTAAGAATAATTTCCTATTTGTAATGATGACCTGTATTTGGCTCAGCCTTTAGAGAGGAAGGGTCCTGGATACATGAAATAAAAAATTTAAACCGAGAATAAAAAAATATATTTTTAATTTTCATGGTCTATTTATATAAATAATTATGCTTCACCTTCTGTCACACTCACTCATAACACCCTGTTATATTTCTTTGGCCAATACCAAGCAACATGACTGGAAATGCGATATCCAAATTTTCATATTGCAATATTAAAACAACATTAATATAATATTATTATATTATTTTTTATGTTTCTGTTACTTTCTCTGAGAGTTGCAGCAGACCTGCATAAAAAAACAGGTTAATATTATTTTATATGGAATAATAACATTTTAACCTGATTAAGACAATACTCAGAGAATACATTAGACTTTATCTTAAACTGACTAATTAATGTCTAGAATTGTCTTAGCAAAACTAAACATTTTTTTTCTAAACAACAATTTTTGGTTAAAAATATTTGGTTTTGTCGCCATAAAAAGTTGAAAACACACATTTGTTGCCAGAGAAGTGGTTGAGTCATTACTCAGACTCTGACTGTATGTAAACAGGAATATGAAGAGAATATTCTACAGCAGCCCATATAAACACCTTAATCCAAATGTTGTATTGTTGAGATTAAGGTCAGTACTGGGATTATTACTGTGCACGTAAACGTGAAGGCAGAGCACTGAAATAAAGCTAAGGCTCCAGCAGAGACAGATTCCACCGTTACACTAAACTCATGTCTCATTGTGTCCTGAACAATCATAGTATACAGGATTATATGTATATATATATATATATATATATATATATATATATATATATATATATATATATATAGAGAGAGAGAGAGAGAGAGAGAGAGAGAGAGAGAGAGAGAGAGAGAGAGAGAGAGAGAGAGAGAGAGAGAGAGATGGGGGGGTAAATAAAAATTTTAAATGGTACATTATTTTGAAAAATGATCAAAGGTCATGACTGGATTTAGATGATTAGAACTAGTGACATCATTCAAACATGTTTGACTGGATTATGATCTTGTGTCCATATCAAGATATAAAAATATAATCCTTTAAGACTTTGTGTGATCATGAAAACAGAACCTGACCACAGCAGAGCCTCCACACACACAAGCACAAACATACACACACATACACACACACACACACACACACACACACACACACACACACACATACAGACACACACACGACCAGCAGGGAGAAACCTTATTAGGAGAAATAACAACAGCCAATGGGAGATTCCCAGCTGCAGGTGTGACACAAAATGAGATGAGATAATGAGAAACAGAAGGTAGAGATGCAGCAGCAAATAAAAACGTGAACAGATGAGAGAACATTTTCCCTGAGTCATAATCATCCACACCGCAAAAATTAAATCTCATCAACATATCTGTTGATCACAGTTAGTCCAATATTGATTAGAATTATCTTGGAACTATCTCATTCCATTGACGAAATATTTTTTCTTGAGTTTTCTCAATTTAATAAATTAAAAAATGAGATATAAAAAGTATAAAAAAGGACAAAAAGTCAAACATTTTAATTTAAGTAAACATGATTAAATTGATCAAAATCAAGAAAAGGACTATTGTAATAGAACAAGATAATTGTAGAAAAACAAGATATTTTAACCTGAGATTTAATTGTTCGCATTATAAAAATTATTATGCCAAAACACAGCAAGAGAGGCAGCTAACACCATACTTTCACATACACACACACTCTGACCCAATTTCTTGGTGTTAGTGATGCTATTTTACTATTTCCTGTTGTCGATAAAGCACTCTGCCTCTGACCTGGTGGTTAAAAGCTCTATAAATAAAAGTGTCTCAGCTTGGCTCAGAAGGAAACAGGAATTCAGATGATATCACCATCGGTTTCTGGAAAACGTTCATAGGGACAAACACAGTTTCTCTTTGAGTCTCCCCGGCTTTAATTTAGTTCAACCAGCTGAGGTAAATAGAAACTGGAGATATAAGATCTGCTGCTCTTTCAGAAACACACAGAATATGTTTGTTCACTTCCAGCTCATTCAGTCATTGGCTGGATTATACACACACAGTTTACAGTTTGTGATATATGAGTGTGTAAGAGATAAGAGCTCCATAATAATGATATTGCTGACAAAGTAGGCCAGGAGATAAAGGATAAACCTTACAGTGGCTTTAATATGCTGCAAACTGATAACGGATTAAAGCAGCAGGTGTTATTCACTCCACACTCACCTTGTTGCGACCGAAAACTAGTCAACATGCTGATAACTTTAAAAAAAAATCATGCACCCAAAGTTGATTTGAATCAACTGCTTACTTTAGATACTTTAAATTAGATTACAATATTAATTTTAATATGTAAAATTCTCCACACAAAGCTCTGCATGAGAGATGGAAACAGCAATGATAGACACTCTACTGTTTGTAAGACATCAAACACTCAAAGGTTGGAACCACTGGTTTCAAATCCGCATCTGAAGGAACTACACTGTGTGTGTGTGTGTGTGTGTGTGTGTGTGTGTGTGTGTGTGTGTGTGTGTGTGTGTGTGTGTGTGTGTGTGTGTGTGTGTGTGTGTGTGTGTGTGTGTGTGTGTGCCTGTGTGTGTGTGTGTGTCCAGGACAGGAGCGATCCATGTAGGCGACAGGATCCTGGCGATAAACAGTGTGAGTTTGAAGGGGAAACCTCTGAGTGAAGCGATCCACCTGCTGCAGATGGCAGGAGAGACGGTGACTCTAAAGATCAAGAAGCAGCTGGACAGTAAGAACTAAACATCAGTTTAGCTTGAATAAAACACTGATCACGTCATATTTTTTATCAGACCTTGATTTTGGTCAGATGTTGGTCATTTTTATCTGGTTTTCTTAAAACAACAAACAAAACAACTTAATTTTCCAAAATTAAGTATAATTTCCTCACCTGGGTATACCCATCCTTCATTGCACACAAATTCACTTCACTCTGCAATTAAGTCTGACCACCAAAGATACAATTTTTCCCTTAGCAAGGGAGCCAATAACAGAACAGGGGAGGGTGCAGTAAAATGATGACAGAACACAGGAGCGACTTTCTTGATAACTGTAGATCCAAGAAGTATTATCACTATTTAAAATGAACCCTAATGCAACCATTATTAGCCTAGCTAACACCAGACCTCATCTCCTCATCTCTCTTTGTTTTTTCTTTATGTATTGTATTATTGTGTATACCTTAATATGTATCCATATGCTATTTTCAATTCTTTTTTTTAAAATTAAATTAAAAAAAACTTTGGTTCAAACATGGTGACAGACGATAATTTACCCTTAGACACAGCCACAGAAAGTAAAGTAATTTAGAATTTAGTATTTAGAAAGTTGCTCACTTTTCAAAATAGCACTAAACTATAAGGTTTCCACACTGAATATCTATCTACATTGAGATGAGGTCTGGTGTTACCTAGGCTAATAATTGCCCAAAATCGCAAAATAACATCTTGAAAACATTAAAGATAATTAAATATAATTATACTCAATATCAGGCTTCATGAACCAAAGACAAGATGTCTGCAGACAGCACTGTTCAGCAGAATTTTTCCTAGATGCTCTTACTATCTTCTTGCATCAATAGAAAGAAGCTAACATTTCCGGCCATGATGAGCTGAAATCAAATCTAATTTGAAGCACTCAGATCTGAATCAGAGTTTATTAAATGTAGATGTAGTAAGTGCAGCTCAGTGAATGGAGCTGTGTTCAGCTGTTATATATTATTATTATTTAGAAGTGTCTCCTGCTGTATCTACAGAAACAGCTGGAGGTGATCGACCTCGCTGATTGTGTCCAGGTTTCACTCTTTATTTCTTTGACTAATTTATTTTCTTGGACGAACCATTCCAGCATTTACTCACCCAGACGCAGAGGAGAGGAAAGCAGCGGAGGCAGAGGACACGACAGAGAACGAGCTGAGTGATGCGGAGGAGGACGATCTGACCGACAGTCAGCAGACCAACAAGCTCTCGGAGCTGTACTCCACCATCCCCAGCGTGGACTCCGCCATGGAGTCCTGGGATGGCTCAGGGCTGGACGCTGGTTACGGCAGCCAGGGTATAAAGTCTGTTTAACACTGGTGGATGGTGGAGAGTCTGAGACAGAGCTGCAACTAACCACTATTCTGATTAATCTATCAATTAATTAAACAATTAATCAATTCGATGTCTGGTTCATGAAATGGTATCAAATGTCGATCACTGTTTCCCAAAGCTTAAGATTCAACCTAAAATGCATTTTCTTTAGTGTTCTATAATAGTAAACAGATGATATATGGTCTGTAGACTGTTGCTCTGGACAAATGAAATCAGGAAATAATCGGATTTGAGAAGCTGGTACTAGAATTTTTTTTTTCATTTTCTTCTTAAAAATGACTCAAATCAATCAATTGATTATGAACATAGTTGGTGATTAAGTAATAGATGGCAACTAATCGACTAATTGTTGCAGCTCTAGTCCCATACACCAAACTAACACCCACATTGAATTTGAAAAAATCACCAGTAACACAACCTTGCAGAGTATTAGAAAATAGGCAGGAACACAGTCATACATATGACTAAATTAAATGTAAAAACACAAACATATCTGCAGTGAGATGAATCTGTTTGGATCTGTTTTGTTTTATCTGTTATTTTGGGATGTTTCTGCATTATCGATGACTTGTTCTGTGTTTCTTTCTCCTCCCTCAGGAAACTACAGTCACCAGGCCGCTGGCATCGCTCTACACCCTCACGAGTGGCGAAGCACCAAGCAGCAGCGCAGCACCACCCCCCCTCCAGGCTGCCGGAAGAACTACCCCTTCAGTGATGGAGGCTTCAGCGAGGATGACTGGGACAAACCCCCCGGGTACAACTGGACTGGACCATATGTTTTTACTAATGACCATGTGACAATAAACCTAATGCATTTATTTTGTCAGTGCTGACCATGTGTGGATTATCAATGCAGCTTTTACACCCCTGGAATACAATATATATGATGAGTGTTCTGATCCTGTCTCATCATTAATTAATCTGTTGATTGTGATTTTGATTAATCACTGTAATGTTAGAAAGAAAATTCTGAGCTGCAGCTCCTGTTTTCCTGTTTGAATGTGTTGTCAGGTCAGAGGTTCAGTCAGTGCTGACTGTGAATATAAAATCATGATGTTATATAACTGCCGAGGTTGGAGACAAAGACCCGGAGAGGAAGGTGGAGCGGAGTGAATCAGCTGCACAGGAAAGTGAATTAATCTTGTCAGCGGAGGACATTCACTGTTAAAAGATTACTGACGTTGGATTTAACAGAGTGCAGAGCCTCGTCCTGCACTGACCCGGCTCCGCTTACATCTGTCTGTCACCAGGTTTCTCTGCTGAAACACAGAAAAACATAGAAAACAGCAAAAAAAAAAGGGACCAAATCATGAAAGGGAGCAGAACACTTATTAAACTAAGCCCCCCCACACAATCTATCCTACACATGAACTGGTTTGGTTTAGGGTCAGGGGTCAGGTTAAGGGTCAGTGGTCAGGTTTATTAGTTAATCAGTGACTCTAAACAGTTTCCTCTAATTTCTTTTGGTTGGTAACAGGTTTGTTGGCCAACAGCCGGACGGGATCCTGCTGGACCCAGACGACAGCTTCTGGTGTCAGGCTCTGGAGGACCTGGAGACCTGTGGCCAGTCAGAACTACTTAGAGAGATTGAGGTCAGTTAGCACGTTAGTATATTAGCATCTGCCTGAAACTTAAACTGCAGTCATTAGCCTTCAAAGGCCAAACATATAATATATAATATTCATACACTTTATGATATTAAATGATGGACCTTCTCTTTATCTCTATATCTGTTCTATCTATATTTATTGTTGAATATGAGAGTCTGCAGCTTCAAAGGAGCAACAAACAAAAAATGCAAACAAATGCCTCCACACGTAGCTTTGTTCCGTCAGCAGGTGGCGATAAAGGCTTCATAACACATGGCTTTAATAAACGGAGAATAAAAAGCAGAAAACAAAACCAGCCCTGATTATCTATGAGAGAAAAGCTTGTGATGGTTCCCTCCTGCCTGTTGGGAAACATCTGATTAGTCCCTTGAGGTAAATATTCACTGAGTCACAATTTATTGCACAGCTGCTGTTTATCTCACATTTAGCTCATTCACTATTTAGAAAAAGTAAATAAACAATTCAAGCACGCATGAAAACATTTTTCAAAATTATGGACGTTTTATTTTTTATTATTTTTTTGTATCCATCAAACTTTTCTAATTTGATTCCTAATCATTCAGAGAGATGATTCTGCATGATGAGGGGTAAAGGCCCCATGAAATTAAAAGTAATGTTCCCACTGTTTTAAATATTTGTGACTTATCCTGCACTGAGGAGCGTTTACAGTTAAGCTGTACTGAGCTACAAACTTACATTTCTCTTGTAGCTGTTCAAAACTCATATAACATAACATAACTCACATAACCAGTTTCTCTGGAAGAAGATGTTTTTACTTTGTCTCCTGGATCTTTGCATGTTTGTGTTTGTTTAGGCTTCGATCATGACCGGCACCGCCATCAGTCTGGGAGTCGACGGTGTCAGCAAATCTGCAGCTGAGCCAATTCTGAGCCACAATAGGATGAGTCCACTGAGGAGAAACTCCCACCTGCATCAGGGGAACCTGCTGCACCAGGGAACACACCTGCACCAAGGGGCCCACCTCCACGAGGACGTCCACCTGCACGAGGAGGCCCAGCTCCACCAAGGTCATTACCTGTCTCCTAATATAAGAACAAAGAAACTCAACACTGTCTGATGGATTTAATGTTTAACATCCGGAACATTACTGAATATTAGATAGTTGTGATGAGGACTGGTTACCAGATTTATCAAACAACAAGTGAAAATAATATTATTTTATATTATTCTTCACATATGGAAGAGTATTAGAGCCACAAAAAACAAATTTTAAAGGGGGGGGGGGTTCTGATTTATTTCTTAGAATTGGAAAAAAGAAATCTAGATTCCAACAATTTAAGGGGCAATTTTTTTTCTGGAACTTTTTTAGATTAAAGTCATAATTATGTCTTCTTTTCTAGAATGAATAAAAGAAATTTAGCCCTTAAGTATTTTTTTCAGTGACCCTAAAACACTTCCATAAAAGAAGATGGAAACATTTATTTCCTCACAGATCTCCTGGTAAGTGTAAGAATTTAAATAAATTTAAACAAATTTAAATGCTAATCATCAACACGTCTATGATAATCCCCCAAAACTTTCACCATGACGTTAAGAGACTTTTTTGTGTGTCTTGACCTGATATGTGAGTACCGAATTTCGTTCTTTTCGTTCTTCTATGTACATGGCAGGGCTGTTCTTTTGAAAACTATTAGGTGATGCTTTAGAGCCATTTTGACGCACCTATATTCAAAACCTATGAAACACATTAATTTTCGCCAGTCCCAATGCGCACGCTAGATTTGTTGAGTTTTGGGGTGTGAACAGGCCCCCAAAAAGGCCATTCTACATGTTTGACCTGTTCTGAGAATGCAGTAAAGTTTGTGTTTTTCACTAAATGTTCGTTGAAATCTGTTGAAATCCCTTTGGTTGCACCCAGACCTGCACCAGGAGGCCTATTTCAACCAGGACCCCCACCTGCACCAGGGGGTCCACCTGCACCAGGAGAACCAAACCTCACTCCTGCACCATGAGCCCAAGTCCAAGGCGTCTCTGAGAGTGTCGGAGAGGACGTGGGAGTCCCGTCGGATCAAAGAGGAGATGCAGGGAATTCTGTCTCCAACACCGCTGGAGCTACACAAGGTCAGTCTTCATGTGTTTCTGATCCAGATTAAACATTCATATTCATAATAGGTATAGGTATAAAGTAACCCTGTGTGAATTTCGAATGAAAATATGTATGAATATATATTTCCTCTTTTTTCCAAATTCAGCCTTGGTCATAAATAATATTTCCATGTTAAAACACTGTGAAACTCTCTCTCTCTCTCTCTCTCTCTCTCTCTCATGTGTGTGTGAGTGTGTGTGTGTGTGTGTGTGTGTGTGTGCATGTGTGCATGTGTGTATGTTCATAGAAACAAATACATGAATGTAATGTAGTGATTTTTCCAAGTTTAGACTAGATCTTAAAAAAACATTTCCATCATCATTTTCAGGACCCGTTTTTAACCTGTTGTTTTTTATTTTCTGTGTGAACAGAAACATTTTATTATAAAAGCTGATGGTAAAATAAAAAAAAGAAAAACACACATAGCCATGCAAAGTATTCAACCAATGAATACAGTCAAATGTCAGGGGTTTGTTAATGTCAGTCAACGGCTACAGATCTATTGCTAGTTGTATGTTCTCTCTGTTAACAGCCTCCAGGCTCCAGCTTCAGGCTTCATGCACAGACATGAGAACTATTGATCCTTTGATCTGCACGGCAAGAAAACAAATCAACGTTTTCTCTAAATGTCACAGCTTAAAGTTCAGCTGTGACTCACCTGCTGCTCTTTCTGAACAGGCTGCATCAACCATTTCTCTCCGTGTTCTCACTGCTAACAAGCAGACTTCTGGAAAGGTTCAAAGTTAGAATTCTGTGTTTGAGTTGATTCCAAATTAATGGACTTTTTTAGACATTTGGCTCATCATAGGAGGAAAACCTCAGGTGTTACTGTGAACATTAAAAGGCTGCACAGTGGAAACAGTGAACTAACAGAGCAGGAACAGCTCAGGTGGATTGATCACAGGTATTAATATTATTGGAGTTTCATCTTTAACAGAGCAGAGCTATTTATAAATTGTCTTTGTGTTATTTTAATGTGACAAATGTTGTAGAGTAGAAGTAAAAAGTAGTGTTACATTTAAATACTCAAGTATAGTACAAGTACAGTGTTGAGGTAAATGTACTGAGCATTGTGTTCCTGGGACAGTCAATGAGCAGCAATAATGTCCTTCTGCTGCTTTGAACATGTGTAGCAGCTGATGTTTCAGTGTTACGTAATATAACAGTATAGAAGGTACAGTAAAGCGCCTATAGAGCAGCAGATATGCGGCTGAATACATGTCTTCACCTCGTCAAGATTTATAACCCAAACGTCTTTCAAAATTACTGCTCCAACCAGTTCAGACTGCAAAGTTTTCCTCTGGGGAAATAACATAAAGTCAAGACTTTCCAGTTAAAGTCAAGTCTTTACAGTGTACAGGCTTTACAGTTTGTACAACAGCGACACAACATCCCCTGTTCTTAGACCCTCACATCGTACAAGGAAAAACTCCCTAAAAGAAAACTTTAACAAGGAAAAAAGTAACATAGTAGGATCCCTATTGCAGAACAGACAAGCCGCAATAAATTATGTGTGCACAAGATGGAAAAAATAGAACAAGTCGAGTACCACATTAGAAACAGAAATATATTGATTCATGGTGTATGTGGAGGATGAGGGGACAGGGATCCATTGCATCTTCGAGGTGTCAAATCTTCTACTGTTTAAAATATTGCGTTTCAATGGAGGATCATTAATATTTTGTTAACCCACAGTTTTCACTAACTGTAGAATATCCTACATTTCATCCTGCTTTAGTAAAGTCTGTAGCGTGATTAATATTGTTCAGTAAAACCACATTGGAACAGAAAAGGTTTCCTGTAACTTGTTAAATGAGTGTTGGTGTAGACACGTGTGTTCAGACATCTGCAATGAACTTTGAAGACATGTGGGCTCCAAAGACAGAATAAAGCTTCACTCTGAGCTCTGTCGCTGTTCTTTAACAATTCCTCTTTAAACTCTGAACAAATTAAATAAAAAGTTAAGATTAAATGGCTTCAAACAGACCTCTGTCTGTTTCCTCCTGTAGGTGACTGTGATAAAGGATCCAGAGTGCGATGACTTTGGCTTCAGTGTGTCAGACGGTTTCTTAGAAAAAGGAGTTTATGTCAACATGATCCGACCTGATGGACCCGCGGACAGAGCCGGCCTCAAACCGTATGACCGGATTTTGCAGGTGAAGAATTTACCTGCAGCATAGAACACAGAGAAACAGGAAACATGCTTCACTGCCTAATATGGATGTAAGTCACATGACCTTCATCCAACTGCTGGTACATTTCTTTAAGACCAGACCAGAGCTTTGACCAAAACTAACAAAACAACTAAAACTAGAATTGAAAAATCATTTAACTGAAATACAATAAAACATAATCACTAACTGAAACTGTGCAGTGTTTACAGAACTATCCTATATTAACTAAAACTAAATATTACTCAAACTACATCAAATTAACTCTAAATCTAATTCTAAGTGACCCAAACTAGCTCTAATTAACTCAAACTGATTCTAATTAACACTTTTCTCCCATTAACTCAAATCTCTAATTAAAGTAACTAATTCAAACTAACTCTAACTAAAACTATCTGTAATTAACTATCTCTACAGAACATGTATATAATCGAGTCTAAACGATTTGACATTTTCCTTTACACAATTTCTGAAAGACAGTCACATCCAATCTCCGATAACGAGCCACACCACAGTTTCATAACTGAGGTAAATTATCTTGGCTCACACGCACATAGCAACCACCCTGACAATGACACCAAGATTCTAGAACACTTCTGGCAAGCCAGAACGTTTGTAATCAAAATAATAGTGGTTAACAAATAACATTTTTGAGGGGAATGTAATAATTAGTCAGTATTTACTTGCTACGTGTAATATTGTTGATGTTACAGGGGTTTTAAAAAAAAGTCTTAAAAGCATTGAATTTATGAATTTGAAAATAATACCTTGAAAAAGTCTTGAGTTTTGACATCTGGGTCTTAAAATGTGTGCACTATATAACTTCTCTGTATCGCATTCAACTTGTAAGTCAACTTTTCTCACAATTTTGTTTTACCAGAAAACAAAATGTCTCCACATCGCTAATCTACCGGCATTCACTGTAATCTGTTAGGGACCGTCTGCATGTTTCTGTATGATAACTGATTGATGAAAAATATATATATATTTATATAATATATATATTTTATATGGCCATAGGCATTTAATACAAATATAAATGAACAAACTTAAAAAAATGTTTTTCTTTGCCGGTAGGTTTGTGAAATAGGCTGTGAAATATGTATTGGGTTTTATATAAATGGTCTTAAAAGGTCTTAAGAGTTTAATTTAACTTGAAGAAACCTGTAGAAACCCTATATTATATGTTCAGGAGTTGAAATGAAAAATGTCAAATCAAAGTCCTAATCCTAAACCTAAAAACCAGCTGGTTTCTGCCTGTGTTAAAGCTGATGGTTTATTTGTTTGTTTGTTTGTTTGTTTGTTTATTTGTTTATCTCCTTTGGTCTGTCCAGGTGAACCACGTGAGGACTAGGGACTTCGATTGTTGTCTTGCTGTTCCTCTGATCACTGAGGCTGGAGACAGACTGGAGCTCGTCATCAGCCGCAACCCACTGGCCCTCGATGACCCAGAGGACAATAACAACACTTTAGATCATCCATTAGACCTGTAACACACACACACACACACACACACATCTCAGGGGTGTCAAACCCATACAGTTTGGTCTCAGTGAAACTAGTGCGTATTTTCTGCCCTATCGTCTAATTTGTTTGTTTTCCATGATTCGTTCTGCATGTGTGAGTGCATCCTCCATCTCGGACAATGCAGCAATTTGCAATTTCAAAATAAATGTAATATAAGAAATACAATTACAAATGCAACACTATATCAGATAATTTACACTTTGAATTAATGAGTAATTAATAATTACTGCATTAATATATGTTTTCAAAAAATAAGTTTAAAAAGATGTTTAAACAAAATGTTTCTGTTTGAAACCAAATTTTTGTTTTCAAATCTATATTTTGATTTGGGGTTTTTCATTTTTTTCCACTTTTTTCACACTTGATGTCCATTTCAGTGGCCGGATTGGACCCTTTAGCATCTGGTTCTGACCCCTGGGCCTCATGTTTGACACCCCTGCAACATACACACACACTCACACTCAGGCAGGACACACAAGTGTAAACTAACATCTTTTCACACACACACACAAACACACACACACAATAGTTCTATGTAAACTCAAAGACTCCTACAGGAACACACACACACAAGTGCATGCTCACACAGTCGCTCCTTCTTATCCTCGCTGGGTGAACTGTTGTCATACAATATATTCCGTTGCTGCCACAGAGCAGTAATGAGCAGAGACTCTGGCTCTGAGTCCTCAGCTCAGTTCCAACACAAACAACCACTTACTTGGCACTTTAACTGGTTCTGAAAATTTAAATCTTGTTTTTACTTAAAACAAATGAAGAAAATGGGCCGTTTGGGTGATGTAATCTGAGCAGATTTTGCTGCCAAGCCGCAGGCTGCCGCTGGTTCCACAGGGATCTGCCTTATTACAGGATCGTTAGTGACTTCAGGAACGAAGCTGAAGTCAGAAAGAGATAAAATGCTTCACTCGGGTTTGCAGGTTTCATTTGTTTTAAGAAAGAAGAATCAATTGAGGATTAAAGTGACTGTTTATAAGTTTTTATAGTCTGACTTCATGCAGCCTGTAGAAGTCTGTACTGGTCAGATTCCTATGGAGACTTCTGGAATAGTCAGTCCAGCTCTTTTCTAGCTGTTGCATGAAGACGTCTAGACGGGATGCGCTGCACATCAGAAGATCAGTGTGGTGATGTTATCAAAACTCTAAATTAGTGCCATCTATCACAAAGCCAAGACAATGATGTCATTACAACTGCCGAACTGTTGTTTTATCCAATCATCAGAGAAGATAAGAAAAGAACAAGAAAGGGACTGTTTTCCTCTCCTGAAAAAAATGGAAGTTCTTCATGAATGAAAGAAGAACATGCTCCTAGAGAAGATTATCTTCCTGCAGCAGCATTTCAGAGATTGTTTTATCTTTTCAGTTGTTTTTCTGTGGACGGATGTTGGAGATTTGCCCGTTACCCAATATGTCACCACAGTTGTCTTAGAGCTCATCTCATCTCTTGTTGCCTCCAAAGTCAAAGAGCAAGAATCCATTATTAACATTTAATCCATTGAACACTTCTGAGCAGCCTGTCAGTTTCCAGCCCTGTTCACACCTGCTGTGTCCTGCGGTCACAGGTCAACAGCTCACACCTGCAATGACCTACTTCGGACCTGATCAAATTTCACTTCCCTGATTCTCACTTCTTACTATAGGCAAACAAATACACAGCATCATTTACATGTAAGTTTGGCATCTCTCCTGCGTTTTTTCATGGACCGAGCGAAGAAGACAGACAAACAAGTTGAACTCATGCTGTGGGTGGAACCTACACACATGAGAGGTAGCATCACTTCCTGTCTAGTCTGCTGGCATCTGTTAAGTAGGCGGAGCTTCACTGTGGCTCAGACCATCTCCAACTGTGGTTTGAGGTGTATCCACTGTGATCCGATCAGTCAGGATGGATGTTAACACCGGGGGTGAACCAGGCATCAGTTGGCCAATGTTGGAATAAAGCAGTGCTCTTCAACAACAAGCAGCTGTAGCTCAAGTCTCTGGTGAAGCAGCTGGGAAAAGAAATTAAAGTCTAATAATAAACAAGCATGTGATGTGAGATCCTGTTATAATTTCCTTTGGCAGACACCAAAGTTAACACCTTCAGTAACATCAGAACTGCCACAGGTAACAGCCAAAAAACTCATAACTTAGGAGCCTTAACTTTCTGAGGGTCAGATCCTTAAGAGGAGGGTCAAAGGTCAACATGAAGACTCTGCTCTTTGGCTTCGCGAGGATGACTAAAGATCACAAATGGAGTTCAATGCATCATCTGCATATATAGAGATACACCTGACATGTGTGTCATGTATTTGTCTTCACGTATGTTCACGTTTGTTTGCTACTATGCTTCTGATGTGCATGTACATTTCTTTTTGTCTGTATGGGAGTGTTTGAAAGTGTCTGAAAGTCTGAAAGAAACATACATTTTGTTACCTTCAATCTGAAACTGAATTAACAGAATAACGTTAGATTGCTTATTTGACAGACTTTGTTTTTTCTTTTCTTTGAGTTACATTAGTACAGTTGTTACTTCATGGCAGTACGGAGAAAAGGAACAACAATGGCGACCAATGATTCTTTTCAGCCTATAAGAGAGGCTCCCATTTCAAATTCTAACTTTAATGATGATAGAAACACTTGACTCTCCCTGATTGTTGTGCTATTAGGGCTTTGAACAATTAAGTATTATTAAAAGTATTAAAAGTATGTCTTATTTTCATGATGTTTTTAAATTACTTAGTCATATTTAAATCCACAAGCCTGTACGTCTGACTTAATTGAAGCTTAATAATTATATTAATAATAATAATAATAATAATAATGAAGGTTGTGCTGATGCTTTAACTGTGTGTTCAGTAAACTTCAGCCTCCCTCTGTGTGGTTGTATTAGGACACATGAAGTAATCTGAACCCATCATTTAATGTCTGTTCTAAACTTCCCCACCTCTCCTCTTATTTTAGTCTGTTTGCTAAAAGCAGGCATTCCTTCCATTTCCTTAACCACTTGTTTTTCATGATTTTCTCCTATTTCTGCCAAACCAGATCCAATTATCTGTGGATTAACAGGACTGAGCCTGCACACAGAGTGTGTGTGTGTGTGTGTGTGTGTGTGTGTGTGTGTGTGTGTGTGTGTGTGTGTGTGTGTGTGTGTGTGGATGGATATTAGCAGACAATCTACACAACATGTAGAATAATACACTTAAGATGTGAGAGATGAGAGAAAGTCGCTTTGTTGCTCTGGTCTACCTGGAAAATGTTTCTCCAGGAAAATCAGGAAAACAACTTTGTCAACTTTTGTCTCCGTTTCTACACACTGTAAAAAGTGAAATCTTCAAATCAGGCGAAAATATCTTGTTTTGGTGCAATTTGTTAGAGCTGCAACAACTATTCTAATAGTGGATTAATCTATCAGTTATTGAACTGATTACTCAATTACTTATTTGGTTCATAAAATGGTGTATATTGATCACTGTTTCCCAAAGATGAAAATTCAATCTAAAATGTCTTTTTTGTCCAGACCAACAGTCCCCAACCCAAATATCATCAGTTTAGAAGACTAAAGAAACCAAGAAAATAATCAGATTTACAGCTGGAACCAAAGAATTTGGACAATGTCTTTTTAAAAATGACTTAAATCCATTAAGTGATTATCAAAATAGTTAGTGAATAATGTAATAGTTGGCAAATAATCAATTAAATTGCAGCTCATATATTATATTTTTATGTACACATCATCTATAGTAAATCAGTCGTCTTGGACAAAAACAGAGAGAGATTCTCTTTTTAAAGGTTCTTTAGTGAGATGGATTTAGGGTCTCAGATCAGCTGATGATGCTGTACAGACTGTAAAACCTTTTGTGAGCTTGGTTATATATTAAATATGAATATTGAGTAAAATTATGTGGAATTATCTTATTTCATTGGCAGATCATTTTGCTTATTTCACTCTTTTTTTCTTGATTTTGTATGAAAAGTAAAAAAAACATAAAAAAGTCTAAATTATTTGATAAGAAATCAAAACATGCTAGAGAAGTCATCACCAAAACCAAGAAAAAAATGTGAAATAAGAAAAATTATTTGGCAGTTAATTAAGAAAATAAAAAAACAACAAATAATATTGAACTAAATGTACAAAAGAAGTTTTTTTTCCCTTTTTCAGTTTTCATTTTTTGCAGCATCTCTGTCCTCACTCTGTTACATAATACAGTTAGAGTCCAGCTGCTCCTAGTGTGTGCCTGTGTGTGTGTGTATGTGTGTGCATGCGTGTATGTGTGGTGTACATTTCACAGTACGGTGGTGATATTTCAGGGCTTTGGGCCATTCTCTCTCTTCTGAGACTGAAAACAATAGAAACTCAGTTTCTGTGAGCTGGAGATGGACAAACTGTTTTCATAACTAACAAAAAAGGAAAAAAAAGGACATTTACTCTCCAAGCACTTAAAAAAGAAGCACACTGTTGAATAATACCATGCACTGTAAGTATTTTCATGTTAAACAGAACAAACCTGTTTGATTGTTTTTTAATATCAAGCGGCCAAAAAAAGAAAAGTTTTGTAAAGCAACAAAAAAAGACAAAATACTGAGAAAAGCCTTCCAAATTGTTCTGTTGGTTTTTATGTGTGTATGTATGTGTGTGGTCATTCATACTCCCTATGCATTTCTGGGTCAAAGGTCAATTTAAAGCCCAATCCGGAACCGTTAAATGTCCCAGAAAATATGGTAATTTATATAATTTATGTTATATAGTAACAGCGGGTCAGTGATTTTATTTTTTACCAGAGGTTGTTTTTTGCAGAGGGATTCTGCAGTGTCACGCTGCTTGAGGAGAAACATGTTATTACATAATCTGACATGTTCCTCATCATCAGCTGCATGGAGCCAGCAACATGAAGCTTGATTAATGGTTAAAATTACCCTGAAGCTTAAAAAGAGGCAGATTCTGCTCAAGAGGAATCTCGTTTAAATCCCTGCTGCAGTAAAGCCGGGTGGGAAAAGCTAAATGAATCTCATTCCTCTGTGTCTTATTGCAGCTTTGGCAGTAGATCAGAACTGAGCTTGTGTAATATGTTCCTATCAAAGCACGTGCTGCTGCAAACACAGGCAACATTTAACAAAGCAAACTGCTTCATGTCAAACATTAAAAGGACATTACAGCAACTCAACGCGTCACATTTCACTTATTGCTCTTCCAGCTGTGATTTGACTGTGGTTGTTAGTTAAAAACAAAAATGATCATCTGACTTAAGGCTGCTGAACCAGAAAACTGCAGTTAACTGATCTTTCTTGGTTGGCTAAATATTAGTAATTAACTAGCTATCTCTGGTATCTGACAACTAAACATTAGCTTAACTTAACATTATCTTGGACCCGGCTGTCTAAGATGGCAGACACGGTCGTGCATGTGTAAACAGATTGTTTCTTGTAAAGACTGTGTAGGCACACTGCTACGCTGACAATTAGCCCGCTAACTATAGCACCTAGTCAGCTAACGATTAGCTTTACATGTAGAAAACCAGAGTTTACTTGCAGAAAAATACAGTTAAGTGGCAAATCTAGGTGTTCAGCTAATATTAGCATATGCAGAAAACTACAGTTAAGCAGCTAACCATAGTGTTCATCTAATGTTAGCATTATTGAAACAAGCTCTTTACTTCTTAACTAGCACTTTTACTTCAGATTTTATGTCTTTATTTGTTCAGATTTTAAAGACGTATTGACGAGTGCTGTGGAAGCTTTTTGCGGTTCCGGATTGAGCCATTGATGACGTATATGTTGATATTGTGTAATTTTGTTTTTCTCAGATTGTGTAAAGTTCTATTCTATGTAATATAGTATTTTTCTATGACAATATTCCTCTTCCGAAATATGGGAAGAAAATAGAAAACAAGACTTATAAAACAGAAAATAAAATGTATAACTTTGTTGTTGTTGTCGTTTTGTTTGTTTTATTCATTTTCTATGAAATGAAGAGTGTAACCGCTATACTTCTCTTTTCGAGAAGAACATAAGAAGAGAATAAAAATAAAATGTCTAATTTTATTCTGGCTTCATGTGCTTATTTGGAGATATTTGAGATGATTTTGATGTTCTACAATACCTTCTGTTTTGCTTGTTTTTTGCTAGTTTGTCACATGTTTCAGCCAGTTTCCACAAACTGAGCCTGCACATCAAACTGAGTTTTGATGACCTTTAAAGAGACAGGAGCTAAAAAAAAATCAACCCCAAATTAAAAAAAAGTATACATCAGTGAATTTCAATAAAAATCCTCTTTAAACAGCCTGAATGAAGCAGAGACAGAAAAACTCCTTCACACATCCACAATTCAGGAGCCTGTACAACAAATCATATTATAATGAAGGGAAGCAGCTTCCAGTTGAGTCACACATGTCTTTACTTACACCTACACTGAATAGACTTTTCCATTACAAACACAAACAGCAGTTTATTCTGAAACTCCACAACCGTCTTCTACTTCTACTACTTTTGTTTTTAGTGTAAACAAACTCTGTGTGTGTGTGTGTGTGTGTGTGTGTGTGTGTGTGTGTGTGTGTGTGTGTGTGTGTGTGTGTGTGTGTGTGTGTGTGTGTGTGTGTGTGTGTGGAGGTGGGAAGCATAAACATACAAGAAGTGAACTGTGTGTATCTTATTAAAACAAGTACAGTCGTGTCTGTTTATGTGTGTTTGTGTGTTTATGAGTGTTTATGTGAGTCTGTGTGTGTTTTCCTGTCTGTATAAATTATGTGTACACACAGTTTATTTCACTGTACTGTACATTCTGTTTCCGCTGACTTAATTATCCCCAAGAGCCTACTCTTACATAACCAGTTCAACACACACGCACGTGTAACACATGGGAAAGTAATATAACAACTAATATACTTCTACACACAGACATTCATTGTAAGAGTTAAATGACACACACACACACACACTCACCAGCTGAACCCGCAGCCGTCTGTCTCAGCATTAAAACAACTGGAGACAGACTGAAACCTATAGAGAATAATATATTACATGACTGATTCCACCCACACACATTATTGTTAACATCTAAAGAACGGAAGGAGGCAGAGCCTGAAGAGACATGACAGGTGATTTACAAACCAGCTAAAACAGGAACCAACATCCAAACAGATGAATCAACCTGTTTCTTCTCTTTTGTTTAGAACAGAAGACTCAGTCACATCATGTGATGATGTCTGTATTTTAGGCCTGAAGCTACTATTCTGATCTTCAATTAATCTATCAATTATTAAAGTGATTATTTGATTAGTTTTTTGGTTCATACTAATTTTGTATACACTTTACAGTTCTGTGTCTGGCCCCTGACCTGTTTTTTTTCAACTGCTAACACACTTAAAATGATATGCATAGCACAGTTATTTAAACTAACAAAGAGAAAGCAAAACCTCTTTTCAGGTCTTCAAAACTCTTAAATGCACTGAACAGAGTTCTCTGCATAAGACACAACAATCTGACATAAGGCCACATGTTTGCCATTTAAAACACTACCCTTCAAAATATCACAACATGAGCTAATTGGCCAACCTGGGTAAACTGGGTAAACGACTCAATGCTTAATTGTTACTACTTCAATCAGGAACTAAGCACTATAAAAAAGGCCACAGGTGAGCACCTTTTTTTACTACAATGGAAGATGTGGCAGTGAAATGAAGAGGAAGAGTGCGGGTAAGAATGAGAGGGGGGAAGAAGATTGAGCAATAGGAATAGAGCTTTCATGACCGAAGAAGACAACATTTCAAATGATATAAGAGCAACTTTAGATGATCATGTCATCAACCATAGGTTGACAATGCCAAAGGCTGGACAGAGACAGTGCAGCCCAACTTTTCCTGTTTTACTGTCACCTCTGTCATCCGGACGGTTAGACTTGACCACAGGTATGTAACCAATGTTTCTTTACCACTACATACAATAGTACACTCCATGTCATAATGTATCAGTTTGGTGACACCTGCATTGTTCAAGACCTATAGTTTTGTTGTTTTTTTGTTTTTTTCTAAAGGGCTAAGAGACGCAACCAGTAACTAAATGTTCAACACCATGTGCAAGAGAAAGCAGAAGAAGGAGAGAAGTCATCACTAACTAGATTGGCCAAGCTAAATACCTAGCCACTGTGAGATTCTGCGAAAGACTTAGAAACGCAGAAGGAGAAGGAAGGAGTCAGTATAGAGTGCTTAAGTGAAACTAACGTACATTGCATAAATTAGCTTAAAAAATCAGACAAAGCAAAGCCTAGTATTGATGTACGGTGCATCCAGAAAGTATTCACAGCGCTTCACTTTTTCCACATTTTGTTACGTTAGAGCCTTAATCCAAAACAGATTCAATTCAGTTTTTTCCTCAAAATTCACAACACCCCATAATGTCAGTCAGTCATCTTCTATACCCGCATATTCCTCATTAGGGTCACAGGGGTCTGCTGGAGCCAATCCCAGCGCCTTACTGCGAAAGGCAGGGATACACCCCAGATGGTCGCCAGCCATTCACCATTCACTCACACAACCTCAGCATGTTTTTGGACTGTGGGAGGAAGTCAGAGACCCCGGTGAAACCCCACACAGACACAGGGAGAACATGCAAACTCCACACAGACCCAGGAGGTCTTGAACCTGTGACCTTCTTGATGCGAGTCAACGGCGCTAACCCCTGCACCACCCACACCTCATAATGACAACATGAAAAAAGTTTTTTTGAGATTTTTGCAAATTTATTAAAAATACAAAACTAAGAAACCACATGTACATAAGTATTCACAGCCTTTGCTCAATACTTTATAGCCTTGTCTTTTTGAATACAATGCCACAAGCTTAAGCACAAGCTCAGAAAACTAGAAACTATGCACAGTACGCTCACCAAAGTAGAATGTAGTATGCCCGGTCAGTTTAGAACATTTATCAGGAGGGTAGGGTCTAGAGAAGTGTGTGTAAGGAGTGTGTGTGTTATTTGAGAAGTGTGTGTGTGTGTGTTTGTGTGTGTGTGTGTGGGGGGGGGGGGGGGGGGGGGGTTATGTAAGTGTGTATGATCAGTGGAGTGTGTGTGATGTGAGGCGTGTGTGTGTGTTATTTGAGGAGTGTGTGTTACTTATGTAAGCGTGTGTTAATGGTAAGGGTTAATCAGTGAGTAGGTGAATTAAAGGCAAAGAAACAGTCACAAAGCGAAGTTGATTTTAGATTAAATAAGAAAGAAGATACAAGCTGCTCACTGATTTTTCCTCTTGTTTTTCCTGTAAACAGCTGTGAGATGGTTTCAGTCGCATATAAAAACACACACAAACATGGAAATGATTTCTAAAAAAAAGTGTCTGGAGGGATTGACTATCACCATCCGAGGTCAGGAATATTTATGGTAAAAATGAGTTTCCCTCCAGGCATTTCTTATTGGAATATTTCCATGTTGAGTTTTTGTATGAAAGAAGCCTCTAAAGGCTTTATTTAGCAATTTCATTGATTGAATTGAAACAGTTTTCATGGGAATGTTGGGTGTGTTGGACTGTTGTCTTAATAGACAAATTGTACTTTGGGTAAGCCATGGACTTACATTGAGATAAGGAGAGTGATGATAATATAGTTATTTTAAGAAAAGGGCAACAATTTAGATTGAAAGTACAGATGTCAAACAACATATCAGTTTTGAAATTGTGTTGATAGCCCAATAAAAACCTGACTCGATAAATATCTTACTTTGTTATTTTTCCTGTATAGTGTTAACGACCTGAGCATGTTACTGTTATATGTGTTTTTAAATGAGTACGTTTAGGCCCAGATTCTTTTCTGTTATGTGATAGTGTTGGGATTTCCTGAGGGTCTGTGAACGCATCTTAGAGTAAGATGATTAAGGGCCACAGTAGCCTGTTTTACTGTGTGGAATAAATTAGCAACTACCAACCTAGCATGTGACTTTTGAGAGATGTTAATACTTTCTTACATTGGCTGAACAATTGGCCCAAGGAGAAAGAAACAAGACAACAGAGCTTTGAATTGTAGCTAAAGTGCTGGGAAGCAAAATGAGGAGGAGCACTGTGATACAGAGCTTTACACTGTAACTAAAGCGCTGCTGTAAGATAGTGCTGTGATACATAGGTGTATGGGATTTTACCTTACCTTTTTTTAAATTTTTAAAACAGTATCCATAAGTATCCATTAACCATTCAGTATCCATTATAAGTAATGGGAGGGGGGGCCGGGGGGCACATGCAGCAAAGAACCACTCTGGCTGGGATTGAAACCAGGGTTTGCTGCATAAGAACAAAGGCTCTGTATAGCAGTGCTCTACCCCTACACCACCACAGTGCACCGGGAGTTTAACTAAATAATAATAATAATAATAATTTTTAAATATCCAAAAATTCCACAAAAAAAGCATACACACCATTGTGCCCTACGCACTGTGTAATGAGCATGTGCGGTGTCCAACATGTTTTGACATGTTTTGTGAATTAATTCACCACCTCTTTGTTTCCGTGAACACAGAGAAGTTGAAACCTGATTGTCACAGGTTGTTCAGTGCAGGTGAAGCTCAAACAGAAAAAGGAGGCAACAGGGGAGGCATGTGCAGCTCCACACGACAGAAAACAGATTACAGGGTAAAGACTAAAACATAATAATAACAAGCACATAATAAGTGAATAAACACTCCTTAGGTCAAACCAAGAATAATCATCCTGGGACCAAACTGTCCACATTTGATTTTCACATCATCTTCTTGTTTTCTTCCATTTCCTGCCTCCTTCTATTTTTAACTGCAGAATAAAAGACGAAACTGCTATGAATCAGGAATCTTAAAAACACATTAGCTTCAGCCGCTCGCTGTGTCTGATGCCAACAAACTGTCCTGAAGATGAAATGGAAAGAGGAGGAATTCTCAGCAGAAAATCTATTTCTGGAGGTGGAAATGTCAGCGTTGTGTTTGTATCTGGAGTCGATTTATTTAAAGACTGAGGCAGCATCGCAGCAGATTAACATCATCTCATTCATCATCATCAGCCACAAACTGGTCAGACTCTTGGGACAAGAAGCCTAATAATTATAGTTAATTATGGTTAAGTGAAAATATTAGGATTGTAAAATGTTTAATCTGGTTTTCTTAAAATAATATCATAATGTGTCTTTTGCCTCACATTGTTAATTTTGCAATTCATACATTTACTTTTTATCTCACATTTTATCTAATAATTTTATCATCTTATTTATTTACTAATTTTGTCATTTAATCTCAAATTTTTATTTCATAATTGGGGCATTTAATCTCATTATCCTTTGTATTATGTAATTTAATGTGGCATTGGTGTAAATATTTCATGGGAATCATCAGCAGATTTGATTTGGAAAATAGAAAAAAGTTCCTGAACCCACAGAGAGAGAAAAAAAGTCTGGGAAAAGAATCTGTTTTCAGTCCCAAGCTTCTATTAATCAGCAGCATGTCGGAGGTTTTACTTCGCTGTTGTGAAACGGATGTTTGGGTCAAAATATTCCATAAAGAGCTGCTTAAGGCCTCGGTCAGACATGCAGCTTAAAGTGGTTTGTTCTCCTCATGTTTTCAGTAGTTATGAGCTTATAGTGAATTCAGCTTCTGTTTGTGAGGTAAGTGAAGGTTTATTCTTTCTGCTGCTGTAAAACCAGCATGAGGCCAACAGACAATAAATCCGGCACTGACAACACACTTCTCAAACGGAAACTGCAGAATAAACTAACTTAAAAAACTTAATAAACAAAATGTTAATGTATTAAAGGACCAACAAATGGCATCACTTTATTTAGAAATCCAGAGATTCACCCAGCACAAAGTATTATTTATGACCTGAATGTTGAGAACCTCACTAAATTTAAAAATCAAAGATGGTTCCATCAACTAGTTACAAATTAGAGCTGCTATTACATTAATCACCAGCTTCCCAAATCAGATTTTTTTCAAGATTATCTAATCATCTATATTGATAAATTGATGAACATTGGGTTGTGGACTGGTCTGGAAAAAAAAAAAAAAACACACACACATTGTACACATTGTTCACAGCTGTGATATATTAACTTAACCTAGCAAGTTAGTTATTTCACATTAAAAGGGATTTTTCATGTGACATCACCTCTCCTTGATGTTATTTTTTAGTTTAATTTAATATGTGGACTAATGCTATCCAAAAACTCCCCTAATTATCTCAGACTTATAAATGCTAACAGGCACTGAGCAGCGCATCTGGCTGCAGAAGTGGGGTGGTAATTGCGAAGTTTTGGAAGTTTTTGGAAGCTTTTGCTTGAAAACTTAAATCTTTTATTAGAAGCTTCATAGGATTAGAGTCTATTATGTTGTCAGGAGGATTTAGGTACATAAATCCCACAAGTTGGGAAATTAAAGTTGAATGGAATGATGTGTGTGTGTGTGTGTGTGTGTGTGTGTGTGTGTGTGTGTGTATGTTTTGAACAGTTGACAGTTTCAAACAATCATCCAGATACAAAAAAAAAAATCCAGACTCATTTTCTGAAGACAAAATTTTTATTAAGAAATAAAAAAAGGTTTACGTCTTTGTAAAACCTGTTCAAACACATATTTTTTTCTCTTTTTTTACTAGCTTACAGGTTGGCCATAGAAATAAAAAATAAAACCTTTCAAATTCTTTTAAAAATGTTTTTTTCTTCACCAAGAATTAAAAAAACATTTTCCCCCATGTACATTCTCATCAGGAAGGGCTGGTATACTGAATAATGCAGGAGAGACACAGGCGTTGTCATTGGAGACCATGATTGGAATGAAAGATGGGGACAATGAGCAGGACTCCTTTCCCGAGAAGCCTTAGCGCAGAGATCACCACTAAAGTAAGGGGAATCAGTTCATAAGAGAGTATTTTGTCCTCCTTAGCCCAATTGTGAATATTTAAACTGTGAACCTGTGATTCTGTCAGTGAGGAGGATATGTTTTCTAATTTCAGAACAACAAACAAAGATCTTTGCATTAAGGACAATGTGAGGAAATAGAGCCGCCATTTCAAATTGTGACTTCAGTGATAAAACAGATGTCACCTCTACGTAGCTACAAGTAACATCTCAATGGTCTCAAATTGCATCACATCACAGAAACAGGCAGTTTGGTTCGGAACCACATGGATATGTTGATGGTTTCATACCAATAATAAACAGAATGTAAACAACAGGGAATCAGAAGCAGCTGTCTGCTCCTGCACAGATGCAGTTTGGTTTTTCCGTTTCTTTGATAAAGCACTGAGGTTGCAGGTTTGAGTGGAGTCGAGTTCACATAGAAATGTGTGAACAAGCAGATGCACAAATTGCATATGAGAATTTGAAGGAAAAGCCCACATCTGATATGGATCGTCTCGGTTTATTGATTTTACTGCAGCTGCTGCAGACCAGATTCACAAAAGCAGCAAAACTACAAGTTCAACAGAAAAGCAAAAAAGATGATTTTGAATTAGACCCATGACCCCTAAGATTTGAATCTGTCATAGGTGGGATTGAGCATTTACTCAAGTACTGTACTTAAGTACAAGTTTGAGGTAATTTTCTTGAGTATTTCCGTTAGACGCTTCTTTATACTTTATTACATTTACATGAAGTAATAACTTTTATGTGAAAGCAGCCAAATCGTATAATACAGTAATTTAACTAATAATCTACACAAACTGGCTCCAATCTGATAAACTATTAAAATCCTCTCACATATTGATTTCAGTTATATTGAGTATTTTTTGATGACAGTACTGCTACTTTTACTGCAGTAAAGTATCAGAGTACTCGTGTATCAGGAATGATGTTTGTTGCTTTTGGAAGCGTCGTCGTGCAGCAGCAGGTGAGACAAGTCGGCAGGTAGTAGGTCGTGGGCTTAGTGGCAGTGATACTGTTCCAAACCTCAAACTCACAACTTCAGTCTGTCACAAAACAACTATCATTATTTCCATAAATACAGCTGGATATGTGACAAAGGTTCGTTTTTAATCTCAGTGCATTTCCAACCACTTGCTGCTGGATGGATCAGTGGTTTGGTTTGGTTAATTCACTCGGCAGAGCAGGTGCGGCGGCTTTTAATCAACGAGTCGCCAAATAAAAAGCTTTTGGCGACAGATGTTTTTCTCGGGCTCTTTTTAATTTAACTGGACCCTGAAAATTCTAATTCACAGGGTGCCATTTCCTTCAAAGATTAGTTCCACCTTTTGGAAAAACAGCATGAAAATAAGTATTCTACAAAGTATTGCACGTAACAAATTGCAGCTTTTTTTGTTGTTTTCTTTGATTGACAGTTACATGTTACTCCAATGACAGGTTCAATACACTATTTGGAATACAAAAGGCAAATGTGACAGACAAAACGATCCAAAAAATAAAATAAAACAAGAAACTGCTGAATTCAATAAAACAAGACCAATACAAATAAAAAATAAATGATTTTTTTTTTCACCCTAAAAAATAAATCTTCAGAAACTTTTACATTCACCCGCAGGTGACTTTCACATTTCAACATTGGGCGTAAAAACTTGTGCATCACAAATGCTTCGATTCTCTTGCAAATTCATTATCTCTGAGAAAACCAGTTAGCGTCTGTTAACAGGTCGACGCAGGCTAACTGACGACGGAGTGTACGAAGGCAGGGACAGAACATACTGAAATATACACAGCACAATAAACCAAATAAATGACTGCGTTACTTATTTATGGCCCAGATTCCCCAACCAGACAAGGATCTTAGCACCAAGGAAAGTTTTTACTTGCTGTGACACTGGAGTCGTTTACTTGAATCCATCTTGGCAGAAGTTAATTTTCAACAAAGCTATTGACTTTTTCTTGAAATCTCTGCATTTTCTACAAGTGAAGCATTAACCCAGAAATGTTAAAATGTCATATTATAGATAAACAACAGCTAAGAATCATCTGTCTAATGAATCATATGATACGTTTTTTTTTTCTTTTTACCTTAGTGCAAAGATCCTTAAGAGGAATCAAGAACCAGATCTGTACAAAAGTCTAAGAATAAATGAAGCTTTGTATCTGCAGTAAACGAGTCTGCGATGGAGCGAAGCTGCTGTACAAACACGACTTATAGGAAAAGTTTTACTGTATGAAAATAGATGTCTGCTGTGGATTTGGTTTCCGCAAATCCCTTTTAGTGATGTAACTATTTTATTCTAAAAATGAAATAAAGTGAGGAACACAAACATATGCTTAGCCAAAACACAGAAAGAAGCCCTGGTCTCACTGACGCATGACATGATGTTGTTGGTCAAGTATCTTTGTGTGTGAACTGTACAGATGTGCTGGACTAAGCAGGAATGGCTGATGAACATGTGTATCTATCGGGAGAAGCAGCGTGTTCTGAGATACAGTATAAGTTTTTAATCGCGAGGACCCTGGATAAAAAGATGGCAGTGTTTAATTTTGGCCTCATCATTCTGATATGAAGTCCAATTTATACAAATAAGGTGCAATAAAAATGCTTTTTACTTTTGATTGTGGATAAAATATCCAGATGTGATTTTTTTTTCTCAGTTTGTGGCAAAGAATTCAAGATCAGCGAAAACATCACATCTGATTGTTGCTATTAAAACTCTTGTGTCTGAAGGTTAAGCAGCTACAGTAGCATGAAGCAGACAGAGAAGCTCCTGATGCTCCTGAAGCTCTTGATGCTCCTGAGTGATCTGAGCTGGTGAAACCGTGTTACAGACAAATTCAACTGTGTAACACTTCGACTTCTCAAATATTTACTCCTAGTTCCTCCTGGTTCATGTCAGTATTAATAGTATGGTCCTTAATTAGCATTAAGAATGAAAAATAATTTGTTAAAATCAGCCAGTTAGTAAATTTCGTGTCTGCAGCTGGTTTCAGCAGCATCATGTCAACATCTAATCACACTGAAGCTTTACAGTTAAGATTTTAAAGGTTGGAATTTAAACAGCATTTAACCCTCTGAAGCTATAGCCTGAGTTTAATCAGTTAGTGTCATGTGACTCAGGAGAAACTCTGCCTCCTTCTCTCTGCTGAAGTGGGAAGTTTCCTTCATCACTTCCATTCATAACCAATCATTAACGTTTGTCCTGACATCTGTCAAATAAACTCAGCCAAGATTGTTGTTGCTGCTTTAACTGTTAACTCCACTATTAAATGGAATTTTAGTTTTTTTTTCCCAATGTGTTCTTCTGTGTTTTGCAGATTCATGTGAAGATCCAGACAATTATCCGATGTTATGTTTTTTTTTCTTTACTGGACGATGTGACAACATAGTAATGTTGGTGCTGGTTCTTTTGTCATATTTTATATTATATTTCTACTGATGAAGAACCGCATGATTCAAGCTTGTTTCTATGATAGGGTTCCAACATTATTTAAGTTTTTTTTCGACTGTGTCCTGTGTCCAGAGGGTTAAAGTAGTTATAGATCAATAGTATAGATTAATTTATTGTTGCTGGGCCACATAATAAAAATCCAGTTCTGTTTACCTTCTTTTTTCCATGAGATGAAGCAACAATGGGGACTGACAGAGCGACAGCTGCCACGTTTCTGATCGACTCTGATTCGTTTTGTTGCTTTGAGCTAAAGTTGTTGACATGATGCTCAGTGACAGCATCTGGCTAGAGTTATGTAAATTAAATACTCTCCTCTGGTATTTACACAAGAGGAAAAGCTATCAACCCCCCAACGCCTACAAACTAACATCCCCTCCTCCCCCACCAGAGAAAACAATTGGGAAAATGGGAAATATTATTTCCAGGACCAACAGTGGGAAAATGCATGAAGTCTAAACTACAATGGCTGCCACTGTGATGTATGATCTGTATAAGAGCTTCGTGTTTCCACCAGATGAAAGAAGATTTTCCTTCTTCTAAGTAAAACTACAGCAATTATCATCAATAGTGAATATCAATAACATTATAGACTTAATAAAAAATCTAAACATCGACAGAGGAAAAACTAATAATAATGTAACTTCCTCTGCAGGAAATAAAATAAATCCAATCCAAAGCCGAGTGCCTAGTGCAGTCACTAATGTACTGTAAACTGGTCTAGGACAGAAAGTTAGATAGATAGATATATAGACTGATTAGCTACTACTGTACATTACGCCACAGACAAATACACTCAAAGGTTCAACCTCCACACTTCAAATCTATCAGATTCTCTCTGTGAGCAGCGTCAGCAGCTCCAGCAGCTGGAAGATGGATATTTGTCCTAAGGTGCGTTTAAGGATCCTGTTTTTTAAATAGGGGTCCAATACACTCTCTGCTGGCGGCAGTTTAAGATTATTTGCTCTGTGTTTTGTTGACGATTTTCCTAATGTTGAGTGTTTATTATAGTGAGAACATGTCTCAGTTTGCTCCAAAGAACCACCTGTCCACTGAAATGGAGGCAGACTGAGCAGCATCCCGTTGTTTTTGGCTTCTATAACTAATATTCTGCCAGGCTTAGATTTTTGTCACAAGAATCTAGTAAAAGTTTCCTACAGGAAGCCTTAGTCACACCAGATCATATGAAGCTGTTTCACATTGTAGTTTAACACTAAAGTAGTAGTAGTAATTTTATAAGCTTTTGGATTTAGTTTACTTCTGAACCTGGGTCGTGGACAACAGGAGCCACAGGTATGTTGGTGTGAGGGCATCATGATAACAACCTAAGTCTGGCAGAAACAGTGGAGCCTCAATGCTTTATGTTTTACATCACACTGCTGTGATGTCACAGCTGCTTCCTGCTGAGAACAGAAAAATTCTGTCAGATCAACAGACTCAATGTCAGGAAATATGGTCCATGCTGAAACAGGAGTTTGGAGTGAAAACGTCTTGTGGGAAACATTTCTGTGATTGAGACACGTTCTGTGCTGCAGCCACATTTTAAAATTTCTGTCTGGTCAAAATGCAGCTGGAATAACATTGAGAAGCTTTTTAAGAGCTTCATTAAAGCAACGAAAATCTAATGTTAGTGATGTATAAAAAACTTTTAGTGCCTTAGTCTTTGACTTCAGGAGAAAACGTGTCTATCTCAGTGTAGGAACCTTTTTCTTAGTTCGGCTGCAAACAGCTGAATGTTTCCAGGACTCAGTAACTTCTGCTTTCCTGTTTAACAACAGGAAAAAACAGATGCTAAAGGACGAGAGCTGCTGGTCCATCTACAACCAGAAACAATAGTGGAATAAAAACCTCACATGAATCTTACAAACAGGAAAAAAATGTTTTGAGTAATAGAATAATAGATTTGAAAAGTGATCGCTGCCCTCATCAAGAAAAGCACCACCAGCAAGCTTCCTCCACAGTATTTTCCTAAAAGATTTGAAACGTGAACTTTTTTTTCCTTAAACCCTTATGATCAGTCCACAGACAGACAGACAGAAGCATCAGAGCAGAGCGGGAGGGGGGGGGCAAACTCATGGAGAGCCTCCGCCTCGCCGTTACATCATAGTTTCTACGATGGTGTGAGTCGGCGCCTTCAGCATCAGGCCTTTGTTCCCGTTGGGGTCCAGCGGGTAAGTGAGCTCGCTGGGACCACAGTGGTCTGCAGGACGGGAGCTGGCCCCGCCGCGAACGGGGGCGGCAACCGCCTTAATCCTCTGTACGGGGGGGGAAGAAGGAAAGAGGGATTAGATAAGGGCAAGTTAAAGGAGGGAAGATAAAAGAATTAGTCAAACATTGAGTAACATGATCTCAAATCTTCTTCCTTTGGCTGATCATGTTTATTTTATTTTTGTTTTATTAAAAAGTTTAAAATATTAGATAAATTTAAAATATGAGATAAGAAGTCAAACAATTTAATACTTCTCATTGAGATATTTCAAGATAAATCTATTCAGCATTAGTCTATATGTGCCAAAAGAGCATTTGCAGCATAAACATTTTAAGCTTTTAATAGATTCTTTAGATTTCAGACCATAACTAGGTAGACTGTGGCTCCACCCACCTCAATCAGCGGTCCGTCGGACCGGATTATCTTGATGACAACCACCATGGGGATGCAGATCATGGAGGTGAGGGCCAGAGTCCAGCCAATCCCCACAGCCCAGTCCGGGTACTCGTACACCTTGTTGTACTTCAATGGCTTGTATTTGACCAAGGAGAAGACGAAGCAGCCCTGAGGACAAAAACATGACCTGAGTTTAACCACGAGTCTGACTTCAAACCACTTGAATCTACGTCACAGCAGCTGTTCACTGATCTGAGATAAACTGACACCAGCATGACTGAATTTACTGAAAACTAGCAACTTGTTGTTGTTAAAATGAAATAAAATGAAAAATCTGCCTGTTATGTTCACTGATTCACTGAACTTTCTTCATGTAAGTTTATGAATAAACGTGTTCTATAGTAGTATAGAAAACTATAATAGTTTTCTAATAAAAAAAAAATAAATACAGCAGCTTCCACTCCAGGCTTAAAATACCAATTCATGGCAAGCCACACCCACTTCCATATTAAACTCCAGCCCTTCACATTGATTAAGATAATTCAGTTGAACAGACACAGTCTCATCTTTAATATATGTGTACATCCACTGTGACAGATGGATCTTATATAATAATATAATTATCAGGGATGCAAAAAAATTAAAATTTGTGGCCGAAGCCAAATAAAATTGCTTGGCAGAATATCAAATGTGGTTGTTTTTCACTATTTTTTAACATTGCATATGTAATCTAGAATACATTATTAGACATGTTTTCAAAGAAACCTCTCCTGTAAGCACACATCCGAGAAATACTGTCTGCTCAGTATCGTGTAAGGGGGTCAATGTGACTCTGAAAGCCAATGTCCTCCACAACACTAAACCGTTGATCATTCATCACTTTCTGAACTCCATCACTTTCTTTGTGATCCTGTTTTCTTTGGTGCTGTCCTTTGTGAACTTATTTGTCTTTTCAAAGACGTTGGCCATGTTCAGAGTGGGCGTGCTGTAACCAGCTTTCCTTTTCTGCTGTTCAGGGTGTTTTGGATTTTAAATGACAAAGTAATTGCATCATATGCCTTCTTTAATTGTTTTGCAAATAAATTGATGAAGTAGAAAAGTTGAAAAGTTGGAAAAAACTATAAGTAAAGATGAAAATTCAGGATAATATTGAAATAGAGGAAGAAGAGCATTGTTCCAGAGTGAACGCACCATGCACAGTAAAGGAGTGATAACAGTCCAGCTCCATTTCATCCACGGATTTGGTCTGTAGCCGATCATGTCCTCAACCGCATCGTAGAAATTATCAGCGCCTGAAACACAGAAACACACAAAACAAACAGGATCAATTACTCACTAACACAGGGAGACAAGGTACTTGGATATTTTACTGCACTAAAAGTAGAAATACTGTCGTCCAAAAATAATCAAAAGTAAAAGTCCCGAAATAATAATGCTCAGTAAAATACAGTTTTATCAGCTAAATGTACTTTAAGTATAAGTAGTAAATACTAATTATAGTAAAATTACATAGACTGTGTTAAATTATTTATATAATATTATATATAGGCCTTATTACATATTACCTAAAAAACTGTCAGTTTGTCTGTGTTATCATATTTGAACTGAATGTTGCTAATTAATGGAAGTGATCACTTCCATTAATTAGCAACATTAGCAACATTCAACTGATCATCTGTTATTTAATGAGATTCACTGTGATATAATTAAACTATGGGTCGGTTTGTTCCTAAAGTGTTGAATTAAAGTTAAAGTGGTTGCCTGTGAAACACAAACAGAAGATAATTCACTATCATCACTATTATCATTATGATCCAAGAAAACACAGATTAGTGGTCAGCTGACTGGGAGAGAGAGAGAGAGAGAGTGTGTGTGAGAGTGTGTGTGTGTGACTGTTTTCCATCACTCACCATAAACCCAGGCAACAGCTATACATTCAAAGAATGCCACCCACAGAAGGCACACACCGCTCGCTGCATAGTAATCAAACAGCTGGAAAACATACATGCCCCCCTGAAAAAAAACAAAACAAAACACAGACACACAGATTATAACATGTGGAAACAACATCAGCAGATACACACACACACGCACAGATAATAACTTGTTCCCCTGTCAGACAGTACAGAACATTATATAACCAAAAACATGCCATTATTCACATTATTAATCTGCTTTGCTCTCGAAGTAACAGGTTTGATGGAGACCCAGCAGCTGACATGCTTGCACGTGAGGCTTCGAGCTGCTCACGTGTGTCCAGAGTGAAACAGTTTCATCATGGGAATCTTAAACTCGAACCAGGCCACCGCAGCCATAAAAAGATGTTGTCATGGGAACAGCAGAGGGTGAGAGAGAGCGAGGGAGGGGGCAGGAGGGGGCGGGGCCAGAAATAGAATGATGGTGGGAAGACAGTGACTGTATGAGATCAGGAGGGGGGGGACAGTCATACAGTGACGGGAAATAAGTAGAAGATAATAAAAAGAGGAGAGAGAGGAAGATGAAAGATATCACATTTTTATTCCTTCAGCAAAAATACACAATCTGTGTTTTTACTATATTCGATCTGAAGTACATCAGAATTCAGCCTGTAGACAGTTAAAAGTTTAACTGGTTAAGATTTAAAGGGGAAGTGCAGTGGCACATGTCTGTTTCCATCTCTTTTCAGCTATACCAGGTGTTTCCAGCTGTTTCCAGGTGTGTAAGTACGGTTGTATGAATGCCTTTTGTGGAGGTGTAATAAATGTGATTTACATGATGTGACTCTGCTGCTTTGGACTAAATTTAAAGCGTATTTAGACTGAAGAGCTGCAATGATGCAGCTGAAGCAGCGATTACCAACATCACTCACAGACATCAACTGTCAACCTGTACAGAAAGAAGCAGATATTTCAAAATCAAAGCCACTTTACTTAATCTCATGGTTAGTCCAGACCTGCAGAATCAGAACCAGGATCTAATGTTTGAAGACCAGAGGACGGACCAATGGAATGACGATGAGAAATAAGGAGGAGGCGCGGGGGGGGGGGGGGGGGGGTTGCTATGTATTACCGGCAGAGCAGTGATGGAGGAAACAGGAAGTTCTCATGACTTGACAGTATAAATAGAGCTGGACTCCCTGAGGACTGATGCTGCTGCTGACTGCCTGTGGGTGGAGCCTGGACATTGACCTGTGAGCAGCGTTTGCTGACTGACCTGTGGGCGGGGCCTATAGCCTGTTGCCAGGTCAGCAGCAGCAATTTAGAGAACCATCAGATACTTACTGTAATTCTAAGGCTTTGTTCTTCAACCTGTAAAAGTTTCAGCTGTTTCTCTATGGTTTACAGCAGTTTATGAATCATCAGGTGTTTTCCTGCTGCCATTACCTTGGTAACCATGGTGAGTCCAAGCAGGTAGCTGATGCAGCAGATGATAGCGATGAAGATCTCTCTGCGGTAACCCTTCCTTAGGAAGGACGGATACAGATCCACCAGTGATGTGATCTGCCCTTCCACCTCCACAAACTGCAGCAGGATAAAAACATGGGGTGGGGGGGCAGACAGATACAAAGACACATCAGTCCATTCATATATAAACTGCTTCATTTCAATTTAGTCGTTAGAGTCATCTCTTATTCCGATTAACTTATTAGATTAATTTAGTCTAAGAAAGAAGGTTAATGGATGGATAGAAATAAGGTTAAAAGGAAGATATTTCCCCAAGCTGTGTGTAAATATGTGTCTGTTTGTGTCACCTGACTGTCGAGGCCAAGCAGAAGCAGCATAATGAAGAAAAGAATGGCCCAGAGTGTAGGAAAAGGCATCATGGTTACAGCCTTGGGGTAGGCAATGAACGCCAGGCCTGGACCTGAAGGGGGGTGGGGGGATGGAGGGGGTGGAGAGGTGGGAGGGGCAACATTACAGTCATGTGATCAGATCAATCCACATCCCTGTGGAAGAAAAGGTCCCAAATAACTGAGACGCAGAATGACATGTCCAAAAAATCAAACCTGGAGACTAAAGTACTGACAACAGGTGTGTGTATGTGTGTGTGTGTGTGTGTGTGTGTGTGTGTGTGTGTGTGTGTGTGTGTGTGTGTGTACTTACCTGTTACTCAGTAAAATAAGTGTTTGTCTTTCATGGATCTGTTCCATTTGATTTATAGACAAACATAATGAGGAAAACTCAAAATAGAAGACTATAAAGAATATTTGAGATGTTATTTATTCTGAGTATAGAACACTGCAAAAATGTATCTGATCAGGTTAAAAATATATTGTTTTTGGTACAATTGGTCCAATATTGAGAATTATCTTGTATCAACTTATTCCATTGGCAGATAATGTTGCTCATTTCAAGTTTTTTATAAAAAATATCAAGTAAAAATATGAGATAAAACATTTTTAAAAAATTATAAAAAATATTTTCCAAAATAAATAAATTTGAAATAAGCAGAACGAGCCAAAGCAATCATATAATTCAACATATTTCAGATTTAATTTCTTGCAGTGTAACAGCAGCTGTGTGAGAGAAACCTACAGATCAATAAACACATGTTGTCACACAACTGTGAACTTTACAACAGAAATACATTCATAGATATAATATTTAAATTGCTGATTGTGCTAAATTCACATTTCCTGTCAGCTGAAATGGAGTCAACTGTTATAAAAGGTGAATCAGGTGCTTCTCCAATAATTCAGCTACGTCACTGAGTCATTTTCTGACAGAACTAAACCTTCGCTGAGGATGAAAACAGCAGCAGATGTTGATGCCAAATTACAAAGCAAAAGCTTTTTCCTCTGAGCTTTGAATTGAAGTTACAAAACAGGAATTGTAAAAACAGAAGTTAAGAAATAAGAAAGCATCCAAACAGAACAGATTTGCAGCTGATAGCAACATGTGTAAATATGTTCAGTTTTTGAGGCAAATTATGACGACGCATCAAACCAAACACACAATGACTTCAGCCTCACTGAGAGGAGACAGTCAACAAGGATCAGCCTGCAGCAACAAACAGGAAAACACACACAGACAGTGAAAACCGCAGCGACTCTACATTACTGAGTCAAAAGAAGCCACATGTCTGTGTCCATGAAACCTCACACTCAAACAGCCGCAGTTAACGCGACTCACAATGATGTTCCTGAACATCTCCTGAGGTCTGACTGTACCTGCAGGATATTCACCTGCTTCCACATCCAGCTGCAGCAAGACAAGCTGCTCTGATCCTTTACTTTAACACTGAGGAGGTTCCCCCTGATGAGGGCTGTCATGAGAGCAGACACCAACCAATGCAAATCAATACTGATCAATACTGACCAATACTGATCAACACCAGTCAATACTGATCAATATCAACCAATACTGATCAATACCAGCCAAAACCAATCAATACCAGTCAACACCAATCAATACTGATCAATACAGCTACCGGTGAAATATCACTGTTCTTGATACCGAATTCAATACTGAATTCTCAACATACACATCTTTTTTTATTATAAAGTTAGGAAGCAGATAATTAACTGTTTGACTGCCAATTAATTCAGCTCCTTTTGAGTGATTTTTGTGATCAATTACAGATGAGTTTAGAGTTTGTTGCCTGGTGAAAGAATCGACCACATCGATCACATTTATTCAAATTTGTCTGAATCACAGCTGATCTGAATCTGCTGCTTATGTCACTGACGTTTAATCAGTTGTTAGGTTCCATGTTTGAATGGTTCAGATCCAGATTTGTTACCTGATGACCCTGGAGAAACCATCATGTTTTCAGACGTTGTCATGAATGCGGTCCTGATGTCTGTTCTCGTGACATCCTGCTTCTGACTCACCCCTGCCCTCTGACTTCTGACCCCTGACCCTTGACTTCAGCATGCACAGCATCAACCCATAAGAAAAGTGGAAAATTGGTCCAATATTTGTGTCAACTGGACTGGAAGCAAGAAGCTCAATATCAACAGACTTAATCCTGATGATGCTGAAATATCTTTGTTCTATTATAAGAAATAAAAAAAACAAGTCTGAAAAAAAATTCTGTCTCATTTCGTGTCAGAGAATATGCTGTTTGTCAAATATATCAAACTGTCCATCAAACGTTCAAACTACCTATAAAGTACACTGTTGTTTAACAAGAATAAATTTATTAATATTGAAATGTTTTCTCTGTACAAACTGAAGTTGGATTTGCAGCCTGATGGAATAAAGAAACTGTCATTGATGATGTGCCAGACACTGAAGGATCATGGAAAACATGTTGATGCATGAAGCTTTAAACCCGTCAGTCTAATGTTTCCGTGAATGCTCTGTGTTTTATAACAGGGAGCATGAAGCTACAGGACCAACAACAACCACCTTGCAAACACTTAATAACCCAATAATGTAGAAACACAACCTGTTGTTCATCAGGAAAAGGGAACAAAACCGAAACTCTGAGCCTGTTGCAGCTGGCACAAGATGAAGCGACTGTGAATCAGTGAATATCCAGCTCATCTCTGAGCTCTGATCCATCAGCTGCTGCCTCCATGATGCTCTGACACCTACAACATCTCACATGTATGCCCGTATGTGCTGTCAGGGAGTGTTTGATTGTGGAAACGTCCGTGATGCGATGCCGTCATTTGTAATGATCCTTTTCATTCCACAAACGATCTGCTTTGTTTTGGCTGACGTCTCTGATTAGTCTGAATGAGAACTGTAATGTTTTATAGCAGGCAGCAGCGCCCACCATCACTGCCGCCTTCAGAACCCTCGTACCTGACTCTGCCACATCAGCAATGTCCACCCCTTGCTCTTGTGCCATGAAGCCCAGGACGGAAAATATTGCGAAGCCAGACACAAAACTGGTACCACTGTTGAGGGCTCCCAGCAGCAAACAGTCCCTATGTCACACATATGTCATGAGGAGGATTTGTTAATGAACACACAACCATCCCGTCACCCCCCCACCCCCCCACCCCCACCCACCCACCACCACCACCACCCCTCACTGAAACGCGCCTCACCTGTAGCAGTTGTATTTGTACTTGTTGTAGCTCCCCAAGGACGTCATGGCGCCCAAACAGATGGCGTAGGAGAAAAAGATCTGGGTGCCGGCGTCTATCCACACCTACCGGGTAGAGGAGAGAGGGGTACAGAAAGGCTGAGGCCTGCTGATGGGGGGGCGGGGCTTCACTTACATGACTCAGTCAAAGGTAATTAGTGTTTGTTTCCTTTCTTTTACACAACACAAATTGCACGTGAATGTTTTGTAGAATTGCAAAGGTTAACCAATTAGTAGGTAACAAATATATTGATAACGGATTTCAGTCATTTTTAAGAAGAAAATGTCCAGCTTCTCAAATCTGAATATTTTCTGCTTTTTTAGTCTACAATTAAAGTAAACAGATGATCTTTAAGTTATGGACTGTTGGTCTGGACAGAAAAACATACATTTTCGGTTAATTCTTAAGCTTTAGGAAATAGTGATCATCTTTCAATAATCAATAGATTAATTTACTATCAGAATAGTCGTTAGTTGCAGCTCTATTAGTCAGTGTTTATCCACCGATGACAATTCTGTCACTTCCTGTTTGTACCTTTGCCACAGCAACAAAAGATGGCAGCGCCCATTTCTTAACAGGTAAACAAGCATTTTACTACCAACGAATTTTTGCTTTTGGCGGAGAAACTTGAGAAACCCCTCAGAGATAAGAGTTTGTTTGAATTATCTCCTGCAGAGAAACTGACTCAAGTTATGACTGATTTCAGAACATCAGAGTGAAGTATTTATCATTAACTACACGCTAAAGGGACTCAGCTGCAATCTGAAAACTTGCCCTTAGATGTCGCCAGAAACTGAAAACTGTACCTTTAAATCTTGGGGGAAGCACAAAAAATATCCAGGCTGTAGTTTATTAATTCAGATGTTAATAATCTAAACCTCAGACTCTCAGAGCAGCATGTGCATGATATCCTGGTATTAATTAACATGCACACACACGTTTGTCTCCAGCAGCAGGCAGACATGCGACACCCAGCTGTTTCCTCTCTCAGCACCTACCTCAGGGTCCTTGAGGCGAGCAAGGTCCGGGTACAGGTAGAACTTGATGCCTGCTGCAGCACCGGGCAGCGTCACGCCGCGAATCAGCAGCACGATGAGCATGACGAACGGAAACGTGGCTGTGATGTAGACGACCTGAGGACACAAATTCACACTATTGGACTAAATGAACCAAAATAAGATTTTTTCACTTGATAAGACATCTATATATCGTTATATCAGCTGCACAATTACACTGATTATATTTTGTTGTTTGACCAAACACCTTGCTGCCATCATGATGAATAATGTGTGATGACTGTGAGGAGCAGTGATTGAATCATGAGGAGCAGGGACCACAGGTTCCGTGAATCAATATTTGACTGTATTACAGCAGCCAAGAAGCATCAATCAAAGCAGAGCAATCAATACACAGTCAAGGCCACAACATAAGTCTGGGATTGATTTCAGTCTCAGGGTGTTACTGTTGTTTAGTCTCAATAGCATTTGTACACAGTTATAATTTCTAAAGTAGAAATGCTTTTTTGTTTATTCACTGTTCTATATATATAGCCCCCCGTGTCGCACCATGGGGGGTGACACGTGGGGGTGGGGTGACACGGTGGCGCAGGGGTAGCACTGTTGCCTCACAGCAAGAAGGTCACAGGTTCAAGACCTCCTCCTCGGTCTGGGACCTTTCTGTGTGGAGTTTGCATGTTCTCCCCGTGTCTGCGTGGGTTTTCACCGGGTACTCGGGCTTCCTCCCACAGTCTAAAAACATGCTGAGGTTAACTGGTGACTCTAAATTGCCCATAGGTGTGAGTGTGTGAGTGAATGGTGTGTGTGCCCCATGATTGGCTGGCGACCATCTGGGGTGTATCCATGCCTCTCGCCGTAACGCGCTGGGATAGGCTCCAGCAGACCCCTGCGACCCTAATGTGGAATAAACAGGTATAGAAAATGACTGACTTTTCTAACATTTTTTTTCTTTTAATAACGTGGATTATGAACATTTATAATTAAATTACAGAGTAAGATTATTTACTGATTAAAAAATAACATGTGAAACTTGTTTTGGCTTATTCCTTTGTCTCTGTTTGTCCTTCAGTTTGTCTCTGATTTAGCATCACAAATATGTGATGTTAAATCTGAGACAAATTGAAGGTTTCACTTACACCATCATCATTAATGACTATAATTATGTTTCAGCCTTTATTTAAAGAAGGTCAAACTTATGGTCTTCTATTATTTCATAAAATGAATCAAGAGCTTTAAAATGGGATATGGAACTCATTTCCTGGATTATTGAACAGAAATCAGAAGAGATCAGAAATGCGAGGGACACAGATGCTGAAACTGTTTGTGCATTAATTATGGTCGGTGTAGTCAAGCTGAGACAAAGACTCTAAGGTAACAGCAGCTAAGTGGAACCCGATGTTTCCTCATGAGAGACACATGTTTGCAGCTAAAATTCAGCTCTCTACAGGAACCAGGTCCTGACCAGTTGTGCATATGATTTTTTTTCTCTGCGTGAATATGGGATTATATGAAACAGAAAATCAGGGACTTAGACACACAGCAGTGGAAGCACGTGCACTTCCTTTAGCTCCCACCGCTTCGTAAAAACCTTCCTGTGCTCGTTTTGAACATAAAGTCTCTTTTGTTCTCTCGGTTAAACCGCATCAAAAAAATAAATCATATGAGCATCAGCCTGTTCTGGTCTGCAGCAGTTATTACAATTCATTAATGATGAAAGGGGTCAACAAGTTCAACATTTGGTTCCAGTGCACAGAGAAAACTCAGTAATGAGAACCAGCAGCTAGAGGAACTTGTACCTTGCCAGTCGATTTGACTCCTTTCCAGATGCAGAAGAAGCAGATGACCCAGACCAGCAGCAAACATAGAGCCAGGTCCCACTTCACAGGACCGATGTGCTCGATTCCACTGGTGATACCCAGCACGTTATGTCTGCAACACACAGGACACACCACTGTCACTGTGTGTGTGTGTATGTGTGTCACAGAACTTTAAGACAGGGTGACAAAAAGCTAGAGATGAATGTATTAATGACTATATTACTCATGTGTAAGCTGCAGCTTTGGCAGGGATCAGCAAACACACAGATACTAAATAAAATCTCTGCAGACTTTAATATTTGCCCAAGACCTTAATATTTGCCTGTTTTGTGTCAGCCAATCAAATCAAAGCCAAACAAAGTCTCTGTTTTCCTTAAAGGTTTCATGTTCATGTCGCTTCTGTTTAGGAACCAAAAATGTCTTCTCTATCAAGCTGCACTACATGGATCAGGGGAAATGATGTGGAATATACCTAGTCTGTTTGTCTTTCTTTTTTTCTATTTTTTTTTAATTAATGTATGTACTGTATGTGAGTGATCCAGTATGTGAGTGTTCATATATGAGAGTGATCATTTATACTGTATATGACAGCAATCATGTATGAGAGTGATCATGTATGTATGAGACTGATCATGTATGAGAGTGATTATGTGTAAGCTTGGTCATGTGTAAGCTTGATCATGTGTGTGTGACGATGTATGTATGAGAATGGCCATGTGTGAGAGTGGTCATTCATACATGACCACTTTCATACATACAGCTACATACATAAGTATGTATGAGAGTGGTCATGTATTATGTATGTATGGGAGTAGTCATGTATGTATGAAAGTGGTCATGTATGTATGAGAATGGTCATGTATGTTTTGGAGTGGTCATGTATGAGTGATCATGTATAATATACATGATCATTATATGAGAGTGGACATGTATGTGTGAAAGTGGTCATGTATGTGTGAGAGTGGTCATGTATGAGTGATCATGTATGTATAAGAGAGGTCATGTATGTGTGAGAGTGATCATGTATGAGTGGTCATGTATGTGTGAGAGTGGTCATGTATGAGTGGTCATGTATGTGTGAGAGTGGTCGTGTATGAGTGGTCATGTATATGTGAGAGTGGTCATGTATATGTGAGAGTGGTCATGTATGAGTAGTCATGTATGAGTGATCATGTATGTGTGAGAGTGGTCATGTATGAGTGATTATGTATGTGTGAGAGTGGTCATGTATGAGTGATCATGTATGTGTGAGAGTGGTCATGTATGAGTGGTCATGTCTGTGTGAGAGTGGCCATATATGCAATGAGACTTACTCCCAGAACTCGGTGACAGGGGAGGTGAAGTTGGTGGCGTTAGCAGCCATCCAGAGGGATTTGTTCTTGCGGACGGTGTCCTCGATGCAGCGGTCAGTGTTCCATGGCTGTTTGCACTTGGCCCAGGGCAACTCGGGCTGGAAACACTGCAGCAAACATGACGTTATGTTAGTCACCTGACGCTGCGGAACATGCTGCCTTCTGATTGGCTGGAGGGTGTTTAACCCATTAAAGCCTATGAGCCTTTAAGTCTGTGATTGTCATTTTATACTAAAAATAAAAAAAGTCTCATACAGCTTTCTTTTCAAATGGCATGATAATAGACAATTTAGACAAAAGGTTTTAAGCAAATAATTACATTTTCCAAGTGCTTCCTGTAAGACAAAAACTTCTAGAAAGAAGTCATTTTATTTAGATTATTATGATGTTCAACACTGACATGTACATATCTATTTAATCACTCAAGTCTCTAGAATAATCCCCCAAAAATAATTTTGTACATGGGATAAATAGGTTTTTGTTTATGGGCAGATTTGTGCAAGTGGCAACTAAAACAGCCTTTAAAATGCTATTTTCTGCAAAAGAAACGTTACAAAATGGAAAACAAAATAGATACATAACATGATTGACTCAACTGATATAATTACAGTAGATATTTAGCAGGGACACAATCACAATGGAGGCATAACCAATACCTGCAGACAAATCTTTGAAAAAATCTGGGCTTAAAGGATCAAGTATAAAATGACAGTCATAGACTTAGCAGCTTTTAGGCTCAAACAGGTTAAATGGAACCATTTATGATCATTTACAGCTCTATATTTGACACTTCAGCTTTATATGACTGAAAAATCTTATTGATCTCATTAGATGTTATTTATTTATTTTTTAACATCTGATTTTTTTACAGGCTGCTGTGGTAATCATTGATTTTATTGTGTTATTAAATAATTTCTATTAATGTGTCCTCTTTGTTTTGAGGCACACAGAAACAAAAATTGAAAAAGTTGAAAAATAATTGCAAAATATATATATTTTTCCCCCAAACACACCTGGAACAGGTAGTAGACGCCCCAGGCCAGGATGACAATGTAGTAGATATTTAGCAGGGACACAATCACAATGGAGGCATAACCGATACCTGCAGACAAAGAACAATAAGGGACTGGTCAATATTGAGAGACAAGTCAATGAGGTGAGACAGGTCAATGAGAAGAGATAGGTCAATGAGGAGACAGATCAATGAGGTCAGAAAGGTCAATGAGAAGAGACAGATAACTTGGAAGAGACAGATTAATGAGGAGACAGGTTAACGAGAAGATAGATTAATGAGGAGACAGATTGATGAGGATACAGCTCAATAATAAGACAGGTTAATAAGCTGAAACAGGTCAATGAGGAAAAAATCAATGAGGAGAGACGGATCAATAAGGAGAGACAAGTCAATGAGGAGACAGGTTAATGAGAATAAACAGGTAATGAGGAGAGACAGATCAATGAGGAGGGACAGGTCAATTAAGACACAGGTCAATGAAGAGACATGGATCAATAAGGACAGAACAATGATCCAAGAAACGTGATAAAGGTGATAAAGTCATTAATCTGGTGTTAATGAATCTCTGAAAATCAATATGAAATATTTCTATTTCTACTTTTATTTCTATTATTTCTATTCCTTCTTCTAAAAATAGTGTGCTTGCAGTGAAGCATCAGTGCTTGAACTTCCTGTCAAACACCCACACTTCACTTCACCATATAAGTCTCTGGCACAGTCTATAGGGGAGGGGTTCAGGGCTATGTTCTGATTGGCCAGAAAACAGGATGTAGGCAGAGTCAGTTCATAATGAAACAAATAACACGTTTCAGTGAAAAGTGAAATGCTATGCAGATGGAAGCGGATTTACTTGTTTTTGTAAATTTTTGTAAATTTGTATTCAGTAGAATTATCTTGAATTATTTGATTTCATTGGATCATTTTGCTAATAGCATTTTTAGTAAAAATAATTTATCTATATTAATCATATTCTCTTAAAACAACTATTTGAAATAAACAAAAGGATTTGCCAGTGGAATAATCAAAATTTCAAAACAGATTTCATTTTTTGTAGTGCACCTATAGATGTTTAATTAAAGATTTTAGCGAAACCTCCACAAATGAGACAAAGTAAATTTCACCATGTGTTGTGAAGGTGAAGGCATGGAAAATATATGTTCAGGTAAATGTCTGACTGATATTTGTGAGATTTTTTAATTCATTGCAGTTAAAATGCTTTTTGGCATCAGCCTGAACTTCCTCATGTTGCTTCTTCTTATATTTCACAGCGCAAGCTGTGACTTCCTGAGGAAACACATGGTTACTGTGCAATTCACTGAGACCAAGTGGCTTTCTACAGTTTTTAGAGCTCACTGTTGTGCAAAGATTTAACAATATACCGACAAAATATCCGGTTTCTGGTAAAATTAGTCCAATTTTATATTAAGGTCCTTTATATAATTTACTTTAATTCAAGTTTTCTTTCTTGAATTTGGTCAATTTCATATTGTTTTCTGTAATAAAAAGAAAAATAATATAAAACAAACAAATGATAAACCAAAATCCAAAGAATAAGAATAAGAGAAGGAATTATATCATCTAAGATGATTCTGATTTGATTTGCTTTCTTTATTTACAAATAGAAAAACAAAAGAGAATCATAAAAATGAAAAAACTAAAATAAATTAAGATTTAACAAAATACAATAATAAAAAATTATAATTAGAAAATTATAAAAATTTAAATAGAAAATATAATAGTTGCCAACATGTCCAAAAGGCAAATACCATCAGTACTTATACTAGGACTAATTGAACCAAAAAATTACTTACTAACTTACCTATTTTTAATTGGTAAGGTTAATTTTGTTCAAATCTGGTCAGTTTTATTTGTAAAGATCACAGACTCCCGTCAGGAGTTTTACAGTGTGTACAGCAGTAATCATTGCAGTTTACAGGGCACAACATACAGTTAGTATATTTAGACTATTACACATATCATGTTTTACTTTACTATAACCTTCAGACCCTGATCTGAGCTTCAATTTCATTTGAGCGATGGGTCGACCTCAATTTTATCAAAACTGACCTTGAGACAGAACACACACGTACACCCACACTCAAAAAGACACACACACACTACACATCACATCACATCACATGGAACAGTGCTGATCAAACAAACAGATGTGTCCTCCTCCAAGATGTCATTTCTTGACCTCAGATGACCTCACTCAGTCTGTTTACAAACGTTGTTGTTGTTTCACTTCACACAAACTGTTCTTCTAAAGTAAATTTTCTTTATGATACATCTGCTGCCCTTCGTCATATTAAAGATAAAATAACAGACCTGCGTATTTCCGGGAATATTATTTTACTTTAGTTGAACATGTTTATATATATTTATCTCAAATTGTCTCAGTTAAGCGTCTGAAACAGGAAAAAAAAGTCTGGAATCTAGTAGTCTCAGTCTACCTGCTACAGTGTACCTGATGCAGTCTACCAGCTAAAGTCTACCTGCCGCAGTCTACCTGCCACAGTCTACCTGCCGCAGTCTACCTGCCGCAGTCTACCTGCTGCAGTCTAGCTGCTAAAGGCTACCTGCCGCAGTATACTTGCTACAGTCTACCTGCTGCAGTCTAGCTGCTAAAGGCTACCTGCCGCAGTATACTTGCTACAGTCTACCTGCTGCAGTCTAGCTGCTAAAGGCTACCTGCCGCAGTATACTTGCTACAGTCTACCTGCTACAGTCTACTTGCTACAGTCTACCTGCTGCAGTCTACCTGCCACAGTCTACCTGCAACAGTCTACTTGCTACAGTCTACCTGCCACAGTCTACCTGCTACAGTCTACCTGCGACAGTCTACCTGCCACAGTCTACCTGCTGAAGTCTACCTGCCACAGTCTACCTGCGACAGTCTACCTGCCACAGTCTACCTGCTACAGTCTACTTGCTACAGTCTACCTGCTGCAGTCTACCTGACACAGTCTACCTGCTACAGTCTACCTGCTAAAGTTTACCTGCCGCAGTCTACCTGCGCAGTCTACCTGCTGCAGTCTGCCTGCTGCAGTCTACCTGCTAAAGACTACCTGCTACAGTCCACCTGCTGGTTTCTCAGTCTACCTTCTATAGTCTACCTGCTGCAGTGTACCTGCTACAGTCTATCTGCTACAATCTACATGCTAAAGTCTACCTGCTGCAGTCTACCTGTGACCGTCTATCTGCTGGTTTCTCTGTCTACCTGTGACAATCTACCTACTGGTTTCTCTGTATACCTGCTACAGTCTACCTGTGACAGTCTACCTGCAGGTTTCTCAGTCTACCTGCTACAGTCTACCTGCTGCAGTCTACTTGCTGCAGTCTACCTGCTACAGACCACCTGCTAAAGGCTACTTGCTGCAGGCTACCTGCTATCGTCTACCAGCTGGTTTCTCTGCCTACCTGTGACAGTCTACCTGCAGGTTTCTCAGTCTACCTTCTACAGTGTACCTACTGGTTTCTCAGTCTACCTGCTACAGTTTACCTGCTACAGTCTACCTGCAGGTTTCTCAGTCTACCTTCTACAGTCTACCTACTGGTTTCTCAGTCTACCTTCTACAGTCTACCTGCTGCAGTGTACCTGCTAAAGTCTACCTGCTGGTTTCTCTGTTGACCTGGTACAGTCTACTTGCTGCAGTCTACCTGCTACAGTCTACCTGCTGCTGTCTACCTGCTGCTGTCTAGCTGCCACAGTCTACTTGTGACAGACAGTCTACCTGCTGCAGTCTACCTGCTGGTTCTCAGTCTACCTGCTACAGTCTACCTGCTGTGGTCTACCTGCTGGTTTTCAGTCTACCTGCTACAGTCTACCTGCTGCGGGCTACCTGCTGCACTCTACCTGCTTCAGTCTGCTGCAGTCTCACATGTCTCAAATATGTTATTACTGGGGCTTTAATCTGTGCTGTACCAACACTAAACTGATGTGTGTGTTGGTGGAATCTGTTGTTACAGGTCTGTAGTTTTCCGTCTGTAGTTTCCATCATCATCACTTCCACCACTACATATATATATATATATATATATATATATATATATATATATATATATATATATATATATATATATATATATATATATATATATATATATATATATATTCATTCTCTCTTCCTTCTGTCTTTCATTGGTATCTTTGCTCAAAGATCTACAATCTTTTTTTCTTTCTTTCCTTTCTGTGTCTCTCCTCAGATCGCATTGCTTTGCTTCTTTTCTTTCTCTCTATCCCTCCCTCTCACTGTCCATCTCTCTGATGTGTTGCTGCGCTGTTGCCGTAGCAACGTGTGATTCGGGACACTCTGTACACCGTCACAGTCTCAGGGCGTGTGTGTTTGATAGTGGGAGGATAATGTGTCTGAAAGAAGAAGAAGAACAAGGAAGGTGTGTGAAAGTGAGAATAGGAGCAGAAGTAAATAATTTAATCATGTAGTCATAACAATAAATGACTAAAGTACATTTGTAACAAACAGGTAGAATTTCAGGAGTGTGTGTGTGTGTGTGTGTGTGTGTGTGTGTGTGTGTGTGTGTGTGTGTGTGTGTGTGTGTGTGTGTGTGTGTGTGTGTGTGTGTGTGTGTGTGTGTGTGGTGTGTGTGGGTGGGTGTGTGTTGATGGAAAGATGGAAGAATAAGCAACAGCAGAAAGAGGAAGAGCAGCAGAAAGCAGAGGAAATATCAGAGATGTCAACATATCAGCGTGTTTCCTGAAGAAAGCAGGTTTTCATGGAATGGAGGAGCAGCAGAATAGAGCCTCAGTGTGTTGCTATATCAGCCTGGTTGCCTAGCAACGGCTGCAGGGTAAAGTCTCAGAAGTGTGATTGGATGAGAGGCTGCTGTGACTCAGCCTTATGTTCCTGCCATTTCTCTGAAAAAAACAACACACACTCAGAGACACCAGCAGCTGCTACAGGACAGATATTATAGAACAGGTCCTGGATCAGATCAGATAACAACAGGTCCTGAAACAGCTCAGGTAACAACAACAGGTTGTGTACAGTGTTAGTGTCGGTAATGATAACAATGACAAAATCATGTTGTCAATGACCATTTTTTGACATGATGAAGTCCTGATGTTGACAAACTAAAGGCTATTAGCTGAAATAGCTAATAGCTAAATGCTACTAAAAGCTAGCATATTATGCATGTTTTCATTGACAAGACGAGATGAGACGAAAATGTGGACTAACAGGATTTCAAATTCCAATTCCAATCAAATGCTCACCACCACCTTAGATGTATGCATACACACACAGCTGCAGATAATTATATAGGTAAGTTGTTTGCAAAAAGAACTGTTAACAATGCATACAGCTTAGCTTAGTCAATATTAGACCTGCTTCTGTTGTCCATATTACTTTAACACCCTAAAGGTGCAAAAAGAACTGTTAACAATGCATACAGCTTAGCTTAGTCAATATTAGACCTGCTTCTGTTGTCCATATTACTTTAACACCCTAAAGATGTGTAATATTGTAACGTTTAGAAAAAAATTCCTCCAGTTTTGGTTTCTCCTTTTATTAATTCCAAAACACAGCCTACTGTGGGCCATAGCCAACGCCAACACAATCCTCAAACAAAATGAACACAAGAATGCTCACCATTACTTCAGGATTTTTCCCTCTTTTTCTTTTTCTTCTACACTACCCTCTGTGACCTAACATTCACATTGTTGTTGATAAAACTAGACTAAATCTATATAGGATATAAATTATTAAAATGGTACTAAAACTAATGAGTATTTTCGTCCAAAAGACTAAGACTAAATCGAAAATGCCAGCCAAAATCAACACTAGTCCTGGATCAGCTGAGGTTCTGGATCAGCAGGAGTCTCTGCTGCTCAGCACAGGTTTACTATCATTATATAATAGCTTCAGGCTGTTATACCCACACACAGAGGTGTGTGTGTGTGCCTTTGTGTGTGTGTTTTAATTGTTTAACAAGGACTTTCCAACAGTTTCCAACGGTTGGAAAGTCCTTCATCCGTCATCTTTTGTTCTACACAAATTCAGATGCTGTGGCTGACTTAATGTTGACAGTAAGAGTGAATGTTTATGCTGGTCCCATTTGGAGCAGTTAGCTGAGGGCCACCTACCAGTGAAGATGGGGCAGAGCTTCTCCCAGCAGGTGATGCCTCCCTCAGAGGTGAACTGACCCAGAGCCACTTCCAGGAAGAAGACTGGCAGACCTCCACCAAACAGGAAGATGAAGTAGGGGATGAGAAATGCACCTGAGGGGAGGGAGGAAAGACATCAGAAGATAATCAGGGAGGATGAGGAGGACGAAGAGGAGGAGGAGGAACACGAAAGAAGAACATATAAGAGGAAATGATGTCATTGATCCTAAAATAAAATCGCAATTTTGATTCACAATTTTGTATTTAAAACCTCACACTTTTCTGTTTTTGTCTAAACAATTGTTTAATTTTTTATAATTTACAAAAATCAAATTAATATAAATGTCTCTTGTTGTTCATTCCTGAATTTTTTCCCTATATTATTATATTTTAAATGTTTATTCTGGTTGTTTTAAGCACTTTGAGCTGCATTTCTAAATGAAAAATGTCACACAAATAAACTTTATATTCATAATATTATTATTAAATTTTTCTGAGGTAGTGGTATTGTGTCATGTGTTCTATGGATTATTTACATGTACTAATATAATTTTTTGTTTAATTTTGAATGTGACTGTTGGCTGCATTTCCTCACCTCCACCATTCTTATAGCAGAGGTATGGGAAACGCCACACGTTCCCTAAACCCACAAAGCCTCCGGCCACAGACAGAAGAAAGTCCAGCTTGCTGGACCACTTCTCCCTCTGAGGGTGTTTGCCCTCAGCCTCGTCTTCAGGCCGAGTGCCAGGACTCTTCCCTGGAGACGGCTTCAGAGTGTCCTTATGGAAATCCTTCAGGCATTGAAGCTTCTCTTTCTGAGCCATGATTCTGCATAAACAGGACAGAGACAGAACCAGAAGTCAGTTTAGTGTTTCAGGGTTTAACAGGAAGCTGGAGGTTAACATCTCTGTTCAACATTTTCCAAGACAAGATGACTTTTAGCTGTAAACAGATCCACATGATGGAGACTGGATCACTGCCAGAGTCCCGTCACCAAAACCCAGAACTGTGAAGCACCTGGAGTTTCTCATGAATCAGCTGAGACCAAGAGAATCTCCATCACTGCTCTTTGGGAAACACAACAGACTTTGCAGGGCTCTGAGGTCTGAACAGGTACAACAGGAACTTAAATCCTCACATTTGATTGGACCACAATAAAGTGGATGGAGCTTAGCATTTATATAACATGTATAGACTGATTTTTTTTAATTAATAGAAATTAATAGTTGTTTAAATGAAGGGGTGACACAGTGACGCAGGGGTTAGCGCTGTTGCCTCACTGCAAGAAGGTCACAGGTTCAAGACCTCCTCCTTGGTCTGGGACCTTTCTGTGTGGAGTTTGCATTTTCTCGTATCTGCATGGGTTTTCAATGTGTTCTCTCGCTTCCTCCCACAGTCCAAAAACATGCTGAGATTAAGTGGAGACTCTAAATTGACCATAGGTATGCCTTTCACTTGTAATGCGCTGGGATTGGCTCCAGTAGACCCCCTCAACCATGATGAGGAATAAGCGGGTATAGAGGATGAATGAATGAATGGAATAAGACAATGAAAGAACACCAGATTTAAAAGGGAAGATGTATTTTTCAGCTCATTTAGCTCCTGTTGTTAGTCTTTATGCTAAGCTTCATGCTAAGCTAGCAGCTACTGGTTGAAGCTTCATATTTACATTACAGACTGTTTTTTTTGTTTTATTTGTAGAAAATAAGAACATGAATTAAATAAAAAGCAGCTGTCAAGGTAGAAACCCATGATTATTTATTTGAAAAACCCAAAAGACAAACAAACGCCTGAGGCAAACAAACAAACTTACCAACACATTATGAATATTAATGTAACATTAATAATATTAATGTTAAAAACTGCAGATTAAATAAAACCTGTGTTTACAGGTGAGTAAAAACAGGTGGGTGTTTATACAGGTGAGTGATCCTCATTGTATCCAATTAAAGGTTCAGACTGCAGCCATTTTTGTCTCTTCTTGTACAAAGACACTAAGGGAAATTTGTCTTCTGGACATTTGTCAATACTTCCTTTATAACCCGTTTAAGTGAACCAGTGATTTACAGACAGCAGCTTTAACCCTTTAATGGTTCATGTGTCAGAGATTATAATGGAGCAGCAGAGTCTGAGCCTTGTCAATTCAGCAGCAGTCTGCTCTGAGCTTCACTGGCAGCTCTCACACAGATAAATGAGGCTTCCCTCAGTCATGTAAACTGTTTGTGCAGCCGTCATTATCTGACCATAAAGCTACTCTCTTGGCTTCACTGGTATGATGTGTGTTGCTAAAGCAAGTGAATAATATCCTGTAATGATACCCATTAACATTTGGTTTCATCATGTTACGTATCTGATTATATCAACATTCTCAGGGCCAGAAGTGACTCTAAAACCGAAGCTTGTGAGACTTGTGATTCTGCCAGAATTGGAAGTTTGAAGCAGAGAGGATCGGTTTATGTATGGAGATGACGTTCCAGCTTCTCTTCAGTGTTTTAGAGTCTGAAAACAATGTTTAGGGCCCAAAAACACAGTTCAGATCCGGGAAACACCGTTTAGAATCTGACCCACTATTTTAGAGCCCAAAAACACTGTTCAGATTCCAAACACACTGCTTTTAAAGAGCTTAGAGCCCAGAAATACTATTACGAGCCTGGAAACACTGTTTAGAGTCCAGAAATACTGCTATTTGGTTGTTCAAATTCTAACAGAGAGATAAACAGCCAAAAACAAATCCTCCCTCATTAAAACTATTAACTGACAGCCAGATGTTCACAGGGTGAGAGAGAGAGAGACAGAGAGACATACTTAGTAGTCAGTAGATGTGTGTCACTGTTAAAAATGTCACGTTTTTATGTCTTTCCATCTGCTGCTGCTTCTCTCGCTGTCTCTCTCTCTTGCTGTCACTCTCAGTCTCTCTCTCCCTCTCTGTCTCTATCTCTCTCTGTGTGTCTGTATTGACCCTGGGCCGATTGAGGACTAAATTTGAGATAAACCCAGAAGCTTCCTGCTACAGAAACAAATTGTTTCTTTGCTCCGAACATGACGACAGAAGCAGATTTGATGATGGATCAAACAGAGTTTGACACAAAGACTTTTTCCTCTGTGTTGATTCCAGGTTTCATCTAACAAGTTATTGATCTCACAAACGCACACACATCTGCATTTCACTTCAAGTTGAACTTCCTCATCAGTTAATTAATAACTGAAAGGAAACAATTTGTTTCTTATTATGAGGAAAGTGGCATCATTATGTCTGTAACTGACTGTAACAGGAGTAAAATGTGATATTATTTCCTAAAAAGACACAGACCGATGTACTGATGTGAATAAAACACTTTTTCTTCGTCCACATATCAGACTTTTTCTCATTCATAAAACATCTGTAGTGAGCTTGATGTGAAAATTAAGTTTCTGTTTTTTTTCTGCTTTGTGTATTTCTGTGTCCATGGTTTGACTTCCTTGTTTCACTTTTGGCTTGTTTCCACCAGATAGCATCAGCTCAACTCTCCTCAACTTAACTCGTCTTGTTTGTGTTTCGATAATCAAGATCTGGTTCCTGGTTTTATTTGTGGTTTCACCGCCTTCAGGTTCCAAGCAAGATGAGCAGTTACTGTAATGTGATATCATCAGGCTGCTGAAATAACCTGAAGCACCTGAGAACCAGTCCAGACCTGGACCTGGACCTGGACCTGAACCCAGACCTGGACGTAGGGCAGCAGCCTGTTTCAGTGACGCCTCATCCTAACTCCTTTCTCACACCTTTTCTTGACCCCATGACGTTTCCAATAGTTTGAAGGATTGTGTGTGTGTGTGTGTGTGTGTGTGTGTGTGTGTGTGTGTGTGTGTGTGTGTGTGTGTTCACTCCCTAACCACTTACATAACACACTATCCTATTTTAAGACCATGTACATTTCCACTGGACTGCCTGCCTATTAAAACCACTCCTGCCCCCTCCCCCTCCTCCTCCTCCCTCACTCCTTCCCAATCAGCCTCCCTTTCCTCCTTTTTCTCCTTTTCCTTTCAATCACGTGTCTAATAATGTGTTTCATTTTGCTAATTGGTTAGTTTAGGCAATTAGTTTATGAGCAGTGATTAGACTTGATGGATTCTTGTCTTACTTATGAAACAATCTCTTCGTCTTCATCTTCTCATTTCCTCCAGCACTCTGTTCTCTCAGCATTTCCTTTAACATTTATGATCTCATTTGGCAGCTCAGTGTCTCCAGAAGAAATTTCAGTTCAGTGTCTCCAGTGGAAACATCAGCTCAGTCTCCAGAGGAGATGTTTCTGTAAACACGGATATGTAGAATCAAGGATTCAGACATGGTGACATAGTTCAGTCGACTCTCCTCTTCAGTTCCTCTTCTTTCAGCAGCAGGAGGAGAGTTGGGTGGATGAATTAGTTTATTGTTTCTTGTCTGTATTTGGAAAAGTTGCAGCAGACAACTGTTCAACACTGTTATCTGATGTTTGGCCATCGTGTTACACATTATACTGATGTTCAACCAGATGTTTTATCATTTTAAACTAAAGATTTTTGTCCACTCATAACCAAGCATTTTGTGCCTAAATCTAACCACCTTAACTACAGTAAGACACCATAAAATTATATTTTTAAAAATTACACACATATCAAAAGAGCGTGACTGAGCTCTTTTGATATGTGCTCTCGCTGGAGCAGTTCACAGCCGAGCATATAGCGGCTGGGATGAGAATCAACACCTCTCCAGAGGAGATGTTTCAAATCTGAGGCCATAGTTCTCAGCCAGAAAAGGGTGGAGTGCAGCCTCCGGGTCAGAGATGAGATCCTGCCTCACATGGAGGAGTTCAAGCATCTCAAGATCTTGTTCAGGAGTAAAGGGAGGATGGAGTTTGACGGACTGATCGGTGCGGCTTCTGCAGTGATGTGGACTCTGCACCGGTTCATCATGGTAAACAAGGAGCTGAGCCGGAAGGGAAAGGCCTCGATTTGCCTGTCAATATATATTCCTAAACCTCACCTCACCCTAAATATCGAATACAAGCAGTCAAAATGAGTTTTTCCTTCGCAGGATGGCTGGGCTCTCCCTTAGAGATAAGGTGAGAAGCTCTGTCATGTACAGGAGTAAGGATGCCCTGGTAAGGTGTTTCGGGCACCCAGGACACGCTGAAGAGATTATGTCTCTAGGCTGGCCTGGAAACACTTCGAACTGGATGAAGTGGCCAGGGAGAGGGAAGGCTGGGCTTCCCTGCAGAAGCTGCTGCCCCCGCGACCAAAACTCAGAAGACTTATCAAAAGACTGATATGATCCGAATCTGCAGAAACATGTCAACATTTCCTCTGGAGATGAAGGGAAAGAACGTTAAAGAAAAACAAAAAAAGAAAGTGAAAAAAGTGAAACAGAAGGAGGTGAAAGAAAAAATGAAGAAGCTTAACTAAAAATGAAAATGTGACAAAGTGAGAGAATGTGAGTCAGAAAGTAAAAAGAGTCGCATGCTTCTAAGAGATGAAACAACCAAAAGAGATTTAAAAAAAAAAAGCAGCAAGATCAGAGGCAGAATTCAGTGGAACAGATTATCACCAGGGTGGGAGTCAGAGGTAGAAACAGACGCTGTGAGAAACACATAACACAACATTTAAAAGTAAACAGAAAGGCACTTTCCTCAGCCTTATCTAATGAGAGTTAATAACCACTATTGATTCTTCCACTGTTTGTCTTTTACATATGTCTGTGTAGATTCTCACTCATCCAGGTCATTGTAGTCAAGGGGTTTTTAAAAAGTAGGCAACTGGACTTTTTCTTTGAGCTTGAAGACGTTTCACCTTTCATCCGAAAGGCTTCTTCAGTTCTAGCCTGATGATGGAAACCAGGAGCTATATCTCTGGATCACAGAGGGTGGAGCTATAGACCACACCTCCCATCCCATAACAAAGGGTCCCTTGAAGGGTGACATAGGTCACCCTTCAAGGTGTGAATTTGGATGAGAGTCGTTGTGGTAACGACTCTCATTCCAATTCAAGGTGTGACTTGGAATGAGAGTCGTGGTCACATGATCCAGAGAGAGAGTCCTGCTCTGATGGTGAAGAGCAGTTAAACTTCCTGGGATGAGATCTCAAGGCAGGATGGTATGTAGCAGATAGGTTATGACGCAGTCCCCCTCCTCTGTTCAAAGTAGGTTGTTCCAAATGGACATAAATGGCCTCTTTCACTCCTCTCTCAAACCACCTGTCCTCCTTATCTAAGATGTGTACATCAATGTCTTTAAAGGAGTGTCCCTTTTCCTTCAGATGTAGATGTACTGCTGAGTCCTGTCCTGATGTGGTGGCCCTCCTGTGTTGTGCCATGCGTTTGCGGAGTGAATTGGAATGAGAGTCGTTACCACAACGACTCTCATCCAAATTCACACCTTGAAGGGTGACCTATGTGACCCTTTGTTATGGGATGGGAGGTGTGGTCTATAGCTCCACCCTCTGTGATCCAGAGATATAGCTCCTGGTTTCCATCATCAGGCTAGAACTGAAGAAGCCTTTCGGATGAAAGGTGAAACGTCTTCAAGCTCAAAGAAAAAGTCCAGTTGCCTACTTTTTAAAAACCCCTTGACTGTCTTTTACATACTTTCTGCTGTTCTGCTTCATTATTATATTATTACAGGTTACAATTACATTATTGTGTCTGAATATAACTACTGTTTATACAGATTAATATATGTATCTGTTCGATTAATTAGTTACGCCGCAATTTAACGCGTTAAAAAATTGAACGTAATTAATTATGAGTATCAACGGTGGCGAGCTCAGGGGTGAACGTGAGATTCTGATGATGGACACGTGGTCACGTTATCAGCAATTACTATATTGAGCTTAAGTGCCTATTTGAGACAGCCTTATTTTGTTTCAGAATTGTATGTATTTAACTGAATCGCTGTATTTGTTTTACATTTCTGAATAATGCACCTGGCCTAACTGGTTTAATGGTGGTTTACTTTTGGATTTAATTCATGAAGCACAGTTCACCAATAAAAAATTGGATTTCAGATCTTCTCTTCTTACTGTATTCGATTGATTAGTCATGCACTACAATTTTGTAATATCCTAGAATTCAAATTCCTTATCAGGAGATCTTTAGCAGATATGACATTAAAATGTGATTAATTCGATTAATTAATTACAAAATCCCGTAATTAATTCGATTATTTTTTTTAATCGACTGACAGCACTAATCTGTTTATCTGTAATCAATACATGGTATAAACTTCACTGCTCTGACCCAGTATCAGTTGAACACACAGTATCAGAACAGATCTTATCCAGAGTACAGAGAATCAAACCAGGAGCTCAACGCTGATATCTATTGAAATCTGGGTGAAATCAGGTCTGAGAGTCTGACGCCTCCTCTTTTTGAAAGCTAAAATGTTGGCACAACATTTAAGGGTCTTATCACCACTTACCACTAGAGTCCCTACTACAGAGAAGTACAGATGAGAGCTGCAGGACTCAACTGTCAACTGTTCAAAAGTCACTTTTAAGAATCTGCACTTTTATTGAAGCAACAACATGCAAGATCTGAAAATTCTTTAGTTTAGTGGCAACATGTAGATAAACATATTTTAGGCTGCCAAACCACAGCGGATCACATTTCTATTTTCAGTTTTAACATTTTTTTATTGAGCCAAGTTGTACCTGTAACAGATCAGTTCTGGCATTGAGCCAAAGCTCTGGCTCCACCCCCCAGCAGGCTGCAGTGATGTCAATGTGCTTCACCTTCTAAGGACGAGTTTAACATCATTATGATGATTCATCTCCAATTTTAAAAAAGCTTTAAAAAGCTCCTCTTCTAAATCCATTAATCATCATTTCGTCTTTGTTTTTCAAATCATCAGTAGCAGATGCTGAGAATCATTAAAACATTGGTTATTCCATGCACTTATGAAAAGGATTCACCGATAAACATCATTGACTCCAGCCAATCACAACTGAGATCAGCAGTGACCTTGCTACGATCCTATCATGCAGCCTGTCAAGCTCGGTGAAGAGTTAATGATTAGAATGAGGTGTGTTGGAGTGGGAGGAGCCCTGAAACACCCAGGGCAGCAGGTCACCACCCACTTAGACAGACCCTAAATATAGACCTAAACCTAGACAGAGTCAGACTGAAACTGATTGAGTAAGACAGAGTCAAATCAAGTGAGAAATCGAGACAAATCTAGTCAAACTGAGTCAAACCGAGTGGGAGATTGACTCAAACCAAATCAGACTGAGTCAAATCAAGTCAAACCGAGTCAGACCAAGTCAGTCTGAGTCCAACCAAGTTATATTGGGTCAAACCAAGTCATATTGAGTCACACTGAGTCAAACCGAGTGAATTCAAGTCAAATTCAGTCAGAGTCAAATCAAGTCAGACCGAGTCTGACTGAGTCATAATATGTCATATAATTTTGGAATGAGTCAACAGAGATCAAGTCAAATCGATTCAAACCTAATCAGACTGAGTCAAACCGAGGTATATCCAGTCAGAGCAAGTCGAATTGAGTCAAATTGCATCCAACCAAATAGGACCGAGTCAAATTAGGTCGGACTGAGTCAAAATCAAACTCATAATGATTTAAATCGAGTGAGACATCCAGTCAGAATCAAATCGAGTTGGACCAAGGCAAACCATCTCAAATCAAGTCAAATTGAGTCAAATCGAGTTTCTGCTCCTCTGGGACCTCTGACCTCAACAAATCAATCTGAAGCCAAGCTCTACCTACTCGCTTTGTTCAGCAGCTTTGTTAGTCCTTTAATTTAAAAGTCTCTTTGCCCACTTCTGTTTGTGATGATCATCCAAGTCCCACTTAATCCATCAACGTCACCTAATACTGTCACCTTCAGCCGCCACCGCCAGGAACTGTGCCAACACTACAGAATATGTTTACACAATCATACCAGATCACAGCAGCTGGAACGACACTGAAGGGTCATTACCAATGTGTGTTAGTAATGATCACACACACACACAGACACGCACACACAAACACACATACACACGTCAGGTTTAACACTCACTGAAAAGGGAACAGCCGTTACTCAAAGTTTTAAAAACATTTTAATGATTATTTTCATTTGATTTCTTGGTGTGTCATAAACACCAAGATGCATCTTAAGAATTTAGTTTTGTCCCATCCAATAATATAAAAACATATTCATAACAACATAACCCATAGCTCATTTTGAGTTAAACATAACTCAAAATGAGCTCTATTCATATTAATTTAAATAAGTTTCAGTTATTGATTGATTCAGTTCTGCTGAGGACAAATGAAGCTTTGCTGACAGAGAATCAGTTTGTCTGACATCATCATCATTACCATTATTATGGTATCATCATCATCCCCATCACCACCATCATCATCATCTACGGCATCACCATCATTATCATCATCTACGGCATCATATTCATCGTCACCATCAAAATCATCATCATGTACCAAAGAGTCTCAAACACAGACAGAGGAATCAAAGCTGCTCAGATAGCATGTCACACATCAACTTCATGATAACATACAGCAGCCAAGATTAAAGTCAAGGCCACACACACACACACACAGAGAGAGAGACACGTGCACAGTTATTTATTTACTGACAGGAGCATTAACCATAACATTCATGTATTTGATGACGGAAGGAAACCGGAGCTTACAGTGAAAACGGCAAACTGAGAGAGGACCAGGATCCAAACCCTTACCCTTGTTCTGCAGCTTTGAGGTTACACTCAGGTTTTTTCTATGTTCTAACCAACAAGAACAAGGCTCCTTCTTCTGCAACATGCAGATTTCCTGCAGTTCCTCAGTCTACCAATGGTCATTCCACTTGAACTCTAACTAATATTCATCTAAACTGATATTGTTTCTGATGCAGTAATGCAGAAAGGCCTCTATAAACCCAGAGCTCACAGAGATGTGAGTATATATATAATTCATTAATGCACTAATGGATGATGATGGTCAGCTTATCTTTATAGAAATAAACAAGCTGAGTTTTACCTGAAGAAATGAGTCTGTGAAAAGAATCAGGGTCACATGTCTCAGCAGTGTGAAACTGGAAATCAAGTATTACTATAAACTGATTATTGATTCATTTATAAACTTAAAACGTCAAATTAAGATATGTAGATTATACAGACACGGAAAGAGAGCGACAAAGAGAAAGATAGAGAGAGAGAAGAAAGACAGGGAGAGGGAGGCGGCACAGAGAGAGAGAGAGATAGAGAGAGGGGGACAGGGAGAGAAAAACAGAGACAAAGACAGAGAGAGACAGAGAGAGACAGAGAGAGAGACAGAGAGGGACAGGGACAGAGACAGAGAAACAGAGACAAAGACAGGGAGACAGAGAGGGATAGGGAGAGAGACACAGAGAGAGAAACAGAGAGACAACGACAGAGACAGAAAAGGATAGGGAGAGAGAGAGAGAGAGAAACAGAGAGACAAAGACAAAGAGATGGAGACAGAGAGACAGACAGACAGACACAGGGAGAGAGACAGACAGAGATATAGACACAGTGGGAGACCTTATCAACCCATCGCAGCTTCAGTTTCCTTCTTCAGGAAACAAAAACGTGAAAACGTGTTTCCGTCAAAACCGGCAAAATGAAATAATTTAACCACTGAAAATTATGTTTTTAATCAGAAACACTGAAAACAGAAACTGTTCATGATAAAAAAAACAAACATTAAGATCTCAGTAAATATGCAGAAATGCGAATAATAATCTAATAATAACATTATTATTATAATTCTAAAATTGATTATGATCATTTTTATTAATAAGAATAAGGTTATTAATAACAATGATGATATAGACGGTAAGAGCTGAGACAGAATGAGCAGCAACATCCTCCCAGAAACCTGTTAAAGGTGTTAGTTACCTGCTCTATTGATGGAATCGTGTCAGTTATTTGTCCTTTGTGTCCTTTACGCGTGTCCGTGTCCTCGTGTCCGTCTCCCGCAGCGTCTGTGACAGACTGAGACTGTAGCGTCGGTAGCTTATATTTTAGCCTATTTATAAGCTTCTCTTTCTGACCTTTGTCTCTTAAAACACTGGGACTGGAGACATCAGCCCAGTGGAAAATCACCGGCCTGCCTCCTCTATCAGAGCAGCGAGCCCCATTCACGGCACCGACACAGCGTCGGAATTTGCAGATTTCTCCCACAGCAGCAGAATTACAGCGAATTTGTTTTTATCTGTCCAGTTTATTTAGATTCTGTTTTTATTTTTTATTTCAGTTTAATTCCTTTTTAAAGAGGGTTTCATCTTTTATTTTCAGTTAGTATTTGTAATTACAGTTAGTAATTCGTTGCATTTGCAGTCATGTTTATTGAACATGAAAGAAACAGTCACAATACAATGACTGTAAAGTTTCCTCCTGAAATATGACTTGAGCAAAAGTCTTAAAATATCTGATACTAAATGTACTTATTGAAAATAAAGTAAATAGCTTCCTTGTTTTTCTTCTCAATCACTCAAAACTTCACATTACACGTTCACACATATTCACTGATGGTGGCTGCTGGGAATCGAATTACCAACCAGTGGACAATGGTTCTGCCTAACTAAATTCTCTCAGTAAAACTATGAACAGTCAGAATTTAGAGAAGGATTACATTTGTTTATTTGTTGAGTGTTTCCATGTGATGCTACTTTATACTTCACTACATTTATCTGATAGCTTCAGTGAATTTAAGGTGTAGATTTCATTATTATAAATAAGCTTTCATATTCTATTGTCAATATTCTATTAAGCTGTCTTTTTCATTGTTTAAAATTGCTCTTTGTTTGAAAGCTGCCAAATGTTATAATGCAGCTTTTTACATGATTAATCCACACAGGTATCTCAAACTCACTCCTTATTGATAAACTAAAACATAAAAAATACTCTCACATGTATTTAGTAATTAAAACAAATAATATAATAAACTATCATAATATTACACAGCCTATATCATTAGTACATTAAGTTAACTTTGCTGCTAATACTTGTATTTTTACCGAAGTATATATATATATATATATAGTTTATTTTGATGCTTTAAAGCTCACCATGTTGTAAGTAATCATTTTAACCCAAACCATGAATTTTCCTTAACCAAGTGTTTTTGTGCCTAAACGTAACCAGAGCGTAACCACACCAATCTTGCAATGGGACATTTCGCAAACTATTGAGGTTTCGGAAAACATAAAGGGTCTTGGGACTGATGGAAAATGCATTAGTGGTTAAACATGTTTTTTTTTAGTTCCTGAGCAATTTGCATGCTGAAGGCGTGATGTTTTACCACAGGACCATCTCCTCCTCAATGATTTCTGCTGCTGCTGAAAATATCATAATAACCTAATAGCAACATTTTGATCAAGGTGTTGTAGCCTGCACGTGTGTGTATGAGAGAAAGAGATTCTAAACTCTAGTTTTTTTTTGTTTGTTTTTTTTGGAATAACCAACCACAGTTTAGTTTTCATTCTAGTAAAAGGGATATTTACGAGCATCATCTGAACGCATCATTAAGTACCATTAAAGCGGCAGTTCCCCCTTTCGCAAGCTGGTGGGCTGATAGCTAAACCGACTCTCAAGTTTTTCACACACACACACACACACACACACACACACACACACACACACACACACACACACACACACACACACACATACACACACACACACACACACACACACACATACACAAACCCTTCAGCAGAACAGCAAATACAATGGTGTCTGATCCAGTGTTGCACTATCTCAACTACTGACATGAAACTTGTTGTTTCTACTCAAAAACAGTGAAAACTGCCTTAAAATTTCATAATAAGTCATAAATTAATTATCAATGCTTCATCAGTGGATAAGTCCCTGAAACAATCTCAAATACAGGTGTGTGACAGTCACAACTACTGGATACAACTGGAAGTCTGAGTACTTAAGTACAGCTGCCAAGTAGCAGCTGCTGATGTTAAACTCTTCTCTCCCCTTCATTAAAATCTGACAGCATCATCATCTTTAATCAGAAGGTAATTGGTGTATTGATCAGGTGTTTTTGTTATTTTGTCCACCCCCTGTACATTGTACATTTCCATACACAGGATCACAGTACAGGGACTGTCTCTGTGTGGAAATAAATGTCCTCATAATGATTTGATGACAGGAATTTGTTTTTGTATGTAAAATTTGTTCACAATGTTTATACAATGGTGATTTAGAACAAATACTAATGAATTGGCAGAGGATAAATTTATTGACTTTGTAAACCTTTCCTCCTGTGTCATATTACATGTTTGAATAACCATTTGCATGGAAAGAAATACTGAAAACTAGAAAGTGGATTTGCATTAAATATGTGGTGAATATTCAGTGTCAGAGGATCAACTCGATAAAACTCAGCAACAAAAGGACAAAGTATTATTAGTATATTATTATATTGATTCTTCTCTTGATTAATAGTTTGGTTTATAAATGTTACAAAGTGACAAACATACTTGAGAATAAGAATCATTTGAGGCTGTGTAGCTGCAAGATCCTGTTTCCATATATTCAAATAACATAAGTGTCTAAAGTGCCTGTGTGATTTTAGTCTGATTCTTTAAAAACAAATCAGTGAACATTTGTCTGTTTCTTCTGATTTATATGTCTCACAGTAAATTGTATAATATATCAAATATAAATTAATAATTCTGATTCATGCAGCAGAAGATTTTTATCATGTCCTCTAACGTTTGACCCTCACCCTCAAACTTGCTCTAGTATTACTAATTAAATTCAGCCACTGCTTGATTTCTGCTAAACAAGTACTATTATTTTAATGCTTTAAGTGAATTAATTTGGTATTATGTACTTTTACTTCAGTACAATTTTTCATGTAGAACTTTTACTTGTTGGTATTTGTTCATCAGAGTATTGAACTCTATTAACATTTCCTTCTCTGAGGTGGATTATTAATGTGAAACTCTGTGAAAAGAGCCGGTTGGTTCTTTTGTTTCTATCAGAGGAAAACGTGTTGACAGCATGTTCACCTCTGTCCCATAAACTGCTCATATACACGTGTTATCTGGAGCCCTTGACTGCTGCTGAATGTCACGCCACTGTTTTTCAAACACTATATGACTCCTGTTCAACCTGCTTCATAATTGTCAGCTGGAACCTTGTGTTCAAAGGTAATCCATAATTGCATTTTTTCTGACATCAGCATCTCTACATGCATTCCAGCTATTTCAATCCATTGTCTGCTGAATTCCAACACATGCACCTCTCATTCTGCTAAAAGATATAGTGCTTAACTGATTAACACCGGGACAATGGTAAAGAATTGTGGAGAGCATGCCAACATGCATGAAAGCTGTGATCTTGTTTGTTTACATTGTTTGAGGTCTGAAAACATCATATTCTCTTATTTTGTCCATTTGTCATTTTATTCAAATAAATGCTTGAATTTATGATATTATTTGGAATTTGGGGGAAATGTTGTCAGTAGTTTATCAACTCACACAAAAATGTTCCTTTTCCCAAACAAATACACACCTATAAGTAGTAAAATCAGAAAAACTGATAATTTTGCAGTGCTCTCTTATTTTTTTTCCAAAGCTGTATATTTGGGGGTAATGAAAATATCTGAAGAACAAATGTATGAAGCAGCTCAGCAGCTCTCTGGAGTTTTATTTGTTCGCAGCAGATTCAGAGAAATGTTACTCAGAAAGTGGACAGAGAAGATAAGGATGGTTTGATGGTTTCACTTTTACTTTATAGAACGTTGATTACAATTAATCAACAGAACGGAACCAGAATCGGACCAGTGGGGATAGAGACAGTTTTCACTAAACAATGTTCCCTTCCTGTCCCCACAGGTCCCTTGTTGGTTTGTTGACTTGTTTGTTGGTTGATTTGCTGGTTTATTGATTTGTTGGTTTGTTGATTCTTGTTGTTACAGATGGAGTCTCAGTTTACAGACTCATATTGTCTCAGTTCAGGCGTCAGTATGTCAGTTGATCTGCTGCTGCACACCAGGGGCTCAACAACAAAAAAACAGTGAAAATGGTGATAATGATACAGGTGCTGTTTTGAGGTTGTTGTTGATCATGTAATCAGAGAAACTACAGCAGCCTGTCAAATATGAGCCATGTGGTTAAATCAACAGATGTTTCCCTTCAGCTGAAACAGAAGGTAGTAATATATAAACATATAAACCAATAAACAAATATGTTTCAGGTGACACCATGGAGCAGAGGTTAGCGCTGTTGCCTCAAAGCAAGAAGGTCACAGGTTCAAGACCTTGGTCCGGGTCCTTTCTGTGGGAAGTTTCATGTTCTCCTTGTGTCTGTGTGGATTTTCTCTGGGCTTCCCGGCTGTAACAATTGATGGGGAAAAAGCTCATTTTTAATGCAAAGCCTTAAAAGAATCTTATATCCAAAAAAAAAAAAAAAAAAAAAAAAAAAAAACACAGGTCACAGTGGTTCATAGAGGTCATCACACCTAACACGTGTACAGGTTTACAAAGGTAAAGGCTTCCATTTTTCAGGTTTTCATGGGAAATAATTATAATTTGTAAGGATTAAATATGTATGAGTCAAAAGAACAAAAGCATGAACATATGCAAGTCTCCTATTTTATCCAAGCTGCAATAGAGGTGATCATGAAAATTAAAAATAAAAAATCCTGACCTGATCCATATAATCAGCTGTAAAACCAAGCAAAATATAGAGTCCACAAAGTAAAATAAGCAGAATGTACACATCTGGGCCCTGAGGGCTGAGATACCTTTTACTTAACCTTCATTTACCCAAGCAAAGCCTAAGCAATTAGGAACAATTTCTTATTTACAATAGCAACCTAATAGAGGAGCTGCAAGGTTACATGTGAAACGTTAACAAAATGTACTTCAGGCATCACAGTAAAAGTACCCATCATACAGACTGTTATATTACTATAGTATATTATACCATTTGTTTTAGTCACTATATACATGTAAGAGTATTTAAATAATTTAGTTTTCTGATGTGGACCCAGTTTGAGATACTGACACAAGCTATAAAAGTATAACTATAAAAGTACCAACATAAATTCACTCTGACAACAAAATTTCACTCTTGAGGTAAACCGGACTGATAACTAGAACAAACAAAGAAAAGGCTGTCAAAAACAAGACTTGAAACTAAACAGACTTGAACAAAACACAAAACCTGAAAAGACACGGGCATGGAGCTAGACGCTGGTTCTCACGACAAGGGACATGACGAACTGGCACAGGACAAAGGGAGACGCAGACAATAAATAGACACAAGGTAACAGGGCACAGGTGAAAACAATCAGGTCAGGGGAAGGCAATCACACTGGTGGGAAACACACAAGGGCAGGAAGCAAAGGTGCCTGAAATGAGGGAAGAGTTATTTCAAAATAAAACAGGAAGTGCACGACAAAACACGAGTGATGACTTAACAGCTTCCCAACTAACATGGGGGTTGTGTCTAGACAGCCATGGGTATCCGAGAACCATTGGATGCGGAGCAGAGTTAAAAAGACGAAAAGACATCTGTTCATCATGGTCACCAACCTGAACATGGAGCGGTTCAGTCTTATGGGTTATCCTGAAAATAAAATGGCCATCAAGAGCGGTGGCTTCCAGAGGCTGGGATAACAATTCAGTCTTTACTTGCCACTTGCGGGCCAAATTCCAATCTAGCAAGTCGGCCCCTGAATCGATTAAAGCCCCTACAGAAATGGAGCAATCAGTCAGGATTACCTGGACAGTGGTCAGTGTGCGAGGGGGGGGTTTCCAGTGCGGACAGCCGACGCACCCGAGTACCTCCCCTCCCTGGGGAGTTCCCACCTTTCACTGGACATGCAGCCAGCAGATGTCCAGTCCCTCCACAGTAGAAGCATCTGCCCTCCAGTAACCGGCGAAGTCGCTCTTCTCAGGACAACCTTGCCCGCCCCAACTGCATCGGCTCCTTCCTGGCTCTAGGGGTGCTGCAGCCTGTGGAGAAAATTGTGCCAGCGCGGGTGGTTGAGCAGCTATCCGGTGGTGAAAAGGCATCATGGTCTCTCTCTCCCAGTCCCTCAGCCGATTGCCCGTCCGGATGGCCAGGGCAATGAGGGAGTCCAAGTCTGCAGGTAAGTCCAGGGGGATTAGCAAGCTCCGAATGGAGGCAGCGAGCCCAGTCAAAAACATGTCCTGCAGGGCCGCGTCGTTCCACTCGCTGTCAGCAGCTATGGTGTGGAAGTGGATGGTGTAATTGGCCACCGTGCGTCTGCCTTGCTTTATAGTGCTCATCTCTCTTGCCGCCTCCCTGGTACAGTGCGATCAAAGACCTTCCTTAATGAGTCTTTAAAAGAGTCTATGGAGGAACAAACTGACGCTCCTCCATGCCGCCGCTTGTCCTGTAAGGTGGGAAATCATAAAAGCCACCTTGGCAGAGTCTGTTGGGAAGGCTGAGTGCTGGAGTTCGTAGTGTAGTAAACATTGAACAATAAAAGACTTGCAATTATCACCCTCTCCTGAGAACTTCTCTGGCGGGGCTAGCCGGAGCGAGGCTGAAGGTGATCCCGGTGAAGTAGGAGTAGCAGAATAGTTCTGGGGTGCAGAAAGTTCATGCGGTGATCGAGGAAGGGCCTGCCTGATCTGCAGGGCCAATTCCCTCATCTCCATCATCATCTGGTCATGGCTGCCTTAAAACCCTTGCAACCCTCGGGCAGGGATGTCAGGTGTTCCTCCTGCCTCGTTAGTCGTGCTTCCTGGGAGTGGACCACTGTGGTCAACTGGTTGGGGTCAGCTGGGTCCATGGCTGGCCAGTTCGTACTGACACAAGGGGGGGCCGGAGGCTGGACCCAAATGCACGACTTGTTCAAGATCCATTCAAAAAGAGAAAGTCTTTATTGTAATGATGTACAAAAAGATAATCACTCACAAGGAGGGAAACACTACACTACTAAACTAAGGAGGACAACAAAAATTCACTCTCACGAGGTAAACAAAAATCCGCTCTTACGAGGAAAACTGGACTAATGATAACTAGAACAAAGAAAAGGCTGTCAAAACAAGACTTGAAACTAAACAGACTTGAACAAAACCTGAAAAGACACGGGCATGGAGCTGGACACTGGTTCTCATGACAAGGGACATGACAAACTGGCACAGGACCAAGGGAGACGCAGACAATAAATAGACACAAAGTAACAGGGCACAGGTGAAAACAATCAGGGCAGGGGAAGGCAATCACACTGGTGGGAAACACACAAGGGCAGGAAGCAAAGGTGCCTGAAACGAGAGGGAAGAGTTATTTCAAAATAAAACAGGAAGTGCACAAGACAACACAAGTGATGACTGAACATTTACGACGAGACATAACAGATACTTTGTGTAGATTAATAGTAAAAGTACTGCATCATAATATTTAATATAATATATATACACAAATATGAAAAATGTATGTAAAATATTAAAATTTGCATGAAAATATGGAAAAAATAGTAATATAGTTACTTTCCTACATTGTTGTATCTCTCTACAGGCGTGTTTCTCTCTCTCTACACTTTCAGCACACAAACAAACATTAAATGTCAAAAGAAAATAAATCAGCTGAGACCTGAGACTACTGCTGGAAACAGGTAGAATATGTAAAACGCCTAAAATGTGTTAAACATGTAAATGTGTAAAATATGTTAAATGTGTAAGTAAATGTATCAAATGTGTAAATGCGTTGAAAGTGCTACATGTTTTGAATGTGTAAATGTGTTAAATGTGTAAATGTGCTAAATATTTCATGATATTTTGGTGAATTATTAGATTAAAGTGATTCTGACATGTTTGTGTTGATCTGAGTGTGTTTGTAGTAACTTCCTCCTTCTCTCACTCTTCACACTTTCTGTTTTGTTTTGAGTGGAAAATCACCATTTTTCACCAGATGAGATATTTTTTTAATAATAATTATATAATAATAATTATAATTTAAATGCATCTATATTTAATCTTCTGTTTCTTGCTGTGGCCAGTCAGTTCTGATATCAGTTACATACAGTGGATATAAAGTCTAGACACCATTGTTAAAATACCAGGGTTTGTAATGTAAAAAAATGACACCAAGATAAATAACTTCACAACTACTTCACAAGGTCACATTAAAGGTGGCTTTAATGTGACCTTTTTCAACGTAATTGAAAAACAAACTGAAATCTTTCAGGGAGATGAAATGAAAATAAACAACTAAGATAATAAGGTTGCAAAAGTGTGTAGACCCTCTTTAACTGAGAATGTGGCTGTGTTTGGCTGTGGCAGATTTAACCGATTACATTTAAACTCAACTTAAATTAAAGTCAGCACACACCTTTTAACCATTTAAACTGCCTCTAATTTAATCTCACATAAAGTTCATATGTTTTAGTAGCTTTTCCTGACATTTTTGTGGACAACTTCCAGCACAAGCCATAGTCCACAGAGAGCTTCCAACACATCAGAGGGGTCTCATTGGTTAAAGATATCAATCAGGTGAAAGATAAAAAAGAATTTTCAAGGAATTAAATATAAAGCAGTGAAGACAGTTAGCATCAAGTGGAAAAAATATAGCAGTGACATTACCAAGAACAAGACATCCGTCCAAAATGTATAATTAGACAAGAAGAAAATGGGTCAGTGAGGCTGGCAAGAGGCTGTCAGCAACAATAAAGGAGCTCCAGGAACATCTGAGAAGTATTTGCTGGGTAGTACATGTGACTCCAATGTTCCGTTTTCTTCATATGTCTGGGCTCTGGAGTAGGGTGGAGATAACACCTAAGCCTGGATTCACTTTGCAAAAAGACATGAAATCATCTACGGTCCGACAAAACCAAGGTTGAATTTATTCATATAATTAATAATATTCAGATTTTCTTTTCTAGCATACTTATTTTTTTACATTTTGCACGTAGGTTCTACATTCATAGCTTTTTGCTGCTACTCGTTCCTTAATGGGCCGTGGGGCCCTACGCACAGCACGTGTTCTGCGTGTAGGGAGGGGTGGTGCTGCTTTTTGGACATTTGGCACAAAACCAACACCAAAAGAGAACACCATCATTACCAAAAGAGAACACCAGACCTACAGTGAAGCATGGTGGTGGCAGCATCAGGCTTTGGGCTGTTTTTCTTCAGCTGGAACTGGGACCTTAGTCAAGGTGGCACACATTCAAACAAAAAACTGGCTTCACCAGAATAAGACTGAACTTTTGGAATAGTCTAGCTAGAGTCCAGACCTGAATCTGATTGAAGATCTGTGACGTGATCTGCAGAGGGCTGTGCACAGCAGATACTCTTAACTATATGTCAGATTTGGAGGGGTTTTGCAAATAAGAGTGGGCAAATATTGCCACATCAAGATGTGCCATGCTAATAGACTCCTGCCCAAAAAGATTGATGACACGATGGGTGTAACCAGCTCAGTGTCTCCAGAGGAAGACAGTGTAAATGTGGATATAAACTGTAAGTGTGGATATAAACAGTGTAAATGTGGATATAAATGGTATAAATGTGAATATGCACAGTATACAAGTGGATATAAACAGTATAAATGTGGATATAAACTGTGTAAATGTGAATATAAAGATATGGATGTAGACAGTGTAAATGGGGATATAAACAGTAAATTATCGCATAATCTCCTATCACTGAACCTTAACCTAAATAAATAAAGGGTTAAAGTTAAAAATGTGATGTTATTAAACAAATGTACAGTTAAATATGTAAATGTTCTCATGATGTAGCTGTGGTGAAACCGGTTTAACAGAAGTTTCATCTTTATAAAAAAACTAAAAAAACATTCACTGTTAATGTTTTAACCACGATAGTTAAATCTGTATCTTAAATGCTCTAGATGTTGTTATTTCCAGCACAATAAAGAGGTTAAACATTAAGATGAGTCTGATCTATAACTAGGTCAGTAGAGACAGCGACTGAATACTCTGAATGTTTGTCGGTTCAGTGTGAAAACATGAAGTGTAACAGCTATAACAGGTTTTTTTTCTCTTCATGTGAAACACAAAAACACTTTTATGACTCATTTTGAACTTCGGAGTGTTTGTGAACATAACACCCAGTCAACTGTAAGTGAGGTGACTGTGGCTCCGCCCCCATCACATAAAACCCGACCTTTAGCTTGTCAGCAGAGTGATGACAGCTGATGTAAAGATTGAGTTTACATCTCAGGTTTTACAAAAGGAGGCGACTCCTTCTGTTTCATACTGAACGATTAACAGAGACAACAGTTCGTCTCTATAGAAACTTTCAGCTTTCAGCTCAAGGACTTAAACCTGCTACCTTCTTGCTGTGAGGCAACAGTGCCACCTACTATCTACCAAGCAACAACAGCGAGTGGGTTAATTACAATTTATTGTAAAAATTTACTTGACCAAAAATCCTTCAGGACACTATTAAACTGTCCTGGTTCCTGAGATGAGATGTTATGCATTGCAGTTTAATTCAGCCATCAATTATTATTCCTGTTTACTGGCAACACCTTGCACTGCGGTTGAATTCGTTTGATATTGGATATTCGATAGATTCAAAGACTCTCATTTAACTTGAGATACATTTTTATAATTATCCAGGATATATCACAAGAGAGTAATTATTAAAAAAAAAAATCATGCTATGAGCTGATTTAATGTGTCACAAGTTAAGAAGAATCAGTAATATGAATCACGAGTTAAATAAGTGTTTTAATCACAAAAATGCATTAAATCAGCTGATTATGAAGACGTCAAAAATTGGTGATTATTAAAAAAAAAAACAGTGATATGTGTCACAATTTAAATGAGTGTCTGAATCTGTTGAATATGTGTTGAATATCTAAGATCAAACCGATTCAACCACATTACACCTTGCTATGTATTGCCCATCTTTTAATTAGCTTAAATCTAAGATAATCTAAAGAACTTTACTTGTTTGGAGTAATAGTGTAGTATATAATAGTACAGGTGACTCTGGAATGTCTGGAGTTGTGGACTTAGGAACAGTATGTAAAGAAGACGTTTGGGATGAATAGGTAGAGGTCTCATATCGCCACAGAGGCTCTCCAACATTCTGCATTTTTTGACATTGTCTTTTTTTATAATAAACACTGTTTATATGAAAATAAGACATGTCAGGTGGTAAATTCTTCACATCAAGAAACAACACTACTTACTGGTAGATGTGGATGATGTTCTGCTAGTTCATATAACCAACTGACAAGTTTTACATTACGAGTGTGGGCTAACCTACTTCATTCATATTGTACTATATATATATATATATATATATATATATATATATATATATATATATATATAGAGAGAGAGAGAGAGAGAGAGAGAGAGAGAGAGAGAGAGAGAGAGAGAGAGAGAGAGTGACAGCTGTGGTGGAAAAGCATTCACACCTTCTTCCTCTTCCTCTGAAGAACAGCACTGAATGTCCTCCTCATCCACTGTGGCTGTGACGACCTGCACCAGCTTAACCAAATATGCTATGGAGTGCCTCAATTTGTCTGTTTGTACATTTTAATAAATTCCATTTGTATTTGCACTTGTCTTTAATACTGACTAAAAATGTGTTTGTTTGTCTGATATATGCATGAAATGAACCAAAAAGACGTTACAGGAATGCCCATGCTTCTATGGGCCATGCTGCAGACTGACCCCCCAGACTCACTAGTTAAACTTTAGCGAATGCGCAATCTTGATCTCGATTGATGTTATTCTGCTCAGTAAATAATGCCTGTGAAGTGGTAATATATTTTTTTACTGTAGAGTCATGCTTGTAAAGTCACATTCATACTGAAAAAAACGCAATTGTAGAATTTAATTTCCTATGTTGTAATTTTCCCATTCAAATTCTGATAGATACACACACATACATTTTATGTATGACTGGACTCATTCGAGGGTATGAATATTTAATTAATGCATGCTTCTCCATAATATGCACATGAATATTAAAAATATGCACAGGTCTCTATAATATGCATTCAAATATTCTGACAGCTGTCTTGCTCCATAATTAACACAATGGAATATATCCAAGTACTAACATGTCTGCCCTGATCCAACAATCCCATGATGCACCAGTTGTTCCCTTGTTTAAAAAGGTCGCAACACTCACACACCACACACACACAAACCTTCAGCTTTGAACCCGCAGGCTTTAGCTGCCAAGTTTTATTAAGAAATAAACCTTTAATCACCTGTTTCCAGTTGCCTGTAGCATGTTTTTATTTGGCATCACACAAGAACAGGTAAAAAAAAAAAGAGAGAAAGAAAGAGAAGGAGAAGAGGAAGAGGTGTAAATAAGAGGGAAAGATTGAATAAGAGGGAAAGAATCAGGCCAAGAAACAAAATAAACCTGAGAAAGAGAAGAAGAAGAAGCAACAATACAGGAGAGTATGAGGAGACAGGAGGAGTACAGAGAGAGCAGGAGGAAGAGAAGGGGGAGGAGGAGAAGGAGGAGGGGGGCAGGGGGGGAGCGGTCAAGCGCAGTGACCTGAGTAGCAGGAGCCGTTGGTTGGAGCCTCGTAAGGAATGTTCTGATCCCTGAGAGACAGAAGAGAAGCTGAGAGAAAATGAGGCTGAAAACTAGCAGAGATTTGTAAAAATAACAGAGAAAATATTAAAACAATCACAGGACAGTAATAAATCAGGCAGAGAAGTGAAATATGAATAATTTATCTGTGAGAAAATGAACTTCAAACAGGCGAAACTATAAAACACAAAACTTCATCAGGAGACAAAATCTGATGAGACAATAAATCCAATAAAAATCCAAGTGTGCTGAATCATCTGATCCTTAACATCACTTTAACTAACTTAACCAACCGAGATAAAAACAAATCATGAGAAAGTCAAACTATTTAATCCAGTTTTATTATAAGATTAAATTGACAAGAATCAAGTGGGAAAAAAACTTGAAATAAGCAAAATGATGAAAAGAGAAGTCGACTGAATATTGGATTAATTGTAGCAAAAAAAAAAAAAAAAAGCTCAATCTGTTGTTGAGCAGGTCACGTGTGATGGAGCGAGACGGGGGGGGGGGTGTTGGAGTTTATCCTCTAAATCAAGTGAAAAGAGATTTGACGTGTTTATAAGGAGAAAAGAATCAGTGAGTCAGAGCTTTAATGAGTGAACAGCAGCAACGGCTCAGCCCAGCGGATCATTACAATAATACCTGGTTAAGGAGACGCTGATTGGCTGCAATAATCGGCAGCTGCACAATAAGGATCTTTTGTTGAGTAACAAAGGGGGAGGAGACACAGGACACATGAAGTGACACTGACAGACAGAATAAATCCTGCTGCTGAGGGGGAGGATTCTGATTTGTTTCACTATGAGAGTTTACATTCATACACCATTAAACTAACATTAAACTGCTGTTTGGGGGAAACACACTGAAAACTGTGATTCTTGTTTCTGTAAAACCACAACTCTGCCTTTTTACAGTTGTGTTCTTTCATGGATTAAACTATAAAGGTGTTGCAGCAGTTTCATGTTAACTACCAGCTCATGGAAACACTTCAAACATCCAGACTCTTTTTTTTGTACTTAGGGTTAGGGTAAAGGTATACCTGATGCTATATACAGATATATGGCTCTATATATACAGATATACACCTTAATATATACAGATATATGGCACTATATATACCAATATATGGCACAATATATACACATATTCAGCACCATATACATACATATGTATGGCACTTTATATACAGATATTGTATATTGATAACGTCTAGAAGTCCAACCAGGATTTCACAATTTTTTTGTGATTTTTTTGTGTTGTTTTTTATAATTTGTGAGTAAGTTTGCACCCTTTTCTTACTTACTTCTAAACCCCATCAACTACATCAGCTACATAACTACATAGCAGAAGTTAACAAAACCTAGGTAGCAGCAGAAGCAGCAATAATGGAGGCAGATGAAGCTAGGGTGGCATCTCCAGAGCTGATACCCGTGTAAATTCTTGAAAAAACATTCATTGCAATACAAAAAAAACCTACACCTACAGTATAATACAATGCTTATTTTGCTCGGCTGCCAAGTGTTGGCAATCAGGGCTCTGATGGTTGATTTTTGTTGCTACTAAGTAGTAGTTGAAGAAGAAGCATAAATGTGCAGCAGCAGTGTTTGAAAGCAATTTCTGAGGGAGATAAAAGATGGCAAGTGGGATTTGTTCACCATCACCAATCACTACCTGCAGTTGACATGAAATTTCAGCGGGTGTGTGACAGAAAAGAAATTTATCACATGTACTGCCACCTGCAAGGGATAGATAGGACATAAGAGATATATGGGTCTGATCTCATTTCAGGTACCTTCACTTCCTGCACCCGGTGTTTCCTGCCTGTGTGATTATCTACACCTGCCCTAATATGTCACACCTTTGTCCAATTACCTCCCCTATTTAGTCCCTGTATTCACCTTTGTATTTGCAAGTTTGTCTTATCAGTTATTGTGAGTGTTCCAACCTTTTCCCCCATGTCAGCCAGCCTTAGTGAAACTCCAGATCTCTTTTTTTGATGCAGCCTTTGTCTTCCTGTTGGGATACCTATGCCTGTTCTGATGGCCACCCCTGTGTATCAAACTATTGTTTGATTAAAGGACATTGACTGTACTCCTCCAGTGTTGACTTCTGCATCAGAGTCCTACCTCGAGTCTAACATCCTTGCATCCTTAAAGGTGGCGTGGGAGATCTTGGAAAAAACGGTTACAGCTATTCAACACAAGTGAGATTTTGAAAATATACACTCCCTCCCCTCCTCCCAAAGGCTCGGCCTCCTCCTCTTCAGCTCACCCCTCGAAACCACGCCTTCACCATTCAAGGATACATGAACGCGCACACTCTCGAGGGGTCACAGGAGTTCACGAGCATTCACGTCAATAGCATGACAGTGACCGCTTTGCTAACTTCAAGCAATGTCGTCTTCACAAGATTTGTGAACATCGTAATGAACGTAAACAGTCTTTCATTATTGTAATTTCAAGAATATTGACAACTAGAGTATCTGTTAGATTTCCACTAGTTGATTGGATACGTGTGTCAATTACTTTGTTATTGCAGTAATGATATGATGTACATAGCCTGCTGTATCGTGTCCCTAGCCAGCCATCATAGGTTACAGTCACAGACATGGATTATTTTATAAGTAGTATGCATTTGCCCGTAGTAGCCTACCACATACCTGAATGATTTATGTTACTGACTTATTTACTTGCGGGCGCTTTATTTCACGGGCAACAAACGGAACGACTCACACGGGGGTATGGGGTATCTCTGGGATAAAGGCACCTTTCTGTTGTAGTCACCATAAATTTGCGATAATCAAATTGCGGTAATCACAGTATTGTTCACGTGTTATTTTTGTATTTAGAGTTTTCATGACGAGAGCTCAAGCTCAGACTTAGCTTAGCCTTGTAGTTAACAGAGTAGGTAGCTTAGCGAAACATGCTGGAATTATGCTTATGTCACTCGATTGACAATAAGTTCGTCATCATCTTTCATTTTCTCACTGACTGGTTGAATAGGCCTACAATACCCGTAACCGACCAGTATGTCAAAATATTATGTAATTAGAAGACAACATCTTACATATCCAGTAAAAGTTCGGCGACTTTGGCATCCGTCTGGAGCACCTTCTCACATTTTAGCTGGCGCCAGCGCTGGAAAGCTGTACCGATAACCACTCTTGTCCTGTTTCGTTCTTCTGTTAGCTTCCGCATGGCTGTTGCTTTTTCAAGAACAGTTTTCCCCTTGGTTTTGCTGCCAGTCGACGTCTTCTTCTCTGCCATTGTTGCAACGATATATCTGTGCAAGCTAACTTGAACATTGGCTTTCGAAGCTGTATCTGCTCACCTGATTGCCAGAGCTGTGGGGAGTGTGGAGTGACGACGACACAGTGAACGCGCAAAATGGGGGGAGGGGTCGAGTGGGAGGGGGAGGGGGGTGGAGCGGGGAGCCGTTGGGAAGGGAGGGGTGGGGGTGTGTGCATAGGTATTTGATGGATGTATTAGACAGCCAATAAATGTAAAGATGATCAGTACATTGATTGGTCAGAGTTTTCCTCTGAATACACCCTCTAGACCGGACCAAAATGTTTCGAGTTTTTTGTAAACATTCTATTTTAGTGTGTGCAGTGGGAATGTGAAAAGGTTTTCAGGCAATATTTTAAAAAATGCTGCAAAAAAGAATCACCCACCCCACCTTTAAGTGATCAGATCAGCCATTTGGCTGAAAATTTTCAAAAGGCGCAGTTCCAGCCTCAGCCACCTCCTGGGTCCCCACCAGCATGTCCGGACCCAGCAGCCATGCCTCATCCTTCAGCTCTGTTTCCTCATCTTTCCAAAACCAGAAAAGTTTTGGGGCGTTTCGGATGACTGTAGACATTCCTGGTCCAGTGCAGATTGGATTTTGAGCTCCAGACAGCTACCTACCCCATGGAGCGATCAAAGGTCGCCTTTATGATTTCCCACCTGTCGGCCACCACCAAGATCTTCAAACACACCGCATTGAGCAAAGAAGCGGCCCTCATCATCTCCAGCTGGAGCTTGATTTTTCTTGGTGAAGAAGGAAATGTCCCTCAGTCCTTACATTGATTATCAGGGGCTTAATGATATTACCATAAAGAACAGGTACTCACCTCCTCTCATTTCCTCAGCTACCGAACTGTTGCAGAGACCTAGCTTGGTAGTAAGTGGTAACTGTAAGTGTTTACCAAGCTAGATCTGGGGAATGCTTATCACTTCCCTGCAAACCAGTGCTCATATGGACGAGTTGGGCCTAGCCTTGGCAAGGGCTTAGAGGGGGAAGGGATTTGTTGTTGGGCCCTACTTGTCTCCTGTTTCTGGAAGATGTTCTGTGCACTGTTTCGGGCCACCATCAGTTTCTCTGAAATGACTGATATGAAGAAAATGATATGAAGGAAAAATATAGATCTCTTTTTTGGTCCAGCCTTTGTCTTACCCTTTGAATACCTCTGCCTGTTCTGACAGCCAACCTGTCACAGTTGTGGCTGTACCTCCCTCTTTTGTCTTCCCCCTTCTCCCTTGTGTTTCCCTGTCTCTCCCTGTGTTTGTGTGTCTGTGTGCCGGCGTGGGCGTGGCCACCTTGTCACTCACACTCAGCTCCTGGATTCCTCCACACCTGCCTGCCATCAGCTCATCAACTCCCTCAGCCTCCACACCTGCCATCCATCAGCTCATCCCCTCTGCAGTATATCAGCACTGGCTTTTCCACCACTCCTCGCCAGATTGTTGTGGTGCGAACTTCGGCTCCTCAGCGGTATCTGCATTGAAACGGCTACCGTGTTTTATGACCAGTTTAACCAACCCTCCTTTCTTGTCTCTCAGGATCATCCTCGTCTGCCTCCCGGTTTTCCAGCCACCCCTGCCTTCCACCCTCTCAGCCACCCTCCAGCTCCAAGCCACCCCTGCCTTCCACTCTGCCTCCCACGCCGACCAGTCCCGCGTCCCTCTCCCCGGGCCAAGACCCCTTATCCCTTTCTACAATAAAATTCAATTTTCCACTACTCGCTCTCGGGTCCCCCTCGTGAGTCTGTCACACAACCCTTTGCACCAAACAATTGTTTGATTAAAAGACATTGACTGTACCTCTCCAGTGTTGAGTCCTGCATCAGAGTCCTACCTTGAATCAGTTCTTAACAGATATACAGCACACTATATATAGATGATCACTATATATACAGCACTATATGGTGGGGCAAAAAAGTCAGCCAACAATTGTGTTCTAATGTTCTCCAACTTAAAGATGAGAGGCCTGTAATTTTCAAATGGGTGTACCTAAACTGTGAGAGACAAGGAGAAAATTGATTTTTAAAGACACTGTTTGCTAGGGGTGTGACGAGACGCTCTGCTCACGAGAGGAGACGAGACCCGAGATTGGGTTCACGAGATCGAGACGAGACGAGATTTTAAGAAAACTAAATTACAAATTATATGAATGCCTGGACAACAGACTTTTATTTAACTGAGTTGCACATGGATTTTATAACTCTGTAAGCGTTAACTTTTAATGAACTTCTTCTTTTTAATGAACTTCTTCCTCTACAAATTGAAACTAAAATAAAATGTTACAAAAGTTAAAATATATAGAAAAAAATTATACATTTGTCCTTTTTTCAAGTGCAAACAATATGTGCAAAACAAAAAGTTCTTCTCTGTCAGCAGGCGCAGTTGATTTGAGTACTGAGCTGTGGTTGTGCTGTAAATGTCTCTGCATTGTGCTCGTATTCGCCGTGCTGTATATATATATATATATATATATATATATATATATATATATATATATATATGTGTGTGTGTGTGTGTGTGTGTGTATTTATGTATTAAAGGTCTTCATTTCCCTACATTGAGGCTCCTCAGTATCAGTCACTTGTGTCGGTGGCAGCAGTACCCGGCTCAGTAAAGAATGTTCTGCAGAACAGTCTCTGTCATGGTAACAGATCGACTTTCTGTCTCTGGCTCTATAGTGCCGATTATTTCCATGGCAACATTATCGAAAGTTGCATGGCAACAATCATGAGCATGAGGGCCAAATCTGAACAGCAATGTTTCCTCTGCATCTGTGCAGGGAAACATAATGAACTGATGATGTGTCTCATACTGAGTCTGCAGCTGTTATGGCTACAGCTGTTTTAAGTGCAACTATTATATAAAAATATAAACACATGAATGATTTACTTATTTGCATTTTAATGCTTGGATTTAAATTTCATTCTTCTTTCCAAGATGTCATGAAGGGGAACATCAGCTCTGAAGAGACCAGAGTGATTCTGCTTCTGGATTCAGGTCATAAACCTGTAATATAATGACCGGACATCCTGCTGCTTCCTGTTTGATCAGTCATAAATTATTCTGAGCCTCCACTTCTCCACTTTATTTAGCTTCAACACTTCATCAGCTTCTTTAAGATCACACACTGTCTATAAAATGACTCTAAACATATTATACATATATATTAAATTAAACTAACTTAAGAGTTTTGACCTATTTCCTCCCGTTTTGGAGACTTTTAATTTTAACAGACATTTTACATTAAAATTTTAATTATATGATCCTTAAGTGATATTTAGATAAAGAGCTGAAATATGAAACTAGCTGATCCAGTTTATCAATTTTTTCCAAAAGAAAATCTGCTGTGATCTATCATGAACAGTTGAAGTTGTACTTCTGTTTATGGGGACGTGGTCATTAATGTTGGTTTAATCCCCTTAGCTGCTGCTCAGTCAGATGACAGAAGCTAATCTGTGACTGGCTGCTTATTAATGTGGGATTAAACCCAGCAGTTCGAAGCTCTACAGGTGGAGTCAGAGCAGAATGTGATGACCCTAATGACCCCAGCAGCAGCAGCAGGCCTCAACCATCACCTGAAAAGCGGTGCAACCAGCTGAATAGTAGGAAGAACCTGGTCCAGACCGGAATGTTTTCACCGTCACATAGACGCATTTAACTCGTAGAGGACACGCTTACTGTCACGTAGAGGACATATTTACTGTCATGCAGAGGACATGTTTACTGTCATGTAGAGACCTGTTCACCATCACATAGAGGATGATTATTTTTTTTTCACATCAAGCCATTTTAATATCAGGTTGATGACATGTTCATTGTTGTGTAGAGGATGTGTTTTCCATCACATAGAGGACATGTTTACTGTCACATAAAGGACCTGTTTATAGAATGTGTTTCCCTTCACATAGAGGGCATGTTGTCTGTCACATCAAGGATGATTTTTTTTGTCATCTAGAGCCATTTACTGCCACATAGAGGACATTCTCATTGTTGTGTTGAGGGTGTGTTTTCCATCACATAGAGGACATGTTCACCATCACATAGAGGACATATTTACTGTCATTTAGAGGACATGTTTACCGTCATATAAAGGATGTGGTTTCCATCATTTCATTTCCATCCATCATAGAGACATATTACTATCTCGTAGAGGACATATTATCGTCACGTAGAGAGCATGTTTTCTGTCACATCAAGGATGATTTTTTTCTGTCATCTAGAACCATTTTACTGTCACATAGAGGACATTGTTGTGTACAGGATGTCTTTTTCATCACATAGAGAACATGTGAATCATGTAGAATCATGTAGAGGACATGTGTGCTGTCTTGGTAAGGACATATTCACTGTCACATAGAGGACATGGTTTCTGTCAGGATGAGTTTGAATGAGGATGAGTTTTCCATCATGTAGAGACATATTACTGTCTCGTAGAGGACATATTACCATCATATAGAGAACATGTTTTCTGTCACATAGAGGACTTGTTTACTGACACGTAAAGGACATGTAGGGGACATATTTACCACCACCTAGAGGATATATTTGCCATCATGTAGAGGACATGATTACTGTTATGTATGGGATATTGGGATCTATTTTATTTCATTGTTGTGCATTGATAGTTTTTGTTGCGTAACAACGCATGCGCCATTATACTACTGTATAATGGTTCACTTCAGAGTTCTGCAGTAAAAAGAGAGTCTCGACTCAGGAACGACAATATCTGTGTCTGTGCTTATTGTGGCACATCTAAGGTTGAATGTGTGTGTGTAAAGTCACAACGGAGTAACAACATACACAACAATTGGCAACAAGGATCCGTGAACAGAAAAACGCAGCTGGTAAATACTGCACCAACCATGCCGGGGATAATTGGAAGAATGAACAGTTTTGATTGGACAACATACGTCGAAAGGTTGGATCAGTACTTTGTTGCAAATGACATTCCAGACGGCAAAAAGGTAGCAGTGCTACTCAGTGTAATGGGAGCTAAGACATATAAGTTACTTCACAGCCTTTTGACTCCAGACAAACCTGCTCAAAAATCATATAATGACATTGTTACTGCTTTAGAGACGCATCTGTATCCGAACCAGTTAACTGTTTAAACCAGTTAAAAACAGAATCTATTGCTGAATTTGTGGCGGAATTGAGAAGATTGTCTGTGCATTGTTCATTTGGAATAAATCTGTTAGATGCACTGCGAGATAGATTTTTGTGCGAGCTCAACAACGAAAATATACAAAAATGGCTGTTAACAGAAAAAGACCTGACACGGAAACGTGCCATTGAACTCGCCACGTCAATGGAAGCAAGAAAGCCATGTACAACACTGTACAATGTGCACAACATAGCTAAAAGACAACAGAAAAATGATGGATGCTATCGCTGTGGAAAGAAGTCACATGCTCCAGCTGAATGTTGGTTTAAAGATAAGCAGTGTAACAAGTGCCACAAAGCAGGTCACATACAGAAATGTGCAAAACAAAAGTGAGAGAAAAAGTTAAAGAGAAAAAGTTCCTCAAACGTAGGCATGACATTGAAACTTGCTCTTCTGATTCTGCACACACTGCACAAGACCTAGCTAGCTTGACCTAGCTCACTGAAAAGACCCAACAGGGGAATCATATGGGTTTCACCCAAAGTGGAAGGAGAAACACTGACTACTGGATCTGCATTATCAGTCATCTCCAAGAAGGATTACCAGGCACACTTCTCACATCTGCAATTGCAGTCTACTGATGTAATGCTCAAAACTTACACAGGGGAGCGCATAGCCCCAATGGGAGTGATCAAGATAAAGGTACACCACGGCGATCAACGACATGTGTTATCCCTGTATGTCAGGGGTGTCCAATCCTGGTCCTGGAGGGCCGGTGTGGTTGCAGGTTTTTGTTCCAACCAAGCAGTTACACACCTGATTCTACTAATGAGCCCTTAGCAAGGGCTCCTGATTAGTAGAATCAGGTGTGTAACTGCTTGGTTGGACAAGATTGGACACCCATGCTGTATGTTGTTGAGAGAGGAGGCGCACCCCTGTTTGGACGTGAATGGCTTTGTGAAATACAATTGGATTGGCAGTCAATTAAAGAAATGCAAGCTACAGTGACCAAAATGCAGAGCAATGGCCCTACAAATGACAAATTGAACAGAATACTTACCAATGCCGGGGAGGTTTTTCAAGATGGTATAGGCACACTAAAGCACCTGAAAGCCCCGATTGTGCTGAATGATGACGCCATACCCGATATCTCCGCAGCGCTGGGCTGATGGAGATGGAGGAGTCGTCTAAAAAGTATTTGACCATCAATACCTTCAAAGGTCTCTATCAGTACAACCGCCTGGTCTTCGGCATCGCTTCAGCACCAGCAATCTGGCAGAAGGCAATGGAGCAAGTCCTTCAAGGCATACCGAATACACAGTGCTATTTGGATGACATAGTTATTACGGGAGCTAACGACAATGAACATCTTGAAAACCTGGAAAAAGTACTCAACAGATTAAATGAATTTGGATTATGTGCCAACAAAGCAAAATGTGAATTCTTCCAGAATGAAATTGAGTACTGTGGCCATAAAATTGACAAAAATGGGCTACACAAATGCAAAGACAAAATCAATGCTGTTTTGAAGGCACCACCACCACAAAATGTCTCACAACTGAGATCTTTCTTGGGCCTGATAAATTATTAGAGAAAATTCCTGCCCAACCTATCCTTAGTGCTGGACCCATTGAATTGCATACTTCAACAGGGCAGTAAGTGGCACTGGTCTCAGGACTGAAAAGGCCTTCAAACAAGCAAAGGAGTTAGTGACATAAGACAATGTGTTGACACACTACGACCCTCAAGTGCCTCTCAATCTTGCGTGTGATGCTTCCCCTTACAGAATTGGAGCCATGCTGTCACACAGGTTCACTGATGGAACAAAGCGACCAATAGCATTTGCCTCCCAATCCCTGAATGCAGCTGAGCGCAACTATGCACAAATTGACAGAGAAGCTCTTAGTCTGGTCTGGGGAGTGAAAAAGTTTAACCAATATCTGTATGGAAAGCACTTTACCCTCCTCACAGATCATAAGCCTCTAGTTTCCATCTTTAACCCAGCTAAGGGAGTGTCAGCCAAGCCCGCTGCTATACTGCAACGGTGGGCTTTGTTCCTGAGTGCTCACACCTACAGTATTGAGTACAAGAGCACACACCATCATGGGAATGCTGACGGGCTGTCCCATCTGCCACTACAAGTCTCACCGCCAGTTAAGGCCAAGGAAGCAGTGGACATGTTCCAGATGACACAAGTGGATCCTCTACCAGTCACAAGTGAGGAGATCGCACGAGACACAAGCTGAGACCCTGTCTTGTCCAGAGTCTATGAGTTGACACTGAAAGGCTGGCCATGCCAGGGTGACTCATCCTTACCGGGCTATTCCAGTCGCTGTGAACAGCTCACAGATCTTAAGTGCTCCATCAGCAGTACTTGTACAGCAAAAATCTCTTCATACCACTGGTTGACCGTTGGAGGAAGCCTTGGCCGTGTCAAGAGCAACACATAGGATTATCACTTTACTAGACTGCATATTGTATCACATTCAGAAGGTGATGGACATTTGAATGGGAATTCTGTCTAGTCAGGCTTAATCAACCTCCAAGTAATCACTGGAGAAAAACCTCCAGTCTTCTGGCAAGAAGTTTTGCTAGCAATTTACAAGTGGAATGCGCATGAATTATTACCAATTATTACCAACTATTCTACCAATTATTGTAGGCAAGCATGAATCAAAGAATTGAAGAGGATGCTCACCCTTAATGCTTTCTTTCACATTCAGGATTTGTATGTTGTCCTGTGGGTGACACAGTGGCGCAGGGGTTAGCGCTGTTGCCTCACAGCAAGAAGGTCACAGGTTCAATACCTCCTTGGTCTGGGACCTTTCTGTGTGGAGTTTGCATGTTTTCCAAAAACATGCTGAGATTAATTGGAGACTCTAAATTGCCCCTAGACATGAGTATGTGAGGTGTATATGGCCTCTCACCTGTAATGCACTGGGATTGGCTACAGCAGACTCCTGCACCCCTAATGAGGAATAAGCGGGTATAGAAGATGAATGAATGTTGTCCTGTGTGATTTGGTTCTCTGCATCATCCAGTAGCTCAGCCATGTCCACCTGAGGAATAAGTCTGCTAGCTCTGCTAGTCTCCATGGTGGAAATTTGCTGCTCTGCTTCAGTGATGTGTTAAGGCTGATTCTCCAGGTTGCTCCCAATTTCTCCAAAGAAATTTCTTCTCCATTACTTCGTTGATATTTCAGGTAACTTCCTCTACAAGCTCAGCCATGTCCATAGTGTTAGTATCCACAATGTTAGTGTCAGCCGGTGGTGAAGACATTGTGTGTTGCAGCATATGATCTGTGATCTTTGACTAGGTTGTTTGCTGTTGTCTTGCAGATATTTCATGCCATGTTATAATGTTAGCAGTATACCTTCAAGCAGAAAAAAACACTTGATGCAAGCTGGAGCTATGTTTTCCGTTACGTAGAGGACATGTTTTCTGTCACGTAGAAAACACGTTTATAGAGACTCTCATGTAGAGGACATGTTTACTGAACCTAGAGAATGTGTTTTCTGTCACGTAGAGGACATGTTTCATCATGTAAAGGACATGTTTACCATCATGTTGTCATTTACATAGAGGACATGTTTCTTGTCACGCAGAGGACGTGTTTTCATCATGTAAAGGACATGTTTACCAACATGTTGTCATTTACATAGAGGACATGTTTCTTGTCACGCAGAGGACGTGTTTTCCATCATGTACAGATGTTTTACTGTTGCGTAGAGGACATGATTTCCGTCATGTAGAGGACGTGTTTTCCATCATGTAGAGACATTTGAAGCTGTTCCTGTTCTGTTTAAACCAACAGAGCTTTACTGATATTTCATAGGTGCTGATTAAACACAAACCTGAAAGAATGTTTACATTATTTATAAAAGAAGTGAACTTTTAAAACATTGAAGTGTTGTGATAACCACAGAAGAAGAATGCAGACAGATTGATCATTTTTTCAGTAGGTCAGGAAAACTCTACAAAACAAACTTCACTCCAGCCGATATAAATTTTTTCTCTTAGGAATTCAGGGAAGGTGTCGGTAATTCTGATATTTGTTTTCGAGCCTCACACCAATGACCCAGAGGAAACATCAAATGGAAACAGGGAGTAAAGGAGGCTGTAATTCCAAGTATGTGGAGGAGAGGAGAGATAACACTCAGTGCCTAAATGTGGTTATGTCTGACTACAGATGAAAGATCACAGCGGTCAACTAATCTTCTTAAATGTCATCAAGATCACAAAAAGAAAATTCTTCTTAAAGATTATCAGAGCTGAGGCCAAACTTCATCTGCTGAAATACCAGATTTTAAACACAGGACAAGGAGGAGCAGCAGAGATCAGGAAGAGCAAAGATCAGGAGGAGCAGAGACCAGAAGGAGCAGAAATCAAAAGGAGCAGCAGAGATCAGGAGGAGCAGCATAGGTCAGGAGGAACAGAGATCAGGACGAGCAGCAGAGATCAAGAGGAGCAGAGAATACTAATATTATACTGTTAATATACTAACAGTATATGCTGCAACTTTTCCAACTCAAGACAACAAAGCACTGATCAATCCACCCAAACCTCCTCCTGCTGAGAGAACAGGAACGTGAGAGGAACTTTGAGAAGGAGATGAACGTCATCTGAACTCCGTCACCACATCTGAAATGTTGACTCATCGTATCCATGGTTACAGAACATAAACTGTCAGCATTTGCCTCAGAGACTGAGAGTAAGATTATTTAGTGTATAAGAAAGAAGCTGCTTCAACTATAGCTGCTAATTCAGCTGTTTTTGTATTTAATCAGATCAACAGTGATGAGTCGTGTTGTGAACTGAATTTAAATCACTCCAACAGCCCCTAGAGATGCAGCACGTTGCTCTGACCTACAACGTTACAGAGCGGCGTCCCCATCAGATTAGATTTTCCAGGGAGGCGGCACGTGATATCAGGCTGAAGGATATGAGTTAACAGATGGTTGGCATGGAAACAGGCATCTTCAGAGCCAGCGAGACACTGCATCCTCCTCCTGCCAGACTGGAGTCTGGCCGACAGCCTCAAGTACGATGACACACAGATGGACGAGATGTTTGCTGATCATTCAATGCTTTGCTGTGTGTCTGATCCTCGTTGTAGAACCTGTAGTCACATCTGAAGATAAACCATAATTACTGTGATCAGGTATTTAACTCAGATTTGAATGGAAAACTGAGGTTTCAACTCCTGAACAATCTAGACATATACAGTGGCTTGCGAAACTATTTGGCTCCCTTGAACTTTGTGACCTTTTGCCACATTTCAGGCTTCAAACATAAAGATATAAAACTGAAATTTCTTGTGAAGAATCAACAAGTGGGACACAATCATGAAGTGGAACACACTTTATTGGATATTTTAAACTTTTTTAACAAATAAAAAATGAAAAATTGGGCGTGCAAACTTATTCAGCCCCATTGAGTTAATACTTTGTAGCGCCACCTTTTGCTGCGATTACAGCTGCAAGTCGCTTGGGGTATGTCTCTATCAGTTTTGCACATCGAGAAACTGATATTTTTGCCCATTCCTCCTTGCAAAACAGCTCGAGCTCAGTGAGGTTGGATGGAGAGCGTTTGTGAACAGCAGTTTTCAGTTCTTTCCACAGATTCTCAATTGGATTGAGGTCTGGACTTTGACTTGGCCATTCTAACACCTTGATATGTTTTTTGGTGAACCATTCCATTGTAGCTTTTGCTTTATGTTTTGGATCATTGTCTTGTTGGAAGACAAATCTCCGTCCCAGTCTCAGGTCTTTTGCGGACTCCATCAGATTTTCTTCCAGAATGGTCCTGTATTTGGCTCCATCCATCTTCCCATCAATTTTAACCATCTTCCCTGTCCCTGCTGAAGAAAAGCAGGCCCAAACCATGATGCTGCCACCACCATGTTTGACAGTGGGGATGGTGTGTTGAGGGTGATGAGCTGTGCTGCTTTTACGCCAAACATAACGTCTTGCATTGTTGCCAAAAAGTTCCATTTTGGTCTCATCTGACCAGAGCACCTTCTTCCACATGTTTGGTGTGTCTCCCAGGTGGCTTGTGGCAAACTTTAAACGACACTTTTTATGAATATCTTTAAGAAATGGCTTCCTTCTTGCCACTCTTCCATAAAGGCCAGATTTGTGCAGTATATGACTGATTGTTGTCCTATGGACAGATTCTCCCACCTCAGCTGTAGACCTCTGCAGTTCATCCAGAGTGATCATGGGCCTCTTGGCTGCATCTCTGATCAGTCTTCTCCTTGTATGATCTGAAAGTTTAGGGGGACGGCCAGATCTAGGTAGATTTGCAGTTGTCTGATACTCCTTCCATTTCAATATTATTGCTTGCACTGTGCTCCTTGGGATGTTTAAAGCTTGGGAAATCTTTTTGTATCCAAATCCAGCTTTAAACTTCTCCACAACAGTATCTTGGACCTGCCTGGTGTGTTCCTTGTTCTTCATGATGCTGTCTGCGGTTTAAACAGACCTCTGAGACTATCACAGTGCAGGTGCATTGAGGTGAGACTTGATTACACACAGGTGGATTCCATTTATCATTGTTAGTCATTTAGGTCAACATTGAATCATTCAGAGATCCTCACTGAACTTCTGGACAGAGTTTGCTGCACTGAAAGTAAAGGAGCTGAATGATTTTGCACGCCCAATTTTTTGTTTTTTGTTAAAAAATGTTAAAATATCCAATAAAGTGTGTTCCACTTCATGATTGTGTCTTGAACTTCATGAAGTTCAAGGGAGCCAAATAGTTTCGCAAGCGACTGTAAAATCATGGTGATTACAATAAAAAAATCGTATTACTGTCAACTAAAGGAAACAGTGAAAGTCAGTTTAATGATTTAGGTAGAAAAGAAACTGAGCGAGGAAGAAAATGAAGTGATAAGTTTTGCCCAAATGATGTCATCATAGACTTTCAGTTGGTGCTATTTCTATGGCAACGCTGCATCAGCTGGTCCAATAAAGGGGCGTTTGCACCGGACTCAACTGACGCGATTTTTTCCCGCGATGGACGTGATTTTGTCACGAAAATTCGCCAGATTGCATCATTGCGTCCCCGCCTGTTTTGCTTTTTCTCTCATCATCCATGTGTATGATCACCACTGTCACTGAGTTGTACACCTCTGAAAGTCCGAAGCTCCGCCGACATTTCCGGGTACATGATACCCTCTGGAGGTGCACAGGGCTCGTCTTGTTTCAACACTTCCTACCGGAGCTCCGCCTGGATGACGCGGCTTCCAAGTCCATTGAAAAGTAAGAAGACTGGCGATAAGTGAATTTCTCGTTGTCATGGGGATGTGGAGCGAATCTCAACGCCTGAAAAGTCCAATATTTTCAACTCGACACGAAAGGCTAATTTCGCATCGCAAAGCGTGATTTTTCGCCACTTCGTGACCATTGCATCGCACCGCAAAAATTTGCGTCTTCCCATTGATTTAACATGTAATCGCGTCACGCTTACATGTCATTCATTCCATTTTTGTCCGGTGTGAACCCCCTTAAAACCATTGGTTCGAAAATTTCGTAACTGGGATTCGGATTAAAAATTGAACAGATTCACCTTCAGTGAACTGTCGTTATCATACCACTTCCTGCATCTTTCTACCAGCTAGAAATGTGTAACTATATTAACAAACCTAAAGTCTGAACAATTTTTAAAATATATTATTTCAAACCAAATACTCTTGAAGTTTTTGAATTTCCGAGGCACCTATATAGTCATATCCAGCTAAAATTGCAACCTAACTATCTATCTAACTGTAAAAGTAAAGCTCAGAATGATCCATTTCTGTCTCGTTAATAGAAGCTGAGTCACTGCAGTATTGCCTTTAGCTGAATTAGAGACAGTCAACTGCACACAGTGTGTGTGTGTGTGTGTGTGTGCGTGTGTGTGTGTGTGTGTGTGTGTGTGTGTGTGTGTGTGTGTGTGTGTGTGTGTGTGTGTGTGTGTGTGTATACATTAAGGAATCAGGAGCGGTTAAAGTTGTTTATATGTCCCTTCTCCTCTTAGATTGATATTTGATGATCATACTAATGATTCATCTGTAATAACATTTGTGTTTGTTGCATCAGACATTTACATTTTTTTTTATTTAAGAATTTTAAGAAATAAGCAAAATGTCTGCTAATGGAATACAATAAGTCAAGATGTTTCTGCTCAGTGTGGAAATAATGGTAACAAAACATTATAGTTTCTACTAATAAAAGAGTTTGTTTTTTGCTGACAACACGCATACACAAAAACACACTCACGTCTTGATTTCTGAAAAAAAAAAGAATTAAACTGTTTTGTAACAGTAATATTATTATTTTGAATCATATCCTGTGATTACAGTTGATGCAATATTAAGACATTTTTTTTTGTAAAGGTTCCAGGAGAAAGAAAAGGAGAGACGAACAGAGGGAAGGAGAGAAGCATCGAGAGAAAGGTTATGAAGGAAGGAGGGGAGAAGAGGTTGGTAGACAGGAAGGAAAGGAAAGAAGGTTATGTTGTGTTATCTGTACGTCTGGGTGTGGTTGAATAAAAGTGTTGAAAGAAGGGAGTGAAATGTGAAATAAGGAAACAGATAGAGAGGATTTTGTTATTGCAAGAGCAGCAGATATCATGAAATCAGAATCAGAAAAACATGATGATTCACACAACTATCGAGGTCATCTTCTATCTCCACTGGAAACATGTTAATGTTTCACATTCAGATCTGTAATGCATCAACAAAAAAAACAAAGATTGTTCTTGAGTCTTACGTCTCTGTTTGAAGATGTTGGACATCCTCCTGTCCCCAGTGGACATTAGTCCTCAAGACCTGTTGATGAAGACCATAGGGATCAGAGGGAGGGTCTGGGACCAGCAGGGACAGATTATGAAGAGATTTAAATGTTAATAATAAGGTTTTAAAGTTAATCCACTGTGACACAGGGAGCCGGTGTAACAGAATCAGCAGGGATGGACATGTTCACTGTGTAATAATATTCATAATAATAATCCTCTGATGAGCTGAAGTCATGAATAGGTTTGTTGGATTCATTTGTCAGGGGTGTGGCTTCAGCAACAGAGAGCGAACAAGTATTAGTTTTAGAAAGTGTAGATTTGGAGCTAATGAGGAGTAGGCTTATTTTACTACAGCTGAATTTCAGTCAGTTCTAAATCACAGAGAAGCAGTGTGGAAGAGACAGGACTCGGATAAAGCTGAATGTCATCATCATAACAGTGTTACTGAAGGAGAAAGTGAATAATAAACAGTAGTGATCCCAGCATGGAACCCTGTAGAATTCCGTGGTGGGCTATGGAGCCGTCTTCTGGCTGTGTAAACAACATGAAGGCAGAGTGAGGCATCATTTTAACCCCTTGAACTCCAGCCCTTTTTAGGTTTATACCCATAGTCAGTAGGGTATGTCTCTGGAATAAACACAAGAGATGTTGGTCGACTTCAAACAAGCGACTTTTTACTTGTGTTTTTTGGCTGCTAGTTTACTGAGTTTTTGTCATTAAGCTACACTGATGGTACCGTTGGACTCGTCACAGTCTCAGCTTTCATATGAGATGTCATTTGAGATGTATAACATGAAGTATCAGAGTGCTAGCCATCAAAATGTGGCGAGTGGGTTGGCTTTATGATCGTATACCGATTATCATATTTGTTAATTAATTTGCTTGGTGTTGGAATTGTGTTTGGTGTGTGTAAATATGACTTATATATGCTTGTAGTGCAGTTTCTCCTGTTTAATTTGATGTATAGCTTGACTATATCTGTACATGATTAGTGGAGCAATCTCAGGGTCCCCCCACAGGGGGATAAGGGTTAAGAGGTTTCACCGAGTCCATCAGTGTCACTGCAGCAATGAACAGCTGTGTTTTGTGTGGACACCTGTACTTAAATAAAGTTTTGGAGGTTAAAAAAACTGAGGAGATTTAAGGAGAATAGGACATTTAAAAAAAAAATATTAAAGAATTTTTCACTTAAACTACAAAGTAAATAAGATTTATCAGTCAGTCATTTTCTATACCATTTTATTTCTCATTAGGGTCACAGGTCTCTGCTGAAGCCAATCCCAACACATTACAGGTAGGCAGGGATACACCCAGGACGGTCACCAGCCTATCATGGGGCACACACCATTCACTCACACAATCACACCTATGGCCAATATAGAGTCTCCACTTAACCTCAGCATTTTTTTAGACTGTGGGAGGAAGCCAGAGAACCCAGAGAAAACCCACACAGACACAAGGAGAACATGCAAACTCCACACAGAAAGGTCCCAGACTACAGCTGGGAACCTGTGACCTTCTTGCTTTGAGGCAACAACGCTACCCACTCCTCCACCCCAAATAAGATTTATCTACATGTTTATTTTACTTATCTTTATACATATGTATATATGTATTAGGGATGTAAATGATGATTAGTGTCTGAGTAATCTGGGTAATTTGAGTAGTATGAGTAGTTTGATGATGTCTAATGTCTACAGGAGATGTGATGTTTGGTTCTTGGCCGGACCCCGGAGCAGAGAGAGAGGCAGGTGATTGTGCAAAAACAAGTTCATTCCAAACAAAAGGGTGAAAACGAAACTAAAGGCGCTGGCTGGCAGGGGAGGCAGTGACAGTCCGGACTGCCCAGCCAGGGACGGGGAAGGCAGGAGCTCCCAAGCGGGACGCGGCATGCGGAGGACGGAGAAGTACTGGAGACTGTGGCAAAAGAGGAGAACACGGTGAGTGCGAGAAACAAGGTACATCCAGAGATCATAGGAGACGAACAGGTACGCCACCTACGGTCGACAATTACAGGAGACAAGGGCAAGTATAATCCGACGCTGGCGGAGTGTTGCTTCCGGATATATAAAAGGCACTGGTGATTAGTGATATCCGCCAGCTGTGTCTCATCCTACGCTGCTGACAGCCCAGACCACGCCCCGCCGTAACCCCTCGCTCTGCAGGACAACACAGTGGAAAAAGGAGAAAAAAAAGAACACAACACAAAACCAAGAACCAAACCATAACAGTACAGCTGTGGCGCGGGACAGGGTTTCCTTCCAGACTCGATGGGCGCGCCTGAGGTGCTCGCATACCGAGGGAACCGCAACACTAGCTTGGTGTTGCGGGACCCTGGCCGAAAGGTGAGGGTGAAGTGGAACCTCCCTAGGAACAGCGCCCAACGAGCCTGGCAGGGATTTAACCTGTGGGCAGAGCGGAGATATTTTTATGGTCAGTCCACACAACCTCTACCACAAACTGCAGCGCGGGATCCGGGTGACAGAACAGGAGCTGAGGAAAATAGTTTTTTGAGGCGTTCAAATGCCGCACCAGCCTCGGAGGGCCAGTGAAAGGGGACTGAGGTGAGTTGGGTGAGAGGCTGTGCGACAGTGCTGTAGTTACGGATGAAACATCGGTAAAAGTTTGCAAAACCTAAAAACCGTTGCAATTGTTTACGCGTGGAGGGGATGGGCCAGTCCAGCACTGCTTGGACCTTCCGGGGGTCCGCCCTGAGCTGTCCCTGCTCAATCATGAAGCCCAGGAATTCCACAGAGGAAATGTGAAACTCACACTTCTCCACCTTGACATACAGGCGGTTCTCTAATAGGCGTTGCAGTACGAGTCGAATGTGCTGAATGTGCTCCTTAGTGTCCTGTGAAAAAATTTAAATGTCGTCCAAATATACAAACACAAAGCGGTTAATCATGTCTCTAAGAACATCGTTAATTAGCACCTGAAATACGGCCAGCGCATTGGTGAGCCCAAACAGCATCACTTGATACTCGTACTGACCAACGGGGGTGTTAAACGCAGTCTTCCACTTGTCCCCCTCCCTGATGCGAACTAAGTGGTATGCGATATGCAAGTCTAGTTTAGTGAATACCGCGGACTGGTGGTGGAAACCAAAAGCTGAGTCTATCAAGGGCAGCGGGTACTTGTTCTTTACCGTAATGTCATTAAATCTGCGATAATCCACACAAGGGCGAAGATTCTTGTCTTTCAGTTGCGACCAGAGAGGATGAGGGACGGATGAGGCCAGCCGCAATGGATTCCGAAAGATATTTGGTCAGGCTTTCCCTTTCGGGCTTGGAGAGCTGGTAGAGGCGGCTGGTGGGGAGCGGGGCCCCCGGGACTAGGTCGATAGCGCAATCGTAAGGGCGGTGCAGAGGAAGTGAGATTGTGCGGTCCTTGCTAAAGGCTAGCTGGAGGTCATGATAAACAGGGGGAACCTTAGATAAATCCGGGGGTGCTGGTGACTCGGGGGGTGTGGATGCGCTGATGGGACTATCAGATTGCAAGCAGTGGGAATGACAAAAGCACTCCAGTTGCTAATGGTGAAACGGGACCAATCAATCTGTGGGTTGTGTAGTGTGAGCCAAGGTAGACCTAAAACCAGTGGTGAAGCGGGCCGTCCAGAGCAAAAACCTCTTTAGGCTCACTTAGCATCACGAAGGGAATCTTTGCCAGAGAGGCTAGAGCACAGTCAATAAAATTATCATCGGCACCGGAGTCTATGAGTGCTTGTAGCGGCAGGGAATGCTGTGACCAAGTAATCATACCTGTGACTGATAGTCGGGAGGGGGGTGAGGTGAGGTGGAGTGTGACTCACTAGCGTCCGCCCGGTCGCTGATGAGCCTGGTCTTTTAACTGCGGACAGTGGGCGAGAAAGTGCCCCTCCCGGCCACAGTAAATGCAGAGCCCCGACCGGACCCAGCGCTGGCGCTCAGAGGAGGAGAGCTTGGTGCGTCCGAGCTGTATAGGTTCGCCGGCGGTACACCGCGGTGGTGATCCTGGTACCGGAGCAGCAGCCACCGATGGCTCGCTGGACGATGGCGGGGAAGAGCGAGGCGCAGGAGTCTCCCTTTCCCGGCGTCTCTCATGCGGTTGTCCAGCCGGATGGCCAACTCGATGAGCTGCTCCAGCGACATTGTCTCCTCCCGGACGGCGAGCTTGTCCTGCAGACCCTCGTTGAGGCCCCTCAGGAACGCCACCTGGAGAGCCGTCTCGTCCCACCCGCTCTGCGCGGCCAGGATGCGGAAGTCAATCGCGTAGATTGACACCGGCGCGGAGCCCCGGCGAAATGACAGCAGTCGGGTGCCAGCCTCCCTGCCCCGAACTATGTCTTTTTCTGCACTGTTCAGCCTTTCATCCACACATAAGAGCAGTTGTGGGCTCCTGAGTTTTTTGTAACCAGAGGTGAATTTTTTTTTAAAATTAAAATTAAAAGTCTGGTTTCAGCAGTCATGTGAGAAAACCACAGCTTCTTCTTCGTCTTTGGTGTTTTAAGGCAACCAGCAGCCAAAAAGTTGCATTGCTGCCATCTGCAGAACTAGTATTTTATTGTACTATTTTAGTATATAATCCAGAAGAAATATTGTCTTTCCCTCCCACTTGACCCTATTTCTAAAATGTCTGATCAACTCTTGTCTTTGGTAGACATAATTTCCGCAAAAAAGTAAAACATGAACTGCTATTACTTGTTTTAATTGCACATCTTACTGTGCATAAACAGTAAGTTGTATTCATGGGGGCTTACGAAGCACTCTAGCCTCGTGATTGGCTAAAATGGCTTTCCTGTCGCCACCTGCTGCTTTGGCGTGTACTACAACATCACACCAAGGTCAGGCGTCACTGCTGGAGATTCATTCAGGGGCCAACATCTTTATTCTCTCAGCAGGAAACAAACCTTCAGATCAACACAAATCAAAATGAAGCATCACAAACGTGTTTCAGGTTCCATCTGGTTCTGTCTAAGAGCAACTGGCGATAAACGAACAAGTCTGTGACTCAATTATAGATCAAAATAAACTCCAGCACACTGGACTTATGACCTCACAAACAGTCAAAGTTCAACCTGCAGCACAGAGTCGTCATGAAAACAACGACAGGTAAAAACTGTAAATATGATTATTAAGGCCTAATAATTTTATGATACAATAAAACATCAGCAGATAAATTCATATCTCTGATCATTTCCTTCCAGCTACTGTAAAACAAGTCTGACTCTTTCTAATGACAATTTTCGGAAATTATTTAATATTTATTATTAATTAATCTGAAGTTATTTGTTTGTCTGTATATGTGTATGTCAAGTAAAAGAATAAGCTAAAAAAACTGATTCCTAATTCAAAAAGCTTTTGAGAGTGAAAGAAGAAAAGCAGAAAAATGGTTGTTTCTTTAAGTTATTTAATTTAAAATTGAATTTATTATTTGGAAACGGCAGATTTCTGTTTCCTTCTGTAACTGACATAAAAACTAATGAACACAACACAAACTTTAACAAACTGAGTCCCAAACACCATTTGACCAATGGCTGCACAGAAGCTGCAGCCTGCTTAAACCTGATTGGTCAAAACTAAAAACTTCCTTCCTACAGTTTCAGATTTGTCATCACGGGAAACTCCTTATCTCTGGAACATGACTTATAGGTTTATTGTTTTATCTTTTTATTACCCTACTCATGAATGACCTGACACTGTGTTGAAGCTTCGTCTCTGTGACTTTACGGGAAACATCTGGTTTTACTGGGGTCATGTGATAACAGAAATAGGGTCATACAGGTGAGAGTTTCTCCCTCAAACAGGAAGATGTTGGAATGTTTCCCTGGAACTTTTACTGAAATCTAGTTTCCCTGTTTGAGCTCAATATGGTGTCTCTGTAAGAAGAAGCTGATGATGCTGTAAATCCAGTAAATTCCAAGTCACAACTTGTAAACATTAAATGTTCTAGTGTTTTAATCTTAGGACAATAATGCAGCAGAGATATTTGTGTATCAGGGAGAGATTCTACTATTTTTATTTATCCTTTTTCATAAAAACAGTGACACTGTGTCAGCAAACTGATTTAAAGGGATAAAATAGAAAAAGAGAATGCTGGAGTGTGAGTGAATGGTGTATGTGCCCCATGATAGGCTTAGGCGATAGGCTGAAAGCTTTTCGATAAAAAGTTGTTTTGCTAAGTGAGATAAAATAGGTAAATGACTCTCTTGTCTCTGATCATCAATGAAAACATTGACCTGTTGATCAGTCAGACATAGAAGGACACAGCTTCTGAACGACAAGTTTCAGAAGCTACAAGCTGCACCTAAGGAGTTAAAGCTGGCTCGTAGATTGAGACAGGATCAATTCTATGGCTAAGCAGCAACAACAAATCTGGACATTCTGGACCTAGAGACAAGGACGGTTGACCTCCATAAAAAAGGAACTTGCCAGAGTTAAAAACACATAAATTAAGCCAGGATAAATTCATGGCTGACCTCCAGATGGAGAAGGACACAGACAATGTACAGAAGGACGAATTTCAGAACCTCCAAGCTAACATGATAATGAATTCACAGCTGACCTCCAGAAAGAGAGGAAGAATTTCAGAAGCTTCAACTATCACATGAAGAATTAAAGATGGCTTTTGAACGAGCCAGATTGAATTCATAGCTGACCTCCCTAAAAAGAGGAACACGCCTTACGAATTACAGAAGTTTCATCTTTAGCATGAAGAGATAAAGATTGTTCATTAATTGAGCCAAGGTGAATTCATTACTGACCTCCCTAAAAAGAGGAACACAAATGTCTTACAGGACAAAGAATTCCAGAAGCTTCAATTTTCAAAATGAAGTCTGAAAGACTACTCATAAATTGAGCCAGGAGCAGTTAATGACCCAGCTCCAAGAAGAAAAGGACAGGAAGATCCTAATGGACCAAGAACTTTATCTGGAGAGAGGAAGAAGAGCTGGAAACACAGCGAGATGCAGACCCTGAAGTGAAGACAAAAGTCCAGAATGCAAGATTTGAAACTGGAAGCAACTAAGTGTCTGGGGTTGAAGAAAACCAAAAAGTTGGAAAAAGAAGAAGCAACTACAAACCCCTAACTCCTGATCAACATTTAACCCTATAGATTGCTTAATCTTTCTGGTTAGCCTATGGGCCCATACTTTAGAAGAAGGGTGTATGATGGTCACTGGCGAAGAACAACTTAATCTTTAAATCCTGCAAGAAATTAGGTCTTTGTCATAAAGGTATAGGACTTTATTTAGAAAGAGTTAGATGTTAGAACTTCTCTAACATCACCTAACCCTAACCCTAACCCTTTTTCAGATTTCTCCAGAGATGTTCAGATTCAAGTCTGGGCTCTGGCTGGGCCACTCAAGGACATTCGCAGAGTTGTCCTGAAGACACTCCTTTGATATTGTGGCTGTGTGCTTAGGGTTGTTGTCCTGCTGAAAGATGAACCATCGTCTCAGTCTGAGGTCATGAGCTCTGGAGCAGGTTTTCATCCAGGATGTCTCTGTACATTGCTGCATTCAACTTTCCCTGACAAGTCTCCCAGTTCCTGCCACTGAAATACATCCCCACAACATGATGCTGCCACCACCATGCTTCACTGTAGGGATGGTATTGGCCTGGTGACTGGTTTCCTCCAAACATGATGCCTGGTATTCACACTAATGGCAGAATTAATATAAAGAGAATTATATAACTAATTTCGCTGAGTCAGTTTACCTCCATTTTGTTACTACTGTCACAATGTCAGTTACCCATCGCCCACACTCATTAGCCTCTGAGTGCCAGTCTGAAAAGAGAATAGACCTATATTCTATGAATTGTCCCGTACAAACTAGTTGCCATGCACATACTACCAGGAATAAAAACTAGTGAAAACACATTTTAGGACGGCACCAATGACAGCTGCCACCGGCAGAACACACAATGACCAAACCATTAACATTATTCGTTAACATGGTTTTACTCAACGTTGCAGTGCAAATAAAACGATAAACATATTCAAACCTTGATTATAAACACCCCCTTCCATTTCTGGCTCACATTTGATATATTTTTATTAGCAATTACATGTCCAGAGCAGCCCAAATCCACAGTAAATATCCCAGCGAGGGAGAAAATGGCGGAGCCTGCATGTCTTCAACAATTGTTTTCTGTCCTGTCGTTTTCTTTCTTCTTAAAATGACAGAGACATAGGTTTAAAATTCTTCCGAATTGAAATACTTTTTTAATATTTAATCATGTTTTGGAGCGAAATATAAATAAATCATGTAGCATATGCCAAATGCATACTTGTTAAATGAACAACCCTCCTTCTTCCATTTTTTCAGTGTATAAAGTCATGAATCAGGATGTTTTCCTGCAACCGGCAGAGCAGCAGCAACAAAATGAGACACAAAGCATGTTCACATGAATCAGGAACGAATCAGCACTTCAGAATAAACAGGAATGATTCAGCACTTCAGAATAAATAGGAACGATTAGGACCTTCAGATTAAATGTGAATATTTCAGTAATTGGGCAACACAGTGGAGCAGGGGTTAGCGCTGTTGCCTCACAGCAAGAAGGCCACAGGTTCAAGACCTCCTTGGGTCCTGGGTCTGGGACCTTTCTGTGTGGAGTTTGCATGTTCTCCCTGTGTCTGCGTGGGTTTTCACTGGGTAATCCGGCTTCCTCCCACATTCCAAAAACATACTGAGGTTAATTGGCGACTCTAAATTGCCCATAGGTGTGAGTGTGTGAGTGAATGGTGTTTGTGCCCCACGATAGGCTGGCAACCATCTGGGGTGTATCCCTGCCTCTCACCATAACGCGCTGTAATTGGCTCCAGCAGACCGGAAACAGGACAGACTGAGCACATCAGTAACGACTCAGCAATTCAGATTGAACTGGAACAACTCAGCATTTAAGATTAAACATTAACAGCTCAGCATTTAAGATAAAACAGGAATAATTCAGCATTTAAGATTAAACAGAGGAGACTATACACTTCAGATTAGACAGGAGAGACTCAGCATTTAGGATTAAACAGGAATGACTCAGCACTTCGGGATTAAGCAGGAACAATTTAGAAGATTATACAGGAATGACTCAGTACTTCAGATGTATTCTGAACCTCTAATAGAAGATCTTAGTAGCGCTGCCACCGCTTGGTTGTGAGTGGAGTCTACTCATGAAATTCAGATGTAAGACAAAATGGCGTGTTGTTGCTGTGCCCCCATGCAGTTTGTGTTTTGATTGTTAATTCTCAAAAAAGTTGTTCATCGCTGGCCATTTACCGTTCTGCCGTGTTCATAATGTCCAGTGGCCTATAGGGGGGGCTCAGTCAGTCAGTCAGTCAGTCAGTCATTTTCTATACCTGCTTATTCCTCATTAGGGTCGCAGGGGTCTGCTGGAGCCAATCCCAGCACGTTACGGCAAGAGGCAGGGATACACCCCAGATGGTCGCCAACCAATCATGGGGCACACACACCATTCACTCACACACTCACACCTACGGGCAATTTAGAGTTGCCAATTAACCTGAGCATGTTTTTGGACTGTGGGAGGAAGCCGGAGTACCCGGTGAAAACCCACGCAGACACAGGGAGAACATGCAAACTCCACACAGAAAGGTCTTGAACCTGCGACCTTCTTGCTGTGAGGCAACAGCGCTAACCCCTGCGCCACTGTGTCGCCCGGGGGGGGCTCACATACTGCTATAATACACTGTTTAAATAGCTACTCTTGACTCTTGGTGCGCTGTATGTTAAATGAGAGAATGAAAAGATAAAGGATGATGAATGATATGCTCTGTTTCTGCATTCTACATAGTACATTTTTACTGTTTAGTTGCTAAATTCTACTCAAATTTACTACATAACACATTCATCTGCTACACACACATCTTACATAAAAGATGATGTCATCATTTTTAGTTGGCAGCCCCCCCTACTTAAAACATCTCCCAGCATGGATGGCTGCATGTTCCTGTCGATTCATTAAACTTTCATTTAAAATAAAAAACTCTTCACCCGTTGGTCTTGGTCCAGCTAATAGAACCTAAAATTTTATTATTCAATATATTATATTATTCAATAATATTTAAGATTGATTGAAATGCGAGTTGAATATGAACATGCAGATTGAATATATGAAGTGTTCAGCCCTATTGAAGAGGAAGACTTTTATCTTTTGTGCTTAAAGAATAAAGTTTAAATTACAAGAATTAAATTAAACTCTTTTATCTTAATTATATATTTAAAAATCACAAAAAAGAGACAACTAGTCCATTTTTAAATTCACAAGGTATTTGTCTAATCAGGTGCCTCCAGGAAGTATAATTATAGCTCTATGTGTTTTAGAAATTTACTCTGGAAACATTTGTGCAAGAAGTATATGATTCTCCAATTGAAATAATGGAACAGAGCAGCTGTAAATGACCTGAAACAGGCATCTGTGCAGATCTCACACTGGCTTCCATTGTTGTTTTGTAGTTGTTAGTGGAATGACCCACACATAAAAGTCATAAAAACTATAATAAACATGTGAATTCATGAAGTGACGCAGCTGCTTGACAGAAATGCGCAGCTGTTAGTTCAGCTGGTCAGGTCTTATATTGTTGTTTTTTTTTATTAGACAACAAAGCGGAGAGACAACATGTCTGTGAAAAGTATGTTGAGCTTGTATTATTTAGAATTATTCCATTAACAGATGTAAAATAAGGACAAAATAGGCAATTCATCTTTACTACACATATAGACAATCATTGATATTCATTTTAACATATGTTGTTTTTTCCTTATTATAATTTGATGTTTCCACCGCATTATATTAATTCATTCATCTGTCAGCATCTTAACATATCGAATGAATAATATAATATTATATAATATTATATTTTGTATTTCTTTTTTAAGTATAAACCATAAATGAGTTGAAAGAAGTTAAATAACAAGAAAACAAGTTCATTTTCAGTTAGAAAAAATAGTAAATAAAATAAATAAATTAAAAAATAAATAAATAAATAATAAATTTAAAAAAGAAAAGAGAAGGGCATCTATAATAAATTATATTCCTCTATAATTTTACAAAACTTTCTAGTCCATGAATTTTACCTCTTTTGACATAATTGAATAATAGACATTTAATTAACTAAATCTTCTTTAATTAAATATTTTTATTGTTTATATTATTGTTCAGGAGGAACTACATCTTAAATACCTTCTGGACTCAATGTTCCACAGTAAAAATTCAGACTGATTCAGAGAGATTTTTCAGCATTGGGTTTGTCCTTAGACAGAAATAGGTGCATCTGTCCTTGAGGTCATTAGATGAAGAACACATGACTTAAGACTCTATTAGAATAAGGGATTAAGTTTATTAGATTAGAGGAATCACAGCATTATAAATGGGGATCTGTTCATAATTATTACTGATCAACAGTAAAACAGCAGCTGAGGAAACAAACATGTCAGCAGAATAAAACTTAACCCACTGTGCAGCTGTTTCCTGTCTCTGAACTCAGGAACATTTACTATCAAGATTAGTTATATTTGCCAGGTACTTTATGTTATAAAACCACAGACGAATCCTGTTTCATGTAGAAGACTTCCCACCTGATACATAACATCTTCCTGCAGTTTTCTATATATATCCTGAACCTGTGTGGATTATTGTTGCACATTTGTCACCACAGCAGAAACTACAACACATTATTTGGAGTCAGGTTTCTGTGGCTTTTACCACTGAAATCTAATTATATAATTATATCTTCACCAAACTAACACTGTATTTTATTGGGAATCAGTTTAGGATTCATGTCAACCTCTTTACATCAGCTACCAATAAAGAACTAAGTCTGAGCTGAGATTAAAAACATGGTACTACTCTGTGTAAGTGTGTGTCAGTATATAATATATATATATATATATATATATATATATATATATATATATATATATATATATATATATATATATATATATATATATATATATATATACTGTATATATATACTGTATATATATACTGTATATATACATGCATGTGTGTTCATTGTTTGTCAAATTGTGTTCATTCATAGTCAAACATATTTAAAATCAAATGCAAATAATACACAAACACGTGTCAGAAGAAACCGCAAATGAATCAATGAAAGCTTGATGCACCTGGAGTTTAAACTCAAACAAAGCTCTTGAGCAACAGGACAAATCATTTTTCTCAACACAAGGGAAATCAGTTTTCTCAAACTGAGAAGGAATCAGTCTCCTTAAACTGAAATAGTCTAACCTGTGAAGATGAATATTAGATGTGATATAAAGTTGAATTGTACAGTTGGAATGTATTATTGCAGTAAACAGACTCTTTTGTTCTTTTCTTACAGAGGAATCTTTGTTGTTACTGCTCACCAACACGCAGATGCTGCGTTTTCAAATGAACAATACTGCTCATTTAGTTTTTTATGAGCTATATCTTCAGCTGATGACAACACATCTGCCGTGTTTCTGAAAGTGAACAAAGAGCTGATTCAACACAATCATCTTGGAAGCTTGTAAACAGACTCAGACTGAGATGGATCATTCTGCAGTGGTGTGGCTCATTTCATGCATCATATTTATTGAGAAACTGATGTTGTAGTGTTTGTAGCTACTGTGTTTTTCCACTCTGGCAGCATAAAGGAGCTGATTCCTGCTGCTCTGCTCCTGCTGAGGCAGAATAATTAGAGCCGACCCCTCTGAGAAACAATGTTAATCTTAGAGTCTTAGAGACCAACAGCAGGAACTTTTCCAGAAGCTGACAGGGTGTCGACCTGCAGCCTCAAACTCCAGCCGAGGAGTCAACAGAAGCTTAAGATCTGGACCCTCTGATCCGACTCTAAGGAGCCTGGAGCCAGCAGCTAAATGCAAACATGACTTTATTTCATTACACTGAATGAACCTGAAGCCTGGATCAAACTCTCCTGATGCTGTGACATCACACATCACATCTCTGTTCGCTCCTCGTCTCAGTCTGGACTTCACTCCAATGAAAACGATTTCAAGAAATTACAAAGTAACTGGTCAATCAGGGTCTGGCCTGTACTGTCAGTAATGTCATCTTAACATTTTCATCATTCTCCTGACTGAACTTTCAGGAGTTAGAGTCAACAACTTTCTCCCTGATTGGCTGAAGGAGTTTATCAAGGTAAGAAGCCCCGCCCACTGACAGCAGAGTGAATTTCAGACTGAGATGTACAGAGGACAGATGTAACCTAGTAAGATGAGGATAATTTTAACCAGGCTGCAGGTCATGATCCATAAACACCAGAACCACATAAGGCCAAAAATCCACCTCCTCCCTACAGCAACAAACCCATTGACACAGACCTGACCATATGACACTAAGAAGAGAAGAGAATGCATCTGTAAGGAAATATTTCACTGGTTAGTCAGGACTACAGCTGGACTTTTGGCCAGGGTATTTTCACAGTTGTTTTACAAAAAATCTAAGAACTGAGCATAAAAACTGAGACAAAGACTGAGAGAAGCAGGAGATTGATAGAAGATGTAGAACAGGAACAAACACGGACAAACAGGAACAAACAAGAACAAACATGGACAAACAGGAACAGGAACAAAGAAACAAAACAGGATCAAACAGGAAAAAACAGAACAAATGAGGAACAGGAACAAACGAGAACATGGACAACCAGAAATAAACAGGGAATCTATGCAGCAACAAAAAATCTGAGCTCAAGATTCAGTCTGAGGAGAAACTGAACACACACACAGTAAACGTGTCTATCCTGCAGAGCCCTTTGTGGATCTAACCCTGTCTCCTATAATATCAATAATAACTGGATGTGATCAGGTATCTTATTCTCAGCAGGACAGATCATAGAGACTGAATTTTAGAAGAGCTAATATATGTGATTGTGTGCGGAGGCTCAGGACATTATATTTAATCAGTTCATTATGGCCATTTGAGATTTAGCTGTATCCTTCATGATGTAGTCAATGGTCAATGGATGTGTTAGTTTTTCTTTTCTTGTGTTTTTTTAATTGTATTGCATGTGTTTGCTCTTCCTAGAATACACATGAATCCACCGTGCTTGATGTGGGTAAACACAGTGGCTTATTTTAAAGGGCCACTTCACTCAAAGTAAAACACAAGAACAAAAGATGTAATCTGAGTTACATTATGCAGAGAGTTTTGGTTTATTTAGAGGTGAGTGGAATTTAATCAGGGGAAATCACCAATGTGATAAATGAAACAATCTGATATCTTCAAGAAACTGTCTCAGCTGGATGAGTCGTTATACATAAACTTAGGATTCTTCCTGATAATGAGTAATATATATCTTTATATTATGATGATATATCTTTATAGAATGACCAGCAATTACAATTTCAGGTTTATTTCTTTTAACTACAATCTTTTCTTAACAGCGTTGTTATTATAATACAGTTAACTGTTTAACTGAAACGAAAATGTTTTTAACCCTAAGTGTGTTTTACCTTCACTGAAGTAGTCGGTTTGAGTGTCAGTGAGTTTCTGTGTTGTATGAACAATACCTAACGTGTCCTTTCACCTGCAGGTATAACTTTACACTTAAGTGAGTGAAGGTGAAACTACCCATTCAGTGCTTTCTTGCCTTCTCTTATTCACCGAGGCAGGATCACGTTCCTCCTCATGTCCTGAACAGTGCCGCATCGTCGCGTCTGGTAAAGAAAACCAGTAACTGAAGACCTGAGTAACAAAGAGACAACAGCGTTACAGTCTGGAGCCTCCAAACTGTTGAATAACCTTCAGATAATGTTTATATTAATAATAATTAAATAATAAGATCAATAATTTGCACTGCAGTTTTCATTCATTGTGAAACTCAAAGTGCTCAGTATTAATTAGAAAAGCACTCTGAGAGCGCAGACCTCTGCCAAGCATATTGTGACTTCCACCCATCATTGCTGTCTTATACTTAATACATGCACTATCCTGTAATGAAAAGTATCAGTTTTTTTATCACTGTTGTCTGTAAAACATGATTAGAGATTCTGACAAGAAATCATCTGTAACTTCATGACTGCATAGTGATAATGCGTATACTATGTATGCAATGTACAGCCTCAGCAATTCACCTATACCCCAAACATGGAAATCTTTTAGACATAGTCAAAAGTCCTCTGTTAGGGCACTTTCACACCACCGGTTCGATTATTTGGTCTGCATTAATGAATAAAATCTTTACTACGTAGCATATAGACTCCAGCGTGGTCCACTTTCACACCTGCAAACTTTGTCCAGTTTGATAGATGTTTCATCAGTGTTTATCTTCAAACAAACAGAAAGCAAAGTAATTAGTATCCACTCCCATTATGACTCTCAACTTTGACTCTCAACTCTGTGTGTGTATCCTCACCAGATGGTTAAAGTCAAGCAGACCCAGATGTTTTCACACCAACAAAAATGTTCCAAAATAAGCAGCATAGTTTAAATTTAGTTTGAATGGACCATTCAAACAACTGCTGTTGGTGTGAAAGTACCCATGGTGTCTTTGGAGAAGTGTGCAAAGAAAAAAAATGCAGATACAAGATATTTACTACTAATGACCCCAAACGATGGCACTTGTTTGAAGGTCCTTTTCAGTGCGATGTTGCCAAACAACAAAAATTCAAAGTGATCCAGAAACCAGGATTTCTTGATGTTTGGTCCTGATATCTGTCAAATTAAAAACTCAGCAAAGATTGTTTTTGCTGCAGCTTTAACTTTTGGATATTCAGCAGCTGCTTAATATTCCAAAAAGGACCGAACAGCTTTGCTGCATTTTTATCATGACTAAACTACAACCATAGACTGACTACAACTCAAACTAGTAACGACCTCAACAACATTATCATCATTCAGCCATGCCCCCTGTTCTCTAATTGGACAAGTGAAGATTTGTCTGGAGAAAGCATGGATATACAGGAAACACAGATTGAAACTGAAGGAAAATTGATGTACAGATGGGTGTCATCAGTGTAGCAGCAGACTTTGTGTCCAGTGTCTGCTAAGAACACATTCAAGGAAAAAAATGAAGAAAAAACAGTCAGATACACTGAGGCAGGTGGAGGTCAAACAGGTGGAGGATGAGGTGCGATCGAGCATCTTAAACATCAGCAGCACCAACCTGAACAGAACTGTGATAGTGATACAACATAATATTGCTTGTCAATACTGATTCCTATTGATACACATCAATACTTTTCTATCATCAGTCATGCACAGTCAAAATTCCTCTCTAACATTTATTTTATATTATGTCTATTAGAGGTAGAAGAGGTAAACAAGATACTGAAATTATAAAAACTCAATCAAAAGCAGTGAAATGTCATTTCTTTTTAATTATGTAACTGGTGGTTTTGGATGTTTTAAAATGTTTCCCCAATGAAACAGAAACATAAAACTAAAAACTGATCAGCCTTGTCATCCCATTGCACTATTTTGAAAACATTACTGGACCATTTCAAACATTAAAAACAGACGTGCTCCTTATTTGCTCTGAGCCAGTATTGGTAGTTAAAACAGCAGGCTGCTTAATATTTGAACCTCATTATACCGTTTTTTTGTGAAATATTGTTTTTTCCTCTGAGTTTATTGCAGCAGTGAGGTTTGTTTCTCGTGCTGTTATCTAATATGATTCATTTCTAAATACCTGGATTGTTGTGAACTGAGGTTTGGTTTTATGTTACAGTGAAACTCATCAGTTGTAGAGTTGTTTATATAAGATTGTGAACTTGTGTTTTTCTGGCATAAGATCAGAGCAGCGAAGCCTGCAGCATGTATTCACTCTCTTTCCCACATGTATTATAGCTGCTGATTTTCATCCACACTTTGTTTCACAGCTTCAGGCCAACACACAATATTTAATCTGAACCAACGCTGTCACTGAGGAATTAAACTCTCTGAAACATAATCATGTTTTCAAAACTTTCTAACACTTTATTTCTACAACTACTAAACATGTAATTAGAAAGAAATGTACTTGATATGAATGAATTAATTGAATAGTTAGATACTTTACAGAGTAAAGACAAAACACAAACACAAAAACATCTGAAAACACTCAAATAATAATAATAGAAAAAAATATATTTAAGCATGGGAGGACACGGTGGACCTCCTTGGTCCTGGGTCTGACACCTTTCTGTGTGGAGTTTGCATGTTCTCTCTGTGTCTGCGTGGGTTTTCACCGTCTACTCCGGCTTCCTCCCACAGTAGAAAAACATGCTGAGGTTAATTGGCGACTCTAAATTGCCTGTAGGTGTGAATGTGTGAGTGACTGGTGTCTGTGCACCACGATTGGCTGGCGACCATCTGGGGTGTATCCCTGCCTTTCGCTGTAATGCGCTGGGATAGACTCCAACAGACCCCTGCGACCCTAATGAGGAATTAGTGGGTATAGAAGGTGATGATATTCAAGCATTTAATATAATGAATTACAAATAAACATGTGCTCTGCACCAAGTTTCTTTATAAAATTAGAACATTAGAACATTGCCAATAGATGTAAAAGTTAGGTAAGCAAAGATATTTTAGCCACATTAGCTACAGATGCTAATGTCTGTTGGTCTCTGTTGATATAGTTTTACTGCAGACGTCCTTGTTTCTGTTTTCACGGTATATTCAGATAAATGATCATGTGTTTATGGTCCTAAAGCAGCTAATCAGACCTGCAGCAGCAATACAGTCGCCTTCTCTCATACTCACTTTGAAGCCCCTCTTCTCCCCCTCCCCCCCTTGCTATGATTGTCCAAGCAGTGTCACTAAGAAACAGTAATCCACAACAACAGGAGAAATTTCTAAACATTCTAGCAGTATAATGAGCGAGGCTCATTCACAGCTGCTGTGTGTTTATTAAAGGCCCTTTAACTTCTTCATAGAAGGTATTTAAGAAGATTAGTGTTCAGGTAAATGTTAATATCAAATGTCAACATGTTTGTAAATATATGTTTAATATGGAAATTGTATGTATACAAATAGGCAGTAATTATATAAGTACAGAGCAGAATAACTTAGATACTGAGGCACACACACATACATACATACACACACACTGCGACATCACGACACAAAGACAAAGCTGCATTTATCATTTATTCCTGAATGTAATGGACTTGTCGTTTTCTTTCGTACATGATGACTTATGACATTTCTCCTCTCTGATTCTGATCCGATTACTATTGCTGTATTTTATAGGTCACAATGATAAACTGACTCTGCCTGCAGCACTTTTAAGGAACACGTGAGGAACTGAGTGGCTCAGTTACGCAACATATACGCTTCTTTTAGAGATAAATGATGTCAGCAGCTCTATGACATCTGACCTGACAGCAACTGTGTCTGAATGTGTTTGTATGTGTTTGTATGTGTTTGAGTGTGTGAGTGTAATCAATACATTACTGTACTATCAGAATACTTCTTAGTTGCAGCTCTAACTTTCATTTTCATTCAATTTAGGATTTAAATGTTCTTAAAAGGAGCTTTAATTCAGGTTCACAATTTTCTTATGATTAAAGAAGCACTTACTGGAGGTGTTCAAGATGAAAAATTGTGAATTTTGCTTATAGATCAAAGAAAAGGAAAAAAAGAAGAAGACCAGATACAGACATAACAAGAGTGCTGAGACAAACACCTGAAATCAGATTTTAGCTTAATGATTTTATATTAAATACTAATTAAAACATACTTATGAATATAATTTTCTATTTCTGCCATGTGTTCTCCTAGATGCTGCTAAATCTGTCACTGTACCTTTAAAATGTTTTGTTTTTTTCTTCCGTATTAATTTTTTTCTGCCTAAAAATGTAATTAAGTTAAACTGGTATTAAAAAGTTTTATTACATTGTTGTCTTGAAATTTTGAGTGATTCTTTCCAACTTTTTTTCGCTTGCATGCACAGATCTGGCTGTGAGTGCAGCCGCGACGCTGCTTGTTGTTCCAGTTGGTATTTTCAGCCTTAGAGCAGTAAACGGTGGTTAGAGTTGTATAATAGAGCGAATGGTCCTGTGCATGAAGCCAATTACAGACCCTGAACGAGACACTTTGTCAGCGCCGCTACACTGACAGAATATAAAAAATCCTCTCAGAGCAAAGCCAAAGCCGCCACAAGAGTGTAGAGTGGCTCCCAGTCAAGTCTGCTAAAGATAGACTGAAGATGGAAAACAGACCCACATCAGTCCCAGAACAGAACTGAAACTGGTCCTCATATTGCTGCAACACAAACTGATGCTGCTGCTGCTGCTGAGAGTTTACTACAGTAGCAGCTGAATAACTCAGCACAGAGAAAGACTGCAGAAAAAAGTCATCTATCTTGTTTTCTTAAAAGTAAATTAAATTGACTAAATGCTTGGGAGTAAGCAAAAAATATCAAAAAATAATTAAAGGCAATTTGACTCAATATTGGACTAATAGATGTATTTTTCTCAGTGTCCATCTGCTTTCAAACAAATATTGAATAAATGCAATTTGTCATGAAAAGTAGTTGAAGCTTCAGCAGCCAAATCAGCTTTGAGTCAACAGTTTTTAGTGTTTCAGGTCGTATCAGTTTTTACACAAACACCAATAGCTACTGAATCCAACTGCCTGAGACAGATGTTTCTACAGATGTTGTCTAAACATAAAAAACATGTGTATTCTAATAAATTCCTGTTTACTTTGGCTTGGTTTTATATGGGGGGGGGGGGGGGGGGCATAATATAAAGGCGATGTTTGACCTCTCACATCTAATATGTGAATTGGCTGTTTCCATCTGTGTTTCCAATGAAATCACTTCCGTGATTCTGCACAAACAACACCTATCTGGAGACACTGGACATGTAGCATTAATGGCTCAGTTAACAAAGAGAGAATGTGTTATTTGTGCTTTTAAAACAGAAAAAGGTTGTAAATTGTGATTAATGTGAGAACTCCTCATTTCAGCTTTCTCTGCAACGACATGAAGTAAAACCAAACATAGCATCAGACAAAGGTTGAGCTAAAAATGTCACCATCACCATGCCGATTATTGTCACGTTTTTTTGTTGTTGTGTCACTTGTTACCGTGGCTGTCATCGCTGTGTTTAATGTCGCTGTGTCAATTGGCGCTGTGTCTGATGTCACCATGTCACTCATAGCCACATGGCTCATCAACGTGCCTATCTTCAGTGTGTCTCCATGCTGGTTGCTGCCGCGTCTCACGTGGCCAATCAGGACACTTCAGTAGAAAACAGACTTTTTCGCTGATGCCCGCATTACCTTCAGTCAGGACACAGTGTAATGCTACTGATTTGAAATATTATCTTATTGTGAACGAATGTGATATCAGAGCCAAACCAACAGTGAACTCACGCCGTGCACAAGTATGCATCTGTAGCCACAGAAATATCTGATTCCTCTGTGCTGCAGTTGTTGTCCACTGTCACCACAAAGAGCTGAGTCAAGTTCCTTTGTTTAGAGATATATTTTCACACTGTATTACACAATGTTTTATAGATTGTGCACCTCAATTCAAATTGATTAGCTTGTGGTTTTTAAACCAGAGCCAAGCATCAGTCAGTGCTAATTGAACTGAGGTGGATCGCAGTCAACATAAATTCTGACTCCTGCCAGAATTTCAAGTAAACAAATGCCTGAGGCAGCTGAGACCTCATTATGGCTTTATATTACATAACACAACATTCCACCAATCCCCAGCTCTCTTTAAATATTTCTGTTGTTTGCTTCTCACTCTTGTGTAAATAATGTGATGATGTGTGTTTCAGTCGACTACTAAAAGTCACAGATGACTAAAGGCTTGTTTCCATGGGACAGTATGAGCTTAACTCGCCTTTTTTGAGTTTTGATGATCAAATCCTGGCCCTTGGTCCCTGGTTCTATTTCTGGTCTCACCTCCTTCAGGTTCCAAGAAAACTGAGCAGTTACTTTAACTTGATGTAACCAGGCTGTGGGACCCTGATTGCCCAGAGATTTATGTCACAGTCGTTATGTTTCCAAACCTGACAACCGCCATCTTTAAATACCAGCATCAGAGTTCAGAAACTCTAACAGAGTCTCTAACAGACAAAGAGTCTAACAGAGACACTAACAAACAGAGACCTACAAGGACTTAAGAGACCCATCACCTGGACAAAGATGAGGTTTAAGTCCTCCAAGTCAAGATCTATGGTGCAGAAGAAGGGGAAAGTGATTGACAAGTTCAGATTTTCCATCTTTGGAACTGTCATACCAACCATCACAGAGCAAGCTGTTTTAGCAGATTTTAGGAAACTCTTTGATTCCAGCCTGAAAAAATCAGCCACCATCCAGAAGTCCAACATAGAACTTCGAACTTGGCTCAACAAGGTTGACAAGTCTGGTCTTTCTGGTAGATTTAAGGCCTGGATCTACTAGCATCCTATCCTGTGGCTTCTGCTGGTCTATGCAGCCCACAGTTGCAGAGCTTAGCCTTAGCCATCAGCACCAGCAAACCCAATCATGCTCCAAAGAAGGCAGTCCCCGTCATCAAAGCTGGAGAAAGTGCACCAACATCTAATAACAGACCTCCTCCATACATTACCTGACTGGTAGTTGCAGGTCGACCTGGGAAAGCAGCTGAGGTTCTCCCAACATGTTGCATTAACAATTCGTTGTCCAGATATGATCATTACCTTTGTGACTTCAAAATACCTGATCATACTAGAACTTATAGTGCCCTAGGAAAAGTGTATTAAGCAAGGGGAGGAAACATTGGTAGAGGAGTGCAGGGAGAGTGAGGCTGAAGAACCTTCTGTGAGTCTATAAAAATTGGCTGTGGAGGTTTTGCAGGACGTCCTCTGTGCATTGTAGGGACAGCCAGTAAAAAGGGCTAACAAATCTGCAAGTGAAGCCTCAGAGAAGACCACATTGTGGTTTGGATCAAGAGGGCTGTTACTTAGACACTGATGGCTAATTGTCGGAGTAGCGGTTCTCTATCTATCCATCTATCCATCTATCTATCAATCTGCTGCATTCAGCACCATGGACAGCAGCCTGAAAATGCTAGGTAGGCTAATGCAGGGAATAATGACATAGCGCACCAGTCATGTGACATCGTTCTACGAGTAATGTATAGCCTACTATAACCATTGGTAGACTAACACTGATGAATATCGGAAAACCAGCATGTCAAAAAGATTATGTCACAACTCTCAAAAAACTGTAACGTGTTAGAATAGTGATACTAAAAAAGTGTCAGAAAACCAAGAAATTCTAATTGTTTAATTTGATGATTATGCAATAATTAATGCATCTTTTCAAATGTAAAACCATGTATAAAATATTAGAAGTTAAATGAAGCAAAGAAGTTAAATGAGCAATATTAATGAATTTAATTGGAATTTTGTTCAACCCATGGCTGCATTTTTTTTGTTTGTCATGCTTTAGGCTCCAAAATTTAAATGTCTTAACTGCCTTATCAGTTCCTTCGTGGTAGTTCTGTGAGTGTGATTCACACTGTGATTCTGACAGGCAGAGACTCTAACATACTCAAACAGAGACTCTAACAGATCAGATTATATCTGTCACCTTTGTTAGATCCAGTGACATCAGTTAAATTTTAAAACAGCAAACTTTATAAACAGTTGGTGGGTGGACAGGTGGTTAGTGGACAGTAAACATAACATAGATGTGTCACAGTAACAGACAAACTTCACTGTTCAGAAACTCAGTAGCTGCTGCTAAACCCTGAAAAACTTGACGATGGAAAAAAAAACTGCAGAACCATCACTGACAGATCAGAGGATCCATTAATTCTCAAGAGTTACTGTCTGCTGGAGTTCAGGACCTTTCCGCTCATTGTTTCCTATTCTTCTTTCTCTTCATCTTTTACTTTTAAAAAATTTAAAAAATCTCTCTCCTGTTCTCCCATTGCTCTATTTCTGCCCCAACACACCTGAGGTCACCTGGGGTCGCCTGAGTCTCTTTTATACTATGACACATGGTAGTACTGAAGTGGGTTGCGAGTTGAATTTGTGTAAGACATGAGTTGTACTTTCTAGGCGAAGACAAGATTGTTAAATGATCCCACAAAAATCCACAGTTAAGTGTTTCAGAAAGAGGATCATATTCCCTCACAGCTTCTGCCTTTTTTATTTTATATGCCTGCAACACTATAATAAAAAACATAGACAATATAGACATAGATAACAACTGTAAAATAATAATTTAATCAGAAATCAATAAAGTGGATCAATGCACTGACATACATGAGCAAGGTGGTACAAGAAAAATATGAAATTTGCTATAAAACATTAAATAGTTAGAACAGATAAGCTCTTTACTCCTCATTCATACACTGTATATGGTCAGATTGTCAGATTCCTACATAAGAATGGGAATAAATGACAGTTTTTCCTATTTCAAGAATTTCATGTGTCAGAAAAAACATCCTTCAGGCAAAGGCTGAGGGGAAACATATTTTGGTGAAGTTTCTGGCTGTGATTCATATTTCCAAACTATTTTGTACATCCACTGGTTGTCTGGTTAATTGAATATTACAGGACATGCCATGACACTGCTCCCATGTTTTTCTATTTTCTCAATTAGACAAATAAAGACAATTATAGTCAATTTAGGAAAAGAGCCGGAGCGCGATGTTATTGTCTTTGTGGTGATGGCTGGTTTGGCCAAAACTACTAAATGCATTTTTCCAGTTGATCAAATTTGTGAAATATGTACTTCAAACATTTATATCTACAAACATTGTAGATATAAACACATTTAGCTCTGTAATGAGAAGATGAAGAACTATTAACAACTACAGGCTAGTTGTCTTTGCAGGATTCCTCCTTTACTTAAACCCATGTCTCTTTCTGCCAGGAATTTTCAAATAGTTTACACACAAAACATCTGTTTTTTTTGTGGGTTTTTTTAATATTTCATCCCAACTATGGAACATTTGATTATATCTCAAAACTCAGACTTTCAAAGGAAGGTTTATATCATAGCAGCAGATAATGATTAAATGCTTCTGTGCTGCCTTTGAAACAAATATTTTGTCTGTGTCATTGTGTGTAATATTTAATATAATAAAGTTATATCTGATTTAAATGTGTTTACCTTTATTATGACACAGATACTGTAAATATAAACCTGCAGTTACTCAATTCCAACTCATAAACATGTTTGAGATTTGTCCACAGTGAATAGCTGGTGTCCACTGGTCCCTGACAACGTGCCTCTTTGTAACGGACTTTAGCAAACAGCCGTTAGGAGACAAAGCCAGAGCATGAGAAAACTCCTGCAGACACATACAGTAACAACAAAAGGAGCTGTTATATTAACGAGCTCAGACATGTCACTGACCTCATGCTGCTGCATCTGAAAACCCTCTAACTGATGTTTTTCAAGACAAGTCTATAAAAACTCAGGAAGTGAAGTGTTTAAAAAAAAATCTACTTAATGACATGCTGCGATTATTGATCTAATTTATCACATATATAAATATTTCCGTTCAGATGGATTCAGGTAGATAAATTTTAAAGGTCAATATGTGGTAAAATCTTTAAATACATATTTATAGATGTATCATCTGCAGTAGAGAAGCTTGCAGGTGTTTACAAGACCATATTTACACTTGGAGCTTGTATGTATTTTTTTAATGTCAGAATTGTCAGGTATAACTCATTCATTTAGGATAATGTGAGCATTAATTATATTACTACTGTAATCACAGTAACCCCAACATAAACTACATTAACTATGGTAATCACAGTAATTTCAACATTATCTACATTGATTGACGACACTGACAACTGGATGTTTGATGTTTGATGACATTATGTTTCCTTTAACATGTTAAAGCACTTCCTTTAATTATTATTTTGACACATCAGACTGGTTCTTCATAATCAGCTTCTTTATGAAGGGGGCATCAGGTTTTCTCCTCATTGTTGGCTATGACTTTCTGTGAAACAAACTGCAGCTGCTAAACAAGAACATCACAGTTATTCCTGATAGAATCATAGAAACGGCTTCAGTAAATCATTGTTTGTTGTTTCGGTGTCATCACAGTAACTAAATGAATAAATCCATGTGTGTTTCTGCAGCTCTGTGGTTGTGTATGTTCATGTCATCACTCTGAACTATCCGCACATTTCCACATGTTATAAACAAGCACAAACTGTTCCTGTCAGACTCTCTGTGGACCTGCTGTCTTCACCTCAGCTGCACCTGTTGTCTTTAATCACGCAGACTCTGGATATACTGGATCATCACATTAAACCTGCAGGAAGTCTGATAAAATACTTTCATGTTCATGTTCAAACATTAAGGATTAAGCATCAAAACATTAAGGATTGTGTCAGGTTAAACCATTAATAACTATTCATTAAAGTGACTGTTGAGAAAAACATTTTTATAGTGTTGTAAGAAAGCTAGTGTGGTAAGAAAACTAGAAACAGCAAGAAGCTCTGTTCAATAGAAGCAGCCAACCAAGCAGTTAAACACCCAATTCTATTAATCGACCACAGTCTTTATTAAAAGCATTTGTTAATAGAATCAGGCGTGTAACTGCCTGGTTGGAACAAAAGCCTGCAGCCACCGGCCCTGTTAGACCAGGACCAGGACCAAGGCCAGGACTAGGACCGTCCTAGACCAGACCAAATGTTTGTTTTTTTGTGTTTTCAGGCAGCTTTAATTACAAAATTGAGTTGTAAAAATATCTCAGTAACAGTGACGTAATGACAATGTTACTTTTATCAGTAATTAATAATCTAATTGATTAATTGTTTACTCTTCCATCATTATAACTGTTGCCATTACCATTTTTGAGGAAAATTGAATCTCACCTCATGAAATTAAGATAAAATTACAATTATAACAATAATATTTCTTTAGCTCAATGACAAGAATGTGTTGTATTTATTTATTTATTTTTCTCCAAATAAAAGCATGCAACATGATATAATGTACTTTCAATATATTCACCAGACTAACATTTACAACATTAATCTAGTTTAGATTAAAATAGTTTAAATTATTATTATTATTATTAAATTTAATTTAAATTTAAGAGGGTGGAGGTGAGAACAATTTTCTATCTTTGATATATTTGAGCATTTCAAATTGACTTTAAAGTAGCAATAGATACTTTCCAAAGGAATTGGTGATATTTATAACTTGTTACTCAACAACATTTCCAAATTACTTTTTAAAGTGATACTGGTGGTTAAAACGTTAACTCTGGATTTCATGAATCTCTGCAGATTCATTACTGATCAGCAGTCATTTCATAAGAAAAGAATCTGCTGTCTGACCTGAAGGTTGCTGGTTTCAACCCTGATGCCTGAGGACCAATGGAAAAAGATACTCCTCCTTTTCCTTTTCTTGTGCCTTTTGTTTCATCCATCAGCAGCAGCAAATGAGCTGAGACATACAGTGATAAGTGAGGAGCTGACTGTGGTCTCATTGGGCACGGACCTCACTGGTCCTGGATCAGTCTTCTATAATGTTGTGAAATATGTCAGAATTCAGATTACATGTTGTGGGCACAAAATCCATTATGAGGATTTTATTTCCCCAGAAATTAAATAACCAAATACTCCTCATTCCTTGGAGACGTTATGAGACAGAACCACACGTTAATCTGCTTCATATGTTGTTTCTGCAGCAGCTTGTTTTTTGGTCGCTGGTTATTTTCAATGTTGAAACCAGAAATAAAAAATGTGCAGAAACACACACACAATGTTGGCATCATAAAACGATTGTGGCATCTTGGTATTTTGTGTCCTTCTTGTATAACTGATCCCTCTGGGCTGTTATTTTCAGCTTTTACAGTGGGTCAGTGTCTAAGAGGAGAAAGTTCACTGCTTTGGTTTGTGCAAGATCATTTTAATTTATCGCTTTGCATCGCAGTCAAATAGCAAACAAATAAGTTGTGGATGTTTGTTTGCTGCAGTCATCATCAGAGCTGAGACACAAACACCAGAATCAGCTTCACAGAGTCACAAACATAAATCTCACAACATTAATCTGATCAGGGGAAAATATCTTAGAGTAGTTTATCTAGAATTCCCTTATTCCATTGATCATTTTGCTTGTTTAATTTTTTTTCTTGATTCTGAACAATTCAACTTTATTTTTTCTTAAACAAAACCAAACATATGAGCCCAAAAAGTAAAAATATGAGATAAAAAGACAAAATATGAGATAAAATGTCAGCATCATGCAGGTGAGCTTGGACTGTGAGTGAATAACACACACACACACACGCGCCGTCTGAGCCATGTGCAACATACAGTGAGATAGAAAGAGCAGTCAATGACATCACGTGCATGTTCAGCCAAGCAGCCGTGACATGATGTTATGTAACATCACACACACACACACACACACACACACACAGCGTAACTGTTAAACTGTGTAAACACTTAGGGGGAATGAGTAAGAAACAGAATCCAGCTTTGCTGAAGCCAAATTCTCTATTGTGTTTTTGAGCAATTACAATACAGAAAAATCTTATAATGCAGCTAATACAGCTCAGTTTCAGAGGGAAACATTGACACTTTGTTTCTGTAAATATATTAAATATCCTTGTTTCAGACATGGTGATGTTGGGTGGATGGATCGGTGCTTTGTTTCATGTCTGAAAATGGAAAAGATGCAACAGAGTCTGTTCAACACCACTATTAACTGATGTTTGACTGTTATTGATCATTTTAACCCAAACATGATCTGTTTCTAATACAAACCTGAACCACAGGACTGTCTCCTTCAAACAGGCTTAATGAAAATATGCAGGTATACAAAATGCTGACATGATCAATATCAAACAAGAACTATCATGTTTCCTTCTGGAGACTGGAGCTGAAAATGACAAAACCAACATCTTATTGGTTTAACACTCATGAAGAAACAGCTGGAGAAGCAGCTGGATTCAAGGAGCCTCTGTTATTTCATTAAACACAAACAAGAATGTAGTTCCTGTGTGTTTCTTAGAAGGATTTTAATAACGTAGATGCTGATATTACAGGAAGAATCAGATCTGCAATTTTATCATGAATTGTTTTGAAACAGTTTGAAACATGGACACAGGACAGCAGATGCAGCAACACACACATAACAGCTGAGTATTAAGTTAAACACACAAATACAAGTTTTGTTACACTGCTGAGTGTTAAAATACAGAAATAGGCAGCAGACAGTAGGAGGACAGTGATATATCTGACGCCTCCAAGAGAGAAGCTGTGTGTGTGTGCGTGTGTGTGTGTGTGTGTGTGTGTGTGTGTGTGTGTGTGTGTGTGTGTGTGTGTGTGTGTGTGTGTGTGTGTGTGTGTATTCTTCATTCAAGGACACATTGCTCCAAGGTTCTATAAGCTTCGATTTGGCTTATTTTTGTGCATGTGGGTCACATGCCTGTGTCAAAGGCAGATTTAGTGTGTGTGTGTGTGTGTGTGTGTGTGTGTTTGGGTGGCAGTTATTCCTGTCCATGATACTTCCCCGTGTGACAAAGCTTCACTGTGAGTCTGTTTCTGTTGTTCTTCTCAGTATTGTGATCACATGGTCACATGGTAACATGACCACGTGATCAGGGCAACCATGTGACCGCCTGCGAGTAGCTGCTGAATCTGACCTGACCTGAATGCACCTTTAAGCTGAGTTCAGGAGAACAGAATCACATTAGAAGTTGGCCGATGCTTGGTCGATTGTTAAATACTCTGATTTTTTCACCTTTACAAGCAAAAAAGAAAACTGCAGAAACATGATCAGCTGCTTCATTCAGGTCCACATGTGACAATCAATATCGGTGTAAAAAAACATCTACTGCCACAAACAAAGCTAATGTACAAGCTGTTAAACCTCCCTCACTGCCATGTCCAACCATGAGGTTCCACCCACAAACCACAAAACCACAACTGCAGATTTACCACAGCAAAATTGTACATTCCTCAAATTGCCAGAACATATAGTCACATCAGTGTTTACTGACAGTTTGTTATTCTATGAAGTTATATTATCATCAGTGGAAGTACATGTTTTAAAATGCTGTCATTACTCATTCGTGTTAATATCTGATCATGATGATAGGTTGTGATAAGTTAACAAACAGCAAAGACAATTTCTGTACCAGCGATTCAACCAACACAGACTTTATTAGAAATCAGTTTGTGTGCTTTTTCCATTTCACGTTTTAATATTATATTTTTAATATTTAATAATATATATATATATATATATTACTATAATTATTTCATTTATTTATTGTTTTTCTTTTTTATTTATTAGATTTGTGTTTTTTTAATATCATCTTACAGCCTTTAAAGTTATTTTGATGGTTTTCTATGTTCATCATCCAGATATATTGCAGATTGTTTGTAGATCGGCTAAATCTTCCTGGTTGAGCCTGAGAGTAGCTCTGATTGGTTAGACATGCCATGTGACACAACAGAACAAACAAAATGGCTTTTTGTGCTATTTTTGAGAGTAAATTTGATAATAAATCTATCTATCTATCTACGCTAATTTACTCTACTCTACTCTACTCTGGGGTCACCCAGACAATTTTGTGTTTTTTATGAAAAGTCACACTTTTAGTTACGACCTCATTTTATCTACCACCTCATTTACCATCTAATCATCCATTAGCCTTCTGACACAATGAATGAACACATTGTACCATTAGAACACTGGAGTGATAGTTGCTGGAAATGGGCCTCTATACACCTATGTAGATATTGCACCAAAAGCAGCATCTACAATTTAACACATTAGCAACGTATAGAGTGCATTTCTGATTACTTTAAAGTTATCTACATTAAAAAAGTGCTTTTAGTCAAATCATTGAGTCATGATTTTAGAGGAGAGTAGTTTGTTTATTATTATTAGTTTATTTTTTGCAAGGAGTTGAAGCAGTGTCAGAATATATAGAATGAACCAGCTGCTGGTTCTGAAAAGCTGAACAACAGAGTATAACAAAGTATAACTATTTGAATTCCACAGACAAATCAGCCTCCTCTGTCCATCTACATCTTTATTCTTTATAGACTCCCAGATGATGGGAACAGAAGCTTTGTATTCAGCTTTATTTAGAGCCGTTTATTCAGAGATTACAACAAGCACCTTCCGTCACACGCTGGCCTCATCTGCACAGAGGAGACCAGGCTGAGAGAAAAGTGACAGGAGAGGATTTAAATAACTTCAGAGACATTCTCAGCCTGAGTGTGAATACCAAGCAATGTGATTAGAGCCCCGAAATATCTGTGACACAAGTGTAAATACACGAGAAGCATGAAGTCATTAAGCATTTATTTGGTGACTACTGTGAAGAATTTGATGACATAATGTTTGAGCAGCGTCCTCCAGCACTAACTAAACTTCACAAACCAGTGACAGGATTTGATGACTGATAGATTCAGGCTTAAAATGGAATATCAGCTCATATCCGTAGAAATACTGATACCAAAATATTCAATAACAAGCAAGAGTTAAATGTTAAATTAACATTTAAATGTTTAATTGTAATTAAAATGTCATTTCAATAAAAGTATAGACGTTTTACCAGTAGAATGTACATACAGTATTAAAGTACATTTCATTATACAGACAATACTATATTATACTGCTTAATTAAATCAGTAAATTCATGTGAGAGCATTTTAACATTTTAGTTTATCAAAACCAGTTTGAGATAGTTTGGGTAGATTAATAGTAAAAGTATTACATCATAATAGTTGGCAGCTTTTACACAAGTGTAAATAATGAGAATATCGATAATAGAATATTAAGGTTTATTAATTCATGTAAAATACTGAAATCTGCATTTTACAGGAACTAAAACTTCAGATAAATGCAGTGAAGTAAGTAGCATCACATGGAAATACTCAAGTAAAATACAAGTACCTCTGATCCTCTGGGGAGAAGAAGTGAAACTTTTCAATTTTCATTTCCATTTTTAAGAGTAAAATATGAACATAAAGCTGTATCAGAAAAAAAAAATATATATATATATATTATTTAAGTATTGGATGAAATGCATTCCTATATTTTCCAGGTTTTAATATGAATCATGCTTAGTTGTTGTTTAGTTTGTTTGTGTTTGTTTTGTGTTGTTTTTAGTTTGTAATTTTTAGCTGTTTAGTAGTTTGTTTGTTTTCTCATGATGACAAGTTCATTTGGGGCGACATGGTGGCTATACAGTGGTTAGCACTGTTGCCTCATAGCCAGAAGGCCGCAGGTTCAAGTCCTTGAGCTGGAAGCTTTCTGTGTGGAGTTTCATGTTCTCCATGTGTCTGCGTGGGATTTCTCCAGGTTCTCCAGCAGTCTGGCACTGTTCTATCACAGTCCAAGAACATGCTGAGGTTAAATGGAGACTCTAAATTAGGAGTGAGTGAATGGTGTGTGTGCCCCACGATAGGCTGATGACCTGTCTGGGGCATATCCCTGCCTCTCACCCAAAGTACACCAGGATTGGCTCCAGTAGACCCCCGTGACCTTATTGAGGGATAAGCGGGGATAGAAGATGACTGACCGACAAGATAATTTATCAACTGTTGCCATCATTTGAACCTGTTCGAAATAAAACTCCAAAACTCTGTATTTCCGATTAGTGGAACCTTTGGTCTGTTTATTAATCAACTAATGAAACATTAATGGAGCTTTGGCTGCTCAGGCTTCATAAAAAGGATTTAGATGCAGAAGATGAGTCCTGACGTCATCAGATTTCACTGATGAAGACATTGTGAATATTTAACATTTAATTTGTTTTTGTATTAACGTGGTTCAGAGATTGAAGCAGCAGCGAATGAAAGAGTATATAGGTCTCTTCCTTTGTTACATCACAGTAATGATCCCTCTGAGGTCACTGGGTATGGTGATGATGATGATGATGATGATGATGATAGTGAATGTGATGATGGTGATGATGTTGAAGATGACATTGATGGTGGTGGTGATCATGATGGTGATAATGAATGTGGTGATGGTGATGATGATGATGGTGGTGATGGTGATGATGTTGATGATGAGTGGGGACAGGCAGTACAGATGAGTTTCATCTTCCTTTGAAGAAGCTCAAGGTCCAGCCGATCTTCTAGAAATAACAATAAACAAACCAACAGGAAGTGGAAAAGAGGAGCTTTAATCTGTCATAGAAACAAAACTAAATCAACGGGGTTCAGGATAAATATAGAAAAACGGCTAAAGATAGAACAGATCAACAGATCAAGATTCAGCTACAGACGGTAACTGTCACGTCTGCAAAATAATCATCTGCGCATCATATTTATTAACTGCAAAGGAGGAGGAGAAGGAAAAAGGATGAGGAGAAACAGAGATGAGGATGACAAGGAGATGATAAGATGATGCTCAGCACCAACAATAGGAACCATTTCCTAGCTTCATGATTTCACACATTTTGAACTGGTCCTTTAAACCTATTCTGTTGTAGTTGATGGATCCTGCATTATATCTGAAAGTAGTTAGTTCATTATTGGAGGCCATTTTAGCAGGCTGTGTGTTCTTGCTGTGTTTTTTGGTCATTTTAGCATTTTTTTTTTTTTGCATTTATTTTGTGGCTTTCCTTCTGCCTTATTTCCGTTTTTTGCAGCATTTTTCTCCTGCAGCGTTTTTTCGTTGCATTTGTTATATGTGTTTGTGTATTTTTAGTTTTGCATCAATTGATTTTGCAGCCTTTTGCCACTGGAGGCGCGTTTGCTCCATTTGGCCACAGTAATTTACTGGTAGAATGATTCTCAGATTTTAAAACAGCAGCTGGTATCATGTTAGTATCTGCTGCCATCTACTGCTTCAAACAACACAGCAAAATGCACCTTTAGGTCATTTTAAATACCTGCAATGACACGGCAATAAAACAGACATTACTGTTTTAAATCAAAAATATTGGAATTTTAAATGTTTACAGAGATTAAATAAATTCACAGGACAATGTAAGAACAGAACTAGGGGGTATTCCAAAAAAGGAGAAAGGAGGTAAAAAGGTTTATCCTTCAGCTCTGAGTTGACTTACTCTGAGATGCAAACTCCGAGTATCCGGTTCTAGAACGTCTGATCTGAATTAGTTCAATCAACTCTGAATATGTTTACCTTGAGTTACGCGCGTGCACAAAAAGTCATTATCAATGGAGCACCGATACCATGAGAAACCATGGCATCAGACATGACTGCAGAAAAAAAAGATCGATTTATTTTACCGCAAAATAACTAGCGGTGTTAATGTAGCCTACGGAGAGTCAGTCAGTCAGTCATTTTCTATACCTGCTTATTCCTCATTAGGGTCGCAGGGGTCTGCTGGAGCCTATCCCAGCGCGTTACGCGTTACACCCCAGATGGTCGCCAGCCAATCGTGGGGCACACACACCATTCACTCACACACTCACACCTATGGGCAATTTAGAGTTGCCAATTAACCTGAGCATGTTTTTGGACTGTGGGAGGAAGCCGGAGTACCCGGTGAAAACCCACGCAGACACGGGGAGAACATGCAAACTCCACACAGAAAGGTCCCAGACCCCGGACCAAGGAGGTCTTGAACCTGCGACCTTCTTGCTGTGAGGCAACAGCGCTAACCCCTGCGCCACCGTGTCGCCCCCTACGGAGAACACATATGAACGGAGAACACATATGAACACATATTTAACTGTAACAGTAACACTGCTGCAGCAGCAAAGGAGAGAAATGGCAACTTGGTAGAAAACTGCTGTAAGTTTGAATGGACTATTCTACTGAACAGCAAGTTCATATAATATAGTAGGAATATGAATAGGAATAAAATCCAACAGGGGAAAGGAAAAGTTGGTAGAAACTAAAAATTAAATATGAAAACATAATTCAAAAGGTAAGGCATATTTTGCTAGGCTATGATTGCAACTCATTTTAATTTGACATCGGCTCTTAAACAAGCAAATATTCTGTATGAGGTAAATATTAATTCTGTGGTTACTTCAAATAGTAATTTAAACCCCTAACAAAGAAAATGTTGGTGTAACTCGTCCCCTCACAGTAACACTTGATACAATGTTTACATATTTTTATTTATACGTATTAAAGTCATTTAAATTGTGGCGATGTGAGCACAAACACTCAATAATGTTTAATTAAAAAAATACTCAGCCAACAGAAAGAAGGCAGAAGGCCGAAAAACAGGCCTATATAGCCTACACACACACACACACACACACATATATATATATATATATATATATATATATATATATATATGAAAAAAGTTTATGAAAAGAGGTAGCGTTTAAATTGACAGGATATTCAGTCTCAGTCTGAAGATTCTCGCGACGTAAAGTGTTTCTAATTTGATGTCAATCGAATTGAGAATTGATGGACAATCCATGTTGAAGAGCTTTTTCATGTGGGAGGAGACGGGTAGAAACTCACGGTTTCTTCAAGTAAACCTGCCAGCAGCAGGTTATCCATAGAGTCTGTTACCATGGTGACTGGGTCAGACTTTCAGTTACCTCTCTGTCTGGAACAGATAACTCAGTTTCCCTGATCTCTTTCTGGAAACCCCCCCTGGAAGTAAAATAGTTTTGAGGTACTTGTTCTTTTTATTTCAATGTGATGCTTCTTTATCCTTTTAATATTTTTTTACTCTACATAAATTAATAAACGTTAATATTCTATTATCTTATTAATAATATAATATTCTATTATATATACTTTTTATCTTTGTGTGAAAGCTGCCAGATATTGTGATACTGCATTTTTGCTTTTTTATCTACACAAAGTATCTCAAACTGGCTCCACATTGATAAATTTAATTAAAAATGAATTAAAATACTCTTTAAATATTAAATATAAAATATTAAAATATTATAAAATATTTCTGAAGTGATGACAAGAATCTGAAGGAAAATTCTCATTTTCTGTTTTATTAAAGAAAAGAACAGAGACAAATGTTGACACATTGAAATCTCATATACTTCACCTATAAACATTACAAATATTATCAAAAAGAGGAAACATTACCAACAGAAAGTTAAAGTTACTGTGAGTCATTCAGAACCAACAAAAATGTCAAAATCAGGATTTACAATTTTTAGAAGAAGCGGCCGGTTGTAGCATCGACTGCAGCTAAAAAAAAAAAAAAAAAAAAATCCTCCAACAGGTTCAGTTCTGTTTTGGTTAAATTAAAACTGTGGGATTAAATTAAAGAGTAAATCTGAAGAAATATTCTTCAAACAGCTTGAAATCACCCACCATCCACAACATTCTGATCATGATTTGCCAAATTAAAGATGAAAAATGTCAGCTCAAAAGCAAAAGAACTTTACTTTATTTACTCAAAACAAGAAGCTAAAGAAATTAAATTCTGCTGCCTCAGGAAAAAGCTGAGAGAGTCAAGCTCGGCCATCAACCAAATCAGAGGAAGTGTTGTAAAGAGAAGCCGTTTCACGCTTCAGTCCTGATGACTCCGCCCACTCCAACGTTCCACACTCACAGCAGGAAGTGGTGGGTTAACCCACCCTGAGGGGCGGAGCTACAAGGACGACGCCGTCTCCTCTGACAAATAGCATGGGGATGTTCCTCTTGGTCGACTGCAGAGGAAAAACACGGTAATTAATTACATTAAAGTAAATACTAACAATAACTACCCCACTGCTGCTAAAGACTCAATCCATTTAATTAAAAAGCATATTTAAGGTTAGTTTTTTTACAAAATGTATATGTAATATTGTCGTTAAAATTCTACTTGAAAAGCTGAATGCGGTTTTAAAATGTTTTTCAAGACACAAATTTAGTTTTTTAGTTTTCCCCCCCCCCCAACAACACGCATTACATCGAGACTGAATTCTATGCTAGCTACTGCTATATTGACTGAGTCAATGTAGTTTTGGATTGCACTAATTTATCATAAACTGGTAAAATAATTGTCTGTGGTCCTTATCCTAATGTAAAATTAAACAGTGGTGTCTTCTGTGCCGGTGTTAGCTGGAGACTTTCAGCCAAAGGTGCCTGTGGTTGTCGTGGTCACAGCAGTTGTTGAAAAGCCTTTAATTATCTTAAACTTATTTTAATTGAATGTTCTTTTGTTCAGTATATTCTGGACTTTTCTGTTCGCTTCAACAGCTGCCGTCGCTAGGCGCATCCATTCGGCTGAAAAGCAACAAATAACACAGTCACTCTTTAAACTGAAACACCTGGGTGTGTTTTGTCCATATGAAGAGACGGGACTTCACTTCTGTGTCTGCTAGAAAAAACAAGGTTGTGTGTGCTGCACACATGACAAGGATCCATTGTGTTCCTCTACCCTCCCCTCTGCCTATGGCACTTCCAGTCAAGCATTTTCAAATATGGAAGTAAAAATGTACCCCAAAAAATGGCTCCAAAGCCCTAAACGATTGAAGTTATGAATAACATTTTGATAATGTGTTCCTACATCATTTTTCTAAGCATTGGTTTAAGGGGAGTTATAATCTGAAATATGCTCTTTAAAGTTTTTGCTTTTACATGAGATTAATGAAAACATTGTCAATGTTTAAAACCAGCTTTGGTTCTTCTCCTTCTCACTGATCTGTTGTTCACACTGTTCAGGTCTGATTCCTGTGTAGTTTAATGCTAAAGTTCATCACTTTTGTCTTTTGTTTCTGTTCCTCACTGATCTGTTCCTGGCTCCTTCAGAGCTGAAGGCTCAGCTGCACTAACTTATCAGCCTCTGACTGAGAAAACTTCACTTTCTCATGTTATACACTCTTATTTTCTGTTTTGCAATGTGTTTCACACGTGTTCATATCGTGATTACGATGAAAATCAATTTATCGACTGAGAAGAATTGTTGTTGTACCTTGTAAAGTTCTTCATATGTTTCCTCATCAATCTCGACCGTTGTCACCGTTTCCTCCACATCACCAAGGATCATGTTCAGATGTTGATCATACGCCTGAGAGACAGACAGAGAGAGACAGTTTTTAGTTATTATCAGAAATGATCTGATGATTTGTGATTCTGCCAAATACAAATAAATTTAACTCGACTCACAACAAAACAGAACAAAATCAATTTAGAAGCAACCGGCAAGCAAATTCTGACTCTTCCAACTTCTTGTTTATCAGACAGTGTAAAACTGTGTGTGTCTTACATGAAGTCTTCCTCTGAGTTCTCGGTCATTCCTCATCTTGACGTAGATCCTCTCATCCAAACTGAGTCGGATCAGATCCAGAGGCTCCTCCACCGTGTTTGTCGTTGGTTGCTGCAGCAGGAAAAAAAATTACTAGAAATATTGTCACCAAAAATAACAAGAAAAGTCCTGAATTAAATGTTACTTAAGTAAAATTACAGACATATTATCAACAAAATGTAAAGCAACACAGTAAAAGTACTGATATTACAGAGTTATATTATTATAGTATATTATACTATTTGTTTTAATCAGCACATACATGAAGTATGTTAATGTTTTACTTAATAAATGTGGAGACAGTTTTAGATACTTTATGTAGATAAAGAGTATAGTACTGCATCATAATATTTGGCAGCTTTCACACAAAGTGTTGGTTTAATAGGCTATAGAGAAAAGAATAAATATGTATTTCATTTATGTAAAATATTAAAATATTAACTGCAGCTGGCAGATAAATGTAGGGGTATAAATATATGGTAGCATCACATGCAATTACTAGTAAGTAAAAGTATCTCTGCTTCAATGCAGTACTTAAGTAAAAGTGCTTATTTACTTTCCACCTCTGATAGTTAATAATGTAATTGATCTTTGATAAGTCAGTCACGTTACAGCAGCTCCAACAATCAAGTTTGTCGGCACATTAGCATTGGAAGCTAACATGCTAAATCGTTAAAGGACGTTGAACAAAGCCTCGCGATAGGTTCGTTAAAAAACGTCCTGACCCGAAACTGTTTTATCTCGTGTTTGAGTCGTGAAGAAGAAAATATCAGAAATAAAACAGAAAGACAAACCTGCTCCACTTCGTCCGCCATGTTGATGGATATTCGTATTCTTCTTCTTCTACTGGTACGGGTACTGGTAGTCTTCTTCTTCGGTGTTTATTGTCAGTTTGCATCCATAGCAATGCACTACCGCCATCAGTTGGAGATTTTTATTACTGCATCGTCCAATTATTAAAATTCTTTATAAAATAAAATAAAACAAAGGTAAAAAAAAAAAAAATACAAATTATTCAAATCCTTTATGACATAAAATTAAAATCAAATGATTTTTATTTAATTTTAAGAACGTTTTAAGTTTTAACACTTAACACTTTTAACACATCAGCATGGAGGCAGATTCAGTAATGAAACCAGCAGATGCAGTTTTAGTCTCAGCCTCTGCAGGTCAGTGTTAAACCACAAACATTCAGACTTCAGCAGTGTAAATAAAACATCAACGTTTCTTCATATTTCAATATTGTTCATATTTCTGGTGTTTTCACTTTTTCCACTGTTCCAATTTTCATGTATAAAAGTGTATAAAAAACGTGTTTTTCTAGAACCTGTGGTCTGCGAAATAGTTCCAGAACAAGTCTAGCTCTGGTTTGAATATTCAGTTAGTGAGTCCTCTGTAACTGCAACAAGCAAGATTAAACCATGAGTTTCATGTTTGGGAAACAGCTGCTAAAGTTAACATTGTAATTGTTTTTTGTTTTTGTTTTTTATTTTGTGTGTTTGGTAGATAATGTATTATTTTATGTTTTATGTAGGATGACATATCAAAAGTAGCTTGCTGCTAAATCCGGTGCCCCCATCTTTTTTATTTTTTAAATGATTAATGTAACACACACTGCCCTATTTGATAAACAAATAAACTAAACTAAACATTTTACTGGAAATCACTACAAAGATCAATACTGAAGGATCAGTGAAATTATGTCTGTGCTTTAGATCCATGGAGGAACAGGGTAAATAAGGCTAAATTGTTAAAATACTTTAGTGTCCTTTTAATCCTGGTTAAGTAGATAAAGTATAAAATCCTTCGAGCTGCCGATGTCTGATTCCACCAACATAAACAAGTCCCAGGAGACAATGGACACACGCCAACATCTCCTGTGTCTCTGAACATGTCTATAAAGGGACAGATGGCGTCCCCCGTGACGCATCCTTGCTCTGATGAAGCCGTGTTCAGCAGCACACACCTGATAACACTCCGATCAATGATCAATAATATTCTCTGTGTGATCAAACACTAGACACTTTCCTGTGTCTGTGGAGTTATTCTGTAATTCTGTCGGTGCCAATCTCTTGATTGGATGTTTTTAATTCTTATTATTGATTAGTCAGTTAATTGAGTAGGAAATTAATAAACAATTTGTATAACCCTTTTAATTGTTTTAGATCTTTATTAATTTGGTTTTAGTTTTTATTGGCATTATGTAGAACAAAACTAACACACCAGGGTCAATACATTAATCAATAATGACAATAATAATACAAAATAGAGACAAAGGTAATGGCATAAAAACTGATAAAACTGTTGAAATGACACAGATCAATTTAAAACCTTCATGTTCAGAGCAGAGACCTGAGGAGAAATATTGTTTTGTCCCCACGTCCCTGTCAGACAGCTGTGTCCTGCGGGATGGCGTCTTAATCTCAGGACATGTCAGTGGCCTTCTGGGAAATCTGTGAGGGAGCAGCTAACGATGACTCAGCAGAAAACAAAATGAACTCCTGCAGAGGTGCAGATGGAGGAGTGATGCAATCATCTGAAGACTGTACGTGTGTTTCTGTGTGTTTCTCTGTGTGTGTGTGTGTGTGTGTGTGTGTGTGTGTGTGTGTGTGTGTGTGTGTGTGTGTGTGTGTGTGTGTGTGTGTGTGTGTGTGTGTGCATGTTTCAACATTATTAACTGCCACTTTTCAAGAATTATAAGAGCACAGAGAAGATTTAACAGTTGCATCTATTCAAAGTAACAAATCAGAATAAAGTTAGTTGTGATGTGAATTTAAAAGGAATCAAAACTGGAGGAAATACAATAGTTATTGTTTTATTACAAGTGTCAGATATGACTGTAATTAGTTGAGTTTTTTAGTTTTTAGTTTTATTAGTTTTCTACAAGGACCTGTTACAATCAATCAATCACCTTTATTTGTCACCTGTTTCATACTAATTGTCAAATTATCTAGATTAAAATGTAGAACTCATCAAGAAACAGACAAGGTAAAGTGAACGATTAGACTTGGGTTCATCCTGGACATTTCCTGTGGTCAAATATTCTAAACATCTAATTCACATTTTCACACACGAATATCATCCAGGAAAAAGTCACTATTTCTCTCAAACCCCCAATAATCACATTCATCCTTTTATTTAGTGGGGCACTAATGTCCGCTCTGTTCTGTTTCTAAAAACAAATAAATAAACTGATGGGAGAAATTTATAAAGAGAGATGGGGACAAACAGACAGGCAGAGAGAGACAGACAGAGAGAGACAGGTAGACAGTGAGAGAGACAGACAGAGAGAGACAGGTAGACAGTGAGAGAGACAGACAGGGAGACAAGGTGATAATTGTGAGTCTGAGTTCTAGTTTCTATATAAACTGTCTGAGGTCATGTCCCACTTCTCTGTAAACTAGGCTAAAAAGTCCTGAAAGGAATTGACTGCTGTACTTCACACACACATACGCACGCACACTCACTCACTCACTCACTCACTCACTCACTCACTCACACAGTTGTACAGGTTTGACAGCACATACAGGTTCACACAGCACAGACAGGTTAATAGAACAGTGACATTTTTTTCAAGCACAGACAGGTTTAATAGTACAGACAGGTTCACACAGCACAGACAGGTTAATAGAACAGACAGGTTTAATAACTTAGAGAGGTTTATACAGCATGGGCAGGTTTAACAGTACAGACAGGTTTATGGGTCAGTGAAAAATAATGTTTGGATAAGATAAAAAAAAAAAGTCAAAAGCTTTTTAAAATCTTTTTAAAATCCAGTTTTACAAAGCATTCATTACAAAATGTCAAATGGTGTAACCGCCAAAGAATGATAAAGGAACCTAGAATATAAAACTTGTTGATAGCATGTGTTTTTAATTTTAAAAAACCTTTTTAAGAGAGTTAAACTATCTGGTACGAAGTTTTTAGCGTTACACCACATGGCAGTTTTGTCACTGACCCACAGACAGGTTTAAAAACATAGACACGTTTAACATTACAGACTGGTTTATACAGCACAGACAGGTTCTTACTACAGAGACAGTTTTTTTATAGCACAGACAGGTTTAACAATACAGACACGTTTAATAGCACAGACAGATTTAACGACACAGACAGGTTTATACAGCACACACAGGTCTATATAAATCAACATTATTGAATACACAGTTTTATTTAATTAATGGAAGCCCAACAACAAATAAAAGTCAACACTTTTTCCTGAACATGAGAATCAGAGGTAGAGTCTGACAACTGTGGCCTCAGTTACTACGGTAACAGGCATGTGAATCCAAGTCGAATCTGAAGAACCAGATCTCATAAATCACATTGAAATAAAGACCATAACCACCAGCAAAAATACAGAACAGCTCAGCATGACACAACTGAAGTATGAGAAGAATCATCCTGCAGCATCTGTAACATCTGACCTTTACCAAGAAAATGTCAGCAACCAGCGAGGAGGCTGCGAACTGTTGAAGCAGCTTTCGAAGCTTCTCGGCTGAGGAGACGACTTTTACCGGGAGAAAACAAAGAGTCAGAAGCTGCAGAGGTTAAAGGTCAGAGCAAAAACCGGTTGAAGTTCCGCTTCCAGACTGAAGAGCAGCTGCTGGATCCAACCAGACACCGGAGGAGCTGAAGTGACATCAGGAAGAAGCAACACATACTGATGGAAGAACAGCTGGAGCAGATCTGATGTCGTAACTGATGCGAGGAGGAACCAGGAACATGTGCAGGGTCAGTCCAGAAGATTCAGTGCAGAAGATTCAAGTTCAGAAGATTCAAGTCCAGAAACAGCTGAAATACTAAAGACTCCAGCTCCCAGACCTCTGAAATCTGGAGCTTACATGAGGTCTACAGCACAAAGTTGGAACATATATCAGCTTGTTGTTAGGATAAATTATTGTTAATTTGGCTACACAGGAAAAAATATAGAAAATTACCAATAATGTCCAACATCTTCCTGTTATTTATAATATTTATCTTGTTTCCAGACAAATGTATCTTACTAAGTGAATGAATCTGAATCATGTAGACTGTTCATAGACTCATAATCACTTCACAGACAAACAGACAGAGACAAAGAGAGACAGACTCTCCTGAAGGACACAGCTGCTCAGTCTCTGTGGGACAGAGTCATTAATTCTTCAGTATCTGTGAAGCTCTGGAACATTCTAACCTGCTGATGAAGTGGCAGACTACAGGAATTAAAACACATCCAAACACTAAAATATGCAGGATGATGTTGTCATTTCACTCACTGTGAATCTAACACGTCCTATCGGGAAATTATCACTTTAGAGATTTAATAAATAATCCTCACTCTGCTGAAACAAACAAACACATTTACGGAGCAGCTTGTCCCACCCACACATGGAAGATACTTTATGACATCACTAAGACGGCATTATTGGCTTTGATGTGCGGTCACAGCAGGTTATGTGTGAAAGATATTTGGAGTGTGTGTGTGTCAGGAGGAAGCAGGAAGAGACACAGATGGAGAAACAGACGCAGGGTTTTTATACATTTATAGGCCGAGATATATACGTATTTATGTCATGTATATAGCTATATATACATAACATACAGCAATGTTCTATATATACACAGAACAATGATTATATCAAAGCAGATACTGCTCATTACATTATTAATATTGACATTACTGAATGTTTAAATCTGTCCAGGACCAGCAAGTGATGTCATAATCCACTGGTGTCAGTACTGGAACTGAATTATAAATCTGTGCTGAGATCTCTCCAATTGCAAATGAAACAATCATTTTTACATCATAGACTATGATGAGGGAGGAGATGAAATTAGGATGGAGAGAGTTACAGGAAAGGAGAATAGAGGAGAGAAGAGGAGGTGAAAGGAGGAGAGGAGAAGAATAGAAGTGAGAGAGGACAGACTGTCAGTAAAAGAGGAGAAGTTTAGAGGTTTGAGATGAAGGTGAGGAAATAAAGATCCCGAACCACGAGGGAGGAACAACCCATCAAAGGCAAATCAATGTCACCTCTATATTTACACACACACACACACACACACACACACAGTGGGGCACACAGACACACACACATGCTGGTTCTGTTCAGTTCTAGGGGAAAAATGCTCATGTCCTAAATAGTAAAAGGATGTTTGTATCAACAGAGGTCATGCTGATCTCACTGACCATTTTTTGAAACCAAGCATAATAAACAGCATAAATAACAATCACATCATAAAAAAAGGTTTTTATTTTTCAGCTGTTATTCGTGTTAAAGCATGCAAGCAAACATGAAGCTATGATTACAGTACACCACAGAATGAAACTACTAATATGTATTAATCATAATGTGATCTGATTAAAGCTGCAATCTGGTGAGTGAGTGAGTGAGTGAGTGAGTGAGTGAGTGAGTGAGTGAGTGAGTGAGTGAGTGAGTGAGTGAGTGAGTGAGTGAGTGAGTGAGTGAGTGAGTGAGTGAGTGAGTGAGTGAGTGAGTGAGTGAGTGAGTGAGTGAGTGAGTGAGTGAGTGAGTGAGTGAGTGAGTGAGTGAATGAGTGAGTGAGTGGATGCTAAATGTGTCTGTGTGTATGATAAATCTGACTGACCATGACAGATACACACACACACACACACACACACACACACACACACACACACACACACACACACACACACACACACACACACACACACACACACACACACACACACATACACTTTACAGAGCTACCTGCTGATCCATTATGACAGGGTTATATAACATCTTTATCTGTCCCCTTCACTATGTCTAATCACACACACACACACACACACACACACACACACACACACACACACACACATACACACACACACACACACACACACACACACACACACACACACACACACACACACACTGTGCTTGGTGTCACAAAAATAAGCCAAAGCTCTTTGTTTCCTTCATTGCATTTTCTCTATCACACACACATTCTCAAATTCTCACATTCTCTCTCTCTCTCTCTCTCTCTCTCTCTCTCTCTATCTATCTATCTATCTATCTATCTATCTCAGTGGAGTCTTTACCTCTGGCTGTTCAGCCTTCTGTGTGTTTCTGGATGGACCCCAGAGACACAGCAAGACTTACAGCCTGACATCAGAGAGAGAGAGAGAGAGAGAGAGAGAGAGAGAGAGAGAGAGAGAGAGAGAGTGTTAGACACTGAAAGAAGCAGCTTTTAGCGTCTAACTACATTTTCTTCAACACAAAGTGTCTAAACTGTCAGTTCATCTTTGTTCTGGTCAGTTGACATGTTTAAATGTAAAAGCAGGTTTCGAGTAAATAACACACGGGTGTGTGTATGCATGTGTGTGCATTTGTGAAAAATGTCCTGTGAAGCAGCTGAATATACAACTCATTTTCTCTTTCTCTGCTTCACAGAAAAACGGGAAAATGAAGTAGAAGAAAAGTGTCTAACAAGACAAAGAGAAAGAGAGACAGATTCAGAGAGACAGACAGGGACGTGTTTGACAGACCTGCTGCCTGCAGAAACTACAGGCTGCACCTTTAAAGGTTTGGTTAGTATTGACTTTGTGGTTTGTTGGTGTATTCTATCTATATTTGAGCTTTAACAACCTGTTCAACCGTAGATTACCTACACAAGCTAATGTTAGTTTAGCATAAATGTACATTTTAATGTCATCATAATGATAATTAGGATAATTAGGAACTGGTCTCAGGACAGAAAACACATTGGTAACAGTGATCATCATTTTCTAGCAATTTGTGAATTTAAGAATTAACTAATTAATTATTCCTAAAAGTTAATTGCTGCCTGATTTGTGATAAGAGAGGCAGAAAGAGAGAGGCCTGCATCTCCTCCATGGTTCCTAAACCACACCCATATTCCCTCATCCAGATTTTGATTGGCTGGTCTGCCAACAACAGTCTGCCCCCCTCTTCACCCTCCATGCTGCACTCTGTGTCTGTCTCTCTCTCTGTCTGTGTCTGTCTATCTCTCTCTCTCTCATCACAGCTCACTGCTGAATGAATCCAGTCAAACACAAGCTGTTAAACATACAACCTCTGTCTTTCTCTCTCTATCTCTATCTCTCTCTCTCTTTCTTTCGCTCTCTCCCTCAGTTCGTTTTGTCTCAGGATCAGTGTGTCGGCAGAGCATTAGAGCAGCAGCCGACTGACAGAGGAGAAGAAAAAGAAGAAGAAGAAGAAGAAGAAGAAGAAGGAGGAGAAGAAGAAGAAAAAGAAGAAGAAGCTGCAACACAACATTCACACAAACAGCAGCAACAAAGAGTAACTGATTTAGAATCAGAGCAAACACAAGCAACAGATTAATCAGGTACAATTGTTGCTGCAACTGAAGCTCCCTCTCTCTTTCTCTCCATCCTCTCCCTCCCTCCCGCTCTCTCCCTCTCTCTCTCCTTCCCTCCCTTCCTCTCTCCCTCTCTCCTGATTTGCAGACAGCTCCTGCAGCTCCTGACGTCTCCTGTGTTCAGTCAGTTTGTGTGAGCTGCTGCTGCTGCTTGCTGTGTCGGAGCAAGGCAGCGACAGAGAGGAGAAGCTGCGATTTTAGAGCGAAACGTTTGTAGCTGAGCATCAACATCTGCTCCAACATCTGCCCCAACATCAGCTCCATCATCAGCTCCAATACCAGCTCCAACGTCAGCTCTGATTTTCAGATCTTCAGAGGACCTGAGGAGCAACAGTGTCTGTCAGGATGTTGGACTGAGGGCAGAGATCAGAGGATCCTTCACCCTGGAGGAACAAGACACGTTCACCTGCTTCAGCTGCAGAGATTTAGAGCTACTGCACAGGTACGAGTTTAAAAACTCAGAGAGATACCTCAGAGTGAGACAGTTCAGGGTGAGGCAGTAAGACAGCTCAGAGTAAGACATTTCCAAGTGAGACAGTAAGACAGCTCAGAGTGAGACAGCTCAGTGAGAAGCAGAGAGGTCCTCACCTGTAGTGATGATACTGCTCTGTCACCTGGACTCAGCTCCTCTGTGACTCCGCCTCCTGCTCGGTTCACCGGGTGAAGTCAGTTCCTGTACGACTGGTGTTTTTCGGGGTGAGGTGTTTCTGCCTCGGGGGGCAGCTGACCGCCGTCCAAGACGCCGCGAGCCGTACTCCGCGTGAAGAATGCGCAGCCGCGCCTGGCAAGGCCGGCGGACCCGGGCCCTGCCGCCGGGCTCTACATGGAGCGGTCGCAGAGCCGCATCAGCCTGTCAGCATCATTCGAGGCCCTTGCCATCTACTTCCCCTGCATGAACTCATTCGATGAGGACGATGGGGGTGAGTAGAAACAGACACACACACACCTGTTACCTGTCTGAGGGAAACTATATCCTGTATATTTACTGTTTGTGGGTTCTGATTTGTAATAAACAAATGTTCTGTGATAAAATTTAAAAGATTGATGCCAGTAGTTCAGACACAGTTTGGCTCTCGTGCAGAAACAATCAGTTGATTATTTAGTTGCACCTCTATTCATTATTTTGAATAGAGCTGCATCTAATGACTATTCTGATGGTCGAATAATCTGTTGATCTGAAGATTCAACCTAAAATGTTGTCCAAAATGTTTTTTCCAGACCAACAGTCCACAACCTAATCGGTTTACTATTGTAGAAGACTAAAGGAACCAGAAAAAAAATCAGATTTGAGTATCTGGAATCAGAGAATTTAGACATTTCCTTCCTAAAAATGACTCAAATCCATTAATCAATTAATCAAATAGTTGGTGATTAAGGTGATAATTCAAAACTAAGTAATTAACTAATTGTTGCAACCTTTGTTCTGACTATTGATCAATTTGTCTTTAATGCAGAAACGATTAGCTGATTACTGTTGTCATTATGCTGATGATAGATTTATTGATTTTTGCAAATATTCCCTCATCCAACTTCTTAATGTGATGATTTGTTGCTTTTCTCTGTTTCACAGAATTAAACATTTAATATATTTCATGTTGGACAAAAAACAAATAATCTGAATATTGGTAAATATAGAATTATTTACATTTAGCTGATCTTGGTGTTTATCTAAATTGAATAAATATTCTGTGTGTGTGTGTGTGTGTGTGTGTGTGTGTGTGTGTGTGTGTGTGTGTGTGTGTGTGTGTGTGTGTGTGTGTGTGTGTGTGTGTGTGTGTGTGTGTGTGTGTGTGTGTGTGTGTGTGTGTTTTCTATGATGAGATTTCAGTATGATCAAATGCTCCCTCCCGTTGGCTGAATCAGATGATGTAATTCATTTATCTGAGAACTGGTGTCATTGCCGCAGAACATGACCTCTGGTACCACATTAATCCTGTCTGACTGTAACAGCTGATCGATTATCACTGATCCTAGCTAACTGTAACAGCTGATAAATTGTTTGGATCGTTTCAGTGTTTGCAGGTTGTAATGTGGAAGCTTTAAGTAGGTCACAGTTAAAGGTGTAGCAGGACACACACTCTCACACACACCCACAAACACACACACATAAGCTCATTTAAATATTTGGAAATAAAGCAACTGTTTTAGAGCATCTTTCCAATATTTTTAAGTTTATTTCTCAAACTTCTTTTCTTTCTCATCTCAATCTACTAAACTTAATGATAAACTTGTGAAAAAATGTGTATATATTATGTATTTTAGTACCTTATTTAGTTGCTAGTTGTTGTTTTCTGGATTAAAATGTTCAAACTTTTGTTAAATATATTGTTGAATTATTATTGATTTATTGATTTTTTTTAAAATGAAAACATGTTTCCATCATGAAGTCGATGCTATTTTTCACTGGTTGAGGTGTGATTGTCATCATGTTGCAGCAGGTGAATAATTACTCCCATTGTTTAGTTGTTTGCAATGTAGGAGTCATTTTATAATAAACATGTTGTGCCTCAGAGGAGAAAAAACATAATAATTACCAACTCTTCCATTTCATTAAAACATAGATTTTTGTAAATAAACAGTTTTCCTGTCAAATTAAATACCAGCAATATTTGTGTCTGGGGAAACTAGATACAGATCCTGTGTGTGTGTGCGTGTGTGTGTGTGTGTGTGTGTGTGTGTGTGTGTGTGTGTGTGTGTGTGAATATCAGTTTTTAATTGTGGAAATAGATTTCTCTTTGTTCCTCTGGGTGTCTCCACGGTAACACGTGACCAATCAATATCAACACAAAAACACACGCATATACACACACATACAACACAGATCAGTGTGTGAGTGAATCAGAGCGGAGCAGCAGGTTTTGGTCTCAGTCTAATTAAATCTAATATAGCTGCTGATTGTGTCTGCCTGCAGCTAAATAGACAACTGATTGGGGGTTAATTCTCTCTCTGTGTCTCTGTCTCTGTCTCTTTTTTTCCTCTGGGGTTTAGGTCCTGTTTCTATCTTAATCTTTTATTGTCTGTCTCTCTCTTTGTCCTTTGCTCTCTTCACCTAATTCTGTGAAATAATAATGTGTTAATGTTTTTCCATTCAGCGTTTGTAATCAGATCAGACTTGTTTTAGAAGCTGATTTTTAAGGAGTTTAACGTTTAAGGCACACTGGATGATATTGATGATGATGTCCTCAAGCGCCCGTCACTCAGCATCTGTCACTGAGTGTCACTGCCTCCTGCTGGTCTGGAGTATTTCTGTCATCTTTCAGCCTAGTGTGACAAATAATCATTTCATCCTTCATCACACACAAGGTTACAATGTGTGTGTATATATATAACTGTGGTTTCTAGCTGGTTTAGTCGTTGAATATAACATGTAACATATACAGAATATAACTTAACATATTGACCAGAAACTCACTAAACTTTAAACTTAACTTCAGTGCGCCTTACACCTTAAACGTCTTACAGTGAATAAAGTCTGAACTCTGTGACTGTGACACTGTGACTCTGTGAGTCTGACTTGAGTCTTGAGTCTGTGACACTGTGTTTCGGTGACTGTTACTCTGACAATGTGACTGACACTGTGACTCTGTGACACTGACTCTGTGACTGGTACACTGTGCCAGTGTGACTCTGTGATTGTGACACTGTGACTCCTGACTCTGTGACTGTGACACGGTGAGTCTTTAGTCTGTGACAGTAACACTGACTCTGTGACTGTGACACTGTGACTGTGACTCTGTGACTGTGACTGGTCTCCTTTGTCTGACACAGTCAGCCTTTCCTGCTCACAGCTATTAACAGCTATAAAAGCAGCATCTGTCAGGATGACTCATTATTAATATGAAGTGGTCAGACCTGTTTAACCTTTCTTCACTTTGACCTTTTCCTTCTTCTCTGCCTCTAATTCTTCTTCCTCCTCTGTTCTCATCATCATTATCTCTTTTCTCTTTCTTATTCTTCAACCTGCCCATCATGCCTCTTGTTTATATTCTTCTCTTCTCTAATCCAGTTTCCTTCCTCTTCACCCTCACATCTCCTTCCTTCTCTCTCTCCTGCACTCCTCTTTCCTTCTGTGGTTTAATCTTCACAGCTCTGTCCATCATTCTGATGAGCTGTGATAACACACAAGTGTTAGTGATGAGACAGTCACACTTATCAGCACAGGTGCTGCTAATGCCATTAACAAGGTCTCTTCAGGTGGAGAGAGAGACAGACAGAGAAACCCAGACGGATAGACAGCAACATATATATTTGTGTTTCTGTGTCTGTTACAGTCACACAGATAAAGCAACTTTCTTTCTTTTTCTCTTTCTCTTGCTTTCTTTTTCTTGTGTTCAGCAGTAGCTTCACCATTGTCACTGATTAAATTTAGTTAGAAATACAGAATTTTCTCCCATCTCTCTTTTCATTCCTGTTGATGGACCAAGTTAGAAAATGTTTCCTCCTTTAGTTGATAAATAACGTAATGTGAAGATGCACATTATCTCTAATGTTATTTCTGTGTGATTATCATGCATCGACACTTGTGATAGTTTCTCCTGCTGCAAATAATGTTTGCTAATTGGCTGCAGCAGTTTGGATGAAATGAATGAGGGCAGAACAGTCAGTGTGTTTATGGTGAGCTATAAAGCTGAACTGAGACATTAAACAGGCACATTGTTCTTCAGATGCAGCAGTTTGCAGCCTGTTCCATCACTGCTGCGTTGTTGCTGTGCTGCTGTAGGTGTTTGGGTGCATTCAGGAGCATCAGGTTCTCCATTGTTTCTTATTTAAAGGTTCGCTCCCAGTTGTTTTCTTCTCAACTCAATGCTCACATTTAAATGTCCAAACCGTTCATAGTTTAGTTTAGTGATGTTCACCGAACAAAATATAAATCTTTGTTTTTGCACCATCACGTAAAGGTTTCATCCGAAAGTTTTTTTTTTCTTTTTTTGCAAAGTGAGGTGGTGGCTTCTACTGTTCCCTTAAGATATAATAGGTTTTAATTTCATTAAAGCTCATATTTTATATAAAATTTAAAACACTACAAGAAAACCACCTTTTAACAGTTTACAGTGGAACCAAAGTTCAAACCTGTTCTGTTCATTCTCTTCCAGAGGTTCAGAGACGGTAATTTATGTTTTTTCCAGCTCTGGTTTATAATCTGTGATGCATGTGTGGAGCCATTGTCTCTTTGTCAGCTTCAGCTGCTACAAAAACGGCAGCTTCTTTTAACTGGACATAATCCAACATCGGCCTCCACTGATTTTCTTGTCTGTTCACCAGTTTCAGAATTAACTGCTTGGTTTAAGATTTTAATTTTTAAATGGTTTGGCTCCACTTTATTAGGCTTTTATATTTCCAAAGTCAGCTAAAGCACAAAGCTTTTCAACTCAGCTGCTGCCAGGTTACCTCTGAAACTCTTTATTACTGAAACAGTTTACCTCTGAAGCTATTTATTGCTGAAAAATTTACCTCTGAAACTATTTATTGCTGAAACAGTTTATCTCTGGAACTATTTATTTCTGAAATGTTTACCTCTGTAACTATTTATTTCTGAAAGATTTACCTCTGGAACTGTTTCATTCTAGAACAGTTTACCTGATCCACTCAGACCATCAAAACCTTTCAGTCGCTGCTTCATCTCACTGCCTTTAAATAATCATTACATCATTTTTTGTCTTTTGTTTTGTATTTTATTTGAAGCATGTTCAGCACTGAGGTTGTTTTTTAATGTGCTGTATTAATAAAGTTGTCAATGACATTGATCCAAATACAAAAAAAATATATTTAGAACTTTGGTATTGAAGAAAAACAGATTTAGCTTAACAAGGCATTTAACAAAAATAACAACCTAATGAATAGCAACCTAATTTCTTTAAAAAAATATTATATTTAGAGAAATGTTTCTAACAAATTCAGTTCCTGCTGTACAATCAATTATTTATTTCTTATTTGAACCTTGTGTCATTCAACCACACTCTGATGGCCCAACTGTTAAAGTTTGATATCCAGTGATAACATGTTGCGTTGCTCTGCTGTGATTCTTCATAATTCTTTACATGCCCAAAAGATTTTCAATGGTAGTTATTGCTTGTTAGAAATCTTGTTAAGAGTCAAATCTAAAATTTTGTTTTGTACAGTAATATTTAACATTGTTGGAGGATGTGACCTCATAAAGAACATTTAGTGCCAAAATGAAACCATTTATTTTGATTAGTTATTTCATAACTTGGCTTCGGGAGCTCTCTTGGGGCCGTTTTCTAATTTCATCAGGTATTTGTAATAGTTGAGTCTTTGAGTAGTCTCTTCATTTCCAAAAGTCCTTGCTCAGGTGTTTTTCTCATTTTAAAAAGGTCCTTGTTGGAGCTTCTTCTTTTATACCGGACCGTTTTTTCCTCCGGCTGCCCTGCACTCTCAATACTGAGTTTAACAGGGACAAATCAAGTGCAGCTAAAATAGAGGAGAGAGGTTATGTATGTGTGTGTGTTTTCTTGGTGAAACATGCAGCCAAAATCCTTATAAATGTATTTCATTGGTTCACCTTAAAGTGATTTATTGTCCCTGCAGCAACACAGCAGATCTGTCCAGTCATCATTACCAAACACAAAAGAAGAATAAGGTCCCAGATGCCAAATGATTGGCAGCATTTAAATTAATGGATTTCATCTTTTCAGCTTGATTTGATTTTAATATGTTCGATACATTTTGATACATTTTTTATAGTTGATTCATAGATTTGATATATTTTGATACATTTGATACATCTCAAAACATTTGATATGTTCAATACATTTTGATACAGTTTGAAATATTGGATACATTATATACATTTTAATATACTTTGATGTTTGATACATTTTAATATATTCAATACATTTTGATAAGTTTAATACCTTTAATACCAATGACGCCTTTGCACCTAAACTTCCAGAGTCAAGCACCACAGTCACAATAATAATGAGGGAAACCAGCATTTTATCATATTATTATATAACCCTATTTAATTTATTTTGATACATTTGATATATTTCATGCTTTTAAATATGTTCAAAGTGTTTGATAGGTTTTGATACAATTTATGTTTCATACATTATGTTTGAAAAGTTTTGATACGCTTAACACATTTTTATGGGTTTGACACATTCTCATATGTTTCATGTCTTTTATCTATCAGAGGTCAGTTGTGATTTTGCTGCAGCTCCACTGTGACATAATAAAATCCTTTCAGAGACGTATTGTGGTCCAGAACAGTAAGATGTGACTGAACCTGGACAAAGCAGCTTTGAAGTGTCTCTACAGCCTGTAGCAGACTTTATTTGGACACTCCCAGGTGTTCAAAAATAGCTTTGTGTGCAGAAAAACCTTCATTTGGAGAAAACAAATATTCCATCTACCCATTAAGTAAATTAGCTGTGATTGTGCTCTTAGAAGAAGCTTCTCCTCAACTCTCTGTGCTTCTTCCATCATGATTTGTCCCTGACATTTCCTGTGGTTGTTAATGTTCAACTTCCTGGCCGCCACCACGCTGCTGGACACTAAGTCTACTGCCACTTGTTTGTTCTTTGTCCTCTTTTGAATCACTCCTCTCACCTGACTCATGTTACTCATGATTACCACACCTGATTCCCCTTACCCTCCTTCTGTTTCCACCAATCATTGTCTTCTTCGCCTGAATTTAAACTCTGTTACTGTTTGAGTTCTTTGTCTGGTTGTTGTCACTGTGAGTCACAGTCTTGGTCTCGGTGAGCCTGTTAGCAGAGCCTGTGTCTTCCTGTTTTGCACCTGAAGTCCTTTGTTTGGGAACTTATTTAATACCTTTTGTCTGGACTTTGACTACTGACTGTTTCCCTGAGAATTTCCTCTCAGAGTACTTTTTTTTTTTTTTTTTAACTTTCTGTTGGACCTATAGTTAGATTACTGATCTTGGATTTTCTGTTATATTTTGACCTGATTCTGTTGGACCTGTTATTGAACTCTGTCTCACCTAGATGAAAATAAACTACTTTCATCTGGTCTTGTGCAGCTATTGGCTTCCTTTCTGAAACTCATGACATTTACCTCATCTTTGGCTCTGACAAGCAGCAAATGTCAGTCTCTTTCTGTAATAAACAGACTGATGCTGAGCAATTCAGTTTTTTATAAATCATTATTCATCTATGGAGGGATGGAAGCGCTGCTCTGGTCACTGGTCACCAGACCTGGAGGAAATGTTTCAACCAATGATGATTGGACACATCTCTTTAGGAAGGGAAAAACAATAATATAATTTTAGGGAAACAATCTTAAATTAAAAAAAAATCAAGAAAAAGGAAACTTGAAATAATTAGAATTATGTATAGTAAGAATATAATTTGACTAATACAATAAACTAGGTTTCGTGTCTGCTTAACAGCAGACATTAAACATGTTAAGAAAATATCAAGAAAAAAAAAACTATTTCGATGAAATTAGAATTAAATAGAAACATATCATGTACATATAATATTCTGCTCCAAATTACTAGAAAATAAGCAGGAAAACATCAATCTGTGTTTATATTTTTAATTGTGTTCAGTGTTTTAATTGTATGAAATGGATATTTAATGTTAATGCAGTGAGAGAAAGCTGCTGGTTCCGTCACTGCTTCCTCTGCTCAGCTGTGACTCATCAGCTGATCAATGTTCAGTCGAGTCAAGATTTTACTGAGTCAAAGGGTGATTGGTTTGGATTTACTTCCCAGATTTAAACCTGCAGAAACTTTGTCCAACAACACTGACTTTTAATTTCTGACACTTTTCTAAGCTGCTTTGCTTCTCAGTTGGAAATAAATATTCTTAAAACCAACACCAAGAGATCTTCAAACGTGGGATCAAACCCTCCAAACATTTTGTCTTTTTGCTTTCCTTTCGGAATAAAATGATGTTCGTGAATAGTAATGAAGAGAAGTAGGTTTTCGCAGCTGAGTTATGGTGTTGAACTATAGAGGCTGTTTTGGGTAAATGCACCTACAGCTTTGAGAAAGTTATTTCTGTTTGAAGAAATGAGCCAAAGCAGTTGAGAATAGCTGTGATGTGATATGTTGGACTTGATCAGACAGTTTTGGAGCAGAGTTAAAAATATGCTTCTAACTGTGTCACAATAAGCAGATTCTGCTGTAACAAACTGTAACACCTTCATCTGGCTTACACGTTTAGCTGTTTCTGTAGGAGAAGTGTTGCTGGATCATATCTTCTCTCCTCCATGTGTTTCTCTACAAGTCTTCACATGTTCTGTGGCTTTGAGGCCATGGTGTGACCCACCTGCAGCCTGTCAGTCATCTGCTGGCAGGACCAGCAGCTATTTTTATATCTGCTCTGCTTCCATTAATGTCTCTGCTGGGACAAGAGTTAATGAGTTTGAGTGATGCATCACAACTCTGCATCACAGCCGACGTGTGGAGGGATGCATCACAGACCTTCTACATCTCAGAATTTCTACATCTCAGACCTTCTACATCACAAACCTACTTTTCGTCAGACCTTCTGTGTTGTTCCTGGGCTGTGCAGCTGCGCTTGATGATGAACAATCAACATGGTAAAATATAATCCTGCTGTGGCTGTTTCTTCATCTTGTCGCTGCCTCCTCTGACTCAAGTGTTCCAACACACATGAGTAAAAGCTGCTGTTCACCTTCCAGCAGCATCAGTCTGCTTCCTACTGGAGTAACTGAACCCTGCAGACACCCAGAGGACCAACATTCACACGAGTGGACTGAAGATCTCCCACATCTGGATGCAAATAAACAACAGCTGGTTGCAGAAGTTTACAGCCGTGAACATCTGTCTCCTCACAGCTGTAAACACCTGTTTTGTTACCTGTAGCTTCTGTTTCCTCACTTTGAGACAACACGCAGACTGATGTTTCATCATCAGAATATCTGAGTGATAACAAGAAGTTTCAGCACTACTCAACAAAAAGTCACATCATCCCTGAACCAGACAAACATGTAAACAGTATTTTCTTGTTAATGTCATAAAAACAGCAGCTTCCATGTAGACAGAAAACAATGATGTGTCCTGCTTCTGCTGCTTTAAATAAATAAGACGGAATGAAGTAAAAAAAAAACAATTTAGTTTGATTATCGGATTTAGGATTGAAATATTTGTTTAAATATTTTAATATTTTTTGTTTATATATATATATATATATTATAAATATTTATATTACATTCCACACCTGCTGAATTAGTTCTGTAACTCCTATACACACTCACACACACCTCTGTGATAAAGACTGCCAGAACAGCCTCAATGCAGGCTCAGGTTCCTACGTGGTTACCATAGTAACAGCATCCATGTCCATGGCAACCGTATCTGTGTCAGCTCTGCTGGTGACACAAATGTCCTTTTCCCTCAGACCACTGGGACACAGGCATAGACAATGAGACAGACACAGAGACAGAAGTCATAGGAGCAGGATCAGACTGTGAGCAGGGTCAGCATCAGAGTTTAGGATCAGGGTTTTGGTCCCTGGACTCAGTATGATGCGACTGATGTAAATTCTTGTGTGTTTAGTGAGTCTGAATTGGAGACTGGATCTGAACCTCAATGATTGCAGACCAGCTGAGCAGCAGCAGGACAAATGTTCTGTGATGTAATGAGTTGTCACTGTGCAGTGATTGGCTGCTGCTGCCACTAACACTGCTGCCTGCTGCCGAGAATGCTGCTGCTGCTAATACTGCTGCTGCAGTGTTAGCAGCAACAGCAGTGTTAACAGCAGCAGTAACAGTAATAACCCAAATCTGCCAACGTCCCACATGAGAGGACAGAAATAGATCAGTTCTAGGGCAGCAAGAAAAACTGCAGAACTGACTTATAGCTCAGTGTGTGTGTGTTAGTGTGTGTGTGTGTGTGTGTGTGTGTGTGTGTGTGCGTGCGTGCGTGCGTGCGTGCGTGCGTGAGTCCATTAAAGTGATTGAAACTCAAGAAAAAAGAATATGACATCGTCTGGATTTGATCAATGACAGTAACAGATGCTTCAATGTACTGTATTTATTAAATTGCAGTAAAGCATAGTAAACTGCAGTAAAGCCTAGTTTATACTGCACAAGACATAAAGAAACAGCCAAAAAACATATTCCTTTAAATAACTCTTGGAGTACATGTCAGCCATAGCTACGACATAGCTACATACCAGAAATATAAACTAGGCTTAAAACACAATAAAGTTGTGAAGATGTAGTAAAACAGAGTAGTTCAGTGTAGTACATCAATCTGTAAAAGGTGTAAAGGTGTGTTACTGCCAGGTGATGTTAGTAAAAGATTCTGTATGTGTGTGTGTGTGTGTGTGTGTGTGTGTGTGTGTGTGTGTGTGTGTGTGTGTGTGTGTGTGTGTGTGTGTGTGTGTGTGCATGTGCACGCGCACAAGACTACTTCACATAGTCTCTCACACAGACTAGAAACTGCTTTACAGATTCAGCCCAGTTATTATTTATATAAAACTAATTTTATCAGGCAGCTGACCTTTCTGTCTCAAGGTTTAGTTTTGTAAGATTCGTCTGATTTTCTGTCCTTGGTTTGGTTTAAAATTCAGTGACCTGTTTCCTTAATATGCAGATAAAGTTCTGTCATGTGAGCTTGATGTAAACTAAAGTGAAATGTGAAGTAAAGACAAGACGGAGGATGAAGGTTATATGTTCTTCAGGCATGGAACACGCACACAAAACATGTTACTTGCTGCATTTACCTGTATTACCTGCATATAACATCTGATATTGAGTGTGTGGATCCTTGCCAATAAAAGGGAAACAACATTCCTGTCCTAAAAACAAGGTCAAAGACCTCCTGCTAAATCACTTTATTATAAACTCAACTTACACACACACACACACACACACACGCACACACACACACACACACACACACACACACACACACACACACACACACACACACACACACACACACACACACACACTCCTTGCAGCCAGAAATAGGCCCAATAAAATCTAGCTGCATTGATCTGGTGTGTTTTTGAATGGTTCGTTCTAATCCATGTAAGTGATTTTCCAACACTGCTGTCATCCTTCAGCCCCTGATGAGGTCACAACAGAACACACATACCTGCATGTTACACGCAGGTGTGAGGATCAGAGGCTTTCATTTGTATCCATTAAGGTTAAAGATTGATGGAAAAACACAGAAGCAGGTCATACAAATATCTTCTATCTAATTTTGGTTAGAAGCTAAATTTCTGTGAATTTAGCTTCTACTGCTCCGTTGTTAACACACAGGCCAGTTTTACTGTGGAAGAACAAGTCCTGAAGCAGCAGGAAACCGATTTTAATGCTTTTGAACAGACTACAAATGGAAAGGGTGGAAAACATTTAAACATATTTACATACTACAGTTCACAACACAACAGCAGAGAACAAAGTACTTGGATAATTTATTGCAGTAAAAGTAGAAATACTGTTGTCAAAAATACCTAATAACAAGTAAAAGGCATGTATTAAAATATTATTTATACCACTAAAGTGTGTAAGATAATGCTTATAGTTAATCTTAGTAGTAAAGTAATATTTTTTACAAGATGTACTAAGTATCACAGTATTATTATATATAGTTATAATCCTCATTGGAAAGATAAATACCTGAGAGTAGTTTAATGTTTTAGTTTACCAATGTGGAGCCAGTTTGAAATACTTTGTATAGATTAATAGTACATGTACTGCATCATAATATTTGCAGATTTTACACAAAGTGACCATTTAATAAGATAAATGTAGTCAAGTGTAAAGTAGAATCAGCATGAATACTCAAGTAAAGAACAAGTACCTCAACACTACTATTGAGTAACACTAATGTGTTTAAGTGGAGACATGTTTGCTTCTGGATATTTAAACAATTGAACTGTTTTGTGCTGGATTAAAATCTGTGTGTGTGTATGTGCGTCCACACAGTGGACACTGATGGCAGGAAGCTGAAAGGAGGTATCCAGCGGAGCACAGAGACCGGTCTGGCTGTGGAGATGCCAAGTCGAACCGTCCGGCAGGCGAGTCACGAATCTATAGAAGACAGCATGAACAGCTACGGCTCTGAGGGGAAGTGAGTAAAACACAGACTGAAGCAGATGAAACACAGGCTAAAAGAGAGTAAAACATGAACCGGAACAGAATAAAACACAGACTGAAACACAGACCGAAACATAGACTGACATACAAACTGCAGCAGGAACAGACTGAAGAACAGACAGCAACAGAAACTAAAACACAAACTGAATCAGGAACTGCAGCACAGGGTGAAATGGACTGAAAGAAGCTGAAACACAGACAGTTTTTATCATTTCATCATCACCACCATAGAGGCTTATTTCTCTTGCCTTTAGCGGTTTAATCTTAAGTGCATGTAAATGTATAATGTGAACCTGCAGGCTGCACAGAAGAGAAACTATAGCAGAATCATTTAGTGCACAACAACACTTTAAATCAGTAGAGACAGATGAATATTTATAGATCAAACTGCTGCTGGATCTATCACCTGTTTCTTTCACTTTGTCTGTTCCTGTTTCTATTTCTTTCTGTTACTGTTCCTATTCCTGTTTCTGATTCTAATTCTGTTCCTGTGTCTATGTCTGTGTCTTTTCCTGTTTCTGTTTCTGTCTCTGTTTCTGTTCCTGTTTCAGTTTCTGTTTGGAATTGTCAGTTTAGTTGTTTGTTCCATCATGTTCATTCATTTAATCTCTCATCAGCAGCTGTGTGAGCGTGTGTGTGTGTGTGTGTGTGTGTGTGTGTGTGTGTGTGTGTGTGTGTGTGTGTGTGTGTGTGTGTGTGTGTGTATGTGTTTGTGTGAAGACTAGAAACTGCTTTACAGATTCACCCACATTATTTATATAAAACTAATTTTATCAGGCAGCCGACCTTTCTGTCTCAAGGTTTAGTTTTGATTCGTCTGATTTAAGATGACCGAAAAAAATATTTTTTTCCGTCCGAAAATCACTGACCTGTTTCCTTAATGTGCAGATAAAGTTCTGTCATCAGAGCATGGTGTAAACTAAATTGAAATATGAAATAGAGACGAGAAGGAGGATGAAGGTTAAAGAGAGAAGGGTACTGAAACAGGCAGAAAAAGAATTAGCTGCAAAAACAGACAAGAAGAGATGATCACATGGGGGTTTTTTTCATATGTTCTTCAGGCATGTTAACAGGAACATTTTACTGCATTTACCTGTATTTACCTGCATATAAGATCTGATTAGACTCATCTATTTAGACTCATATATAATGAATAAAAACAGAACACTTAAAATTGTAGAGCTAAGCTAACGTTAGCCCTGTCCAGCCTGTTCTTTTCTCAGTTGTCCAATCTGATTCCTCCAACGTTTTAGTGCAACATGCATCACATGCTGGAGTCACACAGACGTTACTGGCATCGCAGGAACCAATAAGCTGCCAAAATTCATCAAAAACAAATCATCATCAGAGAAAATATAATTCACCACAACGATTATCCCAAAACAGATTTGTACGGGACACCATTATAAACTACGTTACATGCCAAGTGCTGCCTTGCGTCACAGCACACGCTCGTAACACACACACTTGATAGTTGCGCACATTTTGAAATGTATGGGCCTTCATAGTGAAATACAAACTCTGTGTAACACAGCACGCATGGGCACGTGACAAAATTTATTAACTTTATCATGTATGCACAATGTATGCTTAATGTGTGTCTCCAATTAATTTGATACAAATGGAACCTCAAACACACACAGACACACTCACTCAATTACACACACTCAAAAAAGTAAATAATTAAATTGTATCTGCAGAGATGAGTTAATCTACAGTTTAATTCACAATATAATATACAGTTTAATCTACAATCTGTAGTCTAATCTACAATTTAACCATGTGTTTATTTCCTCCCTCCACAGCCTGAACTACACTCAAATCTACATTTTAATTTATAGTTTAATCTACTGTAGTTCAGACTGTGGAGGAAGGAGATAAACACATTAAATTCTAGATTAGACTACAGATTGTAGATTAAACTCTAGACTGTAGATTAGATTGAAGATTAACAGTAGATTGCCTAATCTTCAATCTAATCTAAAATCTGTAGTCTAATCTAGAGTTTATCTCCTTCCTCCACAGTCTGAACTACAGTCTAATCCACAGTTAATCTACAGTTTAATCTACAGTTTAACAAAGCATGTCTCCCTCCAAAGCCTGAAACATAGATGAATCTATAATCTAATCCAAGTCTAATGGTAGTCTAATCTAGAGTTTAACCATGTGTTTTTCTCCTCCCTCCGCAGTCTGAACTACAGCGGCATGTGTTTGGCGTCAGACGCCCAGTTCAGTGACTTCCTGGACGGGATGGGCCCCGCCCAGTTCGTGGGGCGACAGACTCTGGCCACGACGTCATTGGGTGAGAACAAAGAAGATGAAGCTTCAGCTGCTCATCGACAGTGAAATATTCAATAAAATGTGTTATTAACAGCAAAGATTGTTGGTACCAGAAAAAATTATGGTTCCGTCCTTCTTTTATTTCACCAAATTGAATTAAGATTCATATAGGATTCGTAAATTCATTTCCTGAAACAGTAAAACCTCTTGAGAAAAAGGAGAAAAAAACAGCAGTCCTGAGGTCCTGAGGCTGAAGAAACAATTTCACTCTGACGGAGAAAAGCAGCTAATTAATCACATGAGTCCAGTTTCCTCTATGACCTCTGCACGTCTTTACTACCCGCAGATATATGATATATTATGTTTTATATATTTATATCAGTGAGCAGCCTGTCCTGCAGAGATATATATATATAATATGTTGTAATATATATATATATATATATATATATATATATATATATATATATAATGATAGCAGCCCTGCCCATCCTGCGCAGCAGCTGTAAATGGGTCAGTCTTTCTCTGGCAGCAGATTGTGTCCTTGGCTTGACTACAGTGACTCTAACTGGATCGGATCCAGTAGACCTGCTGTCAGCCCCTTATATAATATACACAATTATCTCACATAGGCTCATATATTGTCACAGAAGCTGAATAAACTGGCTCTAAACTCTTCATTTTGTCTTTGTGGGGAAACGCTCAGAGGATCTTTAAGTTTTCTGACATGTTATAAATTATAATAACAAACATTAATTTCATTGTAGTTGCTTCCTCCACAACAAAAGCTTCAGCCTGTAAAACGTAGTCTCCCTGTGTCCAGGAGATGTGGAGATCGGTCTGCTGGAGAGGAACGGGGGTCTGGAGGTGGAGGTGGTCCAGGCCAGAGGACTCACCATGAAGCCCGGGTCTAAGGGGCCGCCAGGTAAGTCCGAGCTCAGAGAAAAAGTTGATTCAATCTGTGACGAATTGGATTAGGTTAAAATCTTCATGTCTGGTTTCAGCCGCCTACATCAAAGTTTACCTGCTGCAGAATGGAATCTGCGTCGCCAAGAAGAAAACCAAGTCCGTCAGGAAGTCTCTGGACCCGCTCTACAACCAGGTGCTGGTCTTCTCTGAAAGCCCTCAAGGGAAAGTGGTTCAGGTGAGATCCTCCATCACAGAGACTAGACCACATGAAGCTGGATAAGCTGTTAGACCAGGTTCAATCAGGAAATAAACATATATTTACAGTGGGTACAGAAAGTATTCATACCCCCTTATATTTTTCATTCTTTATTATATTGCAGCCTTTTGCTAAAATCATTTCAGTTAAATTTTTTTCCTCATTAATGTTGATAGCACCCCATATTGACAAAAAAACATGAAACTGACATTTTTGCAGATTAATTAAAATAAAAAACTGAAATATCACACAGCCATAAGTATTCAGACACTTTGCTCGGTATTTATAGCCATGAGTCTTTTTGATGATGCAGTAAGTTTTTCACATCTGTATTTGGGGATCCTCTGCAATTCCTCTTTGCAGATCAGGTCAGGTTGGATGGTGAACGTTGGTAGACAGCCATTTTTAGGTCTCTCGAGAGATGCTCAATTGGGTTTATGTCAGGGCTCTGGCTGGGCTTCAAGAATAGTCATGGAGTTGTTATTAAACCACTCCTTGATTTTAGGTGTGTGCTTAGGGTCATTCTCTTGTTGGAAGGTAAACCTTCGACCCAGTCTGAGGTCCTGAGCACTCTGGAGAAGGTTTTTGTCCAGGATATCACTGTACTTGGCCGCATTTATCTTTCCTTTGATTGCAACCTGTCATCCTGTCCCTGCAAATAAAAAACACCCCCACAGCATGATGCTGCCACCACCATGCTTCACTGTTGGGACTGTATTGGGCAGGTGATGAGCAGTGCCTGGTTTTCTCCACACCTACCGCTTAGAATTAAGGATAAAGAGTTCTATTTTGGTCTCATCAGACCAAAGAATCTGGTTCCTAGTTCTTCAGGTGTTTTGTAGCAAACGTCATGCAGGCTTTCATGTTTCTTGCACTGAGGAGAGGCTTCCATCAAACCAATCTGCCATAATGCCTCGACTGGTGGAGGGCTGCAGTTATAGTTGACTTTCTAGAACTTTCTCCCATTTCCCAGCTGCATCTCTGAAGCTCAGCCACAGTGACCTTTGGGTTCTTCTTTACCTCTTTCACCAAGGCTCTTCCCCCCCAATTGCCCCACCCCAGTTTGGCCGGACAGCCAGCTCTAGGAAGGGTTTTGGTTGTCCCAAACATCTTCCGTTTAAGGATTATGTGTTCTTAGGAACCTTAACTGTAGCAGAATTTTTTTCTAACCATGGTCAGATCTGTGCCTTGCCACAATTCTGTATCTGAGCTCTACAGGCAGTTTCTTGGACCTCATGATTCTCATTTACTCTGACATACACTGTGAACTGTAAGGTCTTATATAGACAGGTGTGTTTTGTGTTGTCAATATAGAGTGCTGTATGTACATTAATGTGGGGATAAAATGAAATTAAATAATTAAAATGACTACAATTTAACAAAGAGTGAAATATTTAAGGGTGGCACAGGGGTTAGTGCTGTTGCCTCACAGCAAGAAGCTCGCAGGTTCAAGACCTCCTTGGTCTGGGACCTTTCTGTGTGAAGTTTGCATGTACTCCCTGTGTCAGTGTGGGTTTTCACCAGGTTCTCTCTACTTAATTGGAGACTCTAAATTGCCCAAAGGTGTGAGTGAATGGTATGTGTGCCCCACGATAGGCTGGTGGCCATCTGGGCTGTATCCCTGCCTCTCACCTGTAATGCACTGGGATTGGCTCTGATAGACCCCTGCGACCCTAATGAGGAATAATTATTAAGACATTATTATTTATTCTATTTTATTTTACTTTTTCATGTTCTTCTCCTTCTTCCTTGTTTACTTTTGTTCTCCATGTTGTTTCCTCTTTCTGTTGTCATCTGATCTTTGTTTTCTATCTTTCTTTCTTACTTCTATTTTCCTTCTTTCCTGTTGTTACTCAACACATTACAATTCTGTGTTTTATTGGAATTGTCAGTTTAGTTGTTTGTTCCATCATGTTCATTCATTTAATCTCTCATCAGCAGCTGTGTGAGCGTGTGTGTGTGTGTGTGTGTGTGTGTGTGTGTGTGTGTGTGTGTGTGTGTGTGTGTGTGCGTGTGTGTGTGTGTGTGTGTGTGTGTGTGGCTGTGTAATTAGCCTCTAACTCCTCCCTGTTAATTATATGCTGTCTGTCTCATTCATGCTGGATAATGAAAATGGCTGAAATCAGCAGCACTTGTAGGTTTGTCACTTCCTGATTTAGCAACAAGGAGAAACAGCAGGAAGCTTCTGTCACTTTGTGACATCACATATTACAGTTTCTGGTCATAATATGGGAATCTTTTTATAACAGCTATTTACAACATCTATAATACAGGACAATAGGGGAAGATTCATTCATTAATGGTTTTACATTACACAACTGTATGAATGACCTAACACATTACAGCTGTAATAACCAGGTGATCAGCTCATCACAGGTCACATGTTCAGCTGCTGCTTGGCCTGTGTGATTAAAGCTCAGCTTCTGCTCTGTAATTATCAGAATTATCAGCTCAGTTTCTGTTTCCCTGCTCTCATCATGGTTTTCTTTATAATGTCTCATATTGTGGATGAATCTGTTTCTGTTTCTGTGAGAATTTCAATCAGTGTTTAAAGAATTAAAGAATTAAACACAAAACAGCTGAGTCAGGAATGAAAGGATCAGCTGATGCTGGGAGGAGGAGGAGAAGGAAGAGAAGGAAAAGGAGGAGGAGGAGTGTTGCCATGGAGACACTGATGGGGAAGCAGGGAGGTTTTGTAATCAATCCTGCCGGAGAAAGAAGCCGCTGAAGTAAAGGGGGGGAAGGAAGAGGAGGGGGAGAAGGAGGAGAAACATCAGTTGTTTCTGTTTCTGTTCTAAGATTTGTTTCCTGAAGATTGTTTTGAATAAAACTGAATATATAAATAAAAAAAATAATAAATTCCACCAGTAAAACTTGTTTTCTTTGGCATTTTTGAAATTTGACTTTTTGACTCGAGCTGAATCAGAAACATTCATCACCCGTTTTGTCACTCGTTTGTCACCTGTTTCATCACCTGTTTCATCACCTGTTTCATTACCTGTCTTTTTGTTTTTCAGGTGATCGTTTGGGGGAATTATGGCCGAATGGATCGTAAAAGTTTCATGGGCGTCGCCCGGATCTTATTGGAGGAGCTGGACCTGAGCTCAATGGTGATTGGTTGGTACAAGCTGTTCCCCACGTCCTCCATGGTCGACCCCACTATGGCTCCGCTGATCCGCCATGCGTCGCAGATGTCTCTGGAGAGCACGATTGGGCCCTGCTGCGAGAGACCCTGAGACCTGCAGGGACCTGCAGAGATCTGCAGAGACCTGCAGAAACCCGCAGAGACCTTTTTCAGATGCTCTCAGTTCTTTTCTGTGTCAATAAGAAGCTTTTTATAAACCAGGATCAGTGTTTCACCACATGTTGTTCTGAACCAGGACTTAAAGGCTCCTTGGACCTGAATCTTTTGGTATTGACTCAGACCTGTTCCTGAGACTCACGGGATTCACGTTTCATTTGTTGCTGCAGCCAATGCCCTCAGACCCTCAAACTCTCCAACCCTTAGACCCTCAGGCTCTCAGACCCTTAAACCCTAAAACCCTCATATTTTCAGACCCTCAGAAGTAACATATACCTGCTTGGTGGAAACTTCAGAGACATTGATCAGATCCTCCAGGGACCAGAGAAACTGTAGCTCAGCACTTTCTTTGTCTGTATGGCGACAGAGGGTCTGGGGACAGAGGGTCTGGAGACAGGGGGTATGAGGACAGAAAGTCTGGGGACAGAGGATCTGGGGACAGAGGGTCTGAGGACAGAGGGTCTGGGGACAGGAGGTATGAGGACAGAGGGTCTAGGGACAGAGGGTCTGGGGACAAAGGGTCTGGGGACAGGGGGTCTGGGGACAGAGGGTCTGAGGACAGAGGGTCTGGGGACAGAGGGTATGAGGACAGAGGGTCTGGGGATAGAGGGTCTGGGGACAGAAAGTCTGGGGAGAGAGGATCTGAGCACATGGGGTCTGGGGACAACTTCAACTTATCTGATATGAAACGTGCTGTTTTTCAAAAATTTGACCTTTTGGTTTTTATGTCAGATTATCAGAATTTGACTCACTGGGAACAAAACAAGAGAAGGATCCAGGTCTTGCCTGGTCTTGGCTGTAGTTTCAGCTGCTCTGTCAGAGGAATGAAAACATTTAGTTTGTTTTATTTTATAAATGACCCATTCAGCTTCAGATTCAAACGAATGTCCCAAAGAAAGTGTGACAGTACCTGCAGAAAATCTGCTGTTTCAGCCAAACTCAGCTGGACTTGATGCATGAAACTTAGCGTATTGATTATTTGTGAGTAATGATTGATGCATGTGACCGGAAGTAAAATGGTTTAAATTCAGCAGGAAACAGTCAGTTCAGTTCCTGCAGAAACAGACCAAATCAACGTTTTCACACCTGTTTTCATTAATTCTGTATTATGGTTTAAACGCTGTGATTCGAATGAGTTAGATTCACCCCGAAAATATCATGATGAAATTATCAATGAAGACAAATATTCAACATACAAAGAAACGTAAACTGTCAAAGATGTTTCCTCAGGAGAAACTGAGCTGATGTTTCTTCTGAGACTGAGCTGACATTTCCTCTGGAGACACTGAGCTGATGTTTCCTCTGGAGACACTGAGCTGATGTTTCCTCAGGAGATCAAGTTTAGGATGAAGCAGCAGGTGTACTTGAGGAATGATGAGGTTCTGTCCTCGTTTGATTCAGTTCTGTTTCATGTTGTCAGTTTTCTACTGTTCGTCCAGGTCACATGATCAGTTTGTTCTCACCTGTGCTGCAGCAGCTGAGATACAAACAATAATTGACAGTGAAGCTGAAAACCTGCTGAGTATCAGAATAATTGTAATTCAGTTTTGCTCTTTAATACGCGACCAGTAATTTGCACGATTCCACGTTTTTTAAAAAGCTTTGGTCTAATAACAGTTTCTACTGTGCCAATTTTTACCAGCAAGTGTCTTCTACTCCTTCAATTATTTAGAGCCACTGAGAAACAGAAGCAGCTCAAACATCTAACAGCTTCAATACTGAATCAGCTAAAAAACCACAAAACACACAGACACCTGCTGATTATACAGGAAGGAAGGAAGGAAGGAAGGAAGGAAGGAAGGAAGGAAGGAAGGAAGGAAGGAAGGAAGGAAGGAAGGAAGGAAGGAAGGAAGGAAGGAAGGAAGGAAGGAAGGAAGGAAGGAGTAAATGATCTTTGCATGATCCGAACACAGGATCCATCTGAGTTGATGTCAGGTGACTTTTCTTTGAACCAGGAAAAAAAACGGGATGAATTTAAAGGGAACAATGAGCAAACTGTAGAGAAACATTTACCTGTTTAAGAAAAAAGGTAAATCTGTTTCATTTGGCACTTTATGATTCTCAATGTCTTTTTTATATGTAAATATTATGGTTGTTAGTGTCTCTAAATGAGCCAAAGTTCAAATAATGATTATTAATGTTAGAAGTCGGAGGGAGGGGGGATATCCCTGCTAGTTACCGTAAGATTGTAGCATTAGCTGGTAGCATCCGCATGACTGATTAAACTTCTAATTAATTAGCAAACAACTTGATAAGACTAAGCAGGAGCTAACAACTCCACAGGAGAAACTAACACACATATGTAGCAGTGAAGTTTTTACAGATACAACCATGACTCAAATGGTTTATCTTAGGTTCATGTTTGCGCTTTATTTAAAATCTTCATCATGTTGTCCTTTTTTCTTAAAAATTTCCAAACATATCAGTTAAACAAAACAAGCCAATTAACCAATTAAGAGGAGCTGATTGGCTCTGGCCACTTTTCTACAGGCCAAAGAGCAAAGAGGATGTGAGTGAATCTTGAGTTTTATCCTCACAACAAAAAAGTAAAAAAACAACAATAAAATGTTTAACTTCGAGACATCAGAACGGAATCATTCATGGATTAATTCATCTTCACCAATCAATTGAAATGTTAATTAAACCACAAATTACATTCATTTAAGAAGCTTTGCAAAAATAACCTCTGTTTGCTAGTAGCAGTGTTACAGATATTATTATTATATTATTATTGTTATTATTATTATTATTATTGTATTTTGCTTCTTTCTTTAAAGCAATAATCAGAAACATCTGATTTTCAGTTCCTCAGCAGATGTTGGAAAATGACAAATTTCAGTCAGTGATTTTCACCTCAGTCAAATGTTTCCATTATAATATTATTTATTATTTTAAATGAATATGTTATTATCTGTATATTTAAAGCTGCAGTGCAGGAATTCTGTCTCCCTCTGCTGACAGTAGACTGTAATTACACAAACAGAGGGATCAAAGCTGCCATGTTGTAAAAACAATTCTGCACTGCAGCTTTAAGCCAGCAGTATTGTTCAAGAAAGTGAACCATCACTGATGAAGTGTGTCATTTCCCCATTTTTATTATAAGAACTGATTGCAGGAGAAAAGGTGCAGAAGTAGAATCTGAATGTAATAATGTAAAATCTCTCATCTGAAAAATGCAGGATCATTTTTCACAACCTAAAATGACTTTGTAACTGATGATAATGATGATGGTAGTTCGAGTTAAAGAGTTTATATTAGTTAACATTTGTTCATATCAATATATATATATATATATATATATATATATATATATATATATATATATATATATATATATATATATATATATATATATATATATAATAAATTAATCCTCTTATTGTGATGAACAAATGTGGGTTTGTTATTTTGTGCCAAAACATTAATTTTTGAGGGCTGAATCACAAACAAGAACAATGGAAGAGAAAAGTTTGCAGACTTAGCATCAAACTGTTCAGCAGAGAACAGAAACTCTGCAGCATCTCAGAAAAAAAGAAAAAAGATTAATCATTATTATTATTATTATTATTGTGCAGCAGGTAGCAGCAGGAAGTAATGATGATGTTTTCATGAGTAGCTGCAGGTGGTTAAAGTGTGAATGTGTCTCAGCTACAATCTAATATAATAAAGATATTTATTGACATTGATTGTGACATTTTGTACCTGAAGGTAAAAAAAATGAGATAATGAAATCTGTTTTAGACCCAACATGTATGTTTGATTATTTATTTTGCTTTTTCCCCGTACGGAAGATTATCACGTTCTTCTGTGAACTGTAACGTCAGTCGAGGCCTTAAACACATCATCAGGACTCAGCTTCACATCGAGTAATCAAACTACGCAAAAAAATGTTTTTTGGTCTGACCGTACCTGAAGTGATTTAAGGGTCTGTGAATATAATGTTTGTGTGTGTTCTTATTAAATTTCTGATATGCTGATAGTATTTGTAAATCCTCATAACTGAACAAACGGAGCAAAAAACAACATTTTTGCAGCATAGATTCAAACAGTCCGTTCATTAACTTCTTTTCTAAACTTAGAAAATTAAGCCTAGTTTCTACTTCTGTGTACATAGCTACTCCATCGACACAAACCCTTACACTGGAGGCTGACGTGCATCTCCAAAAAATCCTAACTATGAGTCGTGATGTTGTGAACCGCAAGGGCTGTGATTGGTGCAGCTCAGACTAAAATTTGCTCTACAATATCGATGATCTCCAAACATACACTCCATCCCAGTTGTACAAAGGGGTATTAGGCCCTAGAAAAAAAAAAAAGTTTGGTACAAGATAAAAGACAGGCGAACAACATGTTCCCCCAACACAGAACTTCTAATGCTTAATGCCTGCGTCATGTCGACAGTGTAGCCACATATGCAGAAGTATAAACTAGGCTTAACGCTACTGTTTGTTTACTGATGTTTGCATATATGGAATTTTGTGCTTTCAATCAAGTAGATTAAAATGAAAAAAAAACTCCTGTAAAATATGTCCTGGAGTTTTTCTCCAGACAAAACTGCCTTTAGGTCTTTCTGCAAAACTACATTCGATATTTCCTTTGACTCTGTTAAAGTTTGACTCCATTCGCCTGAAACACAGAGAGAATCAGAGAATCACAGATCTGTTTGATATTATAGACGAAATCTGTTCGATAACATAGATGGAAAAATCTGTTCAATAATATAGATGAAAAATCTGTTTGATAATATAGATGAAATCTGTTCAGATAATATAGATGATATTTGTTCAAGAATATAGACAATATCTCTACAGATAATATGTCTCTGGATTCGCGACTGAATATAAATCATTTTCATAAATCGTAAATCAAAGCCTCCTGTTTAAAAATGCTGTCAATCAGAGGTTTTCTATACATGAACCTTTCTCTGCTTCCTCATTTCTGGGCCTGAAGCTTCAGGATCTTTTTCCTGTTCTGGAAATAATTCACTGATGTGACTCATTTTATTAAAATCCTTCTCAGGCAGGATCCTACAATTTGAATCACAGACTCAGCTGAGGAACTTGTTTATGTTCCTGAGCGTTGTTATGAACTTATCAATCAGTGAACTTATCAATTTATCATTAGCTAATATATGACTCCCATGACTAGAAATTTGTGATGTTACAAATACACTGACTCTGATTCTGGCTGTAATCAGCAGATCAATGTCTTTTGTCCCTGAGCTGAATCCACCGTTTCATCTCTCTGTGTCTTCGTCCTCTGGGTTTTACTGGAAGAGAGAAAGAGATGCAACACAAGTACTGAAACAAAGCTGCAGCTTCACATGGCATGTGTTACATGTGTCATGTCACATGCTACATGTTACAAGTCTCATGTCTCACATCATGTCACATGTTACATCTCATGTTACATGTCACCTGTCTTATCTTACATTTTACATGTCTCATGTCTCATCACGTGTCACATTTCACATGTTACTGCTCTCATGTTACTTGGCACATATCTCATGGCTCATGTCATACGTCTCATGTCACATCCTACATGTCTAATGTGTCATGTCCTCTCAGGGAGATGTGGAGACCAGGACCATGAAAGTTAGCTGCAGCTGCAGAGTTTCTCATCGTCTGCTGTCTGGGTCATATCATATGTCTTATGTCTCATGGCTCATATTACATGTTGCGTGTCTCATGTCTCGTCACATATCTCATGTCGCGGCTCATGGTTAATGTTACATGCTACATGTTACATCTTATGTCTCATGTCACATTTCTCATGTCACGGCTCATGGTTAATGTTACATGCTACATGTTACATCTTATGTCTCATGTCACATTTCTCATGTCTCATGTCCTCTGAGAGGTCACATGATCAGCTCAAGATGTCCCGATTCATCTCGATCCATCGCTAGTCCAGGTCAGGCAACCCAATCCCTCCAATCTGTCTCTGGTCTAAATCAGGATATTCTGATCCGACTCGGCCCGTTTTCCAATCTGTCTCAATCCAACCTGATCCATCTCTAGTCCAGGTCAGGACGTCCTGATCTGCCTCTGGTGGCTACAGGCAGAATCAAAGCGTTTGTCTCTGACTCTGTTTCTGGTGAAATTAACTTTAATCTTTTTTTTTTTTTTTTTTATTTACCTTATTTTAATCTTATTTTCCTCCAGTGATGGTTGATGAATCAAAGCCATTAAATTAACAGCGTCCGCAGCCTTAAATTATCTGAACCATCACTGACAGGATGAAGCTGAAGTTCTGGTTCTGATTCTGGATGACTGGATGATCCGGTTCTTGTGACATAACTCATCCTGATGATGTTTCATCGTCACTGGAGAAACTGTAGTTGTTTATCTGGAACCTGGAGAGTTTCCTGTTTTAAATCTATCACTAATATGATCATTTGATCCCATATAAAATACAATACAATGAGAGCAGGACCTGGAACTTTATTTAAAACACAAGTATATTTGCAGATTCTTTGGCAAACTGTGAAATTGTTAAGAAAATGCACAATTTGGTGTTTTATTTATTCCAACTGTCAATAAAGTCATTTTAAATCTCCATAATTGAATGCTTTAATGTTTGTTTGTTGTTTGATGTTTAAATGTCTGTTATTTGTTTAAAGTTTCTTTGCTCTACAGAAGAAAACAGAAGCCAAAGCTATTTAAATATTTTGCTCTACGACTTTAAATATGTTGTAAATTTCTTGCTGGTAACATTTTAAGCTTTTACTTCTTTAAAACCGCAGCTGAAGAGTTTGAAGACCACAACGGAGGTAAAGGTCAACAGCTGAAAAACCAGATCGGACTGCAACATGGAAGCTGATTGGTGTAAAACTTTTGATTCGTGCGACGCAATGTAGCTGGTTTAACCCCAAAGCACCAAAATGTCCTAAACCTAAATTACCTTAAACCCCATTCTAACATCAAAATGCTATCCTCACTGATGCAATACTAACATCACAATGCTAGCATCACAATGCTAACGGTAGAATGCTAATCTAGAGAACAATGCTGATGTTGAGCTGGTGTCATGTTTCCTATCAAGCTATGATTAATGAACTATTCTTTTCTCTATGAATTTTCATTTTATTTTCTGCTGCATTTTATTCATGACAGGCAAACAAAGTAATCTACTTCTTTCCCCATGTTACATCAAAATATGACAGCAGAAATTAGCCAATTCACAGTGGAGGAAATAAACCAGAGACATGAATTAAAACAAAAGTTGTGTATGATAAAAACAAATGAGGAAGAAAAAGTGCTGATGATAAAGAGAAGAAGAATCGACCCGCTGGGATCCGACCGGAAAAATTTTCAATCAAAGGTACGGTGGAAGAAGAACAGAATCGATGACTGATCAATAACTTTACAGTCTCAGTATCCACACCCCAGGTCAATCACCAAACACAGGAAATCACGTAATTAAATATTTGATTGACAAAACCCAGCAAAACTATGGCTTGATTTTCAAACTAAACTTTATGCATATTTACAAGCTGATGCAAATGTTCTTCTGTAAGAAGACGACACGCTTTCACTTTGAAAGAGGAAAATAATTCATCATCAAGTTTCATTTACAACAGTCAAGTCTTAAAATAAGATAGCATCTCCTTCAAACAAAGCTTCACTCAGACAGGAACCAGATACAAAATCCAACAGGTACCCACAAAGACACACACACCCACCCTGCTGTTTCCACCTGTAAACAGTCGATTTATAACAAAATATGTAAAATTTCCAAAACTTTGCAATAAAATCAGAAATTGAGTCAACAACATTCACACACACAAACACACACACACATGTTTATTACCAGTTTACCAGTTATTACCAGTTTACCAGTTATTTACCAGTTTATCTTGTCATGACATATCTTTCTGTCGGTCTATAAAACATCATGTTCTGTAGCCAGGCTGTCAGGATGTCAGCCTTTTATCCTTTACTTTTTTCTACATAATTAATTTAAGAAAAGAGTTTAAGTTCGCGAAGGTCATCAGTTAATCAGAGATAAAAAAAAATAAGCAGAGTTTCTTCAGACAGAATCTGAATGAAGCTTTCTGCTTCACTGCCTGGATTCAAGTTTCTAGCATGTAGCATAACTCACAAGGCGAGTTTAGCATGGTTAGCATGTTTAACATGGTTAGCATGCTAAAGATAGCTTCCCATCACCAGGGATAACATCAGGAATATGATGAGAACTAATGTGTATGTATGAATGTGTGTGTGTGTGTGTGTGTGAGTGTGTGTGTGTGTGTGTGTGTGTGTGTGTGTGTGTGTGTGTGTGTGTGTGTGTGTGTGTGTGTGTGTGTGTGTGTGTGTGCGTGTGTGTGTGTGTGTGTGTGTGCGTGTGTGTGTGCGTGTGTGTGCGTGTGTGGTGTGTGTGTGTGTGTACATGTGTGTGGGTTTGTGAGAGAGAGAAAGACACTGTGTGTGTGTGTGTGCGTGCGTGTGTGTGTGTGCGTGTGTGTGCGTGTTCGTGTGTTCGTGTTCTTGCTTCCTCAGTCCCGCAGTGTAATGATGACATCATCGTCCTGTCCTTTCCACAGCATCTCTCCGTCGAAGTCGAGCATCTTGTGCTTGCGGCAACGCAGCAGGATTCCCACGACCTTGTCTGAGATCTTCACGTAGCGGTCAAAGAGGCGTCCAAAGCTGATAGCGGTCCGGCCCTGTTTGTCCTTCAGACCCATATCCCTGATGATCCAGACCATCTCCTCCATTTCCCTGTGAATGTGTTTCTGGGCACGATCGCCCCGCTCCGCCGTCTTGGATCCGTCCTTCGGGCGACCATAGCCACTGTCGCCCTTGCGGAGCCGCTGGTTCATGGCGTACTCATAGTCAAACTCTTCACTGAAGGGGTTGAGTTTTTGGCCTTCGATGTGCTGGTTGGACCAGTTCTGCCAGCGGTTTTTGATGTCGCTCATACTGGCGATTTTAATCTGGGAAAACAATAACAGACATGTGGCCACAGGTTAAAGAACAGCTGATCATTTTCAGACTCAACCAAACATCTTGATTGATCTGAGTGAAGCAGTTAACTCTCAAAGGTCAGAGCTACTGCCCATGATGTCACAGAGATGTACATCGTGCTGCAGGATGACAACAATGTAGGAAGGTAATGTTAACGGCAAAAAGCGTATTATGAGGTGATTCCATTGATTTTGGATTATTGATTGTTTTAGTCATTATAAAATGAGTAGAACAGTTTATGGTTTTGGCTTCATTCTTCTCCACACATGAACTCTAACATTTCCACCAATCAGCTTCCACCTTGAAATTTGATTTAGCATGGCAGGTAAATATTGACTGTGTGACTGTGACAGGTGACTTACAGACTTAGACAGGTGAGTTATTGACTCAGACATAGTTACAGACTGAGAAAAGTGAGTTACAGACTCACAGGTGTGTTACGGACTCAGACAGATGCGTTCCTGACTTAAACAGGTGAGTTATTGACTCAGGCATAGTTACAGACTGAGGCAGGTGAGTTCCAGAGTCAGACAGGTGAGTTACAGACTCAGACAGATGAGCTACAGACTCAGACAGGTGTGTTATAGAGTCAGACAGGTGTGTTACAGAGTCAGACAGATGAGTTACTGACTTAAACAGGTGAGTTATTGACTCAGACATAGTCTGAGAAAGGTGAGTTACAGACTCAGACAGGTGACATGTTGACTCAAACAGGTGAGCTACTAACACAGACAGGTGGGAGGAACAAGGAGCTAAAAGAAATGAGAATGGGAAATAAATTTCAGAAAAAAAAGGGGGGAAAGCAGAAAATCATCTGGAGGCTCATAAGGAAAATAATTAATCAGCTTCATGTTCAGCTTGTTCACTGATGATTTACCTGAACAGTGAAGGTATCAGGTGAGCTGGTTGTAACCTACAGGATTAGGAAGTATATTCAAGTCCTCAAAGTCAAATCCCTTCAGCTTGTTTTTCTTATAGATCCAATGGCCTTTGGCCTTTAATAAAGTCTGTCAGTCAGTAATTAATCCTCAGTTTGACCTTTGTCTCTCAACGTTTATACTAACAGAATATGTATGCCTTCATAGACACAAACTACAGAGTGAAGTGTTTCTTCTCGACAAATTCACTGCTTTAAACTTTACCTGCTCATTTCTGCACTTTATTTATTATTATTTATTTTTTTATCCTTGTTTCTAATTATTCAGAAACAACCTCTTCTGAGTATTTTAGATTTTATCCTCTCTCCTCCCTCCCCCCTCAGGATTTTCCTCAGCTTGTTCCATGTCATCAGATCTGTTTGGTATTTGGAGCTGTGGAACGTCCCTGAACCTTAGTGAACCCTGAAGTGATAAATAACAATAATAATCATCCTGTTTATTTTCAACCATGGTTGGTGGCTTCAGTCGATTCTGTTGGTGTTTGATCAGTCTGAGGCTGAAACAATGAAGTAATCAATGGCGATCAATACCAATTAAACCAGTGATGATTAATACCAACTGGTAACTGTCTTAGAGAATGAAGAGTAACTGAACTGGTGCAGTCACAGCAGCTCAGGGCGTGGCCATTGACTGACCTTCCTGGCTGGACGTTGTGTTTGGTGCACAGGTCACAGGTCAGAGCAGCTTATGTTGTGGATGTTAATTTATTTGTTTGATTTGTTTTTGGCAGCTGCCATAAACATAGTAATGATGATTATCATTATTATCAGCTGATCATTTATGAAACCTCAGAGCTGTCTCAGAACCTTCAGACACTGGCTCTGAAGCATCACCTGTTCACTCTGTCTCTCTCTCTGTCTCTCTCTCTCTCTCAGTCTCACTGCCTGTCTCTCTTTCTCTCTAACTGCATCCTTCAATTTTTATACTGTACTTTGTTTTATCATTTTAAAATCCTGAGAAAGATGTTTATGAAATAAACTATTTTTGTTAATATTATGAACAAATGATCAGCTGGTGATGTGGTGAATGTTTATCCGTAAACAGAGATCGATATTTTCAATCTATTTCTGTTTGATGATCTTCACTCTGCTTTTAGCTCTTCGCTGTCTTTGAATTGTGTACTTGATTTATTTGTTTGTGTACTTGTTGATTTATTTGCTTGTTTATTTGTTGATTTATTGATTTGTTTACTTTTTGATTTATTTACTTGTTAAGTTTTTGACTAGATTCTGTCTCCAGTAACAGCTCAGAACCAGAACAACAATAAATAGACCATTGTTTACCTTTGGCCTTTCGTTATGTTTCTTGCTCTGGAGGATGCTCTGCTCAGGTTTTGATTCGCTGTTATCGCTAAGCCCCGCCTCATCTCCCAGCCCGCTGTCCTCTGTGTCCAGACTGCTGCTCCTGGACTCGAGCGTCTTCTCCTGCAGCATCAACTTCCTGTCTTGAATGACTCCTCCTCCACTCTGCAGCGCCCTCATATGGCGCCGCCGTGTTGGTGACTCATTGCCCAGGAAAGGTTTGTTCTCCTCAGGCCCCGCCTCCATCCGGCCTCGGATGGCGTTTACCACGTCGCTGCTGCTGCACTCACTGCGTTTTGGTTGGACCATCTTGTTTACGGAAACAGTTCGGATCTTGCTGCCTTCATCAGTGGCATCGGCTGTGATGACGCGGGGGTTAACGGTCAGTTTGACCACGTGCTGGACTTTGTTCTGGGCTTGGTCTTCGACAGACGACGGCATCCAGCCGCTCGGGAGACTGTCCTGCTTGCTTGTGTTCTCATTGGCCCAGCCCTGCCAGCTCCGTGCCAGGCTTGCCACCATGGCAGCACATTTGATCTTCTTCACTGCCCGTCTGAAGGCCGGAGGCTCCGCTGCAGCGCCGCCACTGCTCATCCTGACTGAAACTGGAGGGTCTGTCAGTCCAATCCTTTAAAAAAAACAACACTCAAACGGTTCTAAAGAGGTTTCAGCAATCAATCAATCAATAGCTTCAAAAATCACCCATTCGGTCTCCAAAGAAAAACCGTAATTATCTTCAGCTAATGTCTGAATCTGAAATTAGCATCTGTTGCTTTTCAAGATGATCGTGAGAAAATTCTTCATAGAAATATCCAGAGCCAGCAGTGATCAGTCAGTCAGTAGGATAAGTGATGCTGCTGCTAAGGCTGTTGCAGCTGCTGCTGCTGAGATACTGAAGAGTTTTAATCCTGCTGAAGCTGCAGCGGCACCACAGCAGCTTTAAATAGAGACGTCGTAAAGGAAGTGATGTCAACGAGGACACAAGGACACGTGAGACAGGCTGGAGTCAACATTCCTACTGCAGCACAGGGCGCACACACACACACAGTGGAATGTCCCCTCTGACTGGGAACAGGTGTCCAACATTTTTAGCGACTCAGAGGTTTCTGTCCTTTGCTCTGGTCAACCTGTTGCACATGTTTACATATGTTTAAATGTGTTAAAACATGTTTAAACACATTTAAACATGTTTAATGTGTTCACTCTATATGTAGGAGGATGTTTTCATCCAGCTCTAACTTTGTGTGGGTGTGAATTCCTGAATCCTGAGTGTCTGTAGCTGTAAATATTACCTTTGTATATTTGTGAATGAGTGGGTGTGGATTTCAGGATTCTGAGTCATATGTGAGCTGCTTTGCTGATGTCGCCAGGACATCATCATCAGGATGTCACCAGGACATCACTGGGACATAGACAAGACATCACCGGGACATCCCTGGAATGTCACCATCAGGACATCACCATTAAGACATCACCATCAGGACGTCGCCATCAGGACGTCACCATCAGGACGTCACCATCAGGACGTCACCATCAGGACGTCACCATCGGGACATCACTGGGACATCAGCAGGACATCACCGGGTTGTCACCATCACCAACAGGGCATCATCACAATGCCACCATTACCAGGCATCATCATCAGGACATTACCATCAGGGCATTACCAGGCATCATCATCAGGACATTACCAGCGCGTCACCATCAGAATGTTACCAGGACGTCACCATCAGAACATCAGCAGGACATCATCCACCAGGATGTTCCCAGGAGGTCACCATCAGGACGTCACCATCAAGACGTCACCAGGACATCACCAGGACATTATCAGCAGGACGTCACCATCAGAACATCACCATCAGGACATCACCATCAGGTCGTCACTATCAGGACGTCACTATCAGGACCATCAGATTTGATTCAATTCAATTCACTTTTATTTATATAGCCCAATATTACAACACAGTTTTCTCAAAGTGCTTCACAAAATTCAGTCCAAAGTGACTCAGACATCCCATGTCCTTAGACCCTCCTTCTTGGCAAGGAAAAACTCCAAAACCCAGTGGGAAAGAAGAAACCTCGGGGAGAACCACAGTGAAAGAGAGATCCATTCCCATGGACAGACAGGCTATAGATGAACCAGGACTGACAGATATCCATCTTATGATGAAGTAATAGTCTGTAAAGATGTTTCAGTCTGTAGAGATGCCGTAGGGTGGGGGCAGAAGGGCAGGTCCCACCAGGTAGGTGAAGGAGTAGGTTCATCAGGGGGCCTCAATGAGTCGCATCAGGAGTCGTCATCATTGGGCCTCGTGTGGTTGAACTGAAACAGTAGCCACTCCCCCGAAGGGGATGGGGAGAGGGACTCTGTGTGAATAGTGATGAAAAAGACCAAGTATAAACTACAGTACATACTGTTTATTAATGACGGACAGTGGTACATGGTACCAGAAAGAGATGATAGGGCTCAGTGCACTGTACTTCCCCCAGCATTCTTACTCCTAGGGCAGCTTAGACTGAACTGTGAGTTAATGTCTACCTTTAGCTACCCTGACCATAGGCCTTTTGGAACAGGAATGTTTTCAGTCTAACCTTAAATGCACAGACTGTATCGGCCTCTTTAATATTAGTTGGGAGTTGGTTCCATAAAACAGGGGCTTGGTAACTAAAGGCTCTAGCTCCTACTGTACTTTTATGGATCCATTCAACTACCAGTAGACCTGCATTCTGAGAGCGAAGTGTTCTGTTTGGATGGTACGGGGCCAGAGCATCTTTAAGATAAGAGGGGCCCATACCATTAATAAAAGTTAGAAGTAAGATTTTAAATTTTATTCTAAACTCAACGGGAAGCCAATGAAGGGCTTGGAGTATGGGGCTAATGTGCTCTCTTCTATTAGTTCCTGTTAGTAAACGAGCCGCTGCGTTTTGAACCAGCTGAAAACTTTTTAGGGAACTTTTAGGACACGCTACAAATAGGGAGTTACAGTAATCTAGTCTAGATGTAACAGACACATGGATTAGTTTTTCAACGTCATTTTTAGATAGGATATTCCTAATTTTAGCTATGTTACACAGATGGCCCTTTCCTGCCATGTCATCTCCCTCTCTCTGCCCCTCTTCCTGTCTCTACTGTTTTGTCAAATAAAGCCCTCAAAATTAGAGGTAAAAATGAAAAAATATATATATATAAATAAAGATGAAGTTCAGCTCTGGTTCACTTGGTTTCGATTAAAAGTTATTACTTCCCCAACCCTGATAGTAATGGCTACTGTAAATAACACAACAACGGCATTTGTTAAAAACTGTCCTAACTGCTGCAGAGACAAGTAAATTATTTGAAATGTCTGTATCTGTCTGCGTATGACACACAAAGACAATTTTGTCTCTGACTGTGTTTGACTAAAATAACCAATGGAGACCGACACAGCTCAGGTTACGCGTGTGTGTGTGTGTGTGTGTGTGTGTGTGTGTGTGTGTGTGTGTGTGTGTGTGTGTGTGTGTGTGTGTGTGTGTGTGTGTGTGTGTGTGCCAGCAGCTGTCATACATGCTCCCACTGCCCACTGAGCAGAAATAGACATGATGAGAATATGATCTAATTCATCACAGATTAAACAGCTTCATACCTGTGACTCACTGATTGATTATTTATTATAGGAGGAAACTCACCTGTAGCTAATCACAGTCTCATAGGAGAACCTAATGCACCTAATCAATCTTTCTCTGTGTCTGAGTGATCTTTATTTATGTCAGATCGATCTTTATCTGTGTCTGATCAATCGTTATCTGCATCTGATTGTTCTTTATGTGCGTTTGATCAATCTTAATCTGTGTCTGATCCATTCCCATTTGCATTTGATCAATCTTTATCTGCGTCTGATCGATCTTTATTTGTGCCAGGACTGAGATTTCACTACTCAGTGCATTTACATGCATGGATGAGTGTGTGAGGTTTGTTTGGGTGAATGGATCAATGCTTTGTTTCATTTGGCAAAGTCTGTTCAACATCGATGTAACTGATCCTCTATACCAGCGGTTTTCAAAGTGTGAGGCGCGCCTCCCCTGGGGGGCGCCAGAGGGCTTCAGGGGAGGCGCGGCGGGAGAAAAAAAAAAGAATGTAAGAGTGTAAACATCTGGCGAGTGGCACAATGGATCGATTTTTAACATCCAAAGTCAAAGTGAGAGAGGGCACAGAGTCTGGGGTAGGCTTGTCCCGATCCAATATCGGCATCGGATCAGTCGCCGATATTGGCAAATTTCCAGCGCACCTATTCAGATAATCCATTCCAGTTTTTTTGCTGTTGTTTCGCTAAAAACAAGGATGTTGAATATCCATTCAATGTGACAAATAAAACGTTTATTTAGACTCTTTATTCTGTCGGAAAATCCCACTTTGAAAAAACTTTATTTAAAACACTCCAGACCGCCATTACATTTTTTAGCTTGCGCACCCCCGAGTGCTCGGAGTGCAGTCAAGGCAAACAGTTGAAGGCAGTGTGTAGATAGAGATGGAGCAAAAAGTGTGGAGGAGATTGGGGAGTAGAGGGCATTTTTGTTTTTAAATAGTTAACAATATAATTTGCACTGGTTTTTAAAGCCTTGGTTTACACCTGCTCAAAAGTACGTAAGTAAGTAAGAGTACTGATGCTGAGTTAATAGACTATTTTACACTCAGGTTATTTGTGTTTTTTTTCCATACAGTTTACAGTCTGATTTGCACTTTTACTGACCACTGATGCCATTCCTGTTTGTTATTTTTCATGTTGTTAATCCCTGAATAAACAGGTCAGTTTCTTGTTACCAACCTTTGTGTATTCAAACTCACTTAAGTCAGCTGGCTAGTTGTTATCAAGAGTACTAAACCCCTTTTCAATATGAGTCTAATAACTAAGTAAGAAGGCTTTAAACTTTAATACATGCTTGGTTGGATAGGCAGGTATCGGTATCGGCCACCAGTATCGGATCAGAAGGGCAAATACTATATCGGTATCGGATTGGAAGTGCAAAAAGCTGGATCGGGACATCCCTAGTCTGGGGTGAGCAGAAAGAAAAGAAAGTATGACCCTGATTATCTGAAGTTTGTCTTTTCATATACTGGCACAGATGATGCTCCGCTGCCACAGTGTGTCATCTGTAAAGAGGTGCTAGCTAACGACAGCATTCGGCCATGTAAACTCCGGCGTCACATTTCAACACCACAGTTTATTGACCAAGCCAAGGGAGTTTTTTGACCTGAAACTGAAGGAATTGTGGTCACAGAAAAAAGTAATTGAGGCGTTTGGCACTGTGAATACCAGGGCAACTGAAGCATCGTATCGCGTGGCGTTACGTATTGCAAAGGCGGGGAAGCCTTAAAATGTTAAAATGTGTTTAAAAAATCTATTGAAAATATACAGATGTTAAAATGTGTTTTAAAAATCTACTGAAAATATACAGATGTTAAAATGTGTTTAAAAAATCTACTGAAAATATACAGATGTTAAAATGTGTTTAAAAAATCTATTGAAAATATACAGATGTTAAAATGTGTTGTGTTAAAAACATTTATTGTTTAAAACCTTTTTGAAGCAACAACAATAACCGTAATAATAGCAACAATGATTAGGGGGGTGAAGGGGGGCCGGTGTGCTTTTGAGTTCTCCTAGGGGAGGCTCACTATCCCACACTTTGAAAACCCCTGCTCTATACCCATTTATTTCTCACTACGACCACAGCGGTCTACTTGAGCCAAGCCCAGTGTGCTTTGGGCAAGAGGCAGGGATAGACCCGAGACAGGTCACCAGTCTACCATGGGTCACACAAACCATTCACTCACACACTCACCTACAGGAAATTTAGAGTCACCAATTAACCTACTGTGGGAGGACCCACACAGATACAAGGAGAACATGCAAATTCCACACAGAAATATCCCAGCCCAAGTCCTTGAACTTCTTGCTATGAGGCAACAGCGCTACCCACTGCTCCACCATACTGCATCTGAACCTGATCATTTTAACCCAAACATGATCCATTTCTAACATTGAACCCGAACCACAGAGTTAAACCATGAAACAGTCAGTCAGTGAGTTGTCTATATCCGCTTATTCCTCGTTAGGGTCGCAGGGGTCTGCTGGAGTCAATCACATTACAGAGGATACACCCCACATGGTCGCCAGCCTATGATCACACACACTATTCATTCATTCACTCACTCACTCACTCACTCACTCACTCACTCACTCACTCACTCACTCACTCACTCACTCACTCACTCACTTTAGAGACCATGAAACAAGATTAGTTTAGTCAAATATGCAGGTATAAAAAACATTGATATGATCCATATCTGTCTCTGTTTCTGTCTCTGTGTCTATGTCTGTCTCTATGTTTTTATGTCTCTGTCTCTGTGTCTTTGTCTGTCACTGTATCTGTCTCTATGTCTCTCTCTGTCTGTCTCTGTTTCTGTGTCTCTGTGGCTCTGTCTGTCTCTTTCTGTGTCTCTGCCTCTTTTCCTGGTGCCTGTGATTTACAGTTATTTTCTGTTATTTACTCAGCCGTTGAGATGTTGACTCTGTTGGTGACTCATTGATTTTTAGTGAAGTTTCTTCCTGCTCTGATCCACAGTTAGTGTTGAGTTATAGAACGTCATAACATGTTGATCTGATTCCATCCGATTGATTGATAATGCCATGAGCCAGTAGCATTGACTGCACCAGATAAACCTGAATATGAATCAGACTTTAGTTAAAAAATGAAAGAGACTCATGTAAATTGCATGTGAGAGTGAAGTCTGCCTTACAGCATCTGTTTTCATTATGTGAAAAACAGATTCAGAATGATGACATCACATTACCACAGAGTGTAGATTAATTGTAATGATATAATATAATAACCACTGCCGCTTCTTGGCAGGAAGAGATGTACTTTGCTAATAATGTGATTTGTCTTTTTTCTTTTTTCTCTGATAAAATATATTGAGCGTCTTCTCCAGCACAGACACCTGTTTATTAATATATATTTATATAAATGTTATACGGTAGCTATGATTCATGCTGCTACAGGTCTGGAGGAAAATCAACAATAAAATAAATGAAAATAATATAAAATCTAATAAAATTGAATCTCCAAGTGTGCTGTGATATACAGCGAACTCCAGCTGATTAATGTGCAGTGTGCTGCCCCCTGCCTGCAGCTCAGAGTCACAGCAGCAACACTTTCTGCTATTTCTAGTTTTTATTTTGGGCTGAGCACAGAGTGAAGCCCTGTTGGTTTGGTTCTTCTAAATATTATTATTATTATTATTATTATTATTAGTAGTAGTAGTAGTAGTAGTAGTAGTAGTAGAATGACTCTGGACTCATGAAAATCAACATACACATCAGAAATCTCATGAACTTAAATATTCTGTGCGAATAATGTGTGTGATTTTGTTTTACATAACTCCGCCATAACAATGTCACTATGAAGTTGATGATAAGATGGTGACTTCATCTTGACCTCCGTCTTTACCCTGACCATCATCTTTACCTCCATCTTTATCCTGACTTCCATCCTTCCACGTTTTTCTTGTCCTTGTTGGAGGTTTTATTGAAGTATTCCTGATTGTACGAAATTACAATTGAAAATTTGTGTTTTTTCACTACCCAGTCTTGTTGCTGTACAGACGGAATACTCCTGAGGTCTGTGATTTGTGAATTTTTGCTTTTCTAATAAACTTGACTGTTAATGGTATCAATTCACACCATGAAATTGCGTAACGGACCTTTACAGGATTGTTATTGTCCTTGTGTTTAGAATATATGATTTCCTTCAATATTAATCACATGTATGCTGTAAGGTGGATATAAGATTAGGATTGATTGATCAATGACGCCTGTTGTTTCAGTGGTTGTGTAGGTGGTGGAAGGAACTGGTACATGTAAAGTATAAAATCAAACGAATCCAAATGAGAGTGAACCCACTCAGAGCTGTCAGCTGACATGATGCTGGACTCAGATACGACGACAGCAGACTCATGGAGACAGTTGCCATGGAGACCGATGCACGTCATCCTGTAACTGTTGCCAACACAGATATTTATACATAGATGCCGCAGTGACATCTGGATCGCGTTTCGTCAACGCCGCCATCTTGGGAGGGTCATTGCATTCGACACAACGGGAGAAAATGAATAAATCATTAGATTCAGACAAATACAGAGACAAATACTACATATACCTATAATTATAAATATATACATAAAATAAATATAATGGTCATAAATCATTCAATATGAAATGACTGACAGATCAGTTGAGAAATGTAAACGTTATAGTGCTTTTGATCCAGGAAGGTTTCGTCCTCCATTTAGTCGTGTGTTCACAGTTTGGCCCTCCCAACATGGCGGACGCTCTGACGCATCACTCCAATGGACAGGAGCAGCCTAGGTGCGATCTATGTATAAATATCTATGGTGGTCATGTTCCTCCTGACGTCAAAGCCCCTCGCAAGATGCTTAGGAAACCCCTGGCGCAGTTGCTATGGATACTGGCGGGGGGAGGGGTGGGGTTTAGAGGAAGCGGAAGTGTCAGAGCAGGCGGAAGTGGTACTGCCCTGAATACCCTGAGCAGCGAGCGGAGGACGGCTTGATAAACTCCCATCGTTCAGAGAATCAAATCGGGATTCTAGTCCGCTCTAAATGTGAGTTGACCTGCATCTGATCGATATTTGTGGTCTCTAACGGTCGGGACGAGTGTTTGCGGGGAGGGCAGCCCCGCGGCGGCCCCATTCTCTGCTCTGCGGCGGAAGGTGCCTATTGTGGTTTGGGGCTCGGTGCGAGATTTAGGCCGAGACTTGCGGCCAAAAGAGCGAGAAACAGCCCGCAGATCCCGCGGTGGAAGGGGCGAGTCCTCCCGCTACGGAGGGGCTGTCTGGTCGCTGTTTTATTGAAGGCCCCGATTTCGGTCGATGCCGTGTAGGTGTGTGTGTGCGCGCGCGCACGCGCGTACGTATGTGTCTGTGTGTAAGAGCGAGAGTGAGACACAGTGAGAGTGTGTGTGTGCGCGCGCGTGTATGTGTGGGGGGGGGAGCAGTACCCGAGTTTGGCCATTTTGACAGCTTAGCAGCCGCGGCCGTCGTGGGTATAGATATATTGTACCCAGATCCACCTTCGTCGCCACTGTCCATTGGAGCGATGCGTCAGCGCGGCCGCCATCTTGGGAGGGTCAAACGGTCCTGTTAACACACCAGTAAATGGAAAACCAACCTTTTCTGAGTCAATCGTTTTGTATGTAAGGATGTACGTTATATTGTAGAAAATCAAATTGTAGTCTTTGCTTCCGCCCTCAAACGCCTCATTGTCTCTTCTAATGATATATATTCTCTCGTTAAGTCGAAAGTCGATTTGCCCCATCCAAAATGGCGGCGTCGATGACGTGCGATCCAGAGATCACTGCGGCATCTATGTGTTTTATATCTATGATCATGAGCACAGCCCAGAGACATTTTAGCATCCACTGCTAGTGTCCCTCGCGTAATGCTGTGAACCACCGACACAACATGTCGGCCGGTAAACGCAGCACAGACAGAGCGGGCTGTCGGTTAGATTCAGTTTCTGCCATTCGTGTTGTTCCTTTATGGCGGAGTAAGGCTAACCCATCCGACTGTATCCCGCGACTTTCCCTCAAATACATTTATTGTGTTTTTTTCTGGAGATCCTCTAACCGTCAGAAACGGGTCAGACGCCGTGTTTAAACCCCCATCCTGAGATATAGTGTGCCGGTGTCGGCCGGTAGTGAAGTGGGTCAGATCCCGTTAGCAGCTAAGCTAAGGGTTGCTGTGCTGTTAGCATGCTAGCTAGGCGGTAATCTGTCTCTCCATCTTAAAATTCCGCAGGAGGACGAGGCAGGAGGGCGTAGCTGCCGCAGGCCGACAGCGCAGCGTCCAGTCCGCCGAAGGAACGTGTTCGTGTTTCTGACCATTTATCTCCTTTGTTTCTTTGAAACTGTAGTTTATCAGACTGCGGTTTATTTTTCCCGGTGCGCATTATAAGCGGTTAGCCTCATAGCTAGCGGTTAGCTTTGCTGATGTTAAGTGTTGGAGCCAAATGATTTGAAGTTAAACAATGTGTGGCAGTGATGGAAAGTAACTAAGTACAATACTTATGCTCAGGTTTAAGGTACATATATGTATTTCTACCTGATGCTACTTTATACTTCACTTCAATCGTCTGACAACTAATCGCTTTAGTTAGTTCCAGGTGCAGATTTGAATTATAAAGTATATTGTGATTATGAAAACATATTGTATGTATGATGCAATACTAAAGTATTACTGGTAATCTACCCAAAGTATTTATTTTGCTCCACCTTGATCAACTACAACAATTAAATGGCTACATGTATTATTATATTAGTATTAATGATTAAAAGCAAACAAGAAAACACGTTTAGTAAAGAAATATTTTAAATTCAGGACTTTAACTTGTAAAGGACTAATTTTCAACTACAGCAGTTCTACTTTTACTCAAGTAAAATGAGTATTTCTGTCATCATTGAGGGTTTTTAAATGATTCATTATGTGCTTCTTTCCCTGTTAACTAGCGTTTTGTACACAATGACAAATGGTAGCTGGAGGATGCTAGATTAAAACTGTTGACCTCAAAATACACAACACGATTGTGGAAATCACAGCAAAGTGTGAAGCCACATAAGGATTCACTTTCTATTCCAGTTAGCTGGAAACCTGGAAATGTTTCTCTCTGCTTATTGGTGACCTGTTAAACACTTCATTTATGTCAATAGTCAAAACCAATAAGCTAAAGCCTCCATTTTCTGAATCATTTACAGTCCCACACGGTAAAAAGTTAGATGTTAATATTCTGATTATAAGAAGGTCTAGGTATTTAGGTATTATATAAATATTATTATGGTAGAAAGTTAAATGTTGCATACAGCCTGCATTTAGAAATTGAGCCTTCAAACCATCACTTTCATGTAATTGTGACGTCACAATTATACAGACCCCCCCCCTCATTCAAATCGGCAAAGAGGCTCATTTATATTGATGTCAGATGAAACAACCTGTTCTCAAAGAGCTGTAGAGAGAAGTTTCAGGGAGCAGATGTTAAACTATATATTGAAGATTTTTGGTTCTTAAAACATGACTAATCTTGTTAATGACATTACGTCACATAAAACATGGGAGGAGTGTAAACCATTAAAAGTAGAACACACCAGGTGTGTTAATTACGTCTTAATTGTTAATTTGATTTCCTGAACGGTTTGAAAGGCTCTGATTTTAAAGAAGGCAGTCATTCAGTCTGACATCTTCAGGCTGGAGGGGCTCAAACCACAGGATCACAGACTGTATATAATACATTAATATAATAATACAGTATCTGTAGTATCACTGGGACCAGGAACTTTAGTTACTAATAAGATCTTACAATAAGTTCTAAAATAGATATGCAACCCGTGAAGAAATGATAAAGATTTAATAGTCTCTGGAAAATCAATCAACTGATCATGGATTTAAAAATATTTGTCTAACCTAAGGAATCAAGGAAGTTTGTGCTTTATTACATTGATGTAAAATTCCTACAAACGTAAATCAGTCTTTCCACTGTATGAACACAACTGGGGAAAAAATGACACATCATGGTTGACCATTTATTTTCTCAGTAAATATATTCACATTCCCCAAATGAGGTGTGAATTTAGTTCAGCCAGGGCCAGTAATTGATTAATAAATGACAGTGATTACACACTGTGGAATTTGATTTCAGTAACTTCAAATCTGGATAAGTGTGAAAATATTAGTTTATATTGATTATGGACCTGATTCTATTTTCTCAAATATTAAATTCGGACATCTGTTGCCACATTGGTATGAAGAGGATACAGCTATATCTATGAACCGCACATAGCATCACAAATAATCAGATATGCAGTGATTCACAGAAAAGAAAATATAAACCTTTGTCTGTGGTCATCCTTTATTCACTGTTTCCATGGAAACGAAACACTGTGAAAACATATTTGTCCTTTGATTCTTATTTATAAAATATGTATCAACAAATCAAATATGTTCTTCTGTAATTTACTGAGAATTCTGTTCATTTTAGTCTGGAAAATTCAGGAATTTTGAAATGGAAAATGTGTAGAAACTGATATAATAACCAGCAGCAGCAGCTCATCAACTGATGGAACAAAAAGGATTCTGATGATCAGACACCAGGAATTAATGGAAAATCACATCAAAGCAACAAATGGAACTAATTTATCAGTCATGAATATTTAGTGATGATGTGAAGTACTACACTATGGGGGAGGGGTCACTGCCATTGGGTTGAAGAAGTGAAGCTGGATTTAGGTGTGATTGCTTGTCTTTTAGTTAAATGTAGAAATGAAAGATTTAGAAGTTGTAATTAATTATTACTCACATTTTGACACTGTTTGAAGCTTTGTCAGCCACAGGTATGTAAAAAATGGAAGCTGTGGCCTCATTATACCCATAGATCATTTGGAGGGGGGTGACCCTGACCCACCTGACCCTGATACAGCTTTAATGTGCATATTGCTCCTTTATATTTTTGATAATGTAATTAAAGCAGTGCTGCCCTCACAACCCTCTTTAGGTCTGTAGGTTCATTGCTTTGTATTTTTTGTGGTTTGGGGGCACCAAATCAGGTTAAACTAGAAAACAGAAAATGGATGATGCAGCATTTCTCAGCTCAGAGTAAAGACTCTTAAATATCCTGAAGAAACCAAATAAATCAGCAGCTTGGGAACAATTATCATCAGATGATAAAAAGCAGAAACTGTCTTATCTCACAGAAACGTGTCTGATTATGCATTAGTATTTTCAGTAAACATGGCGCCTGGCTCATTTTAACATGTCACCTGTAGAACAGACACAGACTAATTGTTCAGTAATGGCCCTTACTGGATCCACCTAGATTCACCTGTAACTGCAGAAACCAGCTCACTGGGACTGATCTTATAGCTTTAATTGTTTCAGGTCCATGTTTGTGTCCATTAGTCCAAACACTAAGTGTTTTTCTATCCTTTTGTTCCCGCTGCAGCCTTAAGATGGATAAGAACGACCTGGTGCAGAAAGCCAAGCTGGCGGAGCAGGCGGAACGCTACGACGACATGGCGGCTGCCATGAAGGCTGTGACGGAGCAGGGCCTGGAGCTCAGCAACGAGGAGCGCAACCTGCTGTCTGTGGCCTACAAGAACGTGGTATGTCCCGGCTCGAGTGTCCCACCTCTATATAAAGAGTCAGGCTGCCTGTAGGTTTACATATTTACTGCAGCCACTTTACAGCCGATGCTGCTTTTTAGGCTGAGAAAGGGTCACTTTTATTTTTTAACAGTAGGTTAACACTGACTAAAACGTGCAAGTATCCAAGGTTTAAATGAATCATTAAATTGTTCAGTTGAACATTTTTACAGCATGAGACAATGTTTAGGGGCAACATGAACACACACACATGCACATTCTCTCTCTAGCAGCTTGTTGTCAAAATAAATGTCATTCTGGGAAATAGAGTATTGACTGAAGCTGGACCAGGACTATGGAAATAAAAATATTTCTGCATTTAATTTGCTTCTGAAATTTTAGCCTCTAAATTCAACTGTTCACATTTTAAGTAGTCTTTTTTCACTTTTATTTTCCATTATTTTCAAATTCAAAAGGAAAAATTCCGATCCCCAAATTCTTGTAAGTTGACATTGATTTGAATCAATCTTCTTCTAGGTATCAAATGTTTAAATTCTCTTTTCTTTCAAACTTTAGGATCTGAATTCTGTTGAAGTCTGTCGATTTTGAGCAACTTGAATATAGATGAAATATATTTAAATGAGATTCACCTCCATAAAAATCTGGCTGCACCAAGCAGGACACTTTACAGGACTTTAAATTTGAAATTCTGAATACAAGAAGTAAAGGCACTTGGCTGAACTATCAGCCGATCAATGAAGTTACTGACCAGCCATTTATAGTTTACAGCAGCTGTTATATTATATGTATATTTATAGTTTACAGCAGCTGTTATATAATCCTCAGTCTGTGCTGCTGTGATTTCATCAACATTTTATACTGTAACTCTGCAGTTCCCATTATGTAAGAACAGCCTGAGGTTTTCAGCTCTACTGCTGTTTTTGACAGATCCTTGATTTTTCTCAGCATTGAGTTTAATACCAGATGTAACCATTGCATGATCCTTATCAATCAGACTTGCATACAGGTCAAAATTCACAGGTGATAATGCAACAAAATGAGTGGACATAGGAAATAATCCTGATGCTCATGTACGATGCAAAGAATTCAGTAAAAATAATTTCATCAATTTTACTTCTCAGGAAGTCTGGATCAGTTCGGTAGTTGATCAGGTCACATGACATGTGTTGTTGTCAGGTGGGGGCTCGTCGTTCATCCTGGCGAGTCATCTCCAGCATCGAGCAGAAGACAGAGGGAAGCGAGAAGAAACAGCAGATGGCTCGTGATTATCGTGTGAAGATCGAGTCTGAACTGCAAGAAATCTGCCACGACGTGCTGGTACGTGGGGGGGGGGGGATCTGACGGAGTTACTGACTTTATTTATGTTTCTATGTGATGCTGCTTTATGTCTTCTACATTTATCTGACAGCTGCTGTGTGTGTGTGTGTGTGTGTGTGTGTGTGTGTGTGTGTGTGTGTGTGTGTGTGTGTGTGTGTGTGTGTGTGTGTGTGTGTGTGTGTGTGTGTGTGTGTGTGTGTGTGTGTGTGTGTGTGTGTGTGTGTGTGTGTGTGTGTGTGTGTGTGTGTGTGTGTGTGTAAAGCAACACATTAAATTTCACAGTTTCTATATAAAAGATATTATTTTTAAATACTTGAAATTATTTTTGTCATTTACAACAAAGTTTAAACAAGTTGGTAGTATAGGTGAGAGGATGAAATCTGACCCAAGGTCGGGTAAAGGAAAACACCTGAGTGTGGAGGCTCTGCCCACTGGACACGCAGGATATTACAGCCAGGGAACGTTATTTTGTCTCTGAGTGATCGAGCTGCATTCAGGAGTCGATGTTTACTGCAGAACATTCCAGACCAGGTTCTGGACTCACACATTAAAGCTTCTCCCTGCTTAAAGGGCTGAAACAAAGCTGCTCTCAGTGAGCTGCAGGCCGCAGGCAGTACTGATCACATGATTTGGAGTCAGTACTGATCACATGACCCAGGCAGGAGTCAGTGCCTGATAACACCAATAAATATAAACCGATAACAGATAATTATAAACCTGTTTCCTGCTTTGCTGAGCTGCCTGAGACAATGAAACTCTCTGGTCCATTGGTAGATGGACTCATCTATCAACAGTTTGTGAGGTCACAGCTGTGTAAACTTTGTGAGGTCACAGCTGTGTAAACTTTGTGGGGTCACAGCTGTGTAAACTTTGTGGGGTCACAGCTGTGTAAACTTTGTGGGGTCACAGCTGTGTAAACTTTGTGGGGTCACAGCTGTGTAAACTTTGTGGGGTCACAGCTGTTTAAACTTTGTGGGGTCATAGCTGTGTAAATTTGTGAGGTCGCAGCTGTGTAAACTTTGTTTGTGGGGTCACAGCTGTGTAAACTTTGTTTGTGGGATCATAGCTGTGTAAATTTGTGAGGTCGCAGCTGTGTAAACTTTGTTTGTGGGGTCACAGCTGTGTAAACTTTGTGGGGTCACAGCTGTGTAAACTTTGTTTGTGGGTTCACAGCTGTGTAAACTTTGTTTGTGGGATCATAGCTGTGTAAATTTGTAAGGTCGCAGCTGTGTAAACTTTGTTTGTGGGGTCACAGCTGTGTAAACTTTGTGGGGTCACATTTATAAACCTTCTACTCTTATTTGTTTCAGAACCTGCTCGACAAATTCCTCATTATCAACGCATCTCAGGCGGAGAGCAGGGTGTTCTACCTCAAAATGAAAGGAGACTACTTCAGATACCTGTCGGAGGTGGCGTCCGGGGACTCAAAGAAGGGTGAGCAGGTGTTTCTGTATCCTGGTTATGGTCCAGGAAGAAGCAGCTGTTATTTATACAACTACAGGATTTACCTTGACATTGATGTCAAAGGTGCTGACAAACAGAAGCTAGAATCTTTGACTTTTTTCTCGATTAAACTAATTATTTGATATAACAGTTTCTACAGGGAGTTAATTAAAATCCTCATTCTTCATTGGACCATAAGTGTTTTGTAGAGATTTTTAATTATATTTAAATAGAGTAGTTTGGATGAACCTATTTGAACATCTGTTATTGCTTGACAGGTCTGCAACATCTAAACTGTTTCACACAAAGAGATAAAACTAAATGGGGGTTTTGACATAAAAATACTTAAGTAGATTTTTGACAGTGTCAGATAACGGACATGAACAATTAACACAGATGCAAGATTCAAACTCAACATGATTGAGTTGATTTCGACTGGAGGTTGAACATAGAGGTACTTAATGTCTGTTTTCTGATTAAATTATTGAATTTCCAATTCGATTAGTAACCGATTTTCGATAATTAACAATTCTCAATTCACGATCATTGATTATCGATTTTCCATTTAACAACATGGCCTCATATCTTTGCCAATAATATAAGATATGGCTGTTCAGGGTTGCCCGCAGAAAAATCAGTAATTTATTGGTGCGCAAATTAACAAGAACACTGTTTTTAAAATAAATGAGTTTTGGCCCAGATGTCTAGTGCTAGGATTTCCTGAAGGTCTGTGAACACATCTTGTAGTAAGATGCTGCAGCTAGCGTACAGAGTGGTTCTGCTCTGAAAGAAAAAAAGATAGCACCACCCAAAGTTTTGTCATCTCATGAAGAGTATGTTGAGTAACGTTAGGTGAAAAGACTTCAAGGCTTTAAGTGTCGTCTTTGACACACGCAGCCTCCTCCAGATGGAAACCTCAATGATATTTTTTACAAAATGTAATGGTGCCAAAAATAATCGACTTTTAAAAATGTAATAGTCATACTCATCTAGAACAAAATTATGATTAATCAATAACCAAATAATCAATAAATACTCCTTCAAACTCAAGTCACTTATACTCAGTAAATTTCCTTTTATATGAAACATAACTTTGTTTTATTAAAGTAGAGCTGCAACTAGTGACTATTGTAACAGTTGATTAATCTTATTGATTATTGAAATGATTAATCGATTATCTGTTTGATTCATAAAATGAACCGTTGGATGGATGAGGTTGATGAATGGATCAGTGCTTTGTTTCATGTCTGAAGTTGGAGAAGCTGCAGCAGACGACTGTTTAACTTCACTGTAACTAAAATTCTATTAACGGTTATTTTACCACAGCGATGTCACATCATAAACAGGATCTGAACAAATTTGAACACATCAAAAAAAGTTGAAATATCTACAGAAATGTAGCTGTCAGCGTTTCCCTCTGAGCCTGATTACAAAGGAAATAGACTGTCAGGATTGGTGTGTCTGTAAAGTTTGTTTCTTTGTGATGTTACAGACACAGTGGAAAACTCTCAGGAGGCCTATCAACAGGCCTTCGACATCAGCAAGAAGGACATGCAGCCTACACACCCAATCCGACTCGGCCTCGCCCTCAACTTCTCCGTCTTCTACTACGAAATCCTCAACTCGCCCGACCAGGCCTGCACCCTGGCCAAGCAGGTGAGTCCAGGAGGGACAGACAGGGGAGCAGTAGATGGGTGACAAACCTGTGACACTGTTTATTGGACACGATTTTCAGAATCCTAAGTATCAGAAGAGACAAATATCTAATTTTCTTAAGTTTTCATTTAAGCTAATAAATGTGATGAGGTGAAAGTGATTGAGGTTGCTGCTTCTCCCGGTCTTGTGAATCAGCTTGAGGTGCCGCTCTGCTGTTACAGCACATGTGGGGGTCAGCAGCAGGTCAGAAGTCTAGATCTTCTGAACAGTTGCAGCTGCTGCTCGGAGGATCTGTAACCTACAGTGACTCTAAATGTTTAACTCATCAGATTAGTCACGTTAAATCAGTTAAAACACTGCTTCCACCTATAAATATATAGATAATATAAATGTATATAAATCCTCTTCAGGCAGGTGTGTGTTGGGTATAATACAGCCCACCCAAAGGTCAGGGGTTCCACTGAGCTGCTTTAACCTTTGACCCTGGTGACTAAACAATAAACATGTTGAACTGTTTTTCATCTTTCTCTGCAGGCTTTCGACGAGGCGATCGCTGAACTCGACACCTTGAACGAGGATTCGTACAAAGACAGCACGCTGATAATGCAGCTACTAAGGGACAACCTCACTGTGAGTTCAACATGCATGAGAGAAAACATACACGAGTTCAACCTACAGTGGGACAAAAGTAACCAATCAGCCACCAATCGTGCAAGTTCACCCACTTAAGATGAGAGAAAGGCCTGTAATTTTCAAACATTTCCTGATTTTTAAAGATTTGCAAATTATGGTAGAAAATTACCATTCGGTCAATAACAAAAGTTCATCTCAATACTTTGTTATATACTCTTTGTTGGCAATGACGGAGTTCACAAGTTTTTCACACACTGTTGCTGGTATTTTGGCCCATTACGCCATGCAGATCTCCTTTAGAGCAGTAATGTTTTAGGGCTGGGCATCAGAGACTTTCAATCCCCTCCAAAGATTTTCTATGGGGTTGAGGTCTGGAGACTGGCTAGGCCATTCCAGGAGGTTGAAATGCTTCTTACTAAGCCACTCCTTCATTGCCTGGGTGATGTGTTTGGGATTATTGTCATGCTGAATGACCCAGCCATATTTCATCTTTAATGCCCTTGCTGATAGGTTTTCCCTCAAAATCTCATGATACCTGGCCCCATTTATTCTTTACTTTACAGGGATCAGTTGTCCTGGTTGCTTTGCTGAAAAACAGCCTTAAATATGTTTCCACCCCCATGCTTCCCAGTAGGTATGGTATTCTTTGGATGCAACAGTTCTTTCAGTTGGACCCCACAGGTTGACATCTTGCGTGGAGCCTCAGATCGAGGAAGATTATAGTTGTCTTTTGTCTTCCGTTTTCTAATAATTGCTCCCACATTTGATTTAGTCACACCAAGCTGTTTACCTATTGTAGATTCAGTCTTCCCAGCCTGGTGCAGACCTACAATTTTCTTTCTGGTGTCCTTTGACAGGTCTTTGGTCTTGGCCATAGTGGAGTTTGGAGTGGGACTGTTAGACAATCTGGGCAGGTGTCTTTTATACTGATAACAAGTTCAAACAAGTTCCATTAATAGAGGTGATGAGTAGAGGATGGAGGAGCTCACTGTACATGTAGGGCTGCAACAACTAATCGCTAAAATTGGTTATTAAAGTAATTGGCAACTAATTTCATAATCAATTATTTGGCTCTACATTACCACATGCATAAGTGCAGTTGCTACTCCTTACTGTGGGGACAGTAAAGCTATTAAGCTGGATGCTGTTCACCATAAAAGCAGCAGCAGAAGTGAACCAATGCTGCACCTCATGTATCTTACCTGGAAGAAGTGTTTGAAAAACGACAAAGGCAGTAATAATAACCTGATGAATGAATCTGAACCAGGTCCTGATGAAGTTGGTCAAATTATCTGATGGTGAATCGATGGATAAACCAACAGAGACAGAACCAACACGTTATTTTAGAGAGAATTCACCAAGTTGAACAGAGCACATCAAACCAGACAGAAAGTCAAGCTATAAACAGCGTTCAATAAATAAAAAAAAGACATTCATACATGTCCATTGTGTGAGAGCATGTAAGCAATTTCTCACACGCACACACACACACTGTAGTGAGGCCACAGGGCCCTCTGTTCTATATTTGGTGAATAATGGATTGTGTGTATCTGGTAAAATAACTGCTCAAAAACTGAACGGTTGTCGGTGATAATGATAGATCTGAGAAACTGACTTTTGTCTGTCTGTCTCTGAGGGTCTAATGTCTCTTTGTCTCTTGTGTCTCTGCAGCTGTGGACATCAGAAAACCAGGGAGAGGAGGGCGAAACCGGCGAGGGAGACAACTAGAGCGCACTTCACTGTTAACCCCATCTCCTCCTATCTCTCCCTCTTTCTTCTCCTCTTCCTCCCTTCGTACATAAACAGCCTGTTCATTCCCTTTGTCCCATTTTTCCAACCTCCCGACTCCCTTCTGTATAACCAACAGCATGAATAGTACCTGACCTTCACAAACAATCTAAACCAGGAGGACAAACGAGAAGCCCCGTCCCCTGCCCCTCCCCCTCCCTTGTTCATGGCACTCCAGGACCGGCAGCAGTCGAACCTTGTTCGGTCAGTCTTACAGACGCAGGAGCTTTTTATCCAAAACCACAAAATAAATGAAATGACTTTTGGATCCCACATGCCCGTTTTTATTCCCCCCCTCATTTAATCTTTCTCCTTCATCCTCCTGTGGTTCCTTCCTTTCCTAACATTCAGTACGTCTGTCACCTCCTCCTCCTCCTCTCTAGCGAGTTAATGCATTTATATAGTTGTCCATCCCTTCTTTTGGCTTTTCTTAGTGTACTGGCAAATGGCTGGTTTTATTCCACTTTAAACAAAACAAAGGTTATTAAACTGTCCGTTTATTTTCAACAAACACTGTGATGCTTAGTTTTTGCTCCACCACCTCCCACCAGAAACCGTCCTGAGCTGTGAGGTTTGATTCTGCTGAGGTTGATACAGAAGGGTCCTACAAGGCTGTATTGTGACACTGACGAACCTAAAACATTTTTTATTTCCTTTCTAAACATCAAGTCAGATCCAAAGGGACCCGGGTTCATTTACACCATCCTGCATCTTTCTCATTGGAGTTTTAATCAAGTTTAGGAAGGAGCAACATTCCACGTTAATGTTTGCAGATGTTGGACTTGCTGCTTCATGTCAGGTTCCTGCTGTCCAACATCGAGCTGCTGCCTCACATCTTTAACCACATGCTTCACTTCTTATTTCTGCGTCGCTTAATTTCGCTCCTCCTGTGTTAACAAATCCAAACTTTTTTTTCTGTTTTTCGAAAACCAAGTTTAACTATAAAACAGGGTTTTATTGTTAACCTGCTTGCACAGAAGCCGTTTGTCTGCTGCTGTGCTTTCGTTTTCTAACCACATCCTTTTTTGGTGCTTTTGTTAATTTTTCCCTCTTTCTGCCACTAACTGCTCATTTGCTGCTCATCCTGACTCGGTTTGACTCGGTTTGACTCGTTTTGACTCATCGCTGCTCACTGCTGCTGATGTGATCTACTTCATTTTTCACTGTGTGAAGTGAACCACAGCATCAACTCTGAATTTGACACTTGAACTTGCTGCTCCCTCTTTTTCAAAAAATACAACAGGCAGTAGTGACAGTGAGGTTGGGTATTGATCTGATGATTCCATATGAAATGATCAGGGCTAGAGGATTAGCTAACTGCCTTAAATATGCCAAAGTTGAGTTGAGCTTTGAAAGTTTGTTCACACTAAAAAACGATTTTGTTTAATAAGCATCAGAATCGGTTTAATTTAGTCCCTGCTTATTTTAGGCTGAAATCTGCATCGCTGTAAAGGAGGCAGTGACTTTAGGTGTCACCTTGGTGCAGTTTTGACAGTTTTTGAACAAATCCGTACATCGAAGGAGCCAAATCACCCAGCAGCCGATCATCTGTTAGTGGAAGTGAGAACCTGTCAGTTTGGATCATGGTTCATTATTAAGGCTCAACATTCTAAACGTTCTTGATCCAGACAAATATTCAGATTATCTTTCAGCTGCTTCTAGAACAGGGACAACACTGAATCATCAGGAAACGGTACATTTACAGCTCATTTTCTCAATCTGATCTTTGACAGTCTGCGCTTTTGAACGACAAATCGGACTGGTCACTTGTTTAAATGACGCTTTGCCAGTATCATAATCTAATCCAATATAGGCAAGTCTCTGGAATCTCTAGTCTACATTTTAATCTCATCTTTTTTTTAGTAATAGTGGATTTGCTTTTCATCTTTTCCGCTCAGTGTCACAATAACCTTGTCATTAACCATCTCGACATTCCGCTCTGTAGGTGTAGAAACGTCATGTGTCTCAATGTTTTGTTTTTCTTTTGCTGGGGACAAAAATGTTTTCATGCACTGAAGTTTAAAAGGAGAAAAACAGATTCCTCCCTTCGGCTCTTTTCTCGTTAGCTGAACAAAAGGCAGTTCACTCGCTTTCTAAGGAAAAATGATCCATGCAGTAGTGAATGTGGCACCGAGCCTGTCTGTATATCTGGTATCAAATCATTTGTTTTTACTGACCAGTATTCTGCTTAAAATAAAAAAGAAAAAAACAAACAAAACGACAAAAAAAAAGGTTTGCTTCTGTGACGGTTTTATTGCTTAACACGCACGTGGTTGTGAAAATTTAGACTTTAGCTTAAGAACCAATAAAAAGACAAAATGACAAAAAAAGGAAACCCTTCCCACCCTGTTATTGACGTAATACTAGATTTGTGTATGTCTTTTAAAAAAAAAAAAAAAAAACTAGTTTCACCTTACATGTTATAAACAGGACAAAATGTAAAAGACAATTTAAAGTGAAATAAAGGTTTTATCAGTTCCGAATCATCCCTGTTCTGTTTCTTACCGCCAATAGCTCTTAATGTTATTCTCACTGATTATGTTGAGCGTGAAGATGTTAGTGATGCTGAAGCTTAAAGAGGAAGAAATGTTTGAAAGTTAAGTTTGTGGATGTGTGAAGAGTCGTTCACCTGATGACATTTGGGACATAATTAATTGTTAATTGTTACTGCAGAGAAACGACTGAACAAAGTTATTTATTCTCATTTCACAGACGACAAAACCCAGCAGCTGGACCTTTAAATGACACCATTCCTCCTAACTGGAAATTAAGCTTTTTGTTAGATGATCAAAGGCATCGGAAACTTCACCCAACACCAGAATAAATCAGTCCGTAAGAAACGGATTCACTTCACTCTTCACGCTGCTTCTGTACGTCGTTAACGCTAAAGATGTAAAGACTGTACTGTGTTGAGACAGGAAATCTGAGTACTTGTTTATTTGGAGTTTTACACAAACATGACAAACAGCAGAAATGTGAGAAAACAAAGGTTCTGTGGTCACTTGCAGCTTCTTGACTCAAATCAGTGCAAACATTAAGAGGCGGTCAAGTGTTTCAGAAACTTTCAGAAATCTCCCTGCACCAAGAAGTTGAGACAGACGTGGAGCAGCAGACGGATGAAAACAGGCACTTCAGAAAAGACGGAGACTGGATCCATGACGAGAATGAACTGGATTCAGCATCGGCACCTAAAAGCAGTAAATTAAAACAGTTAAACAGATGGAAACTTTATAATATATAGTTTTTCCCTGTAGGAGAAGCTAAAATCAGATTATGAGACTAAAATCCTCTGAAGCCAATCTGTGATCAACAAACGACAACATTCATACTCTGATCCTCCAAAAAAATCAAAAACCTGGAAAAAAGTTTTACTTATTTGAAACCTTTGTTTGCTGTGAAGTCTGCGTCAATATGAATAAAACAAAAACATGTAAAAGGTTCAAAAGACATTTAAATACTTAAAAGTATGTAGTGTGAACAGCATGTACTGTAGGTGACATACTGTGTTGTTTAATTCAGAGGTTAAGATTAAGATTTGCTGCTTTTCTTTGACTTAGAGGAAACTAAAATACTTTCACCCATTTGTCAGACAAAACTATTTCAAAATGTTACTTTGTTTCCAGGATGTTGTGATGTGCATTTATTTCAGTTTTCTTCTGACCAACTTAATTTCTGATCAAAAAAACACTTGAAAATGACAGTGAAACAGTAAAATTAGTGAAATGCAAACAACCTCGGACCGAGCTCCTGTTTGTTCACCTCCGCCTCCATGTTCCTTCACTTCTTCTTCTGCGCCTCCTGCAGCAGCTTCAGAGCAGCCGTGTTCTTTGGTTCCACTGTGAGAAGCAGTTGCAGATCGTCCACACAGGATTTCATGTCCTGCAGCAACATCGCCACAATTCAGGATGAAAAACCTCACGTAGATTATTATCATTTTCATTATTTTCTGTAGGTTATCGCTGACAAACAGGAAACTGAAGCTTCACGTATGTTGGAGAACAGCTGTTTGACCAGATTAAAACCACTTCAAATTATTATAATTATTAGAGCCTGAGCCAACGAAAGTGTTTTTCATTCAACTTATTCTTATTCTGACTCACTCGGACACTTTCTGAGGTTCTTGGAAAGGTGGAAAACTCATGATGAGCAAGTCAGAAACAAGTCGAGGCTAACGCTAACAGGACTAATGCTCACACGCTGATGAAGACTCCGGTCTCACCTTTAGCTCCTTGTGGGCCTGTGCTCTCCTGTAAAGAGCCTTGATGTTTCTGCTGTCAATCAACAGAGCTTCATCACAGTCTCTCACGGCGTCTCGAAACTGTTTCACTGACAGGAAGCAGAGAGCCCTGACACACACACACACACACAAACAGTTATTGAAGCTGCAGCTGAACTGAGCGCACAGTTGACGTCTGAGCAGATATATAAAACAAATCTGCCTAAATAACTAATTATTTATAACCTATTCTAATAATAAAGTATGGATCAACGGTGCACTGGGACCCACCGGTTGGTGAATGTCGTGACCTCAGTCGGGTTGAGTTTCAGGCTCTGACTGTATTTGTCGATTGCTTTTCGATGTTCTCCTTTCTTCACCAGAGCATTGCCTTCTTCCTTCAGGACCTGAGCTTTCTTCACATCTTTATCACTGGGAGCTGATGAAGAGGAGCAGGCGAGAAAAGTTTAAATCTCCAGTTTCCTGTGACAACTGTGAAACGGTTATCAGCAAACATGAAATCCCTGGCTAAAGAAAGACTCCAGATCCAGCTGTAATAACCACAGCAGCAGCTGGAACTGACCGGGTGTGTTATTCTGTGTGGTTCCGTTGTGCTGAGCTGCAGCTCCGGCTCGGTTCTGTTGGTTCTGCTGGCTCAGTTTCTCTCGGACCGACAGAGGAACAGCGGGGATGGGAGGAAGCTTTTCTCTCCATGTTGGACCATCAATGTCTGTCAACACCTTCGTCATCCTGAGAAACCGAAGACAAAACGAATAAATAATGTGGACCAGATGTTTCGCGTTTATGTGACAGTGGAGAAGCTGCATTAACAGCTGGATGATTAAAAAAAAACAAAAAACTAGAAACCAGTTAATTATCGATTCTACTTCAAAGAATCATTATGGATTTATACCTTTACACAATGAATCCAAAACTTATGTAATAATACACACAGACAATATTGATCGATCATCAGTAAACCTAATAAAACAGGATCCATCTTGGTTTATGTCCGTGTAATATTCAGGTTGTACTTTTTTTTATATACTGGTCCTGTTTTTTCATCATCATTTGATACTTTATTTTCTATATCTTTATACATCTTCGGTGTCCTGTGGATTTATGTCACTGATCTATTGGACTCCCTCAGGAACATAGCAGCAGCCTGAGTTTTGATCTGGTGGTGAGTTCAGGACCTGTTGGTGCCGTCGTGAGCGGCTGCGATGTTGCAGTCGATGAGCAGAGTGGTCTTGTAGTCAACGTACGCCTGCCTGTAACGCTCCAGAGCTTCAAATGCTGCAGCACGACGCAGCAGCGACTTGATGTTGAAGGGGAACAGCTCCAGAGACCTGAAGATGCATCACAGTTTAAACATCCAAGCTTTAACAAAACAATACAAGAAAAAAAACAAATAAAATACCTACTTGTTGCAGTCTTTGACACATTCACCACAGTTTCCCTCCTTCAGGAAACTCGCCGCACGGTTTGAGTATAAAATTCCTAAATCCTCTGGATTCTTTTTACCTGGACATGAAATCAACTTTTTAAAGAGAGAGACAACAAGTTCACCTGGAATCATTCTGAGAATCTAACAGGCTTATAGGTGGGAATGTGCAGTTTGAAGGTATGAATGTGTATTTTGAAGATGTGAATGTGAAGTTTTATGGTGTGAGGGAGCAGTTTGAAGGTGTGAATCTTACTGTGCTTTTCCAGCTCTCTGATGGCGTCGCTGTACAGTGTTGTAGCTTCTCCGTACTGACCCGTCTTAAAACATTCATTCCCAGCTTGTTTTAACTCTGTCCAGGAGCTGATCGTCCGTTGCTTCTGTTTCTGAGGCATCGCTTCACTGATCTGAGATCTGAACACATAAATCACAAATATATCACAGACAAAGCAGCGATCAGCCTCCATAGGAATCATTAAGACCGTGAACATTTGTAACAGATAGTTATTAACTGATAGTTATTAACTCGCAGCTAGTGGCTGACAGTTATTAACTGACAGTTATCGGCATATAGTTACTGACAGCTATTGGCTGATATTTATTAACTGATAGTTATTTAATGACAGTTACTGGTTGATAGTTATTGGCTGGTAAAAATGGTAAATCTCCCTTTCAGTTTAAACCAATAGTTAACAAAGAAAAGCAGAAAATTAACTTTAATTTACGTAAACGGACATTTGGATGTTTCTGTTTAAGTCGGTCGCTATTTTAGCTCTCTGGCTAACTGATGCTAACTCAAGCAGCATCAGAAAAGCGTGTGTAGGTTAGCTAACAGCTAGCTGTGATAATATCAGGAGCGAGCACAGCACGAGCATGCGCGCGCGCACATACGCACATAAAGACAAACAGACACTTTACCGACTGCAGATTCTCTGATCTTCTTCTCACTAAGTCGGATAAAATAACTAACAGTTAACAAATAGTTAATTAATAGTTAGCTAACCGTTAGCTAGTAGCTAACAGTTAACTCTGCTCCTCAGACTGAAACGGCTCTTGTGGTCCTGTGGATCCAGGCTGTATGGAGCTGCCGGCTGCTTCACAAGTTATTTATGTTTCTATCGCTTTCGCTTCCGGGTTTACACGCTGCGTTCAAGTCATTTAGGAAATGTCGGACATAGGGAAACCTTGCCGCCCCCTGGCGGCCGCAGTGGTAGATTACAATGTAAACTGAACCTGCGACCTTTTGCTGTGCGGCAACCCACTGTCCACCGCGTTACCCTTCTACGGATTTCAAACAAATAATACTAGTAAATTTAATTTCCTTGTGTATATTCATTTATTTGTTTTCTTAAGCATTTAAGCATTTATTTAGTAACTCATGCCTCTTCAACAGGTTTATACTTTACACATTTGCATTGTAAAATTCCATACTTTTTTCCAGACTTCTCATAAAAAATCAAATACTTTGTGAGTAGTATGTGTGTGTGTGTGTGTGTGTGTGTGTGTGTGTGTGTGTGTGTGTGTGTGTGTGTGTGTGTGTGTGTGTGTGTGTGTGTCAGAAGAAAAGGCAGGGGGAGGGGGTCAACCCGCAGCTGCAGAGGCAAAGAGCACTTTGAGTCTCATTCAGGAAAAGTGAGGACGAGGATGGGGCGGTAGCTGACCTCTGATTATTATGATTTCAGACAACACAACACAAACCTCTGCTCGACAATTGTTTCCCATTCATAAAATTAATATAGAGAATTTATAGCCACTAATGTATTGTTTATGTGAAAATGTCCAACACTAATCTGTGCCTGCATCATCTACGTAAATTTGTTTATATCACAAGGCTCTGACGGAAGCACTCTACTCTCTGAGTGATGTGCATGTAATAATTGTGCATGTAATAACACAGCAGCTTATACACTGTTTATTAGCCTCTTGCTAATAAGTTGCCACCTGGAAGAACAGGCAACCGTATTTGTCTTTTAGTAGTTGTTTTTGTTTTGTTTTAGCAACTATTAGAATCTGAGGCATCATGTCATGCAGTTAATTTCACCCAGAAACTTTATAGTTGCAACACAACAAGTGCAGGTTCACACAGGCTGTTAGTCAACAAGACGTCCTCACTGTGTGTTTTTAATGCTATACATGGGTCTATGCCAACTTAAATAACTTCTTAAATACATTGACATGACATTTTATAAACTATATGTGACATAGATTTTTGAATAATTTGCAGTGTGGTATGCTTAGTTAATAGGATGTTAAATAATTGTGATTAATTGTGTATTTTTATGGTTTATTTAAATTGAGTAACTGATGCATGTTAAGTGCCTCTGACAAACGTTATGAAGACTTAAATTCTGTCAGACTGGATCACCATATGTGTAATGGTGGGACAGTGTTTATACATGTTAATGAGCGGCAGGGGTTTGTTTATAAACCTTAATGAGCTGTTGTCTGACCCTCAAAGATTACCATGGCAACTTGAGCTGGTTGCCAATGACGACAGCTGCACTGCAAGTGGAGGCAGACAGAAATGAGGAGAAAAACAGCATCTTTCTTCCTCTGTGCTGGTCTCCCATTTGAGCTTCGACAAAACAGTAGCTCCTGTCAGAAAATAACATGGGCCATCATTGCCTTAAGCACTTCACAAAAGTCGTGATTTGGTGTTTCTACAATAAATATTTCGGAGACACTGGGGAGTTTAAAACTAAGGTCTGTTCTGCATCAGGCATAGCCATACTTTCACTATTTGTTACAGGCAAGTAAAAGTACATAAAGTTGCAACAGTAAACAACTGTTACAGTAAACAATTACAATAAATACCTGGTATAATAAACATTTGTAAAATAAAACAGTTGTTACAATGAACAGATGTAACAGTAAACAGCTGGGACAGTTAACAAATATGTTACATCTGTTTACTCTATCAATTGTTTACTGTTACACCTGTTTATTATAACAGCTCTTTGTTGTGTTACAGTTTATACAGGTGTTACAGTAAACTACTGTTACAATAAACAGCTCTAACAGTAAACAAACAAACAGAATCTACGGCTGTACATTGACGGTACAGCTGCCTTTGATGTCTCTGAACGTGGAGCAGTCAAAGTCGACCACAAACGTCCTCTCTCCAGTTCTATAGGGAATGAAGGGGAGCTTGATCACGACCCGAGTGTCCGGCCTCAGATCAGGAAGACTGTGGACAACACAAACACACAGAAATACACTCAGACCTCATTCATTACTTTAGTTCATGTTGTTAAGAAAAATGCAGACATTTCACTTTCCTCATCACACTGAGTTAAAACATCCATTAAAGCTCTAATAATATGTGGAAGGTGAGTATTCAACATAAAATAAACAAAAATTATGACCTTTATAGATGAAAATATGTATTTTAATGTATTATAAGCGTATAAGATTATTAGTATAGGAACAATTAGTAATAAAAATAAAAGTAAGATGCCTTGAACAACACACATACACACACATGCATTCTAACCTGCAGACTATCTGCTTTGTCAGCAGGCCGCTCCCAGAGACAGTCAGGGTACATTTTTGCAGCATCTCCTTCAGCGGGTTCTTAAATATCACCTCAGCAGTCGCCTCACGGTATAGTCTGACCTGTCCAATCACCTGAGACACACACACACACATACACACACACAGTGGAAACAGTAGGATAGAACAGTTGGATCACGTATGTCATTGTCTTCCTTAACCTCCTGCTTTATGAATCGTAATAACTTTAACATCATGAGGTTAAAATCATGGATCAATACATTAATTCCTACCGGTAAAAACTAGCTCTAACACTACATCTGCGTTAAAACAGTTCCACTAAGACTAATGTCTGGTTTTGATTTAGTTGACTGAATGTTTCCCTTCAATGTTTCCTAGATGTTGAAACAGCAATTTTTTATGTAAACATTATTGTTAGGTTCTGGAAAACAAAAACATGTACAAAATTAATAGAATGATAAGCAATGGAAGCAACATTACATAAATATTATAGAAAGCCTATGTTATTGATGGCAGGTAAACATGAGTTTAATATGTGCTTAGCATAGCTCAAAGCACTGCTAACAGTTGTATTAGATTGTAGGAGGTGATCAAATATGATCAAATTTATGACCATTTAGGTGATTGATCACAGCTTTATGATCAGTTAGATAATTTATTTATTTATATAGGGGGGCTTTTTATGCCTTTTTTGATACTTGATCACAGATATAAGTGTCAGGAGAGTTATGGTTGAGGTGTGTACTGACAGTGATGGAAAGGGGCGGGTCCAGCAGCACCACATCTTCTTCAGCCAGGTATATGTTTTCTGGATCCGATTGGTCCGTCACAATGACAGAAACTTTCATGCTGTCACATCCCTGCATGTGTTGGTGGTAAAGTGAGTACGGGACAAGGACAGGGACAGACAGAACTGAGGAGACACAGGGGACAAGGATTTAGAGGACAAGTCAGGTTCAGGTTGATCCTTTCACAGCTTGATGGGTCAGATTCAGCTGTGAAATATGAATGTTTCTATATTTACACCATAATTTAAAGATGTGGCTAAATGTGTATAAGATTGATTATTATTATTATTATTATTTTTATACATAATGATGATGATTATTATTCTAATGGTTCTAATTATCTCAGGAACCTTTCCCAGGGAGCAGCATCTCCTCCTTCTCCTCCGTCTGGATGCTGGTCACGGGCAGCCCGTTGTACATCATGGCCTGGACATTGATGTTGATGGACAAACGTCTTGAAATAGTGGCGTCACTGTCCAGCAGGAGATTCAGACTGACATCTTTACCATTGAGAGGCTTGAAAGCCTGCACACACGCATACACACACAGAGAAGCTGTTTTTATATTGAAAGTTTCTTTCAAAGTTAATTTTGTATACTAATTAACAGATATATGCTAAATCTGAGGCTCTGCAACAGGAAACCTTCCTATAAAATAAGAAATGTCCTGTTGAATAACTGACCTCTTCAAATCGTACAGACACTGGCAGCACAATGATGTTTGTTTCTGTAGTTTCTTCACTTGGGGTTGGAGGTTCGCTCTCTGCTCCTTCCAAGTAGTCACTCTCAGGGCGGGAATAGTCCCTGGTGATGGCGTACTTAAAGACCGTCCTCTCCTCTACCGTCCCTGTATATAGCGATTCAGTCAGATTGGTTTGATGAGTCAGCATAAACCCACCCTCTGTCTGTAGTCAGTAATCAGTCAGCATAAACTCACCCTCTGTCTGTAGACAGTGATGAGTCAGTTCTGTCTGTAGAAATAAGTTTGAGTCAGCACAAACTCACCCTCTCTGTATTTGTAGGAGTCTGTGATGTTCATCCTCTTGAGCGATGCCACAGATTTGGTGGAGATGTTGTGACCAACTCTCTTTGAGTCAGAGAAAATGTTCACTTTGGATCCATTGGCCAATACCTGATGGAAACATCCAAAACTTTGTTCTTTATTCATTAAAGGTAATGCTGATGAAATTTATACGTTCAGGCGCTGCCCACTGACCAGCCAGTCGATGCAGTCGGCATTGACCTCTGCGAAGACAAATGGGACGTCGTATTTGAGGTGTGTGTCTCCATTCAGGATGGCTCTGACTGGAGCTGGACCACAACAGTAAACTCCTACAAGAACACAAACTGTAAACACTAACACAAACAAATGTATACTACAGTGGTGTAGGGGTAGAGCACCACATGGAGCTTTGCACCTAAGCAGCTGGTTTGAGCCCTGTCCAGCAGTCCTACCTGTCTCGCTACTGTATAATAAAGGCATTGATACCACAAAAATCACAGTTCCTCACAAGGTACTGACTGACATGGTACTAATGAGGTACTGATGAGGTACCAATGAGGTACCAATGAGGTACTAATGAGGTACTGATGAGGTATTGACGAGGTGCTAATGAGATACTGATGAGGTACTGATGATAAACTGATGAGATACCAATGAGATACTGATAAGGTACTAATGATATACTGATGAGGTACTGATGAGGTACTAATGAGGTACTGATGACGTACTGATGAGGTACTAATGAGGTACTGATGAGGTACCTCATTAGTACCTCATGAGGTACTGATGATATACTGATGAGGTACTGCCTATGAGATTCAGAGAATTAAAGCCCCTCAACGCTCAGTTCTACATCCAGCTTCTACCTTCCTGATATCATCAGGGCAAAAATTCCCCTTGAACACAAGAAATATGAAAATCTGGCAGATTATGATTAAATAGAAAAATAAATATAATGAAACTTAACAGAACATCTTATATGATCAGATACAGTTTCATGGGATACACCTTTTAGAATTTACTGCTCTCGGGATTACATACATACAACATTAGTTGTAACAAACATTTCATACATCTACTGGTTTGGCTCTTTATTATCTATAAATTCATACACAGGAGGTAATTTCACAGGCAGTCAGAAGATGAATCTGATGAATTATATATTTTCATTAAAAGAGGTTGTAGTGTTACCATCGCTCTTCTCCTGGGGTGTTGGATCCAGAACCTGCCAGCCATCATATTTTCCATCTTCTGCTTGGTCTGGACGCCTCATCCACGCCTCCACCCAGACATGATAGTTCCTGAAACAGATAGCAGCTAAGACTCCAGAACTAAAGACCATAACATTCTCTCTGCAGCCAAAAAGTACAGACAGAACAGGCAGGACAAACATAGTGGACATGTCAGAGCAAAAGAGAACATTTGGTCACAATATCAGCCTCATGTTAGAATCAGTAATTTAAGGCTCTGATCAGTAGTATGTAATTTAAGGAGAATGCGCGTGACGTACCAGATGCTGTCCTTGTCTGGTTTGGTTTTGACCCCAAAGTCGGCATGGTGAACGTCGATGGTCAGGTTCTTGTTGTTGTCATGAGCTGACTGGTAGTTGGTGACAACGCGGCAGGGGATTCCCAGCAAACGCATCACTGGAACCAAACATGTGAAGCATTCAGTTTAGTCCACATCAGTGCAACAATGCACATCCACAGCTGCTGATAAATGATCTTATTTTATACTGTAATGTGCAAACATTTAAGATTCTTATCCATCATGAATTAGACCAGAGGCCTGTTAGACTCAACATCATAAGAAATCCAACAGAAGTAACAAACCACAAACATCCCAGATCTGCAGCCTTGAATGAAATAAACATAATAATTGTTACATGTCAGTAACATTTTAATGTAATAATGATAATTATGTTTAAATTACATTATTGTGTCACATTAGGGAGTCTTAGAAAGCATCTAATTGGTCCAAAATCTATTCTGTTGCATGACAACAGCCACAAACATCCAGCCCAGGAGAAACTGCTGCTCATTTAAATGCAAAGATGCTCAAACCAATTAAACCAAAGATACAGATCTTGCTATAGATGCTGTTCCAGATTTTGTTTCAGATGTTTTTCCAGTTGTGAGACAGAGTCAGCTATTACCTGAGCACATGACTCCAGCGAACACCCAGCACTGTCCATATTTAACCGGCTGGCAGCCACTGTTGAACCAGCGCTGAAGGATGATGTGGCTGCTGCTCCAGTGAGTCGGCAAAATGCCGTCCTGGAACTGTCCATCCCAGCGTCCTACCAGGACACCGCTGTCGTCCTGACAGTTGATCTAAAAGAAGAACAGACAGAGATCAAAGTTATCTTTCTTATAATATAATTTCTTTTACTAGTTTAAGCTTGCAAAACTCTCTTCCCAAAACATTTTGGAAATCTTTATTGAACATTCCTGCATAATGTTCCTAAGATGTTAAAACAGCAGGTTTTCTGACGTAAAGGTAACATTAATATATTTTTAACACTCTGGGAAGGTTATTTGAACAATTCACTTTTATGTTTCCCAGATGTTAAAACTGTAAGTTTACTGGTGTCAAACCAATGTTGTTCCAAGAACATTTTTGGAAGGTTACATTTAACGACATTTGCATTTGTGTGAGGGTTAACAGTTACCTAGCAGCAGTACCTAGTAATTATTAGAACATTTTGGGAATGTTGTATTGAACAAAAACATTTGCACAACATACTAAAATGCTGTTGGATTTTCACTAAACTATATCCTGGAACAGAAACTTAGCTGGGATTCTCTTCCAACCTAAACAGCCTATTTCTGTGCTTCATGTCACTGCTGGACAACAATCAACAAATGGAGCTCAAAAAATCTACGTCAGCATATCTTTAACACACAAGCATGTTTTTACAGACTTGTTTTTAACAGATGTGTCTTTAACAGGCGTGTCTTACCATGGCGCTGACCACGCGACTGACGTAGATGGGGTTACAGCGAGCAGACACATCATCAGCTGGGTCTCTCAGGTGTTTGATGTTCTTGTCCAATATCTTCATACAAATCTTCACCATGTCCTCTTCAAACTGAAAGACAGACATGAAGACATGTATGAAGACAGATAGAAAGACAAACATGAAGACAGACATGAAAACAGGCAGTGTGTACCTGTCCAAAGTCCCAGTTCATAGAAACAATGTAGTTTCCGCTTCCCTTATAGATGATTCCTTGTTCATTCATCACATACTCCTGTCGCTCCTCCTCATCAGGCAGAAACACCCAATCATCTACACATAATTAACACAGAAAGATCCAATCATCTGCACACAATTAACACAGAAAAACCCAATAATTCACACACAATTAACTCAGAAACATCCAATCATCTACAGACAATTAACACAGAAACACAGAGACAAACAGACAGACAACCTACCAGGACACCAGGGGTTGAACAGCAGTGTAACTGTAGCCAGCAGAATCTCCTGGTCCCTGAACTTCACAGACAGCTTATACTGGCCTATGGGGGCATCAGCCGGGGGGGTGAAGGTCAGGGTCAAGTGGCCTGTTAGGGGTGAGGAGCTCTCATGAAGTTCTATCTTCCACACCGCCTTTGCTGATGGTGAACGCTTCACGTCTGGGATACCCATGCGTGACATAGTACCCTGGTCCTCTGAGGGGTGATCTCCTGTACACGGTAAACATAGATAAATAGATAGATTAGATTAGATTAGATAGATAGATAGATAGATAGATAGATAGATAGATAGATAGATAGATAGATAGATAGATAGATAGATAGATAGATAGATAGATAGATAGATAGATAGATAGATAGATAGATAGATAGATAGATAGATAGATAGATAGATAGATAGATAGATAGATAGATAGATAGATACGTACCGGTTGCTACAGTGAAGCTCAGTGGATGTAGGTCAGAGGTAAAAGGGCGTAACAAGTTCAGGGTCAAAATGAAGCCCTGCCCTCGTCTCACGATCAGCTGGTCCACTGAGATCTCAGCGGTGCGGTGCTTGGTGTTGTTGGTTGGACAGTGGCTGTCCACACCCTTAACGACTGACACAAATAAACAACAAAACGTAAACAAAAACATCTCTTTATTTACTAACAGACACATTGAGCTGTGGAAATTTAGATACCCAGACATTTAGATATAAATGAATTCCTTTACTATCCAAAATGTATAAAGAGCAGAACTCAAAGTGGAAAAAAAACATATATAATAACAATTATCTCTGGTTATATATGTCAACCTATAATCAAAATCAGCATAATCAATCATTTAAGTTTTAAATCAGATCATAGTTCATGTTTTATGGTTTTAATGTAAATTACAGTTTCAATGGTTATTACACAATAATGTAGATGATGATGTGGTTATAGTTACTTATGTTGTTATTGATGATGTCATGTTTTATTGATGTCATTGGTATATTATAAAGGAACAGATCATCATCATCATCAATATCATCATCATAGCAGCATGTGAACGGTTCAGGAACTGACAGGATCAGCCATCATCATGTCCCACAGAAAAGCTGTGTGTTAAACCTGAGAGAACGTCTTTGTGACATCACACAGAAACACAGAGAGCGAATTCTGACCACCCTGTGGTTCTGCAGCAGATCAACAGTGGCAGATAAGGAGGATGTGTGGAGTTTGCATGTTCTTCCCGTGTCTGCGTGGGATTTCCCCAACTTCCTCCCACAGTCCAAAAACATGCTGAGGTTAATTGGAGATGTGTGTGAGTGAATGGTGTGTGTGCTCCACAATAGGCTGATGACCTGTCTGGGGTTTATGCCTGCATCTCGTCTGTAATGTGCTGGGATTGGGACTGTATATATATTTCTCCAGCTGTTTTAGTGACATTTACATGTCACAAAGTTTAAATATTGTACAAGTCAAACAATACTGATTTTTTCTGGAACACAATGTGTCCACTTTGCTATGATAAAAGTTTCATTATTGTAGCCAGTCATTTTCTATACCTGCTTATTCCTCATTAGGGTCACAGGGGTCTGCTGGAGCCAATCCCAGCGCATTACGGCGAGAGGCAGGGATACACCCCAGATGGTCGCCAGCCAATCGTGGGGCACACACCCCATTCACTCACACCTACGGGCAATTTAGAGTCACCAATTAACCTCAGCATGTTTTTGGACTGTGGGAGGAAGCCGGAGTACCCGGTGAAAACCCACGCAGACACGGGGAGAACATGCAAACTCCACACAGAAAGGTCCCAGACCCAGGACCAAGGAGGTCTTGAACCTGCGACCTTCTTGCTGTGAGGCAACAGTGCTAACCCCTGTGCCACCGTGTCACTCTCATTCTTGTCTAATTTAAGAACAAAATAAGCCAAACACTTATAGTTTTTTAAATTAAAATCATTAGTACCATAAATAGTTAAGAAATAGACACAAATAATAAATCTACAAGTCATTTTAATGAAAATAATACAATTTCTACTTAGTAGGCTGTATATGCCATACATAGCCTAACATGGGGAACCCTAACAGGGTAGAATATTTCTATCTAATTTAGCTCTAGCTCTTGGAATGAGCAACATTTAGCTAGCACACATCCTAAAGTTCGCAGGTTCATGTCCTTGGTCTGGGACCTTTCTGTATGGGGTTTGCATGTTCTTCCCGTGTCTGTGTGTTCAGCATCGTTATATGTTATTACATGTTTACTACACTTTATACAGCAGATTTCCCATTAAAATAATAAATAAAATACAAAACAATTTAAACAGTCAGAATAATAAAATATATTATTTTATGTCAAATCTCGATTTAAAACTGCAGCTGTCAGATAAATGAAACTAAATACAGCATCACATGGAAATACTCAAGTCAAGAACAAGTACATTAAACCCGTACTTAAGTACAATAGTAAATGTACAGCTCTGCAGATACTGATTATTTCAGATTTTCTTCTGTAATGATTGATGCTGCATCACCCCTAACATCTTTAAGAAAACTTTAAGTGCTTGCTTATTAAAACTCATGGAGCAGGGTTAGAGTTGATTAAGACAATCAGATTACTTTTTAAAGCTTTGAGTACTTACAGGAGGTAGTGAGAGTTGTCATGGTTCAGACCTGTTCCCCGCAGCAAACTGACAGGTTCCACAGCACTGATGGAATTTAAGCCAACTAAACCCAACCCAGGTTTCAACACACACACTTTAACCCTTTACTGTCCTTCAACAAACCTCAGCATAAACCTCAAATGTGATTTTTATATATGCAAATGAGGCAATAATGAGGCTTATTAAATATGAGCTAATTTACAAACAAAAATGTGAACACAGGATAAAGCAGGTTCAATTAATTTAATTTGTTTAATTAAAGCTCCCTCTAATTTATCAGAGACAAAAACAGGTTGGATGGGTTCATCAGTGGCTCCTAATGTTTACTGATGGAAGTAGAAGAAGCTCAGTGTCTCATGACATCCGGTCTAAAGCTTCATTTGTTTAATTAACAGTTGTGAATCATCTGCATAACAGAGGATAAATTAATGGATATTTCCTAATAATATTACCCAAATTAGCTGTTGATATAAAACAGAACCTGGTGGAACTTTGTGTCTAACTACTGCACAAACCATTTAAAGTAGTTTATTTAAACTGAGAATTTTGCAGTGGTCTGTTATTTTTTAAGATTAAAAAAAATGAGACCACAGCATTTTTTATTTTTTGTATTCCAGCCATTCCATTCCAGCGGCTGGTGAGTTCCAACACATGCACACCTCATTCTGCTTAAAGATGTAGTGATTAGGTAAAACCTGAACCAAGAACAATGGTAAAGACTTGTGGAGAGCATGCCAAGACACATGTAAGCTATTTTTAAAAAAATAAGGGTTATTGCAATAAATATTGATTTCTGAACTCCTCTTGAGTGCAAACATTAGTATTATGTTGTTTTAAAATGAATGTCATCTTGTTTATTTGCATTGTTTTAGGTGTAAAAACATTGTCTTTTTGTTGTCGTCTGTTTGTTTTTTACAAATAAATGTTCTAAACGATAATATTTTTTTTAAGTTGGAGGAAATGTTGTCAGTAGTTTATTGACTCAAACAAAAAAATTATCCTTTTGTCCAAAGTAAAATCAGAAAGAAGTGTATGATTACAGAGGTATGGCTTAAGCAGTTTTATATTGTGTAATTTCATGACGTAACTCAATGGTTAATCATTTTTCTCTTGTTATGAATCACTTTGAACTGACAAACTTTTACAGGTTCGAACATGTCTGTTTGAAACTAAGAACAAGACAAAACTATTACATCACACATCTTCATACAGAAAGGTCAAATTTAACAAGGCTGCTACTGTTCATCTTCCTCTGTCCCTGTCTCTATATGTCCCTGTCTACCTGTCTCCATATGTCCCTGTCTGTCGGTTGTGCTATCTTTGTCTGTTACTCTCTGTCATTTGTTCCATGAACATTCTCCCTGTATGTTTTTTTTTTGTTCTAAAAAATCAAATTAAAACAGATGCAAAACATAATGGTTTGTAGTAAAACAAAATTTTCATGAAAACAAATTAAGCTCAGCAAGAGACAGTAACATTAACTCAGTTCTTCGTACAGTTAAATGAGAGATACAAATACAAATACAGTACTGTCATTAAAATACAGTACAGTAAATAAAACAGTGTTTTCCAACCCGGGGTAGTTGGCAATGGTACTGCAAAGGGTTTTTTTTATTATTTTTTTTCAAGGCATCACACTAACTCGTAACATGTGGACAACAATGACTGCTGTGAATTTTATTTAAGGTAATTATTTAATACAATTTCCAAGATTTTCAGCAATGTGTCATGTCGAGCTTATCAATACAACGGTACGTTTGCACTACAACTCGTTTCCCCGGAAAGTCAATGACCTGTGACACAAAATACAAAAACATACCTCTAACGTCTACAAAAAGTCTGGCTGCTCTCTGCAGATGGATCGATGTTAAAACGTCCAGTTTCTCTGGATCCAGGAGGATCTCTCCAGGAGAGAGAAATGTTACTTGTTTAAGTTATATATAACAAAAGAAGGTTAGTTTGATTTAGTATTTATACTATTTCAGTTCAGGGTTAGCGCTGTTGCCTCACAGCAAGAAGGTCGCAGGTTCAAGACCTCTTTGGTCCAGGGTCTGGGACCTTTCTGTGCGGAGTTTGCATGTTCTCCCCGTGTCTGCGTGGGTTTTCACCAGGTACTCCGGCTTCCTCCCACAGTCCAAAAACATGCTCAGGTTAATTGGCGACTCTAAATTGCCCGTAGGTGAGTGTGTGAGTGAATGGTGTGTGTGCCCCACGATAGGCTGGCGACCATCTGGGGTGTATCCCTGCCTCTCGCTGTAAAGCGCTGGGATAGGTTCCAGCAGACCCCTGCGTCCCTAATGAGGAATAAGCAGGTATAGAAAATGACTATTTTAGTAACATATTTATGTTCCAAGAAAACATATTCTTTATTTTTATGTTGAATTAGATTTAGGTTAAAAACAAAAGAGATTTTTATGTTTAAGTTAAGGAGATTAAATAAAATGATTTTCATGTAATAACCACTGTGTTATGCTCTACTTTTGGAGAATCATCAAAGCATATGTGTGAGGGCGTACTTGTGGTGTGATAAGAAGGCTCAGGAGGTACTCAAGCCAAAAAAGGTTGAGAAACAGTGAGTTAATTCCCAAAGAATCACTTGATCATTGAATGTTCATGTTAAACTAACAGGTCTTAACAAGCCTTTCGCCAACAGCGAACATCACGAAACCAGTTGAATGGTTAAGAAAAAAAGAAATCACACCCATCTACATTCCCACCCATTCTAATAACAGTCAAACACTTTGTATAACTGCATAATAACAAAATATCTGTTACGTAATGATATTAGGCAAAGTCATGATGTCAAATCATTCTAGTGTGTGTGAGAGATTGAAATGGTTGCTATGCGAGTCAAAAAGTTTTCAATCAAAGTGAGAAATCTCTGTGACTTGGTGACGTAAATGCTGTCGTGACGTAAACTGTCAGTCAATTCGCTGAATCACTCAACACTGTTGTATAAATAAAAGAGAAAAAAAAAGATTGAAACTCTGATTTCATGAATAACACAAACCTTCATGGTCAACACGTGTTCTATAGAAACATGTAAATATGTGACTGTAACCCTGATGGTAAGGGAGGGTTTAATGTTTATTTCTTATTTATATAAATGTATTTACATTCATAAACTCATTTACAATTGTATATACATTTAAATTAACCTACATTAATGATTAAATTATTTTAACTAATTATTCAAAAAAAATAAAAAAATGCAGCAGGTTTCATACAAGATTAGTTTTATTTTACACAGAGACACACACATGCACACACGCACGCACACTCTCTAAGTGTCCTGCTGAATATACTGGGTGGTTTTCTGCAGGTTGTGTTCGACGGCTCCTTCTAAGAACTGAACCCAGGTCAGTTCAGATTCTCCACAGACGTGACTCAACCTGAGGAGAGAAAAACACAATAAGGATAAAATACTCAGTTTACCAACATTTAGTTTGCAAATGTCCTTCAGTTTACGATGACTGAAATTCTGGAAACTAAAACTAAACATGTTAGAGAATGTGAACTAAACAGAGAATGTGTCTGGTTGTTTTTGTACCTGATGATCTGCAGAACTTTCTTCAGCTTTTCTGACAACTTAGACACCTGTAAACAAAAATCACGTTTGTTGATGAATGTAAACAGCTGCGACAGAAGCAGCTGAGAAGCTGCATTCCTTACAAATCTGATCCATCAATCACTGAAAACTGATCACACTAAATCAAGTGTGTGTGTGTGAGAGACCTGGTCCTGCAGGTCACTGTAGTCCATAGGGGGGTAGAGACAGAGAACCAGATCATCGACCCTGATGAACAGAGACTTTATAAATTAATGTGTTTATACTGATGATCACAGATTAAACATCAGGGGGTATTCCAGGAAGCAGGTTATGTGAAAACTCAGAGTAAGTTAACCCTGAGATGTTATCTGTTCCAGAAAGAGAGGTGATTGAAACTATGACTCATGAATGATAACGTCATGAGAATTTTCCAACTGAGACTGGATATCCTGTCATTCATTTCCAGAGGAACATCTGTTCAAAAGCTACCGCTTTTCATCAGATGGTATAATCTGTGTGGAGTATTAAATGAGTGGATAAGTTACACCAACATTTTGTTATGAGATTACTTCATATTGAATATTTACTTATTTAAGACCCTATGTCAATTTAATCAAAGTGATTAAATCATAATATGGCAAAATATACCTTACCTTTTTGAATTATGTTTTTATATTTAATTTCTAGTTCTCTCCTCTACCTCTCCTCTACCCTGTTGGATAAAAATCTGATTTTATTCCTATTCATATTCCTACTATATTCAATGAACTTACCGCTTAATGAAAGAGTCCATTCAAACTTATAGGAGTTTTCTCCCATGCTGCCTCTCTCTCCATTGCTGCTGCAGCAGTGTTACTTTTATGGTGAAATATGTGTTGCTGCATTAATACCTCTACTATTGAGGTAAAATAACTCAATCTTTTTCTTTCTGCAGTCTGCTGTTGTTGTTTCTCATGGTATCGTTGCTCCATTGATGATGGCTTTTTAAAGCAGTTGTGCACGTGCGTAACTCAAGGTAAAAGTACTCAGAGTTGATTGAACTAATTCAGATTAGTTGTTCTGGAACCAGATACTGAGAGTTTCCATCTCTAGTAAGTTGAGTAACTTAACTCAGAGTTGACGGATATACTCAGAGTTTTTTCAACCTCCTTTCTGGAATACCTCCCCGATCAATTATTTATTTCACAAACACAAACAAAACATCATCATTTAAACTGTTCACACAAAAAAATAAATATTTAGCAAAGAGATCCTTCAGATCACAAAGAACAGTGTGCATATATATATATATATATATATATATATATATATATATATATATATGCACGCTATAGGAACAGACAGAACTATGGAACAGTTTTGTGGCTCCATCTATACATAAACTTCCCTCAATACATCAAAAAATTATGTTTTTCAGTCAGGTTGGAAATGGATATTTGTAAAGAATAGTCTGTTGGTGAGACACAGTGGGGTAGTGGTGAGCACTGTTGCCTCACAGCAAGAATGTCGCAGGTTCAAGACCTCCTTGGTCCTGGGTCTGGGACCTTTCTGTGTGGAGTTTGCATGTTCTCCCCATGTCTGCGTGGGTTTTCACCAGGTACTATGGCTTCCTCCCACAGTCCAAAAACATGCTGAGTTTAATTGGTGACTCTAAATTGCCCATTGGTGTGAGTGAATGGTGTGTGTGCCCCATGATAGGCTGGGGACCATCTGGGGTGTATCCCTGCCTTTTGCCGTAATGCGCTGTGACCAGCAGACCCCTGCGACCCTAAGGAGGAATAAGTGGATATAGAAGATGAATGACTGACTGACTGACTGACTGATTGACTGGTGTGTTGGTTTTGTTCTGTACCTGAGATCAGAATCAAAATGTGCACTCTTCATCTGACATCCAATCTCTGAAAGAGGTTATTGTTGAAGAATGGAAAAAGATTGATGTGGCCAAATGTTGCCAAATGTTTTAAGTCAAAAGTTCAACAGATGCTGTATTAAACTTAACTATGCACATTTTGGAAATATTGTTTGTTTTCAATGGCATATTGTATAAAATGTTACTTTTATACAATATGCCTCATTTATGCTGTGTGTACTAATTTATGCTGGGCACTGTAGTATATAGTGTGTATGCATGTATAATGCGTGTGTGTGTTATACCCAGGACTGAGCTCCTTGCTGACATCGGCCAGGTCGTCCAGTTGAACCAGGTTCTGACATGTGGTGATGTTGCCATGAGTTTTAACAGCTGATATCAGTTTCCTCAGCAACGCTGCCGCCGCCTTCATCAGCCCCAGACACGGACCAATCACACGCCGGTCCTTCTCTGACCAATAGGTGTCCTGGTTGCCCCGAGGTTCCTCCTCCTCCCCGTCCTGGTCGAGGACATCATTGAATGGATCCTGAGGTTCAGATAAAGCCTGAAGGGTGAAAAAAATCTGTTGTTTCCTCAAACAATCACACGATCAAGGTTAAAAATGTACAAACAGCAGCACAAGGAAACAAGGACATTTTTGAAGACAAAGGTGAAGAGATATCACCTGTGCAGGTAACCAGGAGGATAACATGACAGGAGGATAACAGATGACGCCTGTTCACTCCACTGATCTGATGTTTAATGTTGATACTGTGTCACTTAACACAGACTCAACTGACGCTGATTTGATGAATTAGTATATACATTCATATAATTAAAGTCATTGCATTTCATATAGTATTATTTCATATCTTCATTTACATTTAAAATTTATTTAAAATATCTTTGATATTTTTAGACCCAGTCAAACATAATGTGAACAATTGGAATTGGAGGAATTGTAAGGAGAGCCAGAAGAGGTTTGGACAGATTGTCCTTTGGTTGTCCCTAACTCTATCTCATAGGATCCTGGGACCTGGCAGTATTGCTCTCTGCCAGTTATCGCTGCATCAGCGTGGCACTTTTGTTCTGCCTGTCCACACAGTTTGGCGCATCAGTGTCAGGTCGAAAACATTTCCTGTAGCGGTCAAGTGACTTTCTTGAAGTGATATGGGTGTTAGAATAATGTAGTTATCCCATATTTACTCTTTTACACTCTTTACTCATTTACACTCTTTTGTTCTTTGTACTGCAAAGAACTGATCCTTCGAGCCGGATACCAATAGACATCTTCCAGCGGGTGAGAGGGACACTGGTAAAACCGTGGCCACAGCAGGATGGCCTAAGAGCAGCCTATCAGATCCTTTCCAGGATCTGCCTCCAAATCACCAGCTGGGATCCAACGGTTGATGATAGGAAGGAGAAGACAACGGTGGTCAGTTGAGTTTTGTTTAAAGAACAAGCCAACGACTGAGGAGTGTTGCGCCTTGTTAAAGATAAAACCCTGAAATACTCACTAGCAGGTAACGAGTCCTGCGTACACTTAAGTTCCACGATAAATTGTGTGATTGATGATCCTGCGCACTTAAATTCCATGAAACAAAACATGTGTGGGAGAGTGAAAGTGGAAATAAACTCGTGTGGATGCAGAGGCAAGAATTCTCCACTCCAAAGAGTTGACGTGAGAATTACCACAACAGAAAGTTTAAATTGCTGCCCTACTGACAGAAAAACTGTTTATAGAACACCCTTGCTGTTGAAAAACTCAACCAAATTCTCTAAAATGGGGAAAGGAATAAGTAAACTAAAACCCAAAGATACACTGCAGTGTAAAGATTGGAAACTCTTTGAAAAACAGGATCCTAAAAAACTTCAAAACTTAGTCAGATGTATAACAGAGCATAAATTCAGAACATGTCAGGATGTTGGTGTTGTGGAAAGGAAGGACACATAGCTAGAGATTGTCCTTATAGGAAAAGAGGAGATCAAGATTCACTAGAAGAATGTGAGCCATTGACAGAAGAAGAAAGAGAGGAAGAGGTTGAAGTGGAATGTGAGACAGAACTATAAGCTTACACAATTTGTTGTTGGTGGATGGAGTAAAAACCAGAAATAACGCTATTGGTAAATGGAAAACCTGTGACTTTCTTGCGTGACACTAGTGTGTGTAGAACAACATGTAAAGAGTCTATTCCAAACTCCAGACAAAGGAACCAGAGTGTGATAATGAGATCTGCTAATGGCAAAATGTCTGCTGTACCCCAATCAGAACCTGTTTGGCTAAGAGATCCCCAAGGACAGTCCTGTCAAATGTCCATATTAATGTTTCCTGAATGTCCCATAAACATACTAGGCTGTGATGGTCTGCTATTACTAGGATTAGCATTAGTACCAAGTTTCGAAGGAAACATTGTAGTTAAGAGAAAAGTAGAGCTGCAAAAGAGGAGACATTTTTGTTCTCCGAGGAACAGGTGAGCTATTTTACTATTATTCCTTGTTGCAAATAAAACACCTCATGAGACAGCCACAGCTCTGATGACAGAAGGAAAACGGATGATATCAAAACCACAGGACAAATTGTCAGAGGATCTGCACATCACACTCTGGAATAGAACCACACAAGGCCCTGATGATAGTTATGGAAGGAGTTTGACTAAAGCCACTCCAGCAACAGTCACTGTAACTGATGTCTTATTCAGATGGAGAGGCTTATGCAGCTGCAGCGGTAAAGTTGTCATCACCAGAGACAGTAAGACTGTTCAAAATGCGGACAGCATCTCCTATCTCTTTGTACAAAAGCTACACAGAAAAATGGAAAAAACAGATGATGTCATGATGATGATGATGTCAGAAATTGAGTGAAAATGATGTATGAGGAAGACCTTAAAACCTCTAAAATGGACAGCAGAAGCTGAAGACGCTTTTTGTAAAATAAAGCAAGCTCTGGTATCTAGCCCTGCATTAGCCTTGCCAGACTACAGTAAACGTTGTATTGTATTGTAAAGGTCATTTTATGACCTCAGTTTTAGTACAGCAATGTGGAGACAAAATGAAGCCAATAGCGTATTTCTTATCTAAACTGGATAGTGTAGCATGTGCACTGCCACATTGTGTTAAAGCAGTCATTGCAGCATCCATGGCTGTGGAAACAAGCACCACTATAGTCTTGTTTCATCCTTTAATTCTAAGGGTACCACATGCTCTCTCTGCTCAATATGATTTTTTTATCACCTGCAAGACATCTGTGTTGCATGGCAACATTGTTATCTCAGTCTCATTTGACTAGCTGGGTTTAAGGTGCACAACCTTAAACCCAGCTACATTGTTACCACTTCCTGAATACGGCACTAAATATGATTGTCAGGAAGTAGCAGAAAAGACTAAAAGTAGAAGTGATTTATAAGGCCAACCACTCGAAAAAGGAGAAGTTCTATTTGTAGATGGCTCTTTTAAGAAAAATGAAATAGGAAAGACATGAACAGGATATGCAGTAGTAATACAAAAAAATTGTAGTAAAAGCTGAACATTTACCGTCTAATTACTCAGCTCAAGCAGCTGAACTATTGTTAACTGAAGCATGTAAATTAATGAAAAATAAGGACGTGAAATTTACAAAACATTTGCAAGATAACATCTACAGGTAAACCAGTTGCACATGCAGAACTCTTATCTGCATGTGTAACATTCTAAAAGCAGTACAACTGCCAAATACTTTAGCTTTCTGTAAGTCTGCAGCACATACCTCAGGGACAGACAGAGTGTCTCTAGGTTATGTATTTGCAGATAAAACCGCTAAAGCAGCCGTAGCAGGACAGATATATGTGTTAAATGCGGAAGAATAAACAACTTTAGATGACACAATACTAAAAGAAATGCAACAACAAAGTCCTGAATCTGAACAAGAAATTTGGAAAAAGAATTAAGCAATTTATTAAAAGACATGTATGACCCAGCAATAAACCTGTCCTGTCCAAAAACAAAAATAAAAAAAGTAATTTTGGCTAAAAGGTCCGATGGGGGAGGTGAGCAAAAGACTGATACGGTGGATCTAGACGTGTAGAATCTGGTGAGATCCGAAAGTCAGTAAAGATATTACGAGACACAGATTGTGTTAGAGGACATCATATTTTAGGTAAAATGACCCCTAAATGGTTAAAACATGCTATAAGATATTGGGCAGTGACTCTCTTCTTAGAATTAACTTTCGTATTCATATGGTACCTGTGGGAGGCACCAAAGCCTCACACATCTCAGCCACAAAATGACACCAACCATGCAAAAAGAAACGTTGCACAAACGACTTACACTCAATGGATAATATTCTGGGCGTTCTTTCAAATCATGTCTTAATTACCTTTCAGTTTATAATCAATGATAATGACAGTATCTCCCTGGTATAATACTGAAACACGTTCCCTTAAAAAAGCTACGCATAAATAAAAAGCTATGGCGCCACTCCCGCACAGAGCATTCCCTCAGTGCCTGGAAGAACAGTCTATTGGCTTACAAGCAGGCCCTGCGTATGGCAAAGGCGAGGTATTATTCATCGTTAATAGAAGAAAATAAGAATTAGAAGCCTCTTTAAACCCTGCAATATTACTGGATGAATTCACCCCTGCAAACCCAGCCCAGATAACTGAAATGATAATGTCGTCCAAGTCAACTACATGTATTTTAGATCCAATTCCAACTAAAATTCTTAAAGAGACGCTGCCCCAAATCATTGATATTATCTTAGATATAATTAATATGTCACTAATAACTGGATACGTGCCGCAGGCTTTTAAACACGCAGTTATTAAACCGCCCTTGAAAAAAAGCACTCTTGAGCCAGATATTTTAGTAAACTACAGGCCAATTTCAACTCTACCCTTCCTTTCAAAAGTTCCTGAAAGACTGGCAGATAAACAACTATGTCAGCACTTACAGGACAATAGTTTATTTGAAGATTTTCAGTCCGTCTTTCGGGCCCATCACAGCACTGAAACAGCACTAGTCAAGGTCACTAATGACTTATTGTTAGCTGCTGATGATGGACTGAGCTCGATCCTGCTCCTGCTGGATTTAAGTGCTGCTTTTGACACAATCGACCATAGCATCTTACTGCAGAGATTGGAACGGGACATAGGCAATAGAGGATCTGCCCCGTCCTGTTTTAAATCCTATTTATCTAATAGGTTCCAGTTTGTTAGCGTTAACCAGCAATCATCATCATACTCAAGAGTCACTTATGGTGTCCCACAAGGGTCAATCCTTGGGCCCATTTTGTTTACTCCATATATACTGCCCATGGGTAATATTATTAGAAAACTTGGTATTAATTCAATTAATCAATTAAACCAAATCAGATCAGGCTAGTACATAAACTTAGCTTAGTGTTAGAGACTAATCATCTGTTACTCAATCCTGATAAAACAGAAGTTATTATGTTAGGCCCTAAAGTGTTAGAGAGTCCCTATCTGAGCAGATAGTCACTCTGGATAATGTGAGGATAGCCTCCAGCGCCACAGTTATAAACCTAGGAGTTTTATTTGAGCCGGATTTATCATTCAAAGCTCATATTAATCAAGCCTGTAGACCAGCCTTCTTTCACCTGCGTAACATAGCCAAAATTATAAATATCCTATCTAAAAATGCAGCTAAAACGATAATCCATGCGTTTGTTACATCTAGTCTAGATTACTGTAACTCCCTATTCTTAGCGTGTCCTAAAAGTTCCCTAAAAAATTTTCAGCTGGTTAAAAACACAGTGGGGTGTTTACTAACAGGAACTAATAGAAGAGAGCACATCAGCCCCATACGCCAAGCCCTTCATTGGCTTCCCGTTGAGTTTAGAATTAAATTTAAAATCCTACTTCTCATGTATAAAACCATGAATGCCCCTGTTTTATAGAACCAACTCCCAACTAATATTAAAGAGGCTGACACAGTCTGTGCATTTAAGGCTAGACTGAAAACATTCCTGTTCCAAAAGGCCTATGGTCAGGATAGCTAGAGGTAGACTTAAACCCACAGGTCAGTCTAAGCTGCCCTAGGAGTGAGAATGCTGTGGCAAGTACAGTGCACTGAGCCCTATCCCCTCCGGGGAAGTGGCTACTGTTTCAGTTCAATCGCACGAGGCACAATGATGACGAATCCTGATGCGACTCAACGAGGCCCCCCTGATGAATCTACTCATTCACCTGCCTGATTAGACCAACCCTTCTACCCCCACTCTATGACATCTCTACAGACTGATACATCATCGTAAGATGGATGTCTGTCAGTCCTAGTTCATCTATAGCCTGTCCGTCCATGGGAGTGGATCTCTCCTTCACTGTGGTTCTCCCCGAGATTTCTTCTTTCCCACTGGGTTTGGAGTTTTTCCTTTCTGAATTTTGTGAAGCACTTTGAAACAACCGTATTGTAATATCGGGCTATATAAATAAAATAAATACCGTACTGGCCTGAATATAAGACATATTTTTAAATGTATAAGACATCCATTTTTTGCATTGAAATAAGACTGAAAAAGTAGGGGTCGTCTTACATTCAGGGTCTAGACATTATACCTGTTACGACGTCACCATGCATTGCAGGTCAGGGGGCCTGACCATGCAACAGATAAAGATAAATTATGCTCAGCTGGCTGTGTGCCCGACCTAAGAACGGTTCAATCCCCCTCTACAGGACTGGCAACGGCATGTAGATGGTGGTAATCGGAATCAGAACGCACGATGGACAGGCACGGCTCAGCAAAAGGGTCCTGTCCACTTTGATCAGAAAAATAAACCCAATAAACCCAGGAGAAAGGGGACCCGGGTAAAGAAATGGAGGAGATGAGTCGGAGGTGTATGATGGCAGTGGTGAAAGACCTACGCCTGTCTGAACCCTCAACAAAACCACCAAATTCCCACAAGGGACGAGGGGGGGGACCTCCGGTCGTGTGACTAGGCTGCCCGCCCACGCCCTCCACTGCCAGTTTAATTTGTCGGGTGGGGCACAGGGTCAAGGGAAACCAGGGCAACCCCTGAGCGTGTCGTGTTTGAAACTCCATGCCCTCCTTTTCTTTCCTTCTTGGGTGACCTAGTCCAGAAAGGCAATGCCCAGCGCATCTACACCCAGGTGACACTAGGGGGGTGTACTAGCGCTCTTGCTCTTCTTGACTCGGGGTCCGAAATTAGCCTGGTGAGTAACCACCTTTTCGAAGGGATAGCCCGAGAGATGCGCACTCTAGGGAAACTGCTGCAGGTAGAGGGCTGTAACATCAACATCACCAGCTACACACAGGACATGTCACCCATCAACAGACGTGCCTGGATCGACCTCACTTTTCAGGAGATGACTCTCGTCCATCCCCTGTACATATGCACACTTGATACCGAGCCACTCCTTATTGGTCAGGACCTGCTGGGTCGACTGGCACCCCTCATCGACTGCGATCGCGGTCATATCTGGGCTCAAGTGGAAACACCAAGACCACTCGGCACAGGAAGGGATCAGCCACGGTTGGGCCAACAGGTAGCTGCCATCCAACACGGGAGTGAACCGTCTTGGTGTGTGACCATCTTGGATCGCCGGTGAACACCTCACCGATGTCAGTCCATAATCCAGACATTCTTTGCCACCACGACTCTTTCCTTTGTTTGCTGAAAAACGCAAACCCAAACTTGTACAGTCCCCAGGTGGTGGGTGGTGTCTACCTAAATGGTGTCGACACCCCTGATGCCCACCTGGCACTTTGGTCAGAAAAATATACCATTAGCCAGGACCTGTAAAACGACTTGTGCCAACTTGATACTCCTCCCCCATTCGTACCATGAAGCCATCGTCTCATTTCAGCGCAAACACCCCAAACCTTGATCAAGGCAACTGGGATGTGCACTATCTTGATACGCATACGGAGGAGGGAAGTTGCGCACGTCTTCAGTGTGGTTCCCCAGCTCTCTTACCCAGTCTCAGTGGGAGCAGATCTCCTCGTCCGACTTGAGGTTCAGCTGGACACCATCAACAAGGTCTTGTGGTCTCAATCTCACGCCAAAAACAACCCTCCATCCCTTGAGCCAGAGCACATGGCATCGGGACAGACGATACCACAAGCCTGTCAAGTGGCAAGTGAAGTTGACCAAATTATCCCTGCACAAACGGTAGGAGCTCCCGTGCGACTCATTGTTCATAAAGGACAGCAGATTCTCAGTTCACAAGCATTTTTCCATCCCTTGCCTCACTTCGGGAAACTTGGCTTGAATCTCGGCAGCATGCTGCTGCTTGAGTTGAACCACCGCTCAGCCTATCTGCTTGTTCAGAACCTAACGTACGCCCCGATACATGTGACTGTACGCCAACCGTTGGGGATATTAATCGACCATTCCTTCCACGACTTTGAACTGACAATTCCAGTCATCGGGGAATTGCCTTTGTCCTTGAGCAGAGATGATAGTATGGAATGGGGGTTTCACACCTTCCCGACCAAAATGATCTCTGTGGTCTGTCATGAGGCATTACAGGATGGGGCGATCTGCAATGCCACCCTGGATGGCAGAGACGACCTGGTCGTGTATGCTATCCGGACTCAGCCAGAAGATGTAATACCTGCAGGTGATACTGCAGCCCCCTCCCCACTGGAGGAGACGGCCTCTGGTTTTGAGTCGGAAATCAACCAACAGTTAGCCAAAGCTGATGCACTGACCACTGACAGCCAGAGATGCGCTTCGGAAGTTGTTCCACGACTTCCAGCACATTTTCTCCGAAGACTCTCACGACTGTGGAGTCACCAACCTCCACACAGTCTGCATCCCTACTGATCCCAACACACCCCCAACGTTTGTACGTCAGTACAAGATCCCGCTGCGTACGAGTCGATCAAGGAGATCCTCGATACACTGTTGCACAAGCGGATCATTATGGAATGCGACTCAACCTACAACTCGCCCATCTGGCCAATGTTAAAACCGACTGGCAAGTGGCAACTCACCATTGACTACCGACCTCTGAATAAACAAGTCCCACTCTCTCACTGCCCCATGATCCACTTGGATCAAGAGTTGGCTAAGGTAAAAGTGGCCCATTTCTTCTCGACGGTAGATATAGCCAATGGATTCCGGACCATGAGAGTCGACCCGGCTGATCAGTACAAATTCGCTTTTTCCTTTGGCAATCGCCAATACACATGGAACCATTGTCCTTTTGGGTACTCAAACTCCCCAGCAGAGTTCAATATCTTTCTCCACAAAGCGATGAGTGATGACACCACCCGTGGCAACCTCATTTATGTGGATGACATCCTCATGAGGGGCAGAACTTTCGAGGACCACCTAGCCGAGATCCGGCACGTGCATGGCCAGCTTTCCACTGCAGGTGCCAAATTGGCACTCGCCAAGGGCCAATGGTGCTGCAATAATATCACAGCCCCAACAGGCTGGAGGAACTTAGAAGCTTCTTGGGCATCTGTAACTATTCCCGCCAGTTTGTGGAGGACTATGCGGAAACAGCCAGACCCCTCACAGAACTCCTTCGGAAGGATCGACAGTTTGAGTGGGGACAACCCCAAGAACAGTCCTTCCGGCAGTTAAAAGAGAAACTCTGCTCCACTCCATGCCTTGCGTATCCCGATAAGGACAAGGAATTCCATCTGGAGGAGAGCTTCTCAGCTCAATGCCTCAGCGCCGCTTTAGCACAAGAACACAACTCGGACAAACGTGTCGTGGCCTATGCTAGTCGACCCTTAAGCAGTGTGGAGATTAAGTTCTCTGACTGCAAAAAGGCCCTTCTGGCCACCGTATGGGCAGTGGAGCACTTCCGCAGCTACATCGGAGAAGGTGATCATAAGGACTTGTCACCAACCTGTCACTTCCCTGAATAGTCAGCGCTTGAGAGAGGGACGTGCGCCCAACAGTCGCATTGCCGCTTGGCTGATGGCATTACAGGGCTATGACCTTGAGGTTAGGTATGCCCAGAACCATCGTATGCCAGTTAGTCAGGGTCTGCCTGAGTGCCAACACTGCGACTGTGAAGGGCAACCCAGCCACCTGTCGTCGTATATCACGCCCCCCATTCTTCCTTCAAACCATCGCTACTATGACGATAATACCTGCTCTGACCTCCCGAGGGTCTATGTGGATGGCTGTGCATTTCTGCACAAACGCTAGACCCGGGCAGGAGTCGGCCTTGTTTGGGTTAACCACAATGTAGATGAACCAAACCACTACCAGCTTAGTGCTAAGACGAGCCAGTACGCCGAGATTGAAGCAGTACTCATCACACAACAAGCTGCCAAGGCGGCTATTGAGCAGCTGGTGATCTGCTCAGACTCCAATTATGCTCGCCATAGCTTCGTTTCCCATCTTCCGGGATGGAAAACTAATGGCATGAAAAATGCTCGGAACAAGGAAGTCAAGAATTCTGAACTCTTCTTCACCTGTGACCACTTTATGGCAGACCGAGGTATGGTAGTGTACTGGAAGAAGGTCAAGGGTCGTAGCCATTTTGCGACCTCACTCACACGCGCCCGCTCACTCACTCGCACGCACACACGCACGCACACACACACCCCTGCTGTTGGCTTGGTTTTGTCTGTTTACACTGTTTACTTAGTTTGTCTCTCTGTTATACTTAGCTTATTTGTTCTGTTTAGTTTACCATATTCATGTAGTGATAGTTACCTGAGAATATTAACAACAGTATTAATGTAACGTGTTTACTGATTGTAAATAAACTCTTTTGTGTATTTAAAGAAGAAGCTTCCTGGTATTTTGTCCGTATATTGTGACAAAGAGCTGGTTGATTGGGCTAGTGTACGGATTCACACCTTTTTATACCTTCCATTAACTATATGTTCTGACATAGAGCTAATTATAAGGTAATTATTTTGTGAGACTGACCATAATAGTTATTAGTCCGGTTCATCTGGTGGTACCCCGTTTTTAATTTATTAAGTTTTAATTAATAAATTTAATTAATCATCTTCGATAATTATTAATTCTTACTAATAACTATTTATAGCCCCTACACAACCACAACATACCCATTCACAACGCTAGATGGTGCCGGATATCTTTAAAGCAGCGGTTCCCAAACTTTTTAGCCGCGTATCCCCATCTATATCCCAACCTGGTTGACGATATATCAGCTCTACTTTATATAAACAACTCAACATCTCACCAGTGACCAGTGAAGATCGGCCAGGTTAACCGGCAGCTGAGAAGTTATAATGCTCACTTCAAGATGATGGTGATAAATGAGGCAGAGTCTTCAAACAATTGCAAAGCGGCTGTGAAATATGGTGTCACAGAGTGTAATGTACAGAGATGGAGAGCTCAAAAAGATCGCCTAAAAAATGCTCACAGTCAGAGAAAAGCTTTCCGTGGTCCTCAGAGCGGAATTACAATTTGGTGTTCAAAAAGTCTTTTTTCAAACTTGAGGGTACTTGACTAGACACATTCTGCAACTTGATTGGAGCGCTCTCAGGATGGGCAGTACTGGCCGCCCGGTCATAGCGAAGAGGCTACATTTTTTAGAGATAGAGTAACCCTCAGCCATCCAGAACAACTTAGATAGACCTTTTCTCTTCCCGATTGTGAAACACGCCCCCCCCCAAATGCCACACTGTTTAACATATCCTGCTGGGGGTTACTGCTGTGGGCCTGGTCCCAAGGACCCTTATTTCCCTGTTGTTGTGCGTGTAAACAGTACTATGGAAACGACAGAGCAACCTAGAATGAACAATTATACACAACAAGCCAGCATAAGAACTGTCCGTGTGCCATTTGATGATGCTGATGCTTGGTCTTTGACCCGGAACTGGACAATGACTAGGAAATCTCTCTCAAATATCACGTGAAAGAACCCAATAGCTAGAGCTGATGTTTGGTGGTGGTGTGGGGACGACAGACTCTTTGACAGACTACCGAAAAATTGTCACATTGATGCTTCCTGTCTCAATATATTAAATGTCTGCTAGTAGTGTCTAGACCTCCCAATCATACATAAATACAAGTGATCACTTAAAGATAATGATCCCACTTATATTGATGCTATTGATGTTGCACACGGGGTTCCCGATGAATACAAATTAGCTGATCAGATAGCAGGAGGTTTTGAGTCCCTGTTTTGTTGGTGGTGTACGATTAAGAACAACATAGATAGAATCAATTACATCAACTACAATGTTCAAAGACTAGGGACCTGGACACAGAGTGGCTTTGAGGAAGTTCATAATCAGCTATCAGCAACCTCCCTTATGCCATTCCAGAACAGAATAGCCGTGGACATGTTGTCATGTGGACGCCAAAGGTATAGAGGGACTTAGGACTCTCAATAGCAAAATGAAGGAACACTCTGGTTTTGACACGTCCATGTGGGATTCATGGATGAATGCTTTTGGCAAATACAGAACCTTAGTGGCCTCAATTTTAGTCTTACTTGCAGTTTTCGCTGCAATTCTGACCTTGTGTGGATGTTGTTGTATACCTTGTCTGCGTTCTTGTTAACTGTTTGATCACCACAGCTCTTTCACCTATGGAAGATCATGTGGCCCAAAGGTATCCTTTTCTTGCTGCTGATCGTTATAATGACAATGACGGTGAAGATTATGACTTACACGTATAAACATGATCTCCGACTGTAAGTATGTTTGTGCTCAAGAAAATGATCTGACAGCTGAAAATCATCATGAAGAAGCTGACAAAATGAAATGAGAATTTGAGAAAATATGTGATCAACAGGAGGGAAATGTTAGAATAATGTATATAGGTTATCCCATATTTACTCTTTTACATTCTTTACTCATTTACACTCACAACTACGAAGATGTGAACTCCCTTTGAACTGCTGAACTGATGCACCAGGTTCCTGTCTCAAAGATAAGGAAGTCATAACTCTGTTGTGACATCATACCATATTTGGTGCATTATTGCTGTCTGTACCCCCACCCTTTAGAGCAGCAACTTTTATTTAACTAGGGACCACCCTAAGAAAATAAAAAAAGAGGGTTTGGCAAGATATGTTCAGAGCGGGTTGGGAGATTGTAATTGAACATGTCTCCGTCTGTTCTCCTCGTGAGTAAGAAATCTTAATCCTTTGTCTTCTTCTCTTTGTGTGTGTTTTTAATGTTTTATGTTGTCTGAACCTAACAATGTGCACTGAAACAGGGTTTTGCTTTTTGAGCTCGACGTATGAACCGATGCATCGGTGTTGCCGGACCCATCACTAATCCACACTGATTTTACAAAAAAAAATAAAAAATCACATATAACTGGATTTTCCCATCAGATTTCTAAGAGTCTGTGGATGGACGAGCAGACAAATAATGTGTTGCAGTAGAGGGGAGGAGCCTAATCACAACCCTGCAGTGGGGAGCAGAAATGACCACTTTGGCAGCGTAGTGACCACAGCAACCGGTAGAGACATTTTGCTGATGCCTAACAGACATTCTGAGGCTTCACTGCTATGTAATACTAAGAAATAAACTGACAATAACCCAGGACAATTTTAATTAAATGATTGTTTATAGATTTATCAGTTACTGTTATTATTGTTAATAATTATGTACACAATGCAAGAATCAGAGATCCAAGTTATAATGTGAACATACAATATCCACCATGATTCATTTCTTTTCTTGTTTCAAAACAATAAAGTTAATTCTGTCTCCAACACCGTGTCTCTCTTTGTAGATAAAATCAATTTGATTTGACTTATTTGTACCTGTTCGATTTCCTCTATCGCGTCCTTCACAACTCCGACCTGCTCAGACAGGAGCATCAGCACCGCTGCTTTATTATCTGTGTGGTTTTCAACAAGAAACAAGACTCATTCTTCTGCAAAACTTCAACACCAAAGACAAAAAGGTGCTCTAAAGAAAACGCAGTGAAACAAGCAGGTTATTGACCACATCTGGATTCATCAGATTAGAAACTTTTAGTGAGGCAGCAGCAGCTCTGCCTGCTAATTATCATCTGTGGCTGGATGAGCTATGTCTACAACCTGTTGTTTTGAATCCTGTAAGTGGACTAACCTGGAGGTAACTGGGCAAACTGGTCACAGGCCGACCAAACACTTCCTGTTGATGTCAGCTGCTCCTGACTCAGACTGGAGGAAACAGAAATAAAAAGGAATCAGACTTTAACAAACTGCTGCTGTGTTGCTGAAAACAGAATTCACCTCCTATTCTGAATGTGTTCAAGTGCTCAGTTGTGCTGAAAGAGCTGTGAAAAAACTGCACCTGCGTGTCCCATGATACTCTGACTCTGACATTAAAGGTGCAGTGCGAGATTTGTCATCATCTGCAGGACAGACTTGTTAGAAATATAATATTTACAATGTGTTTTAATTGGTATAAAATTCCATCAAAATAACACCAGTTGTGCTTATAAGTAAATATATGATTTATGTTTTTACAGGAGCCCAGACAGACAAACCAACCAACGACTTCAGTAGCTTCTCCTACATGTTTTGTTCAACCTGCAACACACCTGAACTTTTATTACAAAACTTAATTACTCAATCTTTATGTAGTACAAGAGCTAACATTAAAACAATGTTGTGTTGCAAATATTCATTACTATTACTAGAATTTACAGGCAGTAAAAAAATACTAAACTTTCATCTTGGGTCAAAACTATGATTCCAGTGTAAATGTGATGTCGGCAGTGGCTAAATGAAGCTGTTGGTGGTGTTTTCAGGGTTGAATATCAGAAGCTCAGTTTTGTCCGAATTTAGAAGCCTTTGGAACAGATGTTGATGAGGGTGGAAACAAGTCACAGCGTTTTCCCACCGACTGACAGCCACTGGCTACACAGGTGACACCAGTAACATAATCAAGTCAAGTCAATTTTATTTGCATCGCCCAAAATCACAAATCACAGATTCACCCCAATGGGTTTTACAGTTTTACAACAGCAACACATCATCCCCTGTCCTTAGACCCTCAAACCATACAAGGAAAAACTTCCTAAACCTCTTTAACAGGGGAGAAAAAGAGGAAAACAGGAAGAATTGACAGGAAGAGTAATAGAGGAGGAAGATCCCTTTCCCAGGACGGGCTGGTGTGCAATAGATCAAGTCTGCACAAAATGTGAACAATACATTCAAATATTCAAACATTCAAGTGTGTGTGTGTGTATGTGTGTGTGTGTGTGTGTGTTTACCTCTGTGGTGGTGCGCTCAGTATCACTTCCAACAGCTGTGCAGCTCCCTCCAGAACCTGGACTGTGGCGTCTCTGACTTGTCGCCGCAAACTGACACCTGAGAGAAGACAGAGACATAAGAGATGAGCTGGAGAGGACCGACCAGACCAAAACCTGAACCTGAAGACAACATTAAAAGAGTGGATACGCACCTTGACTCTTCGGGAGCCAGAAATAAACTGTGGACAGAGTTAGGACGCTCTTTAGCATGGACTCAGACAGCGTTTCTGTGTCCTGCAGGAAGACAGGAAGTCAAAAGGGTGAGAGAGGGACAGGGACAAAGAGACAGATCCTAGCTTCAAATAAAACCTTTATAATAATCATGTGACCTGTTGTGAAGGTGATGATGAGGAGAAAACCAGGCTGAGTTTGGTGGCTTCCTGGGACATGACCTTCACTGCCTGGTCTGAGGACAGTGACAGACACACCTCAAATAAAGGTCCATTCAATCAAATTTAATTAAACTCAATTTCAATCAACCAATGAAAATACAAAAAAATTGAATTGATAAAATATTTTGGAGAACTGAAATAAAAATACAAATTTGGTTTCATAAAGAAATTAATGAAACAGTTGTGTGTCAAAAAACAAAGTAAAAAATATTTTTAAAATGATAACTAATAAACTTAACTAATATAATGTAAACTAATTATATTTTATTATTATAACCTTACATCTCACACTTTATGCGAATATATGATTATATGATAACACTTCAAAGATAAAACATTAGAATGAAGAAGAAAAAGCAACAGGATAAAGATGCGGATGATGAAGATAATGTTGAAATACTGAACTCAGAGTTTCCCAGAAGTTACAAAGGTTGAAGGCTCCGCTAGACTCGTTAGATTCTCCATCTGCAACAGAAAATTCTTCTTTAGGAAAATATTCCTCTTTATAAACTTAGGGACAAACAGAAGATTCAGAAGAAATGCTTCACTGCAACTAATTCTGTCACTGAAGTTAATTCTAAGAGTCTAATTGTATTTGTTGTGGGCCGGAGTAATTGTTATTTTCAATAACAAATGTGTTCTGTAATTTTTTTGTAATTAAAATTATCATCATATATTATTACAGAGGTTCAGGCTGAGGACTTTGAGGGGAAATGATGTACACATTAGATGAAATACACTTTTTATTAAAAAAAAAACAAACAAACACACATTCTGTCTTTTCAAGCTGCTCTGAATGTCAGACGAGGCCACAAATTCACTTTTACCGATTATTTAAAAATGACAAATCAATGCTGCAGCTGCACCTGCTGACCAACATTAACATTAAACTGAGTCAGGAACAGAAGTAAAGACAAAAACACCACAAGACCTGGAATTAACAAGTCTGTGACCTTCATCAAACACAAGGCCTATACTACGTTTATAGTTTCCAACATTAATTTGTTACTGTCTTCTGATTTGGTTTAATGTTAAAAATCATAAAGCTTATTAAGTGAAGGTGTGTTTCGGGTACTTCGGGGAGTTCTAGTTTCACTGTTTAATATAAATATTTTGAATAAAAAAAAATCTAAATTTAATTACACAGTACTTATTGAGATTATCTAAAAAACATTAGTGTTTATGTTGACCTGCTGCTGAATTTTAAAAACCAAATTCGACAACTTGCTTTGTTCAATTCTGCTATAAACAAACAAACAAACACAACGTCATTGTCGTTGGTATAAACTGTTAAGAACTAATTTAAGTTACTGCTGCGTGTTTATTTAGCTTTGATGCTAATGTTAGCCTGATGTTAGCACAGTTAGCTCGAGGCTACAGCACACAGCAAAGCTAAAGGTAAATATTTCATAGTTTTTACATATGTACACACACGTTACACAGATATACGTGTATATTTATGTAGATATTTACCTCTGACTCGGTCTCTGACACTTTGGATCGAGTTTAGCAGGTTCCGGAGAAACACGTTTCCTCCCAGATCAGAACTCATCATGACTCCGGACTGTCACATATAACATCAGAGGAACATAAGAGGGACATCAAAGGGACATCAGAGGAACATCAAAAGGACATCAGAGGAAGATCTGAGGAACATCTAAAAAAAAAAAAAAAAACATGCGTATTGTGGAACTAAAGAAGAACCGGATGTCCGGATGTTAGCCGGGGACGATTATTCAGGAGGCAATATCTCCCACGGACGAAATAAAATGTCACACATGAGTGAGGACCATAGATGTAAAACCGTAGCGGACTTCCACCCAGTACTCCCGCCCAAAATCGCTGTACTATACATGTTATTAGCCCAGCTATGATACAGGATGATTGGATATTTTGTAGTTACAGCTTTCGATTTATTTGGCATTGCAATGTAATTCAATGTATATGAAAGTTCACGATTATAATTATTCCTAATTATAAGTGTCTAGTATCATAACAACATTCAAGATTCAACCGAAATATACCTAAGACTTTCTAAAACTTTTTTAATACAACAGAATTAAAAAAAAATCTTTCAGAACAACATTATTGCAGCAAGATGATTCAGAGATAAAAACTGAGCTGTACTGCGTTTAAAAGGGAGAAGTTGTCATCATACTTCAGTATTATAATTTATCACAGCCTCAAAGCAGAACTAGTACTTGATCAGCAGATGGTGCCATTTCCAACATGAACTTCCCATTGATTCAGTGCTTCAGAAAATCTTGCTGCCCACCATATCCAATATACTGTACACCAGTATGCTATAAATAAGCTGTTAAAAGACTTTAAAAACTCACATTGTTTGATATTGTCTTTTCTTTTAACAGGATATCAGGGGAGATTGTGCTCATTCGTCTGGACATCTTTCACTGCATTAACAGGTTTAATGTTGTGTTCAGGAACACCAGTCCAAGTACGGCCTCTTCAAGTCTGCACTCTATGCTACTTATCTCCACTGTAAGTTATAAACACTGCCAGAAAGTTGAGAGTAAGAAATAGAATTACACAGTGAATAATGTGTTAAATTGTCATTTAACTGACAAACATCAATGGTGAATTTCAAGATTATTTATTTTGTACAAAGATATGGCGGTACATCATTACTGCAGGTACTACTATACCAGGTCATCATGTGAAGTAGATGGAGCATGGCCCTATTCCATCTCCCTGTTTCAAAAATCATTTAAATATATACAATGGGGGAAATAAGTATTGGAAGAGTCAACTTTTTTGTCATTACATTTATTTCCAAAGATGCAATTCATGTGACATTTCTTCCAGACACTGGTATTAACTCAAATAATTCACACATGAAAAGAAATCACAACATTCAAATCCATAAATAATAAAGTACAAAGACTAATTACTTTCAGATTTGAGATGGTATGGTGCCTTTCCTTGCCAAACTATACAGCTTTCCCATGGTGTGTTCAATACTTTTTTCATGTGTTATTGCACTTAATTCCACATAATCATTATTCATGGATTTGAATGTTGTGATTTCTTTTCATGTGTGGATCATTTGAGTTAATACCAGTGTCTGGAAGAAATGTCACATGAATTGCATCTTTGGAAATAAATGTAATGACAAAAAAGTTGACACGTCCAATACTTATTTCCCCCATTGTATATTCCCCAGGTAGGGGACTTATCAGATAATGAACTAAGAAGAGATTATTTTCCTTTGAATGAATTTATAGGCAATCACTTCTTACATACATTTTCATTGTATCTATCATCAGCCAAAAAATACATGTGATCTGTAAAACCTTGTTTAAAACAATAAAACAGTCATTTAAATCAGCATTATAGATAAAATCAGTTGTGAGTGAATGTCCATTGAAAGTCTTTTTAACTGTCCATATGGCATCTTTTTATACTGTAAAACAGTAAACGAAGTAAGCCAGAGTTCTACTGTACTGCTTTACACCAACATCCCCAGGGACGTGGGTTAAACAGTTAAAAAGAGTTATGTGTAAGATGCGGTGCAGTTATGTAATGGGTTACTTAGTAATTCTGTGAATTAACATGCAACTTATGTAGAAAGTGAGTAGTAGGTACACTCTAAGTATGTGCTATATAGCAGGCGGTAGTAGTGTAGTGATATATGTAGTGATATACTGTATAGTGTAATGTAATGATATCAAATGTCTACTAAGAAACACCTACTAAGATCTACTAAAATCTAATAACAAACACCTGCTAACATATACTAATAAACACCTAACACCTAGTAAAACCTGGTAAAACCTACTAGTACCTGTTATCACCTACTAACAAACACGTACTAACATCTACTAACAGACACCTGCTAACGTTTACTAACAGTCACCTATCTAACAACTGCTAACACCTGCTAGCATCTACTAAAAAACACCCACTCACACCTACTAAGACCTGCTAAGACCTGTTAAAACCTATTAGTACTAGTACTGCTAACAAGCACCTGCTAAAACCTGCTAACAAGGCACTGCTAACACCCGCTAAGATTTACTAACCCTTGCTAACACCTACTAAGAAGCACTTGCTAATACCTGCTAACTGTTAATGCCTACTAATCCCTGCTAACACCTACAAACAAACACCTATAAACATCTACAAACAAGCACACGCACCTGCTAACAAACAGCTGCTAATACCTGCTTACTAACACCTGCTAATAACTGCTAACAAGCACCTGCTAACAGCCACTAACGGCCACACCATGCTGTTGATAGTATGTATGATGTATATAGTATGATGAATAGATACTAACACTTGCTAACACCTGCTGCCATCTGCTAACACCCACTAACAAGTACCTGTAAAGACACACCCGCTAACATCAACTAACACCTGCTAACAAGTGCCTGCTAACACTTGCTAACACCCGATAATGCCTATATAATAATGATAATTACCACCTAACACCTATTATGACCTAACAGCTGCTAACAAATATGTGCTAACAGCAGTACCCGCTAAGACCTGCTAACATCAACTAAGAACCACCTGCTAACACCTATTACTACCTAATACCTGCTAACAACAACTGCTAACACCTAACACCTGCTAACACCTACTAAGAAATGCCAGCTAACAAACACCTGCTAAGACCCATTATAACACCTATTACAACCTAACAGCTGCTAACAGCTGCTAACAAATACCTGCTAATTAACACCTAAATTCAGAGTATTTGTATTGTTGTCTTTTCTCCCTCTGTTCTCTCACTCTCTCACTACCTCTCCTCCCTCCCTCCATCCATCGTTCAGGTATGAACTGTCTCTGTCTAGACAACTGATTATCCAGAGTAATGAGCGAGGGTGGAAGGGATAAACAGAGCGTGAAAAGGGGGAAGCTATATTAGATTAGATAAGACTTTACTGATCCCTTTCGGAGGTTGCTTCGGGGAAATTGAAGAGTAAAAAAAAGACTTCCAAAAGTGAGGAGGAAAAAATAGTAAAGAGAAAAACATTTAAAAAACAACAAAAAAGAAAGACTGCTGCAGAGCAACTGGAGCAGCTGTCGTCTCCTACATCGCCATCTTGAGGGTGTATAGAGGAGAGGGGTAGTGCCAGATAGATGGAGAAGAAAGAAAGAAGTGAGGCACAAGGAAAGGAGAAGGAAAGAAAATGAATAAGATGAAGGAACAAGAGAGAGAGGACAGAAAGAGTGAAAACAAAGAAAAGAGACAAAAGAGAAAATAAAAAAACTCTTGAACAAACAATAAATATGAATAATGGGAGGAATCAGCAAACAAGATTGTGGAGAGGAAGGAGAGAAAGAAGAGGTGACAATATAAATTCATATAAAAACCATATATGAAAAAACAAATTAATAAATAAAACCAACACACACACACACATACATACATATACACACACAGTCTGCAGACTGGAACAGTGGAATTGTTGGAACCTGCTGTTTTTCAGCGCTGGGCTGTAGTCAGATTAGTGCTCTTCTGTCTGCTTTACAGAGAAACATGTTTAATCCCTGTTTAATCCACCTGTAACGAGATTGGTCACCACCTCAAAATCTGACAGCATCACCCAGACAATCAGATCAGACACACACACCTGGACCAAGACAAGTGTGACAGAGACAGACTGAGACTCAGACAGAAACACATTAGAGAGATGTAGACAAATTAAAATGGCAGTATCCTCAATCCCCTTTATAAATAAAATACAATCAGTTAAGATAAAATGCTAAAAAAGAAAAAAAATGGAAGGAAAGATATCATTCCCTTCAGTAATAATTGTTCTTGTGAGTGTCCATATTTGTGGGATTTCCAGAAGTGTTATGTTTTGGTAAAAAAAAAAAAAAAAAAAGGTTTTAATATTCGAATGCACTATGTTTCACTTTGTTTTAATAGATAAGAGATAAAAGAAGATAAAGAAAATAGGTATATAGGAAAGGAAGATAAAATAAGATAGTAAAGTGATAAAATACAAATAAATTAAAAGCTTAATATCAAACCAAACAAACACGTTAAAATATTTACGATCAACATTAAAAGGTAAGTGCATCACATATTAAAAGAATAAGTAGGTAATCTGATGAAGATAAAAACATACATCAGTGCTTATAGGTGAGGTCGTAGTTGAAGTTAGGGTTATGGTTTAAGTTTAAGGTTAAGGTTAATGTTAAATTAATAATGTTAAACTAAATGATAAATGATGCAACTTTCAGCTCCACAAGTGATGAACCGAGTCCACTTGGTGAGGTCTGAAAGCAACATGAGTTTAAGATTCAGGTTAAAGTCATGGTTAAAGTTTGGTTATCACACATGCTGGTGAGTTTGGAAGAAAGTCAGTGTGGACGTTGAGCTGTATGTTGTAACTGGGACTGAACATAATGATTACACTGTAGAATATACAGTCAGTCAGTCATTTTCTATACCTGCTTATTCCTCATTAGGGTCGCAGGGGTCTGCTGGAGCCTATCCCAGCGTGTTACAGCGAGAGGCAGGGATACACCCCAGATGGTCACCAGCCTATCGTGGGCACACACAACATTCACACCTACGGGCAATTTAGAGTCACCAATTAACCTCAGCATGTTTTTTGGCTGTGGGAGGAAGTCGGAGTACCCGGTGAAAACCCACGCAGAACATGCAAACTCCACACAGAAAGGTCCCAACAATCTACTTAGGAAGTAATACTGATGGAAAATCAATATCACATACTGATATGCAAATGGAATATAGACAACAGGTGGAAATTACAGGCAAAACACCTCCAATAAAGGAGTGGCTCTACAGGTGGTGACCACAGACCACTTCTCAGTTCCTATGCTTTCTGGCTGATGTTTTGGTCACTTTTGATTGCTGGTGGTGCTTTCACTCTACTGGTAGCATGAGATGGTGTCTACAACCCACACAAGTGTCTCAGGTAGTGCAGTTCATCCAAGATGGCACATCAATCAGGAGACGTGGCGGAGGCCATGGGAGGGCAACAACCAACTTTGTGCGAGGAGAAACAGGAGGAGCACTGCCAGAGCCCTGCAAAAGCACCTCAAACAGGCCACAAATGTGCATGTGTCTGCTCAAATGGTCAGAAACAGACTCCATGAGGGTGGTATGAGGGCTCGACATCCACAGGTGGGGGTTGTGGTAACAGCCTAACGCTGTGCAGGATGTATTCCATTTGCCAGAGAACACCAAGATAGACAAATTCGCCACTGGAGCCCTGTTCTCTTCACAGATGAAAGCAGGTTCACCAGCAGGTTCACACTGAGCATGTGACAGATGTGATGGAGTCTGGAGAAAGTTCTGCTGCCTGCAACATCCTCCCGCATGACCGGTTTAGCAGTGGGCCAGTAATGGTGTGTGGTGGCATTTCTTTAAAGGACCGCACAGCCGTCCATGTGCTCGCCAGAGGTAGCATGACTGCCATTAGGTACCGAGATGAGATCCTCAGACCTCTTGTGGGAACATATGCTGGTGTGGTTGGCCCTGGGTTCCTCCTAACCTTCTGTGACCTCCTGTGGCTGGAGTGTGGCAGCAGTTCCTGCAAGATAAAGGCATTGATGCTATGGACATCCCATGTCCAATTTAACTATATCCTTTCAGTAGTCTAACTCCCACTGTCACAGAATCACCACCTCATGACTTCCATTTAACAAAAAGCCTTTCTGTTTGCTTCTAAACTTCTTTGTCTAAATCAGGTGTCTCAAACTTGCGGCCCGCGGGCCAAATGCGGCCCGCTGGACGCTAGTTTGAGGCCCCCGCCTTGATATGAAAGTTTAATGTTAGTGCGGCCCGCACGAGTTTGTATGGTGGCCGGGAACCCTCAATACTGCAAATAAAAGAAACACTGCAAACAAAAAGAAACGGCGCTGCAAATATAAGGAAACTCCACACCGGAAGTGAATTACCGGGGACTATTATTGGCGGTGCACCTGTAGTTTTTTTATGTGAGCGAAGAAGAATACGAAGAGGAGGTGGTGTAAAGCAGAAGTAATTAGGGGGCAAATAATTGTTTCTCCAGTAGGTGCCGCTATATGACCATTATGGCCGGCAAGGATGATTGCTGAAGAAGACTGGAGGTTCTGCGCATGTGCGGGTTGTTCTCTGACTCGGAGCGCCAGTCTAATGCCTGGTGTTATTGTTAGTTTACTGTAGCACTCGCGCGCCCTCTACTGTATCTGGGTTGCATGTTCCTCTCTCTCTGTCCTGCAGTAAAGTTGTGCCTGACTACACCCGCTCTCTCGGCTGTGAGTTATTCCCAATTACTGGCGGGGAGTGATTTTTTGTTTTTTCTAATCCGGATAAAAAGTGGACACTCGGCATCTGTGTGTTGTGGTCATTTTCATTGGCAAGTTACCACGTATTTTTTTGGAGGAATACGAAGAAAAAACAATTATTTGCCCCCTAATTACTTCTGCTTTACAACACCTCTTCTTCTTCGCTCACATAAAAAACTACAGGTGCACCGCCAATAATAGTCCCCGGCAATTCACTTCCGTTGTGTAGTTTTCTTTTATTTGCAGCATGGAGGGTTCCCAGCCACCGTAGTTAGCACTATCTCCGTGCTAAATAGTTATGTCTGTGTAATTCGAAGGCTGACAGCTTCAGAGCACCCGGACTATACCGGCAACGTGACCGTGCCTACGGTGCCCAGCACCAGCCTGAATACACGTATAAACCATGGTCGTAATCAACCTGCCACTGTAGCAGCACCGGGGAAGGCAGCAGTGCTGAATACACGTGTAAACCACAGATGTAAACAACCCGCCGCTGATGCCTTCGCCAGTGCTGCTGAATACACATTTAAAGAGATAAACAACACGCCGGTGTGGCTGTCACCGGAGCCGGGTGCTCCGAAGCACCAGACCTGACGTTACACGCGTGCAAGAACGGGGAAAATGAGTGCTAAGAGGCTAACACGGAGCTAATACTATTACATACGCGCACAAGCGAAGTTTTATGTGTGTAATGACGTTCTTTGTACGTCAGCTGAACACTAAAACTGGAACTTCAACGCAACAGTGAGACACAGTATATATATATATATATATATATATATATATATATATATATATATATATATATATATATATATATATATATATATATAACATATATAACATATATAACATATATATTACATATATATATTATTGGTGATGAGCACAGACAATTTCAGGAAAAGTGTGGAAAACCTGATGCGGCCCAGCCTCATCAGGTTTTCCAGCCTCTATTCTAATCTTTGTCTTACAATCAGGGAGAATTTCCAGATTTGTAAAATTCTTTGTCATAGTGTCATAAACCATGCACAGTGTTTTGGCCTCTGATATCACTCAGACTGAGTTGTATTTGATAACCAGCGTTGCTCCGTCTTTATTACAGAGACGTTTTCCATCTGACTCCAGGAGAGACACTGATAGATGGAAAGTGTAGACTCACTGTCACAGAGTCAAGCAGCAGAGAGAGTAAATTCTCACCAATGATTCATCCACTGCAGCCTTCAAAGGAGGAAGAGACGAGACAAAGGATGACCACACCTGTTGTCCGTCGTGGTGACTCAGCCTTCAGACAGTAAACTGACTCACTGCTGCTCCACTGTCTCAGCAGTCGTCTGCCTGAAGCCCTAAAAAAAAAAAATGAATTCAACACTCTCTGAAAGTTATATTCAAAAAGAGATTTACTGCAAACAAAGCATGGTTGCTGAACCAGCAATGGTTCAGATGGTTCCTCTGACTCCATTTAAGGCAGCTTAAAATATTCTTTTTTTTTTAAACATGTATTTATTGTTTTTTTGAGTTACAACTTAATGAACATCCCAAACATTTGGCAGTATAAAAAACAATAACACAAATTTAACAATACTGAAAAGGACTTAGACAAAAAAGCAATGAAATAAATGCGGACATGAAAATATAAACAACAAATATAAAAAAATAATAATAATAATAAATAGATGAATAATGCAATTAAATAAACCATACAAGTTGGTGTGCACTGAGTTTTAGGTCACAATGTCCATTCCCAACAACGGAATTAATATTTTCCTTATTTTATTATTCCACTGCTTCCTCCATATCTCCATTCTTCAACAGTTCCAGAAATAACTTCCAAATGTCATAAAATTCAGAAGCCCTTTCTTTGACAATATAGGTCAGTTTCTCAAAAGCCAGACTCGATGTCAAGTTATTAAACCAGTGGTTAAAAGAGGGGCAACCAACATTCTTCCAACACAATGCAATACAGTGTTTGGCCTGTAGTAAACAGAGGTCAACCATTTTTCTTTCCTTACATGTTAAAGTACAGTCATCGGGATAAATGCCTAAAATACACACCTTAGGGCAAAATGGCACAGGGGATTTTGTGATCTGAGAGATCATACCAGATTCATATTTCCATAAACAGTGATATAATGTACCCTGATAACTGCTACACTTATAACATAGATCAGGTATATTAGGATCAAATTTATTCATTTGTACAAGGGAGATGTATGTCCGCCAGTGTTGTATAGTAACGAAGTAAAAATACTTCACTACTGTACTTAAGTATATTTTGGGATACTTTGTACTTTTCAGGAGTTGAATTTTTTTTGACAACTTTCACTTTTACTTCACTATATTTCCGAGCTTAATTGCATACTTTTACTCCGATATATTTTCAAAGTTCCATTTAGTTACTCGTTACAAAAAAAGAAAAACCCTCGCTGACTGACTGCAGCGAAGTTAGGACATGCCCTGGGCTTGTTGGCAAATTGCCTTTGCTTAGTGTATGACTACTAGAATGGCTACACCTGCAAGTCTCGTTATCTACACTTAGCTTCTAGCTTCTAGATTCTAGCTTAGAATCTAGAAGCTACAATGGAAGATGAGACGCCAGAGACAGCGACTGCGTCGACTAGCAGTACTACAAATGAAGGGGGACCTCAATCTGACGAGCACCCGTGGCCTTATTTGAGCGCTATGTTTTCATATTCCGATGTCAAGGATTCGTTCTACCGGATGAAGTGCTTGCTATGCTTTCCGAGAAATGTGGAGATCCTATCATACAGGAACTCTCCGTCCAACCTGAAGAAACATATTGAGGTAAGCGTGTTTTATGAAGTTTATGCAGTCCAGTATCTATATGATGGGTATTGCATGGACTTATGTGGAATTCTGAGCGTAACCTGAATTATTTTTGTGTGCGGCAGTGTTTCGTTTACACATGGCTGTAGCAGGCGTTAGCCTTTTGGGTCTAGGGAAAGAAAGAAGATTGCATGCGTGTTACAAAACATTTTAACATGTACTACTTTTAACATTTCAAGAACACTTTGTTTATGTGCTTCTGCTGTCTTAGTACCATAGCCTTGCAGTCTTTTCCAATTGCTACACAAGCATACTGTCGAATTTCAGTTGATGCTGGTATGCTATCAGCTAGCTAATGTAGCTAATGTATTGCACATGGCAATCTACCGTATTTTCCAGACTATAAGTCACTCCGGAGTACACGTCGCACCAGCCATAAAATGCATAATAAAGAAAAAAAGAAAAAGAAAAAAAACATGTATAAGTCGCATTTTTGGGGTAAATTTCTGTTGTGAAGCAACAGTTGTGAGGTAATTAGGGGGCAATTGATTGTTTATCCAGTGGGTGGCGCTGTGTGATCATTGTGGCAAGAAGGTTTACTGAAGAAGAGTGAAGTTTATGCGCATGCGCGAGTTGTTCTCCCCGGAACTGGAAGGAATGTATTGTTGTTGTCTATCGATAAAAAGTGAAACTCAACATCTGCGTTTGTGGTCCTTTGTTTTGACAAGTTACCACAATTTATTTGATAAAATCCAACACCTGACATGTCATTTAAAATTTAAATGACAAACAGTTTAAAATAAAAATAGAATAAGAGGCAACAACAGGCTGAACGGTGCTGATGTTACATGACACAACTGAGAACGTGTCTGGTATGTTACACAACATATTAAGAGTTATTCCGATAACTATAGCATCAATAACATGCTAATAAGTTTACCAAAACCATCCGTGTCATTCCAGATATCCGGTAAATAAAATCCAATGAAATCTTGCAGCTCGTAATCTGCAGAATATGATTTTCTTTTCGGTGCAGTTTTTGTTCAGCCCTTCTCAGTTGTTTTTAATATTATCAACACAAGCCTAGAGCGCCCTCTTGTGATTTAGTGTGAAAATAACATGTGAAATGATATACCGGTAATAATGTGTTAATAATTTCACACATGAGTGGCTCCAGAGTATAAATCGCACCCCCGGACAAACTATGAAAAAAACTGCGATTTATAGTCCAGAAAATACGGTACTCTCCTTTTGATTTTTGAACATTCAAATAGTTTAACTTTCGTTGTAAATCCCACATGCGTCAAACAACTTGTACCCTCTCAATTATCTTTAATAATTTTAAACAAAAAAAACAAAAATAATATTTATTTTAAAATTTAATGTCATTACCGAATCAAGTTAACATATTAGGTCTACTATTATTGCAATGTGTCAATACCAACTTTATCATTGTACTTGACTAAACATATATGTACCCCCCCCACACACACACACACACACTATTTGTATACCCAATTAATAGTTTTCTAGTTTTGAAGCAGTCTTTGTAACTGTGGGTGAAGCAATTTGTTTCCAGGTTGACAATAATTCAGTTTCATTTTCTTTCAGAGAAAGCATCCACACCATCTTCAAAAATATGTTGAGTTGACCACAGCAAAATGAAAAAGGGCCAGTGGACCACCCACCCCCAGCAGTAAGCAGACCACATTAACCCAGACTATGTCCATGACCCCTCAGAAGACCGTTGACAAGGCCATTGTGAACTATGTTGTACATGGGCTTCGGCCTTTCTCAATAGTTGAGCAGGAACCCTTCAGAGAACTCGTCAGTGACCTCGTCCCTAATGCCAAAATGATGTCCCGGGTGACTCTCACCTCCAAGATTGAAGATGGCTTCAACAAAATGAAAGCAGCTCTGACTGAAGCAATGAAGGGGGTCGAATACGTCGCTACTACTACTGACTGTTGGTTGGTCAGAAGGCGAGGGTTCATTGGCGTTACGGCACATTGGATTGGTCCGGAGAATCTTGAGTGATGTTCAGTAGCCTTGGCATGCCGGCAGCTGAGAGGATCCCACACCTTCGACCGATTGGCCAATGCTTTGCATGACATTCATGCGGAATTTGATATTAGAGGCAAGATAGTGCAAACAACCACTGACAATGGTTCAAGTTTTCTGAAGGCCTTTCAGGTGTTTGGGGAAGATGGAAACAACAATGAAGAAGTTGCTGAAGAGTCTGCACAGTCTGAAGAGGAAGGGGATGGAGCAGATGAGGAGGAAGATGTGGAGTACATTGACACAGCAGCTCTTCTGAATGAAGATGATGGGTTTGAATTTCAGCTACCGAGACACCAACGCTGCGCTTGCCATCTCTTAAATCTTATTGCTAGTGAAGATTCCTTTACTGCAACCTCCAGCAACGCTTACAAGAAGCTGCACCATGCAACCTTTGGCAAGTGTTATGGGCTATGGAACAAATGTGGAAGATCCACACTTGCAGCTGAGATGATTGAAGATGTCTGTTCCCTTCAGCTTCTACGGCCAAATAAAACTAGGTGGAATTCCTTGTTCATGGCCGTGGAACGCCTGCTCAGGATTTCTAAGGAGAAGGGAGAAGGAGCATTGAGAGCCATTGCCACTGACCTGAAGGTACCAATGTAAGTAAGCCTGAGATTTTAAAATGATACTAAAATAAAAGTGGAATGACTGCTACATATAATAGAGGTTTAATGCATCACAGACGCTGTTCACTTTCTATCATGCATAAGTGTGTGTGTGTGTGTGTGTGTGTTTGTGTGTGTGCAGGTTCAACCCAGCAGAACTCGCATTTCTCAGTGAATATGCTGCTGTAATGAGCCCTGTCGCCCAGGCAACCAACATATTGCAAGCAGAAACCAACGCACAAATGGGGTGGCTGCTGCCTACAATTCACCTGCTACAGGTGAAACTCGACAAGGTGAAGTTGCAGCTGAAGTACTGCAAGCCTATTGTTGATGCTCTGCTGTCTGGAATTCAGAACCGCTTCAGACACATGTTCATGGATGCCGAGCTGGTTGCAGCTGAGATTCTTCTTCCCAAATTCCGGACGACATGGACGAAGGATGACCATTAAAATGGGTAAGGCATAGATATAGTGTACTTTGTTTGTTAGTGTACACAGTTTGTCTGTGCCTTAACACTTAGTAGCAACATATTGGGTTTGCATATTGGTTGGTGCATGAGAAGGAACATTGAAAGAAGGTGAAGGGGAGAGAATCATATGCTTTAATGTTTCACTACTCTGAGGCAGAGATGACATGGTAGAGATGCATCATTAAGTGCTATAACCAGGGCTCTAAATGAACACCCGCTGACAGGCCAAATTCTGGTTTGGCTGGTCGAAAATGAAGCTTAGTAGCCACTTTCACTGGTAGTGAGTGCATGTCTGACTAGTACAATTAACATCTAACATCTAAAATCTATTGATTTTATATCCCTGGCTATAACCTTCCTTTTGTATATTTCAGGAATCGATTACATCAAGCAGCATATCGAGGATCCCTCCATGCAGCCAGGTGAAGTGACCAGGTCGAGTTCAGACGAGGATGACTTCTTCTCTTCTCTGCAAGCGTCGAAGACCCAAGATGGTGTCAAGCAATTCGATGCCTACCTGTCCTGCTCAGCTGACCACCTGGACCTTCTGAAGTCCTTTCCTTCTGTCTGCAAGTTGTCTGTCAAACTCAACACACCCCTCCCAGCATCAGCAGCATGCGAAAGGCTCTTCAGCATAGCAGGTCTTGTTTTCAGCCCACGAAGAGTACGGCTAAATTCTAGGCATTTTGAGAGTCAGCTGCTTTTGAAGATGAACAAAAAGTTTTACAGTTTCAAGTAATCATGGGGTTATGTGCAAGGATGCCCTCAAAGAAGGTTTAAGTTGGAGAGGGAGAAAAGTAACGGCGAAGGGCAAAGATGTGTTTGTGTGTGTTTGGGGGATGGGATGAGGGGCTTGACTTTGCAAAAGGGAAAAGCTGTTGGTTCTATGTAAAATGTTAAGATTTTGGCCCAAAAGTGCAATAAGGGTAAGCAACTGTTTTCTGTGGTGTGTGTGGGTTTACAGGGGGTTTCAAACTGATCTCCTTCTGTAAATTTGTTTTTTGTTTTGTTTAAATAATGCCAATTGGTTGTGTGTATCTCTAGTTTTATGAAGTATAGTAATGGTAGAGCTTTTTCTTGCTTGGTGATTCGCCTCACTTTCAATGCTGACTTTTTATTTTTAAAAGGTTTACAAAAAGAGCTTTCAAACTAGACTCCTGTTCACAAGCCAGATAAGCTTCAGTTTTCTCCCTATTTGACTTGTATTGATGTCATGTTTGTAGAAGGGAAAAAATCTGCACTTGCCATCTTTCTGTTAATTGTGTGATTGACCTCATGTTCTGCACTGACATGTTAGCCACTAACACATACCTAACTCGCTGTATGACTATACATGTTATGCGAAATAAATCATTTGTTAGGCGTGAATTCACAAATTTTTTGTTCTCTGCCAATAAGGCTTTTATTATTGATAATCATAAGGCCCAAGTCGGCCCTTAAATGTCATAATTCACTTATGCAGACATTAATTAGGCATGTGTTACTGACCAACATATGAGGCCTATTCCCTCATTTCTGGTAGTGTACTTGACCAAATGTATCATAATAATAAAAAAAGAGAAACTTCAGACTGCCTTTTTTTGTTATTTACTTTTACTTGTACTTCTAATTACATTACTTGAGTACATTTAATTTTACAGTACTTGTAATACTTAAGTGCAAGAAATTTCAGATACTTTAAGACTTTAACTCAAGTAACATTTCAGTCCGTGACTTTGACTTTTACCAAAGTCATTTTTTGGAGAGCTACCGATACTTTTACTTGAGTGTGATTGTTCAGTACTTTACACAACACTAACACTGATGTCCGCATTATCCAATTGAATTGTATCTTTCTCAATCGAGTGTTGATGGTTTGAGTGTGTTTTTAAGCATATTTGACTCCATTCGCTGAGTGAGATGTGTTATGGTTTGGTTTTTGGTTTTGGTTGTGGTGTTCTCTTTCCCTTCCCTCACTGTTTTTCCGCAGGGTGGCGGGGCGTGGCCTGGGACGGTCTGCGGTTCAGGAAGAAACGCAGCTGGCTGAAATCAGCAATCACCAGGTCCGGTTATATACCCGGAAGCGACGTTACACCAGCACCGGATTATACTAGTCCATGTCACCAGTGACATACGACCAACGCCACGGTACCAGTCAACGTGTTCGCTGTCATTCCCCCGTGTTCGTGGATTATTTCCCTTTTCCACCGTTCCTGGCTGCCCTCCCCACCAGCCAGCGCCTTTAGTTGTATTGCACATTTTTGTTGGAATAAACTCCTTTATCACCGCACACCAGTCTCTGTCTCTGCTCTGGGGTTCCGCAAAAACCAAACCTTCACAGAATAATCCAGCCAGAATGGACCCCGCGGAGACAGAGCAACTCCGCCTTGCACTTTCCAATCAGGGCTCACGCATGGGACAACACGAGCGTGCGTTGGCGGAACTAATGCAGGAGATAAAGGACTTTTCCGCAGCTTTCCCGCAGCTGGGGAATCAGGTGGAGATTATCGCCGCCGGACTGTCCACGGTATCTCCTCCCGACGGAACTAACCCCCGTAGCCGGCCCACTGCGTCGTCCGCCTCGCTCAGCCCGGGGCGCCAGACTTTGCGAGAACCTTATATCCCCACGCCCGCCCGTTACTCCGGAGAACTAGGGGGTTGTGGACAATTTCTCCACCAGTGCTCGCTGGTGTTCGAGCAGCAGCCCCGGACATATCAGTTGGATCGTTCAAAGATTGCTTTTATTGTTAGCTTGCTCGCGGAGCGAGCGGCTGCCTGGGCTGAGGCAACCCAAGACTCACCCGTCCGCCAAAACTATACCGCCTTTCTCGCGGAGATGCGGCGGGTATTTGACCACCCGGTTCGAGGCAGGGAAGCCGGCGACCGGTTGCTGTCTTTTCGCCAGGGCTCCACTCCGGTGGCGATCTACGCCATAGATTTTAGGATCCTGGCCGCTCAGAGCGGGTGGGATGAGACCGCTCTCCGGGTGGCATTCCTGAGGGGTCTCAACGAGGATCTGCAGGACGAGCTCGCCGTTCGGGAGGAGACCACGTCGCTGAAGCAGCTCATCGAGTTGGCCATCTGGCTGGACAACCGCCTGAGAGAGCTACGCCGGGAGAGGGAGACTCCAAGATCCGTCCGGTCCCGCCTTCCTGCTCCTCGCCCTTCTCCACCCTCGTCCAGCGAACCATCTGCGGCTACTGTTCCGGAATCCGGACCACCACCGCCAGGTGCTGCCGGCGAACCGATGCAGGTGGGACGCACCAGGCTCTCCTCTTCCGAGCGCCAGCGTCGGGGTCGGTCGGGGCTTTGTATTTACTGTGGCCGGGAGGGGCACTTTCTCGCCCACTGCCCGGACCTAAAAGACCAGGCTCATCAGCGACCGGGGGGGGGCGCTGGTGAGCCACACCACCACCTCACCCAGACCCCCCTCCCGACTGATGGTTTCAGGTATGTTGGCATGGTCACAGCATTCACTGCCGCTCCAAGCACTTATAGACTCCGATGCCGATGACAATTTTATTGACGGCGCTCTGGCCTCTCAGGCTAAGATTCCCCTCGTTCCGCTCAGGGAGCCTAAGGAGATTTTTGCCCTGGACGGCAGATTGTTAGCCACTGTCACCCACCGCACTGTTTCACTATCACTGCAGCTCTCTGGTAACCACCGCGAGACCATCACTCCTTTTGTTATTCCGTCACCCGCTTCACCACTGGTCCTAGGTCTGCCCTGGCTTACTTTACACAACCCACAGATTGATTGGTCTCGCTTCATCATTAACAACTGGAGCGTTTTTTGTCACTCTCACTGCCTGCAATCCGCGAGTCCCATCAGCGCGTCCACACCTCCCGAGTCCCCGGCTGCTCCTGATTTATCTAAGGTTCCCCCCGTTTATCACGATCTCCAGCTTGTGTTTAGCAAGGACCATGCACTCGCACTTCCCCCGCACTGGTTTTCACTAAATTAGACTTGCGCAATGCCTACCACTTGGTCCGCATTAGGGAGGGGGACGAGTGGGAAAACTGCGTTCAATACCCCGGTGGGGCAGTATGAGTACCGGGTGATGCCGTTCGGCCTCACCAACGCGCCGGCCGTTTTCCAGGCTCTGATAAACGATGTACTTAGAGACATGATAAACCTCTTTGTTTTCGTTTATTTAGATGACATTTTAATCTATTCTCGGGACACGAAGGAGCACGTACATGTCCGGTTGGTGCTCCAACGCCTGCTGGAAAACCGCCTGTACGTAAAGGCGGAAAAGTGTGAATTCCACGTTTCCTCCGTGGAGTTCTTGAGCGGGGACAACTCCGGGCGGACCCGCGAAAGGTCCAAGCGGTATTAGACTGGCCCATCCCCTCCACCCGCAAACACCTACAACGGTTTTTGGGATTTGCGAACTTCTACCGGCGCTTCATAAGGAATTATGACGCGGACCCCGCGTTGCAGTTTGTGGTAGAGGTAGACGCTTCGGACACCGGTGTAGGCACGGTTTTGTCCCAACGTGCGCTCTCGGACCACAAACTGCACCCTTGCGCCTTCTTCTCGCGCCGTCTTTCCCCGGCGGAGAGGAATTACGATGTCGGTAACAGTGAGCTGCTGGCCGTGGTGCTAGCGCTGCAAGAGTGGCTGGAGGGTGCCGCTCTGCCTTTTGTTGTTTGGACCGACCATAAGAACCTGTCTTACCTCCGCTCTGCCCACAGGTTAAATTCCCGCCAGGCTCGTTGGGCTCTGTTCCTGGGGAGGTTTCGTTTCATCCTCACCTTCCGGCCAGGGTCCCGCAACACCACGCCTGACGCTCTCTCGCATCAGTTTGCCCCGGTATTGGACGAGGGGGTGGTGGAGACCATTCTCCCTTCTGCATGTGTGGTCGGGGCGGCCAGATGGCAGGTGGAACGGGAGGTGCAGGAGGCCCTTGCTGACCAGCCGCCACCGGAGGGGTGTCCCCAAGGGAGGTTGTTCGTCGTTGAGGTGGTGCGGTCGGCGGTACTCCAGTGAGGGCACTCTTCCAGGATCGCGTGCCACCCCGGTTTCCACCGCACCTTGGCGATCTTGGGGCAACGCTTCTGGTGGCCCACCGTGGCAGCCGACACCCGGAACTTCGTCGCCGCCTGCTCCGTCTGCGCTCGCAGCAAGGCATCTCACCGTGCCCCCGTGGGGCTGCTTCGCCCTCTGCCCATTCCCCCGCGTCCCTGGTCACACATCGCGCTGGACTTCGTGACAGGACTACCCCCTTCAGACGGGAACACCATCATCCTCACGGTCGTCGATCGGTTCTCCAAAGCCGCCCACTTCGTGCCTCTACACAAGCTTCCCTCGGCGATGGAAACCGCACAGCTGATGGTCCAACATGTATTCCGGCTCCACGGAATGCCTGTGGATAGTGTTTCTGACGGGGGACCCCAGTTCACATCCCAGGTATGGAAGGCGTTCTGCCGGGCGCTGGGGGCGTCGGTGAGTCTCTCCTCTGGCTTCCATCCGCAGACTAACGGCCAGACGGAGCGGGCCAACCAGGATCTAGAGTCAGCACTCCGCTGTGTTGCTGCTGATCACCCCGCCTCCTGGTCGTCGCACCTCCCGTAGGTCGAATATGTACACAACTCCCTGGTCAGCTCCGCCACAGGTATGTCTCCCTTTATGGCCTCCATAGGCTTCCAGCCCCCTCTGTTCCCTACGCAGGAGACTGGTGTTGCGGTTCCCTCGGTACGTGAGCATGTCAGGCGGGCCCATTGAGTCTGGAGGGAAACCAGGGCGGCCCTATCCCGCACCACGGCCCGGAACCAGCAGCTTGCGGACCGGCATCGGATTCCCGCCCCGGACTATCGGCCAGGGCAGAAGGTGTGGCTCTCCTCCCGTGACCTCCCCCTCCAGGTGGAATCCAAAAAACTAGCCCCCAGATACATCGGTCCATTTGAAATCACCAAAATAATTAACCCCAGTGTAGTAAAACTGAAGCTTCCCTCCAGCCTTAACATCCACCCAGCATTTCACGTCTCTCTGTTGAAGCCTGTAGTCTCCAGCCCACTCAACGCTCCTACTGACCCCCCTCCACCCCCCCGCCTCATTGACAACCACCCGGCATACACCGTTCGGCAGCTGCTGGACGTCCGCCGACGAGGAAGGGGATTCCAGTTCCTGGTGGACTGGGAGGGGTACGGCCCAGAGGAGCAGAGGAGCGCTCCTGGGTTTCCCGCTCCCTGATTCTGGACAATAGCCTCATCAGGGACTTTTACAGACGATTTCCGGACAAGCCTGGTAGGGCGCCCATTAAGGGGGGGGTACTGTTATGGTTTGGTTTTGGTTGTGGTGTTCTCTTTCCCTTCCCTCACTGTTTCTCCGCAGGGTGGCGGGGCGTGGCCTGGGACGGTCTGCGGTTCAGGAAGAAACGCAGCTGGCTGAAATCAGCAATCACCAGGTCCGGTTATATACCCAGAAGCGACGTTACACCAGCGCTGGATTATACTAGTCCATGTCACCAGTGACATACGACCAACGCCACGGTACCAGTCAACGTGTTCGCTGTCATTCTCCTGTGTTCGTGGATTATTTCCCTTTTTGTGCTCTTACCGTTTTTCCGTTTTTTCGCTACAGCTCCTTGTGCCTTTTTCCACTTCACGCCGTCCCTATCCCATGTATTGCACATTTTTGTTGGAATAAACTCCTTTATCACCGCACACCCGTCTCTGTCTCTGCTCTGGGGTTCCGCAAAAACCAAACCTTCACAAGATGTCTTCTTGTAAGTCTTGCATCCACTCCTGTCTTTTACTATCAGGGTTTTCTTTTCCTATTAAAACAAACTTGTTAAAACATTCATATTAAAAGATGTTTAAAAACATTCTTTTCTGAGAGCTGAATAATGAGATGACAAGAAAAAAACTAAGATCATCAGTTCATCCTGTGACATCAGATGTGGCATAAAGTCAAAAACATAGTTTATAAATTAATAATTGTCTTTTAAACATTGTTGAAGTCTAAATTATGATTCTGAAGAACTTTCTCAAGACCTCTCAAAAAAGCATTTGCAGGTACTCAATGTTAAAATGGGGCAGGTGGAACAAGATAAGGGGGCAGTGCAAAGTAAAAGTAGACTGTTGTTTTAGACTGTTGCATTACCTGATGGCTGCATTAAACAGCTGAGCAGATTCTGCACATTAAACACAGACTTTCCATACCTTTTCTAGAGTGTGCTCCATGATTCACAATTTACCCTCAATCAACTATAATTCCAAATCAATCAATAAAATAAAACTAACAGAAGTTGTATCTAAATGCATTTGTGCTTATATTCAGTTTGGCTATCTACTTTGTGCAAGACAGTTAAATATATTTTTTAATTATGCATATTATATTTAATTTGTCTGTATATAAAAGTATAGCTCCACATCACCCACGCTTCATATACGACAGGCGACAGTCAGGTGGACTACAAAGGGGTTTATTTCTTTTGCAATACTGTACAACTATACAGCAGACCACAGCAATGCATGGGTTAGCGTCAGCAAGATCCTCTCTCCTCTATACGCAGTTCAGAAATCAAAGAGAAGAACAAACTAAATTGAGTTATATAAAGCAGAAAAATATTAGTGATATTATATTGTATATTGTTCTATAAAAAAATACAGTAAATACCCACATAGTCCATGATGACATAAATTTAACAACTTTCAACCTTTACCGTGTGGCAAAAATTCACGTGGAACAAATTCAAAGCCAGTTAAAGGATTTAACTGAACATGTAAAAAAACAAGCCCACATGGACAAAATATTAAACAAAAACATAATGAAAATAATACAAACATACTAATTATATTACCTGTAAATACAGCAAATGATAACAATGCATGGCTTAGCAACAGTCTCTGGAAAATACGGATATAAACATGTGATATAAAAGCAGCATTTAAGCTAGCTATACTTTAGCCTCACTAAAAAAGTCTCTGAATATTATATTATGGGCTACAAACACTATAAAACACAAGGGAAATGTACACAGTAAAATAATAAATAGAAACATATGGAACACTTAAGAAAATTAATAATTGTCCCGGACCGTCTTAATGAAGCAAGAAGATCCTCCCTCCTCTGGACAGTTCCCCTGCTACACCGGTAGGTGGCGGTGTTGTGCCTGCTTTGTCATAATTCAACATGAACACTCACTGCGGGCGACACGGTGGCGCAGGGGTTAGCTGTTGCCTCACAGCAGGTTCAAGACCTCCTTGGTCTGGGACCTTTCTGTGTGGAGTTTGCATGTTCTCCCTGTGTCTGCGTGGGTTTTCACCGGGTACTCTGGCTTCCTCCCACAGTCCAAAAAAATGTTGAGATTAATTGGCGACTCTAAATTGCCCATAGGTGTGAGTGAATGGTGTGTGTGCCCCACGATTGGCTGGCGACCATCTGGGGTGTATCCCTGCCTCTCACCGTAACACTGAGATAGGCTCCAGCAAACCCATGTGACCCTAATGAAGAATAAGCAGGTATAGAAAATGACTGACAGACTGACTGACACTCACTGCCCCACCCTCTGCATGTGCCTGGTAACTAACCATAACCCAAACCCTAAAATTAATCCTAACTCCAACATTAATCGTAACCCTAGCATAACCTTAAAAATAACCTAACATTAACCTAATCCTAACATTAATCTAACCCTAGCATTAACCTAATCATAATATTAAAGGTGGAGTGGGAGATCTTGGAAAAAACGGTTACAGCTATTCAACACAAGTGAGATTTTGAAAATATACACTCCCTCCCCTCCTCCCAAAGGCTCGGCCTCCTCCTCTTCAGCTCACCCCTCGAAACCACGCCTTCACGATTCATGGATACATGAATGCGCACACTCTCGAGGGGTCACAGGAGTTCACGAGCATTCACGCCAATAGCATGACAGACAGTGACCGCTTTGCTAACTTCAAGCAATGTCGTCTTCACAAGATTTGTGAACATCGTAATGAATGTAAACAGTCTTTCATTATTGTAATTTCAAGAATATTGACATAAAATTCAAACTAGAGTATCTGTTAGATTTCCACTAGTTGATTGGATACGTGTGTCAATTACTTTGTTATTGCAGTAATGATACGATGTACGTAGCCTGCTGTATCGTGTCCCTAGCCAGCCATCATAGGTTACAGTCACAGACATGGATTATTTTATAAGTAGTATGCATTTGCCCGTAGTAGCCTACCACATACCTGAATTTGAATGATTTGTGTTACTGACTTATTTACTTGCGGGCGCTTTATTTCACGGGCAACAAACGGAACGACTCACACGGGGGTATGGGGTATCTCTGGGATAAAGGCACCTTTGTGTTGTAGTCACCATAAATTTGCGATAATCAAATTGCGGTAATCACAGTATTGTTCACGTGTTATTTTTTTATTTAGAGTTTTCATGAGGAGAGCTCAAGCTCAGACTTAGCTCTGATGATGATCAGTACATTGATTGGTCAGAGTTTTCCTCTGAATACACCCTCTAGACCGGACCAAAATGTTTCGAGTTTTTTGCAAACATTCTATTTTAGTGTGTGCAGTGGGAATGTGAAAAGGTTTTCAGGCAATATTTTAAAAAATGCTGAAAAAAGAATCACCCACCCCACATTTAACTTAACCCTAACATTATCATAACCTTAACATTAACCTAACCCTAATCCTAACCCCATTGGTTACCCTAACCCCAACCCTAACCCTAATTGGCTGAGAGAAGCTGTTTTCTGATTGGCTTCTGGAAGCTGTTTTCTGATTGGCTTCTGGAAGATGTTTTCTGATTGGATGATAGAAGCCATTTTCTGATTGGCTGATAGAAGCTGTTTTCTGATTGGATGATAGAAGCCATTTTTTATTGGCTCCTGGAACCAGTTTTCTGATTGTCTGATAGAAGCTGTTTACTAATTGGCGGATATTAGCTGTTTTCTGATTGGCTTCTGGAAGTTGTTTTCTGATTAGATGATAGAAGCCATTTCCTGATTGGCTGATAGAAGCTGTTTTCTGATTGGATGATAGAAGCCATTTTCTGATTGGCTCCTAGAAGCAGTTTTCTGATAGAAGCTGTTTACTAATTGGCGGATATTAGCTGTTTTCTGATTGGCTGGTAGAAGCTGTTTTCTGATTGGCCGATAGAAGCTGTTTTCTGATTGGCTGCTGGCTGCAGTTTTCTTATTGTCTGATAGAAGGTGTTTACTGATTGGCGGATAGGAGCTGTTTTCTGATTGACTGATAGAAGCTGTTTTTTCACTGGTTGATAAAAGCTGTTTTCTGATTGGCTGATAGAATCTGTTTTCTAATTGGCTGAAAGAAGCTGTTTTCTGATTGGCTGATAGAAGTTGTTTTTTTCAATGGCGGATAGAAGCTATTTTCTGATTGGCTGATAGAAGTTGTTTTTTCATTGGCTGATAGAATCTGTTTTCTAATTGACTGATAGAAGCTATTTTCTGAATGGCTGATAGAAGTTGTTTTTTTCAGTGGCGGATAGAAGCTATTTTCTGATTGGCTGATAGAAGCTATTTTTTCATTGGTTGATAGAAGCCATTTTCTGATTGGCCGATAGAAGCTGTTTTCTGATTGGTTACCCTAACCCTTCTGATTGGTTACTCTATCCCTAAGCATAACCCCCAACCCTAACTCTAATCCTTACCCAACCCGAACCCTAACCCCCAACCCCAAACCCTAACCCTTGGCCGATAGAAGCTGTTTTGTCATTGGCCGATAGAAGCAGTTTTCTGATTGGATGATAGAAGCTGTTTTGTGATTGGCTGCTGGAAGCAGTTTTCTGATTGGCTGATAGAAACTGTTTCCTGATTGGGTGCTGGAAGCAGTTTTCTGATTGGTTGCCCTAACCGTAACCCTTCTGATTGGTTACCCTAACCATAACCATAACCATGACCTTAACCTAATTATAACCTAACCCTAACCTTAACCTAACTATATCCTTAGCCTCACCCAACCCTAACCTAACCCTATCCTTAAACTAATCTTAACCTAATTATAACCATAATCTAAACATTACCTCACCTAACACTGGAAAACACATTAACATATGAACCAAGCGAGAGCTAAACACACACACACAGAGAGAGAGAGAGAGAGAGAGAGAGAGAGAGAGAGAGAGAGAGAGAGAGAGAGAGAGAGAGAGAGAGAGAGAGCGCATCAGCAGCAGATTATTCTCCACTGCAAACACGGAACCAACATTATTTTAAAAAGCTGATCAGATGATAGATAGATAGATAGATAGATAGATAGATAGATAGATAGATAGATAGATAGATAGATAGATAGATAGATAGATAGATAGATAGATAGATAGATAGATAGATAGATAGATAGATGTACTCCGGATGAAGAGAAGGAGAAACGGAGAGGTAGAGAGGAGTCTGAGAGGAAGAGAAGTCTTGATGTGTCCTCTTGTATCCCCATGTCCTCAGGACGCTTTAATGCTTCAATGTGGAACTTGATGTCCCCCGCTAATGTCTCGTGCTCCTGTACCTGCCGCTTCAGCTCCCGACAGACGATGGACATCAGTGAGTAACTGTGTTTTACTGACTTTCCCCTGGGACCGTGAACACACGCTGTTCGGATCAATACATCAAAGTTAAATTTACGTTAATGTATCGATAATTTTACGTTAGTTCGCTTTTTCGATACTTAACCGACTGAAGAAGAAAACTCGATTCTTCTTGGATGTTTCAGTTTGTGTTTGCAGTGAGTTTGTTGTTTACAGTCTGTTGTTTACAGTTACAAAGCGTTGAAACCGATAGAACGTTAGTAGAGGAGAGGAAACAGGAATTGCAGTTGTTTTGTTACTTCGCCATAGAGCAAAAAAGACAGATGTCTGTCTACTGTCTGCTGCTGTTGCTGTATGTGTGTGTGTGTGTGTGTGTGTGTGTGTGTGTGTGTGTGTGTGTGTGTGTGTGAGAGAGAGAGAGAGAGAGAGAGAGAGAAAGAGAGAGACAGACAGACTGAGACAGGTGGGGGGGGGGGGGCTCTAATGTCCGCATCAATTTTAACAGAAATAATGTTAATAAGTTATAATAAGACCAACCAGTCAATATAATACAGATAACTGTCTGGAGTTATGACTCATGTATCAGTCAGACACACGCACACACACACACACACACTTCCTCAGATGGGATGTTTAGTCTGGAAGACAGGGAGGGGAACAGAGAGGCAACAGAGAAGAAGAAAGGAATCCACATTACACAGCCTAATCTTAACTTAACCTAACCAAACCCTAAACTAACCAAACCATAACCTAATTGTAACTGAGGATGAATTGAAGCTTTTTACTGTGGTCTATGGTCTATAAAGTACAGAACGGGTGCAGTTGGCTTTTAAGATAATTGTTTACTATTGTTGGTATTAGCTGGTATTAATATTACTATTATATATGGTATTAATGTAACCAGTCCTTTACGTGTTATTTGATGCTGTCAGATGGTATAATGAGGTTACTGTCAGTTTTCTAACTAATTTTTTTTTCTTTTTTTCTTCTTGAGGAAGAAAAGCTTAATACATTTTAAACTTCTTTAATGCCACCAATATTTATATTTAATACACAATTAACAACAAAAATGAAGAAACAAAGGTTCCAGGAAGTAATATTAAAGCTGTCAGCTGACTCATTTTAATCTGTCTGCATCCGCTCATACACATTTGTAGAACAACAACTCATATGTTACCCTGCAATTACAACTTTACTGTATGACATCAGTAGCATTACTCAGAGACTAGCCGTGTGTGTGTGTGTGTGTGTGTGTGTGTGTGTGTGTGTGTGTGTGGTGAAGTCATTGCTGGTATCAGCTTGTAAGAATCATTTCCTGCCAGCAGAAGCTTCTCTACATTTGTTACTACATGTCTGCCCTTCTTAACAGCAACACCACACTTCAGTCTGTCTATATGTCTGTGTGTGTGTGTGTGTGTGTGTGTGTGTGTGTGTGTGTGTGTGTGTGTGTGTGTGTGTGTGTGTGTGTGTGTGTGTGTGTGTGAGAACAGAGTTCACCTGGTGGGCAGCTGTATTTATTTTGGCTGTTAAGTTTGAGGAAAAAGTCTGATCACATGACTGAAGTATGAAGATGGGGGTTGTAGACATGAACTTTAGAATTGCAACAATTAGTTGATTAATTATATTGAATAGTTAATCACTAGTGGTGCTGATAATATAACAATTCATCATTAATTAAATGATGGTATTATTTTTAAAGAAAACTTTCTGTAAAAAAATTCTGCAGTTCCAGCTTCTGAACTGTTAGTTTCTAGTTTCTCCCGTTTCTATGATGGTAAACTGAAGGTGTTTTTCATCTGTGGGTTGTGGACAGGTTTATTTGACCCCCTGGACTTTGGAAAATAGTCAACATGTTTTATTTATATTTTATAGACTAAACAACTAGTCCATTAATCAAAATATAATGGACTAATCCACTTTTTCTTCTTATTGATTACGGAAACCTTTTATATCACTTATCTGATCCATTTATTTTCAGGATAATAAACCTGTATCATGTTGATCCTGCACTTTCTAATGTGAAATTAATTAACAAATTATGCTGTTTGAAACTTGAAAAATCACTCTGATTTTTTATTATCATGTGTCCTAAAAAGCTGATGTTAAGTACATCACTGAACACCAAGAAGCCGAAATCACTTCACTTTCTCCAGTTATGGTCCTGAAACATAAGTTTCATCAGCATGAACTCATACATATGTATGAGATGTGCGCGTGTGTGTGTTGGACAGGCCTGTTTTGTCCTGTTAATGAGTCTCCAGCTGCTGCTGCTGCTGAGTCTGATGAGACAGAAACAGACAGAGTCTGAGGAGCAGGAAGCTGCTATAAATAAAATCTGTCTGCAGCTAAATGCATCTTCTTGTTTTTCATTAATAAGTCTGAGAGCTGTCTGGCCCCTAAACGCTTCAGTTGTGGTCCGTGTATGTATTGTTTTACTGATTAAATGTAAAGAAAACATATCTCAACATATCTCAAATATAACATATCTCTTTAATGACAGAACATGTCATTTATCTGTTGAGTCTTCAGAGCTAATTTGTTAAGGGCTGTGACGGTTGTGTGATGGAATCAAGATGCATATTTGATTACAGCAAAAAGGAAACATGATGAAATGCTGAAAGTTTTTTGTTTCTTTTGTCGGCCTGAATGTACTCACATGTTTATAGTATGTTAGAATGATGATTCGTTAGTTTAAGCTACATGTGCTATATGCTACATCTTTCCATTCCTTTAAATAGCGAATGTCTTTTGTTGTAATTTTTCATTGGGTTTTCTTTAAATATTCTCAGCCACAATATATTTTATCTGGGCCTGATAAAGAAACGAATCTCCATCTGTAACCAGACATCACATGTGTCACATATAATCAGATTTAAAATTCAGTATTCAGATGTGTTCATGCTCTAGTGTTGTTGATGGGATATTTTTGCATATGTGTTGCATATGTATAAGGATGTGTGTGTGGGGGGAGGGTGTGCATGCAGTCTGGAAGGGCATAGGTCAAGGGTCAGGTCAGAAGAAAGGAGGAGTGGTGAAAGGTTCATGATCACAGTGGCAGAGGCTTGTGTGTGGTTGTGTATTTTTTAGAAATACTTTACTACAGATTATTATTTTAAGTAACTTTCAATCTTTAAGTTATTAAAATGTGACCCTGCACACTAAATGTATTGATTTGATTCATTAAATATTTAGCTGCTTTTATAGAGTGCATATATATTTAAGTGTGTTTGATGATGTAATATAGATTAAGTTTAATTTGGGCTTTAGATTTAGTTAATCAACTTTATGAATACTGCCAGGAAATATAAATATATAAAGTTTATATAAATACAGTAAATACAGACACTGACAGACTCAGACACCAACACATACACACACCAATACATCACACACACATACACACACAGACTGTTTGACTTTCCTCTTTCACATTAAAATGAACTATGTGTGTGTGTGTGTCTGTGCAAGATGTTGACTAGTCTACCTCCTGGCTAGAATTCTAATGAGCATTTCACAAACACACACACAGACACACACACACACACACAGCTGCAGTGTTCTGTCTGAAGCATATGAAAATCAAACCTCATTATCAGCTGCTTGTCTGGCGCTGTGTGTTTGTGTGTGTGTGTGTGTGTGTGTGTGTTACTCCCCTCCACTAGCTCTTTCCATTATTCTTGTTCCATTTTTATTAAACTCATGTTTGTTATGTCAGGTGTTTAAGTTGTAATTATGTTTTAAAACCAAACTGCTGTTTGACACAAAAAACAAAAATATTTTGTATAACATTTACTAAACAGTGAATTTTTGCAGCCAATAGAGATGTTGAGTCTGTCTTCATTCTACATTATCTTATTTGATTGATTTTGCTCAGATGGAACATGAAGTTACTACAGGTTTAAAATAAGATTAAACTAAGGTCAAACAGCTGATGATTTTCATTGCCATTCATCTTTTGATTGTTGATTGTTTGATCTATAAAATAATAAATGGAGCATTTGTTTAGAGCCTTTCTAGAATTTTTCACCACTCAAAGTGTTTCACACCTGTTTATTCACCTGTTCACCCACTGGTGAGCCGACCACTCATTAGGCCCAATCTGGTTCAGTACCACCCCACCACCAATCCTCTAATTCTCCAGAACACCGACCGCTTTACCACCATGAGTTGTAAAATTAATAGAAAATTGTATTACATTAGCCTTCTGCCACAATGAGCAAACACATACCACTAGAACACTGGAATGATTGATAGTTGCTGGAAATGAGCCTCTATACACCTATGTGGATATTGTGGACTAGAATAGTCATTTACTACATTAGCATTATTTTCATCCATATTTTCATTCATATTTAAGAGGCTGAACAATATAATAATTTATATTTCTTCTAAAATATCATAACAATTTTTTTAATTACAAAAGTAGAAGTTGATTTATTTTCTCTCAATTTACTAATTGATTATTGACTAATCAATGCACCTATAATAGAACCTGTTAGAAATGATGTTGGTGAAAAGATGAGTCAGAAAGGACATGAAGAGAAAGATGAGGAAGGATGTTATTGACACAAGCGCACTCACACACACACACACACACACACACACACACACACACACACACACACACACACATACTTCCATCATTTTTCCACTGAAACCAGCAGTGGGAGTTTTATGGACCAAAGTTCCCACACTTGTTGGCTACATGTTGGAAGCCAATGACCGTGGTTTCCAAAGTCAATGGAACGTCTGTGTGTATGTGTGTGTGAGAAGGTCGATAGAGAGTTATTATAGGTCAGAGGTGCACACAGTTTGTTAGCCAATTTACATGAGAAAGGCTATAAGAGTGAAACAGGGACATGCATCACACACACACACAGCTGTCTGTCTGTGCTATTTCTGACCCAGACTGTCGAGTCATCCGAAGACTGGAAAGGGGGAGGAACAAGGAATTAGCAACTTCTCTTTTCTTCATTTATTTTTATGTCTTTCTCTTCAAAACTCTGTTTCATCTCTTCCTTACTCTGTCACTTCCATTTCTATCCATTTCTCCTTCTTTCCCTTCTAAAAATCTTGAATTATTTCACTTTTCACACCTTTTCTCCACTCCTCCCTTCCTGTAACTGTCTATTTAATTAACTGTCTATATAATTATTTGTCTCATAAATAACTGTCTGTATAATTATTTGTCCTGTAACTATATATAAAACTAACTGTAACTAACTCTCTATTTAACTGTCTATATATAACTATCTGCCCCATAATAACAGTCTATATAGCTAACTAACTATATAGTATACTACTATACTATATTTTATAACTAATTGTCTATATAACATACTGTCCTGTAACTACAAACTACAAACTGTCTATATAAATAACTGTCCTATAACTAACTGACTACACTTTTTCTAATTGTAGTCCAGCTGTAAACACATGATTTATATATTGTTGATTTCATTGCTGTTTTTATTCTGTTTCTTGTATTGTCTAAACACTACTGCTGATTTTAATCTGTTTTAAGGCAACCCTACATAATCCAAATAAAATAGATCCCAATAAATAAAAATGTGTATATATTACTACTACTACTACTAACGATTATGAAATTAAATTATATATATATATATATATATATATATATATATATATATATATATATATATATATATATATATATATATATATATATATATATATATATATATATATATATATATATATATATATATATATAAACACATTTGACTATAGAGTCTCCCTGTTTGTGTCTCATCATTATTCTGAACCACCTGTCTCTCCCAGACACTCTCACCCATCCCCCTCTTTTTCTGTCCCTTCTTTCTGTCTCTTTTCCTCCTCCTCCCCTCCCCCTCACATTGACCCTTTTGTTCCCAGCTATTTGGTAGTTGGGGGGTCTGGGGGGGGGGGCTGGTCAGCTGTTTCCTCTGTCTGGACAGTGTGGGAATGTGTGTGAGAAAAGTGGAGACAATACTGCCTCCAGCCTCAGAGTGAGAATCAGTCGGTGGGATGCAGACGTGTCGGGGCATCAGGGAACATAGTTTACAGCTTCACTTCGCTTTCTCTTCTTTTTTGTAGTTTTGGTTTAGTTTGAGCTTGTTTACTAACTTGAGGGAAGAAGACTTTCATGTTTTAATCTCTGGAATACAAAAATCTAGCAGAGAAAGCTATGCAGCCAGCATCAGGGAGTCACAGCCATGACAGCAGCTGTGTTCAGACACAACTGTGTGGTGAGTTTATGCAGTTTATCCCTTTTCCTACAATATATTCTGTTTGCAGTCCATCATTTTTCCTAGAGTTCATCCTGTTTCCTACAGTTCATCCTGTTTATAGTTCATCCTGTTTCCTACAGTTCACCCTATTTCCTACAATTTATCCTGTTTCCTACAATTTATCCTATTTCCTACAATTCATCCTGTTTCCTACAATGTATCCTCTTCATAGTTCATTCTGTTCCCTACAATGTATCCTGTTTCCTACAATTTATCCTGTTTATAGTTCATCCTGTTTCCTACAATTTATCCTGTTTACAGCCCATAATTTTTCTACAGTTCATTCTGTTTCCTTCAGTTTATCCTATATCCTACAATTCATCCTGTTTCCTACAATTCATCCCACTTTGTACAATTTATCCTGTTTGCTAGAGTTCATTCTGTTTCCGACAGTTTGTTCTGTTTCCTACAGTTTATTCTGATCTCAGTGTCTGGACAGTGTGGGAATATATGTGAGAAAAGTGGAATGAAGTTTTGCTTGTTTTTTTTTTTGGAAGAATGATGACATTTTTTTCTGTTCATTTTCTGTTCAAGTACATTTTCTTGGAAAATGTATTTTTGTAAGAAAGTCAAATTGTGTACTGAGTGAGTGAGTGAGTGAGTGAGTGAGTGAGTGAGTGAGTGAGTGAGTGAGTGAGTGAGTGAGTGAGTGAGTGAGTGGTGGATCCTGGACTCTGTGGTTCTGGTCTTTAGGGCTTGTTGTTGTGCTGTTATGATCAGAGCTTCAGTCTCTGTGTTAGTTCAGCATCTTCTGATATCAGCCTATTCCTCTCTCTGATCCTGCTTTCTGCAGGAGCTGGTTCCTTCATGTTCTCTGCTCCTCTTCCTCCTCCTCCTTATCATCATCATCATCAGGTTTCAGCTGTTTGAGGCTTCACTCAGAGTTCAGCTTCTTCATCTTCTTCATGTTTATATATATATATATATATATATATATATATATATATATATATATATATATATATATATATATATATATTGGATATTACATAATATATTAACTGTTTCATGATTAGATTCTTGTCATTCGACCCTAAAAGAAAAGGTCGAAACTCCAGTTTGTAATGTGACATCACTATGAAATCATCACGGCCATATTCTCTCTATGGAGACTTATACAACAGTTTCACAGGTGGATGTGCGTAAGAGAACTGATCTGTATGTTTGTGTGTGTGTGTGTGTGTGTGTGTGTGTGTGTGTGTGTGTGTGTGTGTGTATGTGTGTGTGTGTGTCTGTATGTCATGTCTGTGTGTGTTGCAGCCCAGCTGGAGTTCGTCCAGATCCTGGTGATCGTTGTGGTGATGATGGTGATGGTGGTGGTTATTACCTGCCTGCTGAATCATTACCGGCTGTCTGCTCGCTCCCTCCTCTGCAGACACGCCACCACCCAGCAGAGACACCTGCCGCTCGCCAACGTAAGTCAAACACCAGCAACTTATTTATAACCCTGCTCACGGAAGAAGAAGAAGAAAAAGAAAGCATACGCCACAAACTTTAGGATTAAAAAGGAGAATGTTCACCTGTAGGTACAGGAGACAGCAGGAAAAATAATGATATATAATATATAATATTTATTTTAGTCATTTTATATCACATATTATCCATTATTGTACCACTTTTTCATAGCAAGAAGTCAGGAAGAAGTCATATACAAAATCCAACTAGCATCACTTTTTTCTTCTTCATGTCTGTTTTCTCAGCTCCTTATCCTTCTTTCTGTTTTTTCCTCCGACATAAAGAGAAGTTAGAATCATCATTTGCTCTTGTTATTTTATAATTTGATAATTAAGCTGATCTGCAGCAGCCGATAAAAGGTTTGGAAGCTGCAGGTTATTTAAATCAGCTGATTCCACCTGCTGGCCAATCAGAGAAGAGTATTCACTCAGACTGTGACATCATTTACATTAGAGACACTGACACATACAGAGAACCTGAGGCCAGACAGCAAACAACTTGCAATGAAGTTGGAACAGTTAGAAAAGACCCCGAAGGCATCACAATACAAATGACTCAGTGTGTGTTCACTGTCTGTGGGAAAGTTAAGTGCTGAATTTTAGATTCAGGTAGACTGATATATTGACAGACGGCACCATGTTAATGCATTTAAATTAGATGGAAGTTAATTCATCTATGTGCAAAAATTGGGCCGTTGCAGCAGTGCATGGTTTCTGTTTCTTTAAGAGCTTGCTCGCTGTTTTTTTGGAGTTGTGTTATTGACTGTTTACATAAGATGTGGTTTATCATTCCTTTATTGTCTCATTTTTATTTCAATATGTAAAAAAATTCAAATACAGTTTTGATTTACTGCCCATCAATCTGATGAATAGAGATTAAACAAATAAAAAAATGCAATTTGAGAATTTAAACATTATAAAGTCTTTGCAATAAAAGCAGGAATAAGACCTACTGAGACATAACCATAAGACAATAAGGTATATTAAAAAAAGAGGAATTGGAGGCTCTACTGGATGAATATCAACAGAGCAATAACTCAATATATAGCTAATGTCATAGTTTGATTCATGCCTGCTGCACAAAGCGAATATTCATATTTAGGTGTCAGTAGTCGTTTATACTAGACTTATTAATGTTCTCCTCAGTTCTCTTTTAATCAACATTGTTTACATGAACTTTAAATTATGTAAATCAGTTCATGTAGAAGTAAAATGACTCAATAATGAAGATCCACAAAGGCAGAAGAATTAATGATGGTTTTACTGTGACAGGAGGGTCTGTGGTCATCTGAGGGGACAAGCACCGCCCTGAATGAGGTGATTTTCATTTAAATCCCACTTTTATTTATCTAGAAATTAGAAAGTTGGTTATAAAGTTCTGTAAATGTTACTCTCAATGACGAAGCAGTAATTTGAAAAAAATGTAATAAATTTGAATTCCTTCCTCACTCAGCACCAGGTGTATAATCCCCGCCCTCCGGACCGAGGAGGCCCCTCCCCCTACCTGCAGCGGGAGCCTCAGACACAGGTTCCACCTCTTCTGCCACCAAAGCGCTTCCAGCAGCCGTACGCCCCAAGTCGCTTCCAGCCGACCTACCCCTACCTGCCCCAGAGCCTCATTGACCTCCCCCCAACCATTGCCCTGTCAGATGGGGAGGAGCCGCCTCCGTATCAGGGTCCCTGCACCCTGCAGCTCCGAGACCTGGAGCAGCAGCTGGAGCTGAACCGAGAATCCGTCAGAGCACCGCCCAACCGAACAGTGTTCGACTCCCATGGCCTGGATCCCTCCAACGGCTGCCTGCAGGCCAGGTAGGTACACAAACCTGACCTTTACCTGACCTCAACCTGACCTTTATATTTATCTGATCTTTACCTGACCTTAACCTGATCTTTACATGACCTTTATCTTACTTTTACCTGACCTTTACCTGACCTATATATTTATCTGACCTTTGCCTGACCTTTTCCTGACGTTTACCTATCATCCAGCTTTAAACTCAGTGATCAAAGCCATGTAAAAGCTTTAGCTGTAGCAAGGTTAAGTACCAGAGTGGGAGTATTGTTTCTGTTTCCTCCCATCATCTAAAACGTGTCTTTTCAGAATTAATCGTCTCCACTTGTATAATGAAAATAAAGCAGTTTAGCTTCTTAGAAACTGGTCATTATTAAATTTACTTAATAAATGTGTAAGAACATATATATCTTGTTGTTTTAGCATAATTCTCATTTGATGCTTTGGTCCCAGGCCACAGGCTCCTCCTCCCAGTCTACAGGCTCTGCCCCCAGTTTACAGCGAGGTGATGGGACACTTCTACCAACCTATTTCGTCTTTGAGCCCAAACCATCGGACTCTATCTCCCTCTCAATCCCCTGCATCCTCACTGATTCACGGGCTGCTCCAGCCACCGCCGCAGCCAGGAAGTGTGGAGAGCAGGAATACAAGAAATACGAAGGAGAAATCCCTGAAGCCCCAGCAAGTGTAACAGTTGTGCCTCCTGGTTCCTTGTCAGCTGGAGAACCAGGATCTGTTCGCTCGGGAAACGGTCAGTTAACCATGGAGGAACAAATGGGACGCATTTACATATTCTGTTTGTTTCAAAACATCATTGTGTTTGTTCTTTATTTTTTTAAGAATTTCTATCCAGGCAAAATAGCGAAATGTTGCAATCTTCTTGGTCCTTCCAGGTTTTTGGATTTCTTTTTTGTTTTCTGGTGATAATCACGTCTCTGCTTCCTCTAAAGTTCTGATTCACTGTCCAACGCTGCATCATGCTAGCATTTAGAGAGTTAGTGTTAGCTTTAACTAGTCTATCAGTTGTAGCATAGAGCTAAACGCCCTCAAGCTAAAAGTTATGTCTCATATCGACCAGTTGATGCAGAAAAGTTGTTGCCGAAAATCATATTTGATTTTTCTTTTTTTTGTATGTTTTCAAAGGTTTGCACAGAGTTCGGAGTTCAAGATTTTTATATGCTGTCTAGTTTTAGAAAAGGAACACAAACATCAAAACTTTTTTGTAGAACATTTTGCTGCATACATGTTACATATTGAGTATTTACACACGGTACAACTTAAAGCACGAATTCAGATTTATTTATATAACTGCTAAAAACAATTGCACTATTTTTCAGTAAGAAAAGTGTGAGAGAGACTTTTATTGTGAAGGAGCTCTGTCTATTGGGACTGAGACACACCCAGAGACCTGGACACACAGGGACTCCCCAGAGAGGCCTGGACCCACAGAGACCCCTTGGAAAAGACCTGGATCCACAAAGACCCCCCAGAGAGACCTGGACCCACAGAGACCCCCAGAGGGCAGCACAGTGCACAGCAGCATCACGAGGACTCGGATAACCTGTCACTGTCCTGGTGATTTAAAAGAGAAAATCCCTGGTTTATGCAAATGTCCGAGTCCTGTGAGCAAATCACAGGTCTGCATCCAACCTGTGAGCCAATCAGAACCTCTGCTCATAGCTCGATTACTCCTATTGGCTGAATCATGAGCCAAAGCTGCTGCTTCACCAAACAAGTTCAGCACATTCAAGACACATTGAACTAATCAGGTGTGTAGAGTTTGATTTTATTTAGTTTGTTTAGAATGTTTATTTCATTTAGACTAATTTGGAGTTTAGATTGTTTAGAGTTAGAGTTCACTAAGAGTCAGTGAGATTTTTAATCTGCTGTTATTTTATTAGACTGTAAAACAAATCAGAAACAAGAAACAACTGAAGATAAATTCAGGAAGGAAACAGGTCACACACACATGCACACACACACACACACACACACACACACACGCACACACACACACACACAACACACAGATACACACTCATGCACTCTGGTGTCTTTCAGCACTTTACTGGACCAGGAAGAGACAACAATCTTCAGCCTTAAAACTTTAATAGAATCTTTTCCATTTAAGATAGGAAACTTCAGATTAAAATCTTCATCCTTTATCGTCTCATTAAAATCACCACACTTTAAAAAATGCAAAGAAATGTGCTTCAAAATTGTAAAACATCCCTTAGGGAAGAAAGTCAGAACCTGGAGTCACTGATTTATCATACTGTTATTGTCATATGTATTATATTTATATTATATATCATTATAGTCTATCATAAATGCATAATTCTGTTCTAGTTATATACATTATATTTTTATTTTACATATATTGATATTGTGTTATAGTCAGGACAGGGCAGGGTTTTGCTCTGAATATCTTCTCATGGATGTTTCAGTTTTGGATCAGAATTCTATGTGTTAAACTCAGCATGAGACAAGTTGTTGTAAACTAGACACACTGAAGTGTTGAAAAGTGACACGAGTGTTAATAGCAACAAGTCTTGTGTTGTCTCTTAAAGAGTGGAACTCAAATAAAAATGAAAATGGTATTGATAGAGGCCCCTTAATGAGAAGCATGTCCCCTTGAGTGTCCAGTATCTATACAACAGCACCCTCTAGTATCCAGTATAGTACTATATATATATATATATATATATATATATATATATATATATATATATATATATATATATATATATATATATATATATATATATATATATATATATATATATAAATTGTAGGAGTGGAGAGGAAACACACACACACATACACACACACTCCTGTTTCACCCACCCTTCCTCTTCCTGTTTCCTAAAAATGCCTTCTGCCGTCCAATGACAGAGCTCCTTTCAGGCCGCCCCTGCGCTGCCATTGGTTGGATGTCTTTCCTTTGTAACATTCATCTTTAGTTATAGTTGCTATGTCGTTGCTAAGTGTATCTGCCTGGCTGAGAAAGGCAGAATGTGAGTGGCTTATTTGGACTGTCAATCACCTGGAGCTCCGCCTCCTTACTCTCAGATGATGATGGTGATTAGATGATGATGATGTTTTTGAGCGCTGCAATACACCTACTATTTGCCTTTTTGATATTAGTTTTAACATAGTGTGGTAAATGTTTTATTGTTGTTTATTATTGATGTTTATTATTGTTTATTTTTAAGAACACAAAAGGTCATTTTATTTCAGCCCATCAATCACAAAAAATGTTTTTTTGTCTTTTGTAAGACAAAACTATTTAAAACACAGAAGCTGCAGATCTTTAAGGAAGATGAACTTGCAGCTCACTTCTTCTTATTTTGCATTTATCAGAGCATGTTTTGCTCACGCACTTAAAGCTCGATATATTTCTTTATGCATGTAAATGTGACATATATTTGCTGAATCATCACACCTCCTCGCTGACTCTCATCAGCGTCTACTTGTGCCTTCAGGTGTCTGCGTATGTCTGTAAACATGCGATGTGCAATGAACTCCTGCCTCTATTTAATATGAAACAACATCACATGGCTGCCAAGTATGGAAGCAAATTCATTCCAGGAAAAGAAGAAGAAATTTAAATGACATTGAAAATCTTGGAAACAATCATTTGTTTCCAAAGTTAAGAATGAACTTTCACTTTTGACTTCAAAATAATAGATTTGTTGGATTGATCTTTGTTGGATTTATTTGACTCATTTTCCAAAGGTTGTCTTTGTAAATTGAAACAACAACATCAAGGTTATAATGTTTTATCACTTTGTCTTACATTTTTAGTTTCTCATTTTAACTTTTTCTTTTTTTTCTTTCCCTGGTGTGAACAACTTCCATTCCAAACAATTTCCATAACAATGACCTGAGAAGCTGAATATTTAAACATTTAGCTTGTTTATTCGCTCTGCTGCTCCCACACACTTTGAACATATCAAATGCTTCATGATAAAACCAGAAATAAAACATGAAACAAGCTTTAGTTTAACTACAGAAACACACTGGATCCATCATGGCTGTACGGATAAAAAATAAATATATATAATCTTCTCTCCAAACATCATTCAAGACATTTTCCAAAGAAGAAATCACCCTAAGTCAGACTCTGTAGTAGAAAATAAAATACAAGAATCACCTGACTTTACTTTTCTTTACGGACTTTAAAGGCCTTTTTCCAATTTCTGTAACGCTGATGTTCAGTATTAGATTCAGTGCCTCCTGATTGAAAATAACCAGTATGTATGTGCATTTAAACAAGTGTCACAGCAGAGCTCTGCTGCTGCTGAACAACAAACTCCAAACTTCTTCCACCTCATGATAATCATCATCTTTTGAAGTTTTCTGTAAATCTTTGCAATAGCAGCTCAACAAGTTTGAATCTGATCAGCTGTTTTTCTGTGCAGGTTCAGCAGGTTCATTGTTCTACCATCATAGAAAGAAACTGTGCTGACAATGTTCAAGTTTAAATCAATTGTGTCGCAGCTCTGCTGATTTTCTTATATAGAGGCGATGTATTCTGAATGATATTGATGCTTATTTGGGTATTAAAAGCATTTATTATTATAATTTATATTGATGGTCTCTGTGTTGTTGGGTTTGTTACATTTTTTTTCTCTGTTAAGAACAGAAGAAAATGTTTTATTGTTGTTGTCAAAGAAACCTTTCCAGTTAGCCTCCAATTACAAATGAATAAAACAACTTTTATAAATATTGCTGTCTCTCTGATTATTTATTTTATTTAGTTATTCTCAGCATTTCAGGAATACTGAACCAATAGCAGGGTTTTTCTCATCAACTAAATCGTCCCACAGAAGAAGGATTTACAACAATAGACAACAACAATCAGAAAAACAGTCCAAGGAAATTAAATTGGATTTTTCCTCTGAAGTCAGTGATATTGAGACATTGACACATACTGAAAATATCAGTACAGAACAGGAAAATTATCATCAGTTATTTTTCAGAAAAACATTGATAGTTTATATTTCTGTAAACATAGATATGTTGAATTTCACAATTTCATGGAAAGAGTTCAAAAGTTTTTCTTTTCTTGGCAAGAAGAGAATCAAATGAAAAATGTCCAATGTGCTGTTTAAATATATATATATATATATATATATATATATATATATATATATATATATATATATATATATATATATATATATATATATATATATATATTACTTTCTTTACTCTCTTTCTTTTTTTACATTTGTAAGGCTGGGAAATGTATATTTTAAAAAGTGGTGTTTTATAATTTGATGTAGGATGGGACAAATGTATGACTATGAATAAATATACAGCATGATCCTAAATATCCTAAATAAGTCTCTTTTTCAACAAGTTAAATTAAAGTCTGCATATTTCATCCTGTTACCAAACCCGTTTCAAATATTTCCTGAAATTGGTCTCTTAAAAATGAAAAACTGACATTGTGTAATTCTGCATTAAGGCCGCTAACATGTTTTTCTTGTCTGTTAAACTGATGATGACATTTCAGAGGTGGAATGGAGCCTCTAATCTGTGTTGTTTATGTTTTACTGTGTTCTTAGAAGCTTCAGTAAAATCATTTACAGCATCTGAGTTACACAGTCCGTCTCAACAGACGATTCAGATCTTACAGGTGGCAAAAACAAGTTAGTGATGATTAACTTCATTATCTATTACAGTAACTTCACATCTTACACAACAGCTGAACTGTGGGAGAAAAACATGTGGCCTCAAACAGTCACAGTAACAGCGGGTGAGAAAATCAACACTTTTACAGTAAATGTAGAATATTACTGTTGTTTTTACATCTTTGGTGTTTATTGTGTGTAGAAATGTACATAACAAGGTTAAACGTTTGCTAAACTTACTTCAAATGGAAGAATAACATTTTGTATATATGACTCGTCAGCAACATGAGAGAATACATCAATAGTTACTGACCCTGATTCTGCGGATATTATGTGATCAAACCCTTGACAAACTTCTGCTGCTTGTTACAAAGTTAGTTATTAGAATAAGGTGTGTTATCGGTGGAGCAGGTCACAGGTTTAAGACCGTGAGCTAGGCCCTTTCTGTGTGGAATTTGCATGTTTTCATAGTGTGGATTTTCTCCAGCTTCCTCCCACAGTCCAAAGACATGCTTATATGGAGACTCTAAAATGTCCATGGGTATGAGTGAATGGTGTGTATGCCCCACGATAGGCTGGAGAACATCTGGGGTGTATCCCTCCCTCTGACTTCTAATGCGCTGGGATTCACACTGTTGCCTCACAGCAAGAAGGTCATAGGTTCAAGACCTCCTTGAGTTTTTATGTTCTCCCTGTGTCTGCGTGGGTTTTTAACAGGCTTCCTTCCAGTCTAAAAACATGCTGAGGTTAATTGGAGACTCTAAATTGTCCATAGGTGTGAGTGGTGTGTGTGCCCCACGATAGGCTGGTAATCATCTGTGGTGTATCCCTGCCTCTCACCTGTAATGTGCTGGGATTGGCCCCAGCAGACCCCTGCGACTCTAATGAGGAATAGGCGGGTATAGAAGATGAATGAATGAATAAACCTAAATTAATTTGCTACGGTAATACAGGCAAAATGAGTCCCAACTAAGTATAGAGCGTTGTGCTCATGCTCATACTTTTCATGTTCATACTTTCTGAGATAGTGAATTTGGTATTTTCATTCTAAATATGACCAGCACCCATATATTATATGGAGATGATTCCTGATTCTACTGTGGTTTCTTACTTTGAACCTGTTCTGTCTATCAAAAAAATGTTTTCCATTTTGTGAATATGCTGTCCTATAATGTCAGGGATGAATGAATTTAATGAAATAATGAAAACAAAATCAAATCTCTGAAAAATGAAACAGAATCAGTAATATGTTTAAATATCTTCATTGTTGTCAGCCCACTTTGGGGACAAGATTACAACACAGCTGAGAGAAACTGAAATAAAAAAATATATAAATTAAGCTACTGTAAATAGTAATGACAACAAGAATAAAAAACATACACACATTATCCACAGTTGGATCACAGCAAATCTACACTCATCAACATTTCTGTACCAAACAAACTACATATTGCAATGACAGTATGATGTGCGTTCATAATAAATTATCATGAAATAGTAGATTTAGATCTAAAAACACAAACATTAAAACATGGCACTGCTGCATAACAACAGCAACAGCATATTATGGAAAAATTTCACATTTCTGTTCAAATTAGTATCTTGAATACTAATGTGTGACTAAAGATGAACAAAGTTATAATAAATTTATAAGTATAAATTTAATTTTACCACGCCCAGAATTTAAACCCCTTATATATATATATATATATATATATATATATATATATATATATATATATATATATATATATATATATATATATATATATATATATATATATATATATATATCTTATCTTTTGAAATAATCCAATGCTTTAGATTTCCTGCTTAACATCATATGAACTCTCTAATAAACATAACACGCTACGAGTAATCTTTCTTTTTTTTAATCCCATGACTAACAGACCAATAAAAACTTGGCCAACCAAGACTCTTCTCATCAACTAACGTGGTCAACCAATAATAATCTGAAGAGAGGATGATTTCAAGATTTCAAAAAAACAAGAATCAACCATATCGCAGTAAAAAAAGAAAAGAACTTTGTTACTCTTTCATGGAACCACCTCAAAGACAAAAATCTTTATAAATACTGAGTCTCTGAGAAAACAATGTGATATTCTAGAAATATTCACATTGTGTGTGATTTAGTTTATTGTTCTTTAATTCCTGAAATTTCATGTAGAATTGTTGTTGTAGTTGTTGTGTTGTTCTACAGTCATAAACAGCTGGTTGGCGTGTTTCTTTGTTACATCTGTGTCACTCTCTGCTGCAGCAGGTGCAGCTGCTTTGCTACCTCGGCTGGCAGGTCATCATTCACCTGTGTGGTGAGGTACTTTTCCACCTCTTCCACTTCTCGCTGCCAGAACTCCTGATCCAGGGAGAACAGCTGGTCCAGGTCCAGCTCCTCCAGGCCCTGGAGGTTCAGGGAGTGGCGGCAGGGCAGGTAGCCCACGGCAGATGGCATGGCGCCGGCCTCGCCATTCACCCGCCTGAACATCCAGTCCAGAACGCGGATATTGTCACCGAACCCAGGCCACAGGAAGCCGGTCGTAGGGCTCTTGCGGAACCAGTTGACATGGAAGATCTTTGGCAGTTTGGCGCCAGGACGATCGGCCATGTTTAGCCAGTGAGAAAGATACTGGCCGAAGTTGTAGCCGAAGAATGGACGCATGGCGAAGGGGTCGTGCATGATTACTTTGCCTAGAAAGGAAAATAAAAAGGAACCAAAGGATGTTTAAGTCCATTTTCGGTTTCCGGTCTCCAGGACAAAAGCCATGATCCTCAGACACTGACCTTTGTGCTCAGCAGCAGCTGTGGCCTCCGACCTCATGGCAGCGCCGACAAACACGCCGTGTTGCCAGCTGAACGATTCATACACCAGCGGGACACCTGGGGGGGAGGGGCAGTCACAGGTTAGTGTGCTGATTATTGCTTTATTCTTCCACTTATATTCCCTGATTCTGCAGATGTTCCAACGTGTTCCTCCTCACCTTCAGGCCTGCGGCCTCCAAAGATGATGGCCTCAATGGGGACGCCTTCAGCAGATTCCCACATCGGGTCGATGATGGGGCACTGACCGGCCGGGGTGCAGAAACGAGAGTTGGGGTGAGCACAGGGTTCACCTAGAGATGAAAAAAGAAGCTCATTTCACATTATTTTAAAGATTCAAAGTATGTGATCTTCTATAGTCTTTCTCCCTGTTTTTATATTATATATATATATTTTAAAGTAAAAAAAGACCTATGACAATTCTATATATCAAAAGCTGTTGAATTCTCTAAAGGTGTGTGGTAACACAAGCCTTTATAACTTTAAAAGTCAACTCTTGCCATCTCCTGACTTCCAGGGTTTGTTCTTCCATGAAGTGATGGTGATGCCTTCAGGCAGTGGCTGGTCGATTCCCTCCCAGTAGACACCACCATCGCTGGTCTCTGCAACATTGGTGAAGATAGTGTTTTTGTTGATGGTTGCCATGGCGTTCGGGTTGGTTTTGACCGAGGTACCAGGTGCAACTCCAAAAAAGCCGTTCTCAGGGTTGATGGCACGCAGGTTTCCTATTGAGTCAAGCAAAGAATAAAAAGAAAAGATATGTAATCATGGTCCTGCCAGTTGTATTATTAATATATTCGTGGATTTGAACATCCTGATGCTAAATTGTACTTTGCGAGGTCTTGAGTACCTCACCTTGTTCATCAAACTTCATCCATGCAATGTCATCTCCTACACACTCCACCTTCCATCCTGGCAGCGAGGGGCGGAGCATGGCCAGGTTGGTCTTCCCGCAAGCGCTGGGGAAGGCAGCGGCCATGTACTTCTTCTCTCCAGCGGGGTTTGTGATGCCAAGGATCTGAACAAGACGATGGATTTTCCTTATTGTGGGAAGTTTTGAATGGATCAAAATGTTCATTAATTGACTTTTTTTTTTTTACCAGCATGTGCTCAGCCAGCCAACCTTCCTCCTTCGCGATACGGGAAGCGATACGCAGGGCGAAGCATTTCTTTCCCAGCAGCGAGTTTCCTCCATAGCCGCTGCCAAACGAGACGATCTGACGGTCATCTGGGATGTGAGCGACTAGCGTCAGCTCGGGGTTGCAGGGCCAGTTATTCACCAATGGCTCTGAGTGAGACATCAATATATTGATGTATTTAATGCAAATAACACTTGTGTTTTAAGGGAAGATAACCAATCGATCTATAAAGTAAGGAGCATATCTGTGTGTCTGTGTGTCACGTATGTCACGTATCTCTCTGACTGTTAGCTTGTGCATGGTACGATGGTGTGTATACATGTTTGTGGAATTGTTTTAGATAGATATTCAAAAATAAATATTATCATTATTATCATTAAAACTTAAAATCCCATCCATAGGTGCACTGTGGTGGTGTAGGGGTAGAGCATTTGCTCTTAAGCCGAACCGTGTTTGAGTCTTAGCCGAACTGGTCCTTTACTGCAAGGCCAAGCCCTAAGATTTTAGCCGATTTAGCTGCTACTTTATTCCTCACACTAACACAGGCTGCTGTGAGCCCCAGTTGTCTTACTCTAAGATACATTCATAGACCCCTGGGAAATCCCACTATCACCTAACAGAACAAAATCTGTCCCTAAACTCATTTATTGATAAACACATGTAACAGTAACATGCCCAGGGAGTTACACTACAGGAAAATCTGTAGTGTATGTATGTTAGAGATTTTTGTTCTTACAATTACTGTATTTGCATGTCTGCAATGCCCCTTCTTATATCATTGTATGTCCATGTGTTACCCAATGTACAATTTGTCTATTAAGACCATGTAACACTCCAACACAATCTCATTTGGCCAAATATAAAAATGACTTTAAGCTTCCACTTTTGTAAAGGAACACATACTTCCTACAGGCACTGCACTAGTAAATAGTAGTAATAATCAGCAGCAGCGGCAGGAGCAATAAAGTTAATACATGTAATAATTTATTGTAATATTAAAGGTTGTATAATGAAGTTTACAAAAGGAGTGAATGAACAGTCAGGAAGTGACAGAAGATACCTGTACAGGTAAAGTGTTGAAGTTGTGACATACTTGTGAGTGGCAGAGGGCAGCCGACGGAGTGCAGACAGCGCACAAACTCGCCCGTTCCCAAAGTCTCCAGCACATCTTTGCCCATACGAGTCATCACTCTCATGCTGGCCACGACATAGGGGGAGTCAGTCAGCTCCACCCCCACTTTGGAGAGGGCGGAGCCTACTGGGCCCATGCTGAAGGGAATCACGAACATGGTTCGACCTGAGGACAGGAAGTGGTCCACATGTTGACTCCAAGCAGCAATTAACTCTGGTTTTACTTCCTGTGATTATTTTACTTTAAATTATGTTGCTCAACTCGATTACACTTGTAAAGTGGTAAAGTAACATGAAGTACTTTTTTTTTTATTTGCACTGTGTGAAAGCTGCCAAATTTTGTAATGCAGCTTTTTTTTACTAATAATTTAGACAAAATATGTCAATATGTCTCTCACATATATTTACGATTAAAATGCATATTATACTATAATAATATAATAATCTAACACAGTCTGTACATTTACTGTGATACTTTAAGTACATTTTGCTGATAAAAATTATGTACTTTTACTTGAGTTTTTATTTTTTGATGACAGTATTTATACTTTTACTGTAGTAAAGTATCTGATTACCTTATCCTCCACTGTCTATTTTATAGCATTGTTATTGATTATTGATAATTGCTAACGATTAGAGCAATAACTCCAAGCTCCATAAGACCATTAATGTTTGTACCTTTCATGCAGCCGGGGAACCGCTGAGCTTTGGCTTTGTCAAACTCCTGCGGAGACATCCAGCGGCCGAGCTGACTGGCTCCGCCCCCCAGGTGTGTGGGCACAGTGTCCCTCTGGTCTGGGGTCACGATCACTGTCTTATTCTCCACACGAGCAACGTCCTGTGGGTCCGTTCGAGCCAACCAGCTGCAGGACAGAGCAGGAAGACCTGAGGCTGTTTCTGATCAGGCTCATTTTCTCTTTGTAGTTCAAAAAATGTTATTTTGTCTTCTCCACCTGAGGCCAAACACTGACCCACTAGAACTGCCCCCCTAACCCTGATCCACTAGCACTGATCCCCTTCCCCTGACCCCCTAGCACTGACTCCCTAAAACTGACCCCCTGACCCTGACCCCCTAATGTTGACCCCCTAACCCTGACCCACTAGAACTGACCCCCTAACCCTGATCCACTAGCACTTACCCCCTAACCCTGACCCCCTAGCACTGACCCCCTGACCCTGACCCCCTAATGTTGACCGCCTAACCCTGATCCACTAGCACTTACCCCCTAACCCTGACCCCCTAATCGTGCTCCCCTAGCACTGACCCCCTAACACTGACCCCCTAACATTGACCCCCTAGGACTGACGCCTTAACCCTGACCCACTAGCACTGACACTGAGAATCTAACCATTCATACACATTCATACTCCACATGGTGCAGCCATGGAGCAAATCAGGGTTAAGTATCCAATAAGTAACCAAGGGAATCAAACCACTGACCAGTGGACGATTGCTTTACCTCTGATCCACAGCCACCCAAATAGAAATATTGCATTTATTTGTATCAGGGACAACTATATATATATATATAAAATAGCCAGTTGCCACCAACCAGTTCTCATATTTGCTGAGTTTCTTTATGGTACCCTGCTCCTCCAGCAGGTCCAGGATGGACTGGTTCTCCTCCTCAGAGCCGTCGCAGATGTGCAGAGATTCAGGTTCACACAGACAAATACTGGACTCCACAAACTCCCTGACAGCTGGACTCAGGGTCCTCAGGTCGCCCTGCAGGATCCGGGGACCGCTCTGGGTCTGGGACTGGAGCTGAGGAGCCATGCTGGTCTGGGGAGAGAGAAAAGATGAGTAAAGGGAATAGGAATAAAAGACAAGAGACAAAGAAAGAAGAAGAGGATGATCAAAAAGAAAGAGGAGAAAGAATTATAATAAAAATGATAAGATGAGGGTCAAAAAGATGAAAGAAAACATCAGTTTTATGTAGGAATCTAATAGTTATACTTAGTTGGAAAACATTTTTCTCTAAGTTTTCCTTTCTCCATTTATTTTATTCTATTCTATTTTTATTTTATTTTATTCAGGCTGTTAGATTTGATGTAATTTATTTTATGTGACATAAAGCTCCAGGTATAATGAACCTCATGTTTCCCTCTGTTTTACCTTAATGTTTCCTTCAGGCTTTCAGAACAGAGAAAGTTCAGCTCGTCCTCCTCATCCAATCAGTTTTTTCTTCTTCTTTGTCAGTTTTATCTTCTGTGGAGATGGTTTGGTCTATTTATACCCTGATGGAGGAGGTGTGTGTGTGTGTGTGTGTGTGTGTGTGTGTGTGTGTGTGTGTGTGTGTGTGTGTGTGTGTGTGTGTGTGTGTGTGTGTGCGTGTGTGTGTGTGCACGTGTGTGTGCATGTGTGTGTGCGCGCGTGTGTGTGCGCGTGTGTGTTTTCCTTTACTGCTGATGTGAAAAACACAGTGTGAATTATTAATCAGCAGCACTTAACTGGTTTTCTCTGCCTGTGACTGATTGCTGTTTGCTGCCAGCTTCATTATCTCTCTTACTCTCTGTGATAATATTTGCTGAATATACAGGTTAAAGCACTTTGCAGGATATAATTTGATGTCCAACTCCAGTAAAACATCCTACTTTTGATTCACACAATGTTACTATACTACTCACTGTTACACATAGAACAGAATGTGTTTGTATCTTCACCAGCTGTTTGTCCTCATGAGTAAAAGAAATGTGCGTTTGTTTTTACTTTTCCTCTGAATCAGTTTAAACGAAAACAGCAAGTATTCAGATTGTTAACTTAAGTAAAAGTACCAGAATAGCAATTAATACTTCAAATAGCATTACTGAAGTAGGATGTTTCAGGTCTTTTCTTGTATTTTTTTTCCTGCAATTTCCTGTTTTATTTTGAAAATACTAACTTTCCTCTCATTTTAGAGCACTTGCCTTTCCTCATGTGTCACCTGTGCCTCTGCCCTGATTACAGATTGTTTCCACCTGGTCCCCATTATCCTCCATGTACTCACATTGCCTGTTCCCCTTGTCTTGTGCCTGAGAATCTTTGTCTGTGGGTCAATTCATAGTCTACAGCCACAGTGATCGCCGCATGCCTGTTGACCCTTGAGATGATTGATTTTTGTTTTTTGTAAGTTTTATATCTTAGTTTAGGTTCTCAGTCATAGCTTCTGTTTATATCTGTTTGTTTTCCTCTTTAAGAGTGATCTTGTGATAAAACTGTCATAGCTTACCTTAGATCCTCCGCCCTTTGACGTGAGCCTTGTTGTTTTTGTCAATTCTTTATCAGGTCAGGAATTCCTCATCACAGAATCCAAGTTATTTCATAGCCATTCATTTGCCACTTAAGAGGATTCAGTTTTTTTTCTAAATAAACATTGCTATCAAGTTCTCTGTGTCTGAGTCCTGTTTTGAGTCTTGGCCTGACTGTACACTCTGGTCAGTAGGGACTCAGCAGTATTTGGTTTCACAAATTTGCAGCTGAGTTTCAAACGGCACTTCAGAAAACTTTTTATCCATTCCTTGTGGATAGGGAGAAGACTAGAGAGGTGAGGCAGGGCGGCAGCTTGGTTTGTGACGACGCCATCTGCTTCCGCACCTTGGCGACGGAAAGCAGTTAGAACGCCACAGCACTATATGATGTGTTTCTGAAGGGGACAGATGCCCTTGGATCTGTCTCCGCAGCCGGCCAGCCTTCCCTGGTCCCCACAGAGAAACAGATAATGATAACCACAGGTGGGCCGATGCTTTACTGTGGGGAGTCAAATCACCTTGTCGCCACTCCTCGTGCATGAAGACCATGCAGAACACTGCGAGAACAACCTGACCTTCGGGAATAAAAATAGTTAATCATGTCTCTCTCAATTTTGCCACACCAACCTGAAATCCATGCCGTCCTGTTACCACCACCTGAGAGGTCTTTAGAAAATCCAAAGCTATGTGACTGCCCCCACATAGACCATATGACTGCTGATCTCCAGCCCCACCCTAAGGGCCAGCTATACTCGATCGCTGGACCTGAGAACGGCTATGACTGAATACATAGAGACCTCACTGATCATCCTCGCTCATCTTCATGGCCAAGAAGGATGTGTCCCTTAGACCATGCATAAACATACACAAGCCTGACATTTTTATTGAAGAATTTTTAGTAAGCAGTAAGATAAGTGCTAGTACATTAATATATTTATATATTATATATTTTTCTCTGTGGTATCATTGGATTATTAATATGCAGCATCAATGTTTAGCAGCATGTTTATGTTGTAGCAGCTGGAGGTGGAGCTAGTTTAAATAATTTTTATACAGTCAGCTAGTTTAGTCCAGTGGTTCCCAACCTAGGGCTCTGTCCCCTCCAAAGGGTCAGCAAATAAATGTGAGAGGTGATGAATGGGAAAGAAGAATAAACAAAGTTATAATTCACTAATATTTTTTCTCTAATCTCTGGTTTTTGGTGAAATATCATTTGAACATTTGTATTGAAAATGAAATTATGAGAAGTTTAGAAGTAAAAATATGTTAAAAATTTGTTATAGCTCTTAACAATCATAGACACGTGAAGTGTGAGCTGATGACACTCTGCTATTTGTAAGATGACAAAGACTCAAAGGTTCAAACCACTGGTTTCATCTTTAATGTGTTGGATTATAAAGCTTCTTAAATTATCACACCTCTCACCTGACGTATGCTGGGATTGGCTCCAGCAGACCCTAGTGAGGAATAAACAGTAATATCACAGAGTCAAATCTGCCTCAGAAGGAACTGAAGCTGAAGAAAAATGTAATGAAATATAAAGTAGCATCCCCTGGAAATGCACAAATACAGTAAATTTTTGACCACTCAAAGCCCTTCATGATAAAAATTTTCATTCACCCATTCACACTCTGATGGAGGGGGCTGCAGCACAAGGTGCAACCAGCTCTCTGATTTCAGTAGAAAACATCGACCTGCAGCCTAGAGGAGCCAGGAAGTGAATTGCAGACCATCCAGCTAAGTAACTACTTAACAATTTGGTTCTTTATCAATTTTTATTTGCAGAAAACAAACAGGAAGGATTCATTTACAGCTTTCAGATTCTTAACAGTTAGTAATAGCAGGTTTTACAATGAGGTAAAGCATGTGTGTGTGTATATATATATATATATATATATATATATATATATATATATATATATATATATATATAATTACATACATTTAATTACATAATCGTAATTTCTGGGGTCAGACTTAAAATGAAAATTCATTGATAAGACTAAAGTTTCACAACTGTCTCTGCTCGTTTTATGATCATCTTTGCGTAATAACTTGTGGTCACTCATAAAACACACAGATGAGCTTTAACCTCTGCTGCTTATCTTTAAAATCACACATATTTGCTTCCACTTCTACCATCACAGTGAAAAACATCAGGTCTTAGTGTTAGAGTTTTCACCTCTCAGTCTGCTGTTCTTCAGTTTGGAACAAGTCACCATCATATGATCGTGATGGAAAGATGGTTCATCTCATTATTACATCATTATTATTATAATAATTCAGAGTATTATCCAGCCTCTGTATGTTATATCAGCCAAATTAGAAGAACATCAGTCTGAGGTAGGTAAGAAATCTCAGCTGACTGACACTAACTGATGCTGATTGAAGCTAATTGAAGCTGATTGGAGCTAATTGAACTCAAACAACTTATTAAAGGAGCAACATCCTACAAAGTTAAAAAGAAAAATACCAACATATAAAAATAACAGTGAGCAACAAGGGTCGAGCTGTTCAACCTGATGAGAAAGAGACGAGAAAACAAAGTGAAATATAAATTGGACTGAAATACCTGTTTTATTTTACCACTGGTTTTGAAATCTTAACTTTTCACAAATATTGATTTCCTACCCAGCGTCCATGTCACGTCATTTAAGGGGTTTCGGGTGCGACTTGAGGACGGCTTAGTGCTATGATCTCAGCAACATTAGGGACAAACAAAACAAAATAAAAAAACTAATAAATGTTGATGTTTGTTTGATTGATTGATTGATTGATTGATTGATTGATTGATTGATTAAATCCTCTTGAGCTCCATCAGATCTTCTGATTTCAGAAGCTCAAGAACAAGAATTTGGAATTTAACATGAACCTCTTTTTATTACATTATCTTTTTCTTTCAAGCTGCCGAAAAGGAAAAACACTGATAAAGAAATGTTGACTGAACACTTTTCATCAATAGAAGCTTGCTCAACAACAAGTGTGTGTATGTGTGTGTGTGTGTGTGTGTGTGTGTGTGTGTGTGTGTGTGTGTGTGTGTGTGTGTGTGTGTGTGTGTGTGTGTGTGTGTGTGTGTGTGTGTGTGTGTGTGTGTGATATCTTATCTCAGGTCTTTCCTGACGATTGTTGTTTTGTCGGTTTGCGTCTGCACTGATTTATATACATATCAACACCCACTCTGATCCACTCATCAGAGTTTTCCTCACATGGCTATGGCTCAGAGGAAAAGCTGTCATCCTCTGGTGGTTCAACTCTTGTCTCCTCCAGGCTGCAGGTCCATAAAGTCCTAGGTAAGATACTGAATCCAGATGCATCCTAATGGCTTCGTCAGCCAGTGAGCGAATAGCTTGTGATGCTCTAACCCCTGTGAGTCAGCAACACAGCAGTGTGTGAATGACAGGACCACACGCACAAAACACACTAACACTAAACCTGACACTACTACCCCCCCCCCCCCAACACCAACTCTACTAACATTAACCTATTAACACGGAGATAAGGATTAAGGCTAACTCTAACACTAACATTTAATTGTTTTTTTGATTATATATATATATATATATATATATATATATATATATATATATATATATATATATATATATATATATATATAAAGGACGATACTCCGTTTTTAATATAAATTACACCCGTGCCTGAGCTCATCTAAAACCAACAGGGTTGAGACCTTTCACCCCGGCTACACGGTGGCACAGCGGACCTTTCTGGGTGGAATTTGCATGTTCTCCCCATGTCTGTGTGAGTTTTCCCCGGGTTCTCCAGCTTTCTTCCACATTCCAAAAATAAGTCGAAGTTAATTGAAGACTCTAAAATTGCTCATATGTGTGAGAGTGTGAGTGAATAGTGTTAGCCCCACAATAGGCTGGCGACCTGTTTGTATATTTCTTCTCCGGCAGACCCCCATGACCCTAATGGGGAATGAGCAGGTATAGAAAATGACTGACTTTTTAACACTATTAACACTAACACTACTAACACTAACTCTATTTTATTGTTCTGTTTTATTGATGTATCATTCTACTCATTCTTTTTAGCTTAATTTTTCTAGAACTGTACACTGCACAATAACTGTGATCCTGATTTGTTTTTGTTTAATTGACTTTTTTGTAGATTGTAATGATGTGTGAGTTGGTTTGTTGTAGAGTGTTTTAAAGTGATTTGTCCATAATTCTTCATGCTGGATCATTAACTCTCCAGTAGGTTGAGTGTTTATGTTTATGTGCAGCAGAGGTTAAAGTCCACTGAGTCCTGATAAAGTCAGAGACATGCTGCTCTTTAAAGGACTCAGAGTCCTCTCTGTCCCAGAACATCTGGAAATGTTTTAGAACATTTGGCTTTATTTTTTGGAAAAGGGATGATATATATAAAAAAAAATTATCTTAAGAGTTATTTGAATAAAGTGACATGAAATTAATGTCCGGCTGTCCGGCTGCTTAAATTACAGATAAACCACTTTACTGTTTTTAAAAGATTGTTGTTTTATTCACAGTGATAACAATTGGGATCCATCATGGAAGCAGTTAAAAAAATGACAAAAGAAAATTTAGCTCAAATTATTTTCAGTATTTTAATGATTTTCATGTGGTGATTTATAATAAATAGGAAATAGAGTCTTATATATATTTTTTATATTTATTAGAACAATGTTCCAATCAAGTCAGTAATGTTCTTTTAGGACTTTAGGTGCGAAAACATATTTTCTATTTAATCTTCCATATATTACAAATTCTATGTTTTTTTATTTATATTGTCATATAAATTTAAAAAATACAAATAAGGATTTTATGCTTTAATTCAAATTCTACTTAGTTGTGATCGATTATCAGATCACAACCATCTGATCAGTTTGATTAGAGCGCCACCGTGTGTCTGGTTAATATAATGCAGTACAGTTTGTTCTTTAGCAGTGATATGGTTGATGGACAGGAAGTGACATGGCTGAGTGACCTTCTATTTATTGTTGGATTGACATATAAATTGCTGTATTGATTGTTTATCGATATGCAAACCTCTGCTTAATGTCATTAGACACAATCAAACACCTGAAGGAAAATATTTAGTTTCTCTGATGATATGATTAATCATCAGGTAGGGTGACTAAAAACATGGAGCTGTCCGAGCTTCAATGCTTCCATCCCATCGTCACCATGGTTACACACACACAGGACAGGGATACATGTCAGGGAACTGCGTCACCATGGCAACAGTAAACAGGTGATTTACACACAGGTGAAACATTAGCTGGACAGAGATAAAGAAACCACACACACACAGGCATGACAGATGGCGGATTCACAGCGAACATCTGAACCCATCAACTTTGTGCATCAAGATGAAATCTGGTAAAGCTGCTGGTTTCTAACTTCTTTCATAGCTGCATGTTTAAATGTAAACATGAATGTAAACATGGAAAGAATTTTAGTTATCAATATCATGTTGGAATTAACAACCAGTAGGAATATTACTGTACTGTTTCCACTTCTTTATTCATGTATGTTTGTCTGCTTGTACATATGTGGATGTGTGTAGGAAAGCACATGTAAAAGTTGTGAAGGATTCGGCTGAAGTTTGGCCCAACAAGTGGGGCTTCCTTACTGAAGCCTACAAGGAGGTATTATTATTATTATCATCATTATTATTTATTTAGTCTTTTTCAGTGTGAGTTTATTATTTTGTCTGTTTCAGTATGAGACAGAGAGTGTGAAACTAGTGGAAGCAGCCAAGAGAGTGAAGCTTCCCCATCACCTGGCACTACGTCCTCCAACACCTCCAGAAACAAGCATCAAGGTATTATCTATCTATCTATCTATCTATCTATCTATCTATCTATCTATCTATCTATCTATCTATCTATCTATCTATCTATCTATCTATCTATCTATCTATCTATCTATCCCCTCCTCTCTGTCTTTCAGGTTGGCCCCTCCCCTCCTGTTCCACAGACAAGTCAGGCTGTGATTGGTTGGCGTTCAAGCCACTCCCATCTTCAGCTAGAAAAGCTTGGCCTGGTATATCATGGGAGACGTAGTTTTCTGCAGGAGCTGGGTTGGCCTCAGGACTCCTGCAGCTGACTCCTGAAATCTTCTGTTGTCTCAGCTAATCACTGACTAACTAATGACTGAGTACTGAATGTGGATTAAAATACAGGAACATACATTCCTTTCCTCTGCTGTATGTTATTATATTATAAACAAGTGTGTATATATGGAGCCAATCCCAGCACATTACATGCAAGAGGCAGGAATACACATATATACATATATAATGTAGAATGTGGGCACATCTCAATACAGTAATATTTATCTATGAGGGCAGATCTACATGTGTAAATCTCTATATTTACTTTATATTTTTCTGTATATATATATCTGTATGTATCTGTGTATATATATGTATATCTAAGTTCATATGTATTTCTATCTATATATCTGTGTACATCTGTGTGTAGATCCATGTGTGTATATCTATGTGTAAATATCTATGTATATACAATACCTGGCCAAAAAAAGTCACAATCTAGATTTACAGTTTTTCTCAATTGGTTTAGTACATTTCTCACATCAAAATTGAAATTCTCAAAAGTTCTTGTTCAATTGTCACATCCTCATGCCATTTGTGCAGATGAAAAAGGCAGTTTCTCATTGCATTGAACAAATTGCAAATGCTTTTGTCCATCCATGCAAATGATTGTGTACAATTCTCAGTTTTTTCGTACATTATCAATTGCTTTTGTCATGCTAATCAAAATGCTTTGTTATAGGACTCTATAAAATAGTCTCTTTCCCCAAAACATTTAGGCTATAGTTCATCATATAAGTCTTCACATGCAAAATGATTTACCAAGCCATCATAACATGTCAAGCATATATACATTTCCATAAGACACTTGTCTGTAAATATGATCTAAATTGGTAAATTCCTCCCAGGTGAATTTTTCTGTCTCTAATGAAAAGAGTTGATCAACCAATGATCAACAGTCTACTAGGGAGTATATCGGTAACCAGAGCACAATGGAATCTGACAATGGAAGGACAACAGCCAAGAAGAAGGAGAGGAAGAGGGGTGCGGCTGCGTGGTGGAGGAGTAGGAAGAGAAAGAGGCAGAAGAAGCGGACACGTGCTGAATTACATGGAGTTTACTTTATCAATCTGACAAAGCGCAGAAGACGGGGTCGAAACCTTATTGGACACCGAGTCACCATTGATGTACCAGGCCAAAGAGGTGGCAACATAACTATGTGTGCCGCAATATCAGATAACATTCCACTGATGGGTCCATACAACTCTGAACGTCTAATAGCATTCCTAGACACTTTGGACAGGGATCATATCCTAGGTGGCCCAGCCGAGAATATAGCCCAGCCCAAATATGCCATAATATGGGACAATGTAAGCTTCCACAAGTCAAACCTAGTAAGGCTGTGGTACGCAAACCTAATTTATAATATTATTACTGTAGTATAATAATAATTTTTCTCAGCCTGGAGGTGGAAGGTGTATGACCGAGAGCCACACACACAAGTGACCCTTCTGGCTGCAATGGATGCAGCATACCAAGAGATTATTGCAGATTCCTGCAGGGCATGGATCAGGCAAGAAGATACTATCCACGCTGCCTTGCACGGGAGGACATCAGGTGTTACGTGGATGAGAATTTGTGGCCTAACAGACATGAACGGGAAGAAGCTGAAGATCAGGATTGAGATTAGAGTTGTTCATATTTTTTGTTTACTTACTGTATGACCTATGTTTATATTTTTGACCCATGTTTACTTACGTATTGTATTTCACCTTTGTTATGTGCAGTGCTGTCTTTTTTTTTCTTTATGCACTGCAATGTCAATGTTTGCCAAGAAAGAAGTCATTCTGTAAATGTGAATCTTGTCTTTTCCAATCAGTCTTACACATATACATTATATGAGGTCAAATGTACAACACTTGTCATCACACCTAAACCACATTTTACATCAACATGTCCCTTCAAAGTGCACTATTCTATTGCCAACATGACTAATGAATTTGACTGTCTTATCCGTACACAATGACACAATGATTAAACATTCTGATGGCACTGACAAGTATATTGACACAAAAACTTGCCTTTGAGGGATGGACTAAGGATTTTGAGCAAGATACTGGCTTTTGCAGGTGATCCACGGTGTTTTGCTGTTTGTCCAAACTGTTTTGAGAAATGCACTTGATCTTCTGCAAATTGCAAGAATGATTCGAAAAATGTACCAAAGTGATTGAGAAAAACTGTAAGTAAGTGAAGAGAGTTTCCTATTGGATAATTTCTACATGGGTGGCAATAAGTTATGTAACCTCAAACGATGCAATGAGTAGCTTCTCATTTCTTAAACAACTATGTGGAAAGACACATCCTATGGTTGTGGAAAAGATGTTAGTCTGTTTGATGAGAGTCAAATCATTGGCAGAGCAGAGGAAACATCAAACAACAGGAGATTTCAGAAACTCCTAAACTGTAGGTAGGTTCCATGCAGGTTCTCAGTCACTCAGATCACCTTTTTCTTGTGGACTTTAGAGCAAAGAAACTGGATTTCTTAGTTGATTTTAACACATTATTGGTCCAACACATTATTAAAAACTGGAAGGACGGGGAACCAGAGTGGTGGGTGCATCAGGATAAAACGAGAAGCAGATGAAGTAAATGTCCAGGTTATTCCATCAATGGATTGTTTCTTCCCAAATTGTGATGGAATGGTTCAGCGACCATGAGACGTCATTTCCACACATGGATTGACCACAGAGTCAAGGCCCAACTTTACCATCATCAATACAAGAACTTGGTGAAAAATGAATACAACACTGGATGGAAATAAATCTTTTTTGGCCAGGCAGTGTATATGTGTTTATATAGCTCTGTATATATCTCTGTATATATGTATATGTAAATCCTTGTGTGTGTATGTCTATGTGTGTTTATCTGTGTACATATATCTATGTATGCATATTTATGTAAATATATCTATTTGCATGTGTGTGTGTGTGTGTGTGTGTGTGTGTGTGTGTGTGTGTGTGTGTGTGTGTAGCTACATGTGTATACGTGTATTTCTATGTATGTATGTCTATATTTGTATATCTATGGCTATCTTTTTGTGACTCACGCATGATTCACGTAAACGCGCTGACGTAATGACATCACGAGGATTGTTTGAAAGGCGGAAGAAGACAGAAAAACAACAACAGCAGCGGCGGCGACTCGGTGACATTATATAAATTTAACGGTCAGCTTTTCGGTATCACGAAGTGCCGGTGGGTTGTTGACGGAAAACACACCTGTTTTTGTTTACTTTCACGAGAACATGTCGTTGTTTCGTAATCTGTTCGGCGGCGGAGGGAAAGGGGGCAAAGCGCCGACACCTCAGGAAGCGATTCAGAAACTCCGAGAGACCGAAGAGATGCTGACGAAAAAACAGGAGTTTTTAGAGAAGAAGATCGACCATGAACTGCTGACGGCGAAGAGGAACGGAACCAAGAACAAGCGAGGTAAAGAAGAACTCGAACTTAACCTTTAACCCTGAACCCCAATTTAACATTTAACCCCAGCCCGAACTATCAACAGCATAGCCCTAATTTAACCTTTAACCCAGAGCCCCTCATTATTTAGGCTTCTGTAGTTAGCCTGTTAGCTAGCAGACTAGCTGAAACACGGAAGTGAGGGTGGAACAGGTGACTCCATCTTTAAATGACTGTGTGAAGTTAATTAAGGTGAAAGTTTCACAAATAAGCAGAAAAAACATAGTTGTTCCGCTTTAGAGACATTTAGTTCACTGATAACACACAAACTCAAGTTAGCTACAGAGTGTTTTAATTAATATGTCATTTTCTAAATAAAATTATCCTAAAATTCCACTTAATATTTGTTATAGTTGCTATATAATCATGATATTGTCCTCGTCTTATCATTATATTCTCATTATGTTATTATACTGTCATTATATTGTTTTGATGTTATTATATTATTATAATTTTATCATTATTTCGATATAATGATATTGTGATATAAGCTTACAAGCTTATATAACATAATATGAATGTTGTGTAGATCATAAAGTCATGAATAGTTTTACAATTCAACAAAATTCTGATTCATTTGCTGCATTTCATTTTGAACTATCCATAAAAAGCATGGTTTAAAATGTTTTTAATGTTAATACAAGTATAAATATAAATAAGTAAAAATATAAGTAGCTGCACAGTTACTACACTCATATTGCATCTACTTTGTGTACTACTTTTAAATACTATATGTAAAAATAAATGCATTAAACCTGTATTCAGAAACTTTGTCCTAAATTGAGCCATCAGGACTTCTGTAAAGTTGTGATGTCACAGCAGCTATTCAAATCAGCTAATCAGAGGATCATTAATATAAATGAGACCAACATGAAATAATCTATTCTTTTTAGAGGTCCAGGGGTAAGCTTCAGAGAGAAGACTGACTGTAGAATTAAGGGTTTTACATGTAGATTTAAACATAAATGTTGGTAAGCAGATCAGATCAGTTTTCATAAATAAAACAGAAGTATCATTAAATGATCGCAATACAACCCAAAAACAGTAAATGTTTCCTTTTAAAGTTGATATGTTACCGTGGCCCTGATGTGCAAAACACACTATTGTGTTAATACAATTTTTATGTACCAAATACTATCTAATATAATAGTTGTATTTCAGGAGAGCATTTAGGAACATGTTGTGATAAGACCTTTTAAACCACACTATTAGTAGCAAACAGCCTGATACTGAACAAACCTAATTGCATGGAGTCATTTTCCAACTGCTGCAGATATGATGCAACCACAGATCGTCTCTGGGGGAAACGTGCAGCATCGACTGCACTGACTCTGAACTCCTGTTCTGCATTACACATTACTACATCACCTACCAGCTCTGAAATGTTGAAAAACCAGATTTTTGACATTGTGTTTTTACATCACCTGATCAGGAATCTGTCCCCTTAGTCTCCCTCAACAATAAAGCAAACATACCTTAGATAGGGAGATGTTTATTGTTTATTTCTTCATTCTCATACCATAATAACAGATCTGCAGGATTGTTCTCGTAGTTTTATTTTCTCTGCCTGTTGTCTCTGTTTTACTTCTATTTGACATCAGATATTTTAACAAGCCGCTGTCTGGATTGGTTTATTATTATTACCAGGTAACAGCCGATTCCTAAATTAATTCCACATAGAACATATCCTTCCAGTTTTCTCAACTGTCATGAGGAGGATGTCTCTTGGTTCATGGAAGCTGAAATGCACCAAAAAGGTCTGTGCATGATGTAGACTGTTCACATAGAGCAATGGAAAGAATTGTATCAAGCCATGAAAGCGTCTCCAGGAAGCGCTGGACATCAGGGAAACAAAGGGTCAAAGAAGCAGGGACCTTGTGAGTGCAGGGGAGGCAGCGTAAACACGGCTCTGCAACCCAGATAATCTGATAAAAATTGCTGGGTAACGAAGTTATCCTCCTGAAACAGGGCGACTGCTGATATAATCCGATAAAAATGGACCTGTCAGCTGCTCCCTGAATCCTGGTGCATCAGACCCACCACACACAACATATCAACAAAGGTGTTTGTGTGAGATAAAAGCCAGATATATTTAAGCATCATATTTATATCCATGGAAGGTAAAAGTAGGGAACACCTCCCTCTTCTGCATCTCTTTCTTCAAACACATCTCTGAATCTTCTGTAAAATGAAATCGGGGTGTTTACAAAAGTTCGTCGGATCAACTTCTTGTTACTAACGAGCTTCAGACCACCAGGAAGCACTTTGCTTCCAGTTTCCTAATGATGTATGAAGGGAAGAGACAACTTATCTTTTTATCTAGTTTAGTTGTGTGATGAATCTCACACATGTTTATTTAAAATATCATTTTGCAAGTCAAGAAAGTTGCACTTTAAACTGTTGAATTATTAGACTAAAAATATGTAATTAAAAGACTACAGACCTGATAGTTGTGTATGTGATGTCATAACTTTCAGCTGCTGGAGCTCATCAGCTGGTGACGAGTTCACTGAGCAGTTTCACACAGAACCAAGAACTTTGCTATTTACACTTATTTCAAAACAGAAAACTATTTCTAGTGATAGAAGTTGTCAGCCATGATGTGTGATTCAATATGTGTGTGAATCATGGCACAAATCAAACCAGTGAAAAGATCAGTTTGTCTTTTGCAATAGACCCATGAGGTACTTGGAAGGCAGAAGTACTCTATGGTGTATTCTATTAAAAAACAACAAATGCTGAGCTCCACCCACTTATTTGTGGTCCAATCAAATGTGAGGATTTGATTTAAATCCCTCTTGTAACTGTTCAAAACTCTTTTTTTCTCTAGGAAATTAGTCAATAGACTCTGAACTGATAATCCAGACAAACTCAGGCTGTCAGCAGGTCGAAGCCTCCATCACTCGTATTTAATTTCAGAGCCTCAGAGACCTGAACTGTGGTGAAGGTTCTCCACCTCCAGCAAATCACTGTCCCCGTTCTGGATGAGAACCCACCTCTCAGACAGTGATTTGGCTCTGATGGGATTTTATTAGAGTAACAAGATTTCTAAGACTACAATTATTCTCTTTGCAACATAAACAATAACAACAGCTGCTCACAGTCTGCTGCTGCTCTGGTGTACTCCAGTGTATACTGGTGTACCCTGGTGTATTTTTCTCTATCTTGTTGTCCCCTGCTGTCCTCTGGTTTACTCCGGTGTCCACTGGTGTACTGTCTACTGCAGTATTTCTGCTCCACGTATGCAAACAAACAAGATGCTAATTTATTAATTAATTTATTGCTGCTGCACTTTGTCTCTGTCCATCAGCGGCTCTACAGGCCTTGAAGAGAAAAAAGCGCTATGAGCAGCAGCTGAACCAGATTGACGGGACCCTGTCCACCATTGAGTTCCAGCGGGAGGCGCTAGAGAACGCCAACACGAACACAGAGGTGCTGAAGAACATGGGGATGGCGGCCAAGGCCATGAAGGCCGCACACGAAAACATGTACGACACAAGTGATCAGCGTTTGTTGCTGTTTGTGATGCACATGATGGATCCCCAGGGGTTGGGGTTAGTCTTCCATCACAGGGGTCCTGGTTATATCAATCTGGTTTTCTCTGTTTCCAGGGACATCGACAAAGTCGACGACCTCATGGCAGAAATCACAGAACAACAAGACATCGCTCAGGAAATCTCAGACGTTATCTCCAGACCAGTCGGTTTAGGTGAAGATTACGATGAGGTGAGAACATCAAACCTGCGTCACCGCAACAACTCACAGTGTTCTTAATAATAATCACTAATATTACTAAGTCTTTTCTTTCATTAGTGTCTGTAATTATCTGGAGAAAACATTGTCTGACAATTATATAAAATATTTAATTTACTCTCATATATGACACGTATGTACGTGTGTGTTTCAGGATGAGCTCATGGCTGAGCTGGAGGATCTGGAACAGGAAGAGCTGGACAAGAATCTTCTGGAAATCGAAGGAACAGAGGATGTCCCTCTGCCCAGCGTCCCATCGACGTCTCTGCCATCTAAACCAGGTCTCATTGTTATTTCAGTTCATTGATAACAACACATTCACGTCACTGAAATATACATCGGAGATAATTTAAATCCATATTGTTTCTTTCTTTTTCTTAGTCAAGAAGAAGGAGGAAGAGGACGAGGACGACATGGCGGACCTCGAGGCCTGGGCAGCTAACTAAGCTAATGCCCCGCTAGCTAGTGCCCCTCCCCTGTCTGTCTCTCTGCTCACAGACTGGTCCCAGACATCAGGAAGAGGGACAGACGTCTCAGTATCTAACTATAACCCAACCCACAGTTTGCACTCGTGCACATGGTCACTGATTTAAAATGAAGCCTGGCTCTTTGCTCCAATCATTATTACAGTAAGAACACATTGGACAGTACACAAAGCAAATGTTATATCTATGGCAGCAGTTTTAAGGAGTGCATGAGTGCATACTCAGGGAAGGGAGTGTGTGGAGAAACACTACGGGGCTTGTTTCTGTGAAGAGGATGAGAAGAGAAAAAGCAAAACTGAAAGATAAGGCAATATGACTCAGCCATTTTTCTGCTTCATGCTTTGTAATCTCTTGTCTCTATGGTGATGACAACAACTTGTCTTCTACTAAAGAGATTCATGATAGAAATGTAGGATTTTCTCATTCAAATATCAAATATCTCAAATCAAAATGACTAAACTCTGGAAACATTTTGTAACACAAAGATTCAGTCAGGGTTTGATCCGTCTCCAGCCATATGACCTGTTGAAGTGTCTCAATCTGAATCCAACCAGTTAACTTCTTCAAATAAAAGTTGGGTGAAAAACACATTTTGCACAGAAGTGTTTTTCAGTATTAAAGCAGTCGAAGCAATTAAGGCTCAAACTCAAATCTTCAGGTGCCGTTCTGCATCCTTGTCTCTTGCAGAATTTGCAAAACAAAACAAAGTGAAAAAGATCCATCTGTAACCATTCTTAGTGAATATTAGTGGATGTCAGTGTCAAATCACTCACCAAACTCGCAAAAGACAAGGTTAACACCCCCTTTATTTTTTATGGTTTAACTTGATTTGACCTGATTCATCATGAGAATAAGAGCAAACCTGCAAATCTTTTGGCTGATTAAAGGAACTTGATGAACTGCTTCTTTTCTTAGGGCATAGTTTGAAATTCAGTTTTCAGGAGAGAATATTGAGAATCCATCTGGATGTTTAACATGTAAAAGATACAGGTTTAAGTTGAATTATTTATTATGCCAATAAAGAGGGAACTGAATTAGGTTAAAAGAGGGTGCGTTTTACACCACAGATAACTTGTGCCTGAATCTGCCTCATGAAGTTGTTGACAGGGTTTGGTTTCATAGGATATTTTTAGGTGCATTCCTCAACTTTAACTTGTACCGTGCAGCTGCAGTAAGGAGCTTCTCTTGCTCAGAGCCTCCAACTATAAGATCACTACTCTCCTACTTCTGATCTGAGACAGTTTGAAGAACCAGGTTCACTATATGATACTTGAAAAGATCATTTGAGCTGACATTTTATTAACCTTGAGTCGTCAAAGTTTAATGAAATGTCCTCTGGCTCTGGAGGAAAATGACCCGTATTAAATTGTACTAGAGCTGCAGCGATTATTCAGTTGACAGATTTTAATTGCTGATAAATTTATTTTTTGGTTGGAAAAATAGCCAAAAATGTGAAATATGCGAATATTTCTTACATCTTTAGTCCTCTAACAGAAAACTAAACTTTTTTATTTGCATTTCTGGCTTTTGGGTAATCAATGTTTCTACATTTTTGTGATAGTCAATCAAACATTTAATCAATTGAGAGAACAATCAGCATATTAGTTGCTGCCCTACATAGCTTAGACATTACACACACTTTTATTGGTACTCGACTATTCAATCATCACAAGATAATTTCTCAGTAAATAAAACAGAAATCACCCTAAGATACCAAATGATCTAATGCATCTTATAATAAATATTAATATATATTAAATATGTCTAAATTTATCTAAAAATACTCTGATGGTTACTGAATGTAAAATTAGCTCGTGCCTGAACACCTCCAGCGCCTTTTCTGCCCTTCAACAGTGACGATCGCTGAGAAAATCCTACACTAGTTGAACTGATAGTTAGTGTGTGTGTGTGTGTGTGTGTGTGTGTGAGACAATTTTCAGCCACAGTGACCTCTGGTGAATATTTAGTCAAACGGAGGTGAGCTGATTTTTTTTTTTCTTTTCTTTTGCTCATGACTTACTTGTGGTACAGGGTCAATCTAGAATCAAGCAGTAAACTGAGACTATAATTTAAAAAAAAACACATTATATGAAAGTGTGGATGTGCTTTGAAACAGTTGCTTGTTCTTCATGTGTGAGTGGGTCTACCCTAATCCTGATATTTAAAGACAAACCATTGAAAAGAAACATATGCCATGTTTTCTGTTACTTTCTGTTGACCTCTAACATTGCTGCTCTTCAGGCTCGTTTGGAACCTGCACTTTGCTCAGAGCTTCTTGAAGAAGTTGAACATTGGAGGTTTTCCATGTGGCAGCCATGTTGCTCTGTGACTTGTTAATGTGGGTTATATACAGTTTATCTAAATAAAGTTGGGATTTCATGCAAGTATCAGCACCGTTGCATCTGTAAATACAGGAATATAAGTTATTTCTTTCTTATTCAAGGAACATGTGGAACTTGGTTCTGCTTTTTCAGCCTTAAGTCTTTCTCAAGACCACATTCTGAATGTTCCTCAGAGTTTTCTGAAGCCGAGGACTTTACATCAAATAAACAACTATCAAACAACATTTACTCAAGTACTGTGCTTTGGTGTGATTTTAAGGTGTATGTACTTAACTTCAGTATTTCATTTTATACTAGTTAATACTTTATATTTTACTTCATTTTAATCCATTCCATTGATTTCATTCCTCCTATACATATCACAATAAGATTTTTAAGACAGATGATCAATTTCTTTGGTTAAAATTGCCTTCTGATTTTAAATACAGGTAACAAAGGTGTGTCTTGAAACAACAGTCAGGAGTCCAACTGAATATGAAACATGTTCTGTCTGTAATTATTCCTCCTGTTCATACAGGCTCTAAGAAGATCTCTAAAATGCTCTGACAGTGTAATTAAATCCACACCCAGTTCTGCTTCTGTGCAAACATGTTTAACCTGATTGAAAGCTGCAGCTGTAGAAATGTTTTATTTTTTTTGTTCCTAAACTTCGACCACAGTGCAACAGAAACACTAAGGAAACACAAAAAGGGAAGTGGTGCTAAGAGACTAAAAATAACTTAGAAAAGTGTAATTCACTGTGTGTGAATGATATTTAAAATCAGGAGGAGTTACAGTGAAAAACCTCTTTAATGATCATACAACACCGATTGTTGGTTTAATACACATCTGAAAACTTGTGAACCTGCCCTTTAACACTGACCTCAAAGCCAACCAATGTTAAATTAAAATATCAGAATGCCGTCAGTTTCCTTGTGAAGTTTTTAAGTTTAGGATGAGTCAGGATCATTCTCATTCTCCCAAAATTCACAATATATATCAGCAGAATATATTTAAACTCCGCCCACCTTCATAGCATGATTTGTGATAGCACAACAACTTTGGAGTCAATCCCAGCTTGATTGGAGTTTGGATTGACTCCAATCAATAGTCACACTAATTAAAGACTATTAACAAATATAGTTTATTCCACACTACCATTACACCCACATATTAAATTACTAGATGAATAGCGTTTATTTCACACTAACATTAACCCTACATATTAAAACATTAAATAAAGACGATTAAATAAATATTGTTTATTTTACACTAACCCTCCACAGACACATATCAGATGCATCTTCTTATGTAATGAGAAAAATAGAAAACATTCCCTGAAAATATTAGAATTTTAGGAATCAACAGTTCATATCTGTTACTCATCAGACCACTGGAACCTGGTCCTAAATTAGCTGCAGGATCGTGTTTCTGCTGCTGAGTTGAGCTCCACCTGGTCCTCCTTCAGTTTCTGGTTCAGTTAAATATTAAACTTTTAAGTTTTACTGTTGCATTGTTCTTTATTATAATTATTTAAACTATTTTTTTTTTATCTTTGTGTAGGTTCTATGTCATATGATATGATAATCATATGATAAGATGGATGTCTGTCAGTCCTGGTTCATCTATAGCCTATCAGTCCATGGGAGTGGATCTCTCCTTCACTGTGGTTCTCCCCGAGGTTTCTTCTTTCCCACTGGGTTTTGGAGTTTTTCCTTGCCGAGAAGGAGGGTCTAAGGACTAAAGTCAGCATGGGCGACATGGTGGAGCAGGGGTTAGCGCTGTTGCCTCACAGAAAGAACGTCGCAGCTTCAAGACCTCCTTGGGTCCTGGGTCTGGGACCTTTCTGTGTGGAGTTTGCATGTTCTCCCTGTGTCTGCGTGGGTACTCTGGCTTCCTCCTACAGTCCAAAAACATGCTGAGGTTAATTGGCAACTCTAAATTGCCCGTAGGTGTGAGTGTGTGAGTGTGTGAGTGGGGTGTATCCCTGCCTCTCGCTGTAACGTGCTGGGATAGGCTCCAGCAGACCCCTGTGACCCTAATGAGGAATAAGCAGGTATAGAAAATGACTGACTGACTAAAGTCAGCACATCCCACAAAATATATATATAAAATATATATATTAAAAATATATATTAAAAAAATAAATAAACTGAAAAAAAAGATTAAAAATGTGGATTTGGTTGACATAATCTCTATTGTCGTGATATTAATTAATAATATATATATTAATTAAGCCCTACAAATCTTGAAACATCCATCCATTGTGCCATTTTTTTGCCTGCACAGATACAGTTAAAATGGGCCAGTAAAATGACAAACTATAATAATTTTAACTTTATTTGTATAATACTTTTCACTATAATTTAAATACATTGTAGTATTTAATATTATTAACATATGAAAATTCACACACTGTAGTCCAGTAATTTAAATGTACAGAAAGTTATTGTTAAAAAAAAATGTGTCCACAGTTTTATTACTCTCCCTTTCTTTTCTCATGCTGCAGTAATAGATTAACATTAGCATGAGATAAATATGCACAACCACTATGAACTACCCAACAATACCGCTGGACCTCAGCATGGCAGAATTAATATTAAGAGAACTACTTTAATATCGCTGAGTCAGATTACCTCCATTTTTTTTTTACCACTGTCACAATGTCAGTTACCCATCGCCCACACTTTAAATGCCAGTCTGAAAAGAGAATAGATCTATATTCTATGAATTTTCCCATACAAACTAGTTGCCATGCACATACTACCAGAAATAAAACAATAAAAACATAATTTAGGATTGCACCGATAACATCTGCCACCAGCAGAACAGACAACGACCAACTGTAAACGTTAGCATCTATGCTCGGATCGAGAAGGGAGCTCTGGCAGCTATGTGGGCATGTGAGCGTCTGTCATCCTACCTGCTGGGACTGAAATTCAGATTGGAGACAGATCACAAGCCCCTAGTGCCATTGCTTAGCACCAAGGCTCTCGACGAACTGCTGAGGTTCAGGCTGAGGCTGCTGAGATTCATGTTCGACATTGTGCATGTGCCAGGGAAGAGCCTGATAACAGCTGACATGCAGACCTACCGCGCCACTATCCTGGAGAGTGGCTACGCTCCAGCACAGCTTCTCAAGGGGAGGCAGATCCACTCTGACATTCCTCAAGTTCCAGGTACACTTCATCCCGGGCAGCCTAGCTTCAGGCAGTTCCAGAAGGAGGAAAGGTGGACGATGGTGAACCAGCAGCACCGGTACAACTGGCACCACAGAGTTCGGGTCCTGCCGCAGCTGCAGTCAGGCCAAGAGGTTTGGCTACCAAAAGAAAACAAGCACTGACAGTCGTGCAGAAAGTGTCAACACCCAGATCCTACATCTTCAACACTGATGGAGGTTCACTTAGGCGTAACCGCACACACATGTGCCCAGTTCACAACACAACCTACACCTGACATAACTGAAGCACCTGAGGTCACCCCAGAGCCAGGTAACAGAGGCACACCTGCATGCACCACTACAGAAACAAACACACATACAGAGAGAGATACATCCAACACATACATCACAATATCAGGCTGAGTTTCACGCCCCCCCCCCAGACCTCTGGATCTATAGACTTTTCTTCCATTTTTTCAGTGCAGATCAATTAATTTCATCATAGATTAATGAGTCTCACAGAGCGATGAGTCTCATCAGAGATCAATAAGTCTCACAGATCAATTAATTTTAACATAGATCAATGAGTCTCATAGATCAATGAGTCCCATCATCAATCAGTGACTCTCATCATAGTTCAATGAGTCTCATCATTGATCAATGATTTTCATCATATATCAACGAGTCACATCTTAAATCAATGAGTCTCACAGATCAGATGAGTCTCGTGGATCAACGAGTCTCACCAATCAATGAATCCAGAGCAAACTTGTTCAAACTCATGATTTAGTGCCGTACTCTCGTTCCTATTGGCTGACCGGCTGTAAGCCAATTGTATGACTTAGTTGTGGGGCGGGAGGTGCTGCAGCTAATAAGAATCCAGAGTAGATCCGTCAGTCCCCGCCCCCCCAATGAACTGGTCTGGATGTGTATAAATATACAGCCGTCATGTTCCATCCCTTCTCTCTGCCTCTGCTCGCATCTCGGATCGTCTACCCCGGCCAGGCTGCTTCTCACTTCCCGCAACGAACTTTAGGAAAATCAGCAGAGAACCAACATGTCTGAGAAACTCGGATACAAAGTTGGTCAGTGTGGAGTTTATTATTTTAACTGCTGTTAAAGCGGGGGGCGGTTAGTGCCTTAGCTTAGCACGATGTCAGTTAACTTCACAGCAGCTCTTTCCAGACTTAAGAACTAACGTGCTAATAACCGTGTGGACTAACAGTGCTAATAACCGTGCTATCTAGCCGTACAATGCAATATTGTTCGTTACATGTATGTATTGACTTGTTTGTGAATACAATTTTTATAGCGCTCCCCCGACTGTTTTTGCTAACGTGCTAGTGTGATGAGCTGGTTTGTTATTGTCAATTAGCATGTTTAGCGTGTTTAGCATGTGGCGCTCTTCAGTCTTTTTTAAACTGTAGTTTACGGAGTTCGTGAATGAGTCGACATGTACCAGAAGCTCATGTCACAGGTCTGGGTGCTGTAGTTTATTAGCATCACTATCACTGGCTCAGGCTGTGTTTGTAAACTACGATTCCCGAGATGCTTCACGGTGCCGCCAGTTTATAGAGCGTTTGCCAGAAGAAGGCAGCGCTTTGATCTGCAAAAACGACTACACGTGGTGAAGCAGCTTTAAGAAATGCTTAAGTTTATTAGAATAAAATAACTCCTTTATTATTCCTCTAATGTCCTTTTTTAGATAGATTTTTAGATGGTCTTTGTTGTTGCAACGTTATAGATTATCTATAAGTATTAGTTTATCGATTTGTGTCTTTGTTTTGGGAATTAAGAAGCACTGTATCAAATATAATGGAAGACTAGGTTCTGTTACTGCTACAATAAGAATCTGGACACAAAACTACCAAATATCAATTTGTGATTAAATAACAACCATTGTTTAATCAATGCAGGTCTTGGTGGGTGTTACTTCATGGTACAGTTCAGTCTAGGTGCAGCTGTTCACTATAGTCCAGCTGCACCTGTTCAATTCAGATGCAGCTGGTCAGAAGCAGAAAAAAGTTGTGTAATATCTTGTGAACAGATAACTGCAGGTCAAAGTCTACACGTTCATCCTACTTGACAGTAGAGTTTAAATGGTGACTACTGTTTTACTATAGTCAATCAGTGACATGTTTTGTTTGTAGACTAATCTGAAAAGAAATGTATCCAGAAAGCTTAAAGAAGTTCAAACTACTATCCTGTGTTTGTTGATTTAAGGTTCATTAGAAATTTGTTTATGCTGATTTTCCAGGTTCTTTCTGTTGAAGCAATGATGTTTGAGTCTGACGTTGTGCAGCTTTTGCTTCAGGTTGAGATAATCCCACAGTGCGATGATCATTATTTACTCATTTGATCCACAGTCTGAGTTCATTTCATTGCAGTTTCAAAACACTGAAGATTAGCAGCTTTGTTTGGAAAAATATATTTTATTCATGGGAACAATGATCTAAAGTACAGATACTGTGATGTTATGTCCTTCAGCTTTGATCATTTGAGGATTTATGGTAGGATTGGAGAAGGTCAAATGGCGAATAATTTAAACAATTTCAACGAATAAAGGCATCATTCTGCTTTTTGTTCTGCTTGGTCCACTGCAGTTCACAAATCAGCATTTAAAGGGGATTTTTCACAACTACATCATTATTCTCCTGTCATTATTAGATCTGCTCACCAGCAGCAACTGTCCAGACAAACTGTAGCAGCTGTGTCTCTGACAGCAAAAACCTTTGCTGTGCGTGCAGCAGCTGTGTGAATTTTCGAAGCAGGACCATAGTTGGCAGGAACGAGGTTACCCGCATGTTAGGAAATGACACAGGATATTAGTGCATGAAGAAACATTTGCAGATCTGATCACATGTAGATTTGTACCAACACTGGAAACTTCAGTGACAAAGCAGCTGACAAATTAAATCACTAACCTATTAATAACAAATTGATTGAGGAAAAAAATGTTTAAACCTCCTGCTTTCTCTCTGATATCCAGCTGATATCAGCCTGGCCGAATGGGGACGCAAAGCCATCGAAATTGCCGAGAACGAGATGCCCGGCCTGATGAAGATGAGGGAACTGTATGGTCAGACGAAGCCGCTTAAAGGCGCTCGTATCGCCGGCTGCCTCCACATGACTCTGCAGACCGCCGTCCTCATCGAGACGCTCACCGCCCTGGGAGCTGAGGTGAGACTCACCAGCTGCTGTTTAACACCTATTGAGCCAGGAGGCTGCGACAGATCACACAGCGCTTCAGAAGCAGTAATTCGTTAATGACCTGTGTTCTCTTTATTTTCTGAAGGCAGCGGCTGACATTAATGGGTTGCTTTGTTTGATATCTACAAAAAATATAAACTATAAATAAGATGTCAGCAATATGTGGTTATGTACAGTATAAAAACAAATTGCATAATTTACTAGGGTTGCAAAAGGGCAGAAAATCTCCAGTAAATTTTAAGAAACTCCATGGGAAGTTAAGATGGGAAAATCTTGAAATATTCAACATTTGGCACCCAACCTAACCAGCTAGATACTATATGAATAGATTTTTATTTAATATTTCCAAGTTAAACCTCAATAACATTATATATCGCATATATTTACCCAATAATATTGTCAAACCATACTTCACCATGCTATGACATGATAACCAAGTCAAGTTAAAGCCAGACTTTACACTCCAGATGCAGCTCCTCTGGAGTGGAGATGGAGTTATCTCAAAAGCACACATTTAGTGCAGCTCCAAATTTGATATTGCTCAGTGGCTTACTGAAGAAAGTAGTCCTGAGTATTTGCTTCATGTGCTATGTTTGTGATTGGTTTATACCATGGTGAATGCAAGAGTCACAACTTGCCCAGTACAGTGTTTGAGTTGCTGCATTGTGTATTTGCTGAGTTCAATGGAAATCAAAAAACATTACCCATGTAGCAGAAGCTGAGCAACTCTGCTCTGCTGGTCTGGTAACCATGTCAATTTTATTTATATAGCCCAAAATCACAAATCATGGAATCCCCCCCCAAATGGACTTTACAGTTTTTGAGAAGAAATCTCAGGAAGGGTAACTGAGGAGGATCCCTCTGTCAGAATGGACAGCTGTTCAATGGATGTGTGCACATGATAGAAACAATGCATTCGAACAGGAAAAGTTGTGAAAGTATGACGTTAATTAGAATGACAAATCTATTGTGGTGTACATGGAGGATGAGGTGACAGGATTCAATTTTGCTTCCAGTTGAACTTGGACATCACCAGACCCTCAGCAACCTCCTTCTATTAGTGACTTTATGGATAAATCCCTGTCAATGGTTTGCCTTCGCAATGAACTCGGCTAACCTGTCCTTAGAGTTAGCGCGGCTTCTTCCTCTCATGTTTAACCGTTTCTTTGCTCCTCTACTGATAATGGAACATGTAATAAATTTATGTTAATATATTGCCAGTGTAGGAGGTGAAAGGGGAGCTCTGATCCACTTCTGGATAATCAAAACGAGGCGGAGTAACGTGACTCTTAGGAGCAGCTGAATGAGAAGAATCACACAAAGTGAGTTGAGGTGGAAGCTGCTGCGAACAGGTGAAAATAACAAATGTCCAGCTTCTTTATATAGAAGCAAAGAGTTAATGGTGAAGTTGGTGAGAGAATGTACAAAGGGGATTATTAGGCAGTTTTTTTTTTTTTTATTGGCACCAATGCAATCCAATGAAGTTGTATATCACATTATCATAAAAGGTTATAGTTTTGAACCCCGAAGTATATTTTCTGTACATCTGTATGCAGGCAGTACATATAAGAGAGGCTGTGAATAATAATTACCCATAATTCCAGAGAAGATGAACTGATGCAACAAGATCATTGATGTATAGTATATTTCTATTGTGTATATTTAACCACAGCTCATTGTGGAGTGTAGTCCAACTTCTGTTGGAAACAAACGCTGCTGCCTAATCAAAAAAAATCTTCTGGATGTCAGAAATCAGTTTATACAAAATGAGTCAGTAAAATGTCAAGTATTAAGAGGACTGTATTTTATTATTCTATATGTGCTGTATTATTCTGACTGAGAACTGCAAGTGGAAATTGGTGAACTGATATAATCTGGTGCAAAGCGTATTATCTTAGTGAGATCTCTTTTCTTTCCCTAACAAATGAATTACTACAGTAAAGCTGCTGCTCTACTAGTATTGTAGTGTAAATGTGTAATAGATTAGTCCTATCAGAGCATTTTGTGTTCTTCCTTGTTGAAGTCTCTGCAGCGGTTGCTGATAGAGGAAAAGTTTATTGACCCATTTATCAGAACAAATTGTCAGTGAGTCTGGAATTTTCTGCCTGTTTCAAGGCCAGTTTATTGTTATCATGATGTTTATCTTTCTGACGAAGACTGGTCTGGTCCTGCAAAAACCTGCATCCTGGGAACTGGTGGAGGGGATATCGACCTCTCACCCTGTTCTTTTTTTTTTTTATGTCCCTGTAGCAGCCGGATAATCCTCTTACGGTGTTGCAAATCCTACTTTTCATACTAATGATGCTGGTGTTGCCTATTTTGTAAATGGGCAACTATAAATGATCAGTGTTTTGTCAGCTTGGTGTGAAAATAACTTTTTAATATTTGCGTTATTGTAAGGAAGCTATTCCAATTCTCTGCAAATGGACATTTCAACTCTACTTGACTACAGTGTTGACTTAAATCACAACGAAGTGGTGTTAATGTCGAGTGGGACCCAAATAACAAAGCACCCTTTAACTAATGTCCAGCAATAATAGATTATTTAGTCCAAAAAAACCTAATCATGTGTGTCTGTCTAAAGTGAAAACTATTTTCTAAAAAGTAATGTCATCAAATGAAAATATGCAATGTAAAATAAGTGACAACATGAATAAACCATTCAAGGGGTTAAGATTTTCTTTAGGGCTGGCCACGACTAAAACTTTTAATCGCATGAGTTTCTGTGCATGCTGCATTTGTATGGCGCCTTACTAGACATTTCAACCACCCAAAGCACTTTACACTACAAGTATTCATTCACCCAGTCACACTGATCACTGATATACAAGGTGCCACCTGCATATAAGGAGTCTTAACCATTCATGCACATTCACACACTGCATGGTGCAGCTGTCAGAGGCCAATCAGGGTTAAGTATCTTACCCAAGGACATATCCACATGGAGCCCAAGGAAGGCGGGAGTCAAACAGCTGATCCTCCAACCAGTGGACGACTGCTCTACCTCTGAACCACAGCCGCCCACTGTAATATGCAAAATTCAATAATGAATTAAAAAGCAGTGCATATCATGTTTTTAATTTAAATTCACTAACATATGAATGAAAATGACATCTGCTCTGCAAACATTTAACATCGACATGAAGAACAGAAGCAGCTGTTCACAGCTGGATTTAATGTTGCTGTGCAGGATGAGTCTGAAGCTTGAACACTGTCACATTTATTTTCATATACTGATGAATGATTTTCAGCCCCTTGAGGCTTTGCAGCTGGTTAATTAGGGTTAGTGTTGGAGGGGAGTTAATTAGCATTGGTGGTTAAAGAGGATAAGGGTTAGAGATTCTGAACACAGTTGAACTTCTTGCTGACTTGTTTTGTGCATATGTCAATCAAATGTTGTGGGTGTCTGCATTTTCAAAAACTGCATATTGTTTAATGGGCTCCTGTTGTCTGTCTCGGTCTTCCAGGTTCAGTGGTCGAGCTGCAACATCTTCTCTACTCAGGATCACGCAGCTGCTGCCATCGCTAAGACTGGGGTTCCAGGTAACCAACCCACACACATTATATACACTATATATCTACAGTGGTGGTCAAAAATTTACATACACTTGTAAAGAACATAATGTCATGAGCTGTCTTGAGTTTCTAGTTATTTCTACAACTCAGATTTTTCTCTGATATAGTGATTGGAACAGATCCTTCTTTGTCACAAAAAACATTCATGAAGTTTGGTTCTTTTATGACTTTATTATGGGTAAACGGAAATTGTGACCAAATCTGCTGGGTCAAAAATATACATACAGCAACATGAATGAGCAATTTTGGAGACTTAGAAAGTTGTGTCAATGACATGAGCTTCATAGCATGACCTCTTAACTTCTTGTGAGTGATCATGAGTGACTAGAGCTGGTGACTTCTCTGAGGGCATTTAAAAAGGGCTCATTGGATAAAAACACCCACAAATGCTACAATAGGAAAGTCAAAGAGCTCAGCACAGATCTGAAAAAGAGAATCATTGACTTGAACAAGTCAGGAAAGTCACTTGGAGCCATTTCAAAGCAGCTGCAGGTTCCAAGAGCAACAGTGCAAACAATTGTTTGTAAGTATAAAGTGCATGGCACTGTTTTGTCACTGCTATGATCAGGAAGAAAACACAAGCTATTACCTGCTTCTGAGAGAAAACTGGTCAGGAGGGTGAAGAGTCAACCCAGGAGTACCAAAAAGCAGATCTGCCAAGAATTAGACGCTGCTGGAACACAGGTGTCAGTGTCCACAGTCAAGCATGTTTTGCATCGCCAAGGACTGAGAGGCTGCCGTGCAAGAATGAAGCCCTTGCTCCAAAAGCGGCACCTTAAGGCTCAATTAAAGTTTGCTGCTGATCACATGGATAAAGATAAGACCTTCTGGAGGAATGTTCTGTGGTCAGATGAAACAAAAATTGAGCTGTTTGGCCACAATGCTCAGCAATATGTTTGGAGGAGAAAAGGTGAGTCCTTTAACCCCAAGAACACCATGCCTACCATCAAGCACAGTGGTGGTAGTATTATGCTGTGGGCCTGTTTTGCTGCCAATGGAACTGGTGCTTTACAGAGAGTCAAAGGGACAATGAAGAAGGAGGATTACCTTCAAATTCTTCAAGAAAACCTTAAAGTCATCAGCCTGAAGGTTGGGTCTTGGGCGCAGTTTGGTGTTCCAACAGGACAATGACCCCAAACACATCAAAAGTGATAATGGAATGGCTAAATCTGACTTAAACCCCATTGAGAACATGTGGATAATGCTGAAGAAACAAGTCCATGTCAGAAAGCCAACAAATTTAACTGAACTGCACCAATTCTGTCAAGAGGAGTGGTCAAAGATTCAACCAGAAACTTGCCAATTTTAATTTCTAATTGAAATAAAAATAGCCAAGGGACATGTAACCAAATATTAGTGTTGCTGTATGTATATTTTTGACCCACCTGATTTTGTCACATTTTCAGTTTACCCATAATAAAGTCATAAAAGAACCGAGCTTCATGAATGTTTTTTGTGACAAAGGATCTGTTCCAATCACTATATCAGAGAAAAATCAGAGTTGTAGAAATAACTGGAAACTCAAGACAGCCATGACAATATGTTCTTTACAAGTGTGTGTAAACTTTTGACCACCACTGTATATATTGTTTGAATGAAAGTACCTCTCTGGTTTTAGCAGAGAAATTTGTTCATTATAAATCTTTATAACTACTTGTGTTAAACATATTTACTTTGACCATATTGAATGAGCCAAATACAAACACTTTTCCTCGTCTGCCTCCTGTCCAGGAGGAAAACTGGGAACACTTATGATGATCAATTTGAATTTTACAGTATTAAGAACATTTAGTTGATCAGACGAGGTTTTACCCAATCAAATGTTGCTGTGACATAACTGTTTAGAGTTGAAAAAGAAGTTTGTTTCCTTGTTCTGGTGCTGAGAAAGTAATATGGAAAGTAAGTTTGTTTGGAGGTTATCTAACCTCCCTTCACAATGTCTTTCCAGTATAATCGGTCAGGACAGCATGGTAAATGATTTCATGCCCCTTGAGGCGTTGCAGCCTAACTGTCGTGTTGCAGCTGTGTCATAAGGTGGCAGATAGAGAACGGTGGGAGTCTGCACTGAGACTCTAAACACAGAGGACTCGGAGTGAATCTCACCACCAACAATCTGTCTAAGTTACACTGGTCACTGCAAGTGGATCTAAAAACTGTCATCTGACTCGATATAAAGCAAATCTGTGTTCGTTTAGTGTATGCCTGGAAAGGTGAGACAGATGAGGAGTACCTGTGGTGCATTGAACAGACACTGTACTTCAAGGATGGGAAGCCCCTCAACATGATCCTGGACGATGGTGGAGATCTCACCAACCTGGTCCACCAGAAATACCCTAAGCTCCTCGCAGGTCGGTTCCTTCTCTGAGGTTTTGACCTTTGTGATCAGGCTCTTATTGAGATTAGGTTCAACCAAGTATATGAGCAGTTACAACAGTTTGCATGTGATAATTTCCCCTCTTTGTTACATTGAATTGTTAAGTGCTGTAGCGTTTTGGACACTAGATGGCAGTGTTGGTCCAACACAAGCTGGACTGTAAATATGTTTATGTCCATATATATATATATATATATATATTTTAATTGCACTAATGCTATAATATAATTGAGTTTCTGCCCCTTGAGGCGTTGCAGCCCAACTGTTGTGTTGTAGCTGTGTCATAAGGTGGCAGAGAGAGAACGGTGGGAGTCTGCACTGAGACTCTAAACACAGAGGACTCGGAGTGAATCTCACCACCAACAATCTGTCTCTACAGTATTTACATGTATAATGCCTGTTAACTGACTGATAGGCGATGGTCTCCAAGCTTCTTACAAACTCATGTTCCCCTAATGCAATGCAAGTATTTTATAAGCATATTTTTGTGTGCCAATTTCCCCTTCTATTCTTAGGAAGAACCATCTTTTATAAACTTCTGAATATGTTTCTGATTTGTCAAAATGGACTTCTGAAATTTTCATGTTTTTGTGACCATGCGTTTCCAGGTATCCGTGGAGTATCAGAAGAGACCACAACAGGTGTCCACAACCTGTACAAGATGATGAAAAAGGGCGAGTTGAAGATTCCTGCCATCAATGTCAATGACTCTGTCACCAAGGTAACCACCTCTGCCTTATTTCCCACTCAGCTACATCCTGGTAGACTCATTCGATTGAGGTGAACTATATTATATCAAAAGAAAAGTGAATATATGGTTTATTCAGTGCCACAGTGTCTGTATAATTGAAGACATTTGAATTAAGTAAAATTACAATTCAGTTGTTTTGATTTTCTTATATCAACAGAAAATCCTGTCAGGAAATGATTACATCTTATGTCACCATTTATATTCAAATCTATTTGCATTGGATGGTTGTGATATTTTCAGGTGGTATGAATGTTCTGAATAGAAACATGAAATGTTTAAAATTTTACTCCAGGCTCACAGGGAACACTTTTTTTTTTTCTGTCTTGGAACAGCTTGACCTCCTGTTGAATATTATGGCCGTCATGTCCTCTTCTCTCCTTCCTGCAGAGTAAGTTTGACAATCTGTATGGCTGCAGAGAAAGTCTGATCGATGGCATCAAGCGAGCCACTGACGTGATGATCGCTGGTAAAGTAGCTGTTGTGGCAGGATACGGAGACGTAGGTAAAGGCTGTGTCCAGGCTCTTCGCGGCTTTGGTGCTCGCGTCATTGTCACAGAGATCGACCCCATCAACGCCCTGCAGGCCGCTATGGAGGGTAGGTACCAAACATCTGCAGCCTGGTCGACCAATCACATACAAAACCAAACTAAAAATCAACTGGACTACTTGCATGTGTCTAAAGTCTAAGATAGCTCCTCCAGTGATCAAAACAATAGTAAAAACATGCCTGACTCAAACTTACTCGTTCCTTCAGCAGGAATATTACATAATGGAACCTGATCAAAAACATGTGCATGAGTTTTTGTCTTTTTTTGAGGATGGAATCACAAATTTAAGACTAATTAGATGTGTGCCGACTAATTCTATGATGGTTCTGCCCCTTGAGGCGTTGCAGCCCAACTGTCGTGTTGTAGCTGTGTCATAAGGTGGCAGAGAGAGAACGATGGGAGTCTGCACTGAGACTCTAAACACACAGAGGACTCAGAGTGAATCTCACCACCGACAACTAACACCCAACCTGTAGCTCTACAGTATTTACATGTATAATGCCTGTTACCTGTTAATGACACAGAGCTGAAACTGATAGGCGATGGTCTCCGAGCAACTGTATCTCTGAGCATTAGAAAAAATTCTGAGGGTTTAGAAACAGCTGGAAAAGATGTAATGTGTAAGTATTTGCATAATCGCCAGTCAGATTAAATTGCTGTTGCTCTGCAGGTTATGAGGTTACCACCATGGACGAGGCCTGTAAGGAGGGAAACATCTTTGTCACCACCACTGGCTGTGAGGACATCATCCAGGGACAGTGAGTTCTATATATGAGCTGCTGCTTTAATGAACGATTTAACGATTTTACATGACTATATTAATTACAGTATTTAATTCGTACTTTTCCCTTCAGTCACTTTGAGAACATGAAGGACGATGCCATCGTCTGTAACATTGGCCACTTTGACTGTGAGATCGACATGGCCTGGCTCAACAAGAACGCTGCAGAGAAGGTCAACATCAAGCCTCAGGTAAACTGAATCACTGAAGCTATGTTTATGCAGCATGACTTTCTTATGCTGCTGGAAGTATGTTAAGCTTCAGACAATGTAAAATTTAATGTGGTTTTGTATTTCTTCTTGGGCCTTTCTGTATTCTCTCTCCCACATCAGTCATGTTTAAATAGTTCAGGTCTATCTTATCTACTAACATACTAAAACATTCATACTGAATAGTGTTGCAATATACTCTACATTTTTTAAGCAAAATTAAAATTGAAGACAAATTATGAACATGTACTTTTCTTTATATTCACTCATTTGTTTACTCCTTTTTAAGGTAATATGGGCATATGCACATTTTTTTATACTATATTCCCTAGGGAGAAATTCAGTTTCACAACACTGTACATTTTTATTTATTTATTTTTTTTAAACAAACTGTATGCGTGAATGTGCTGCCGTTGTCCAGATGTGATACAGACAACAACAACAACAACAAATACTACAACAGGATGAGTGAGTAAAAGAAAACTTTTGCACTCATTGTGTCCTGTTTAAAGCAGCGATGGTTGCGAGGCTCAGGCTTTATCCCAGGCAAGCCTTGCTGCATTTTAATGACCTGTACTTCAGCCCTGAAGCAGTGGGGTGAGCTATTGATTCTGTGGGTGATGTCTCGCTCTATTGTGGTTGCGAAGCATGATGTGTCCCAGTATACTCAAGTCAGTAATGTTCAGTTCTATTTCTCAGTATCAACCTGAGAGTCTGAGACGGTGGAGCTGACAGCGATGCTGTTCGTCCTCTAGGGTTCATCACTTAATAATAATTAACTCTGAACTTTTTAAAACTTCACACGTGTCACTGCTGCAGCAGCTTCATCCTCATGGTAAAAGAACAAATAACAGTAAGTGCGGCAATGAAAGATGCAAAAATGCAGCACAAACTACTGGGCTGAAGGGAAACGAGACATCAATTTATGTATGAACAGTCCTCTACATGTCACCAACTTGTAGACTGACCACTGCCCCTCATCGGTGGGGACAGGGCTGTGTGCAGGGGGCATGGTTAATGTATGAGGACGTAGGGTTGTGTGCAGGGGTTGGGCTTTATGAGGCTTATGACAGACACTTGAGTTGAACTTTTTACTCGTCTGTTTTTGGAATCCAGTGAAAAGAGTTGTTGCTGTATGGAGACAAATTTGTGATCTATGATCTCCTCCTCTCCTCAGGTCGATCGTTTCAGGATGGCGAACGGCCGTCACGTCATCGTGCTGGCCGAGGGCCGACTGGTGAACCTGGGCTGTGCCATGGGACATCCGTCTTTTGTCATGAGCAACTCCTTCACCAATCAGGTACAGTAACTGTAAAACATTTATTTACTGTAAATTCAGGATGTTTGCTCATGTCAGGGTCCTGTCATCTTCTATACATTTTATCCATTTTTTATTTAAAAAAAAAAAAAGTAGAAAGATAACGGGAAAGGTTTGTATAAAGCAGGGATCTAAGCTGAATGTTTCGGTTCAGGATGTTACAAATAAGCATTTTTAGAAGTGTTTGTGTTTTTCCTGAGTTACTTTTATTAATATCACCCGTCACATGTGTTTATTCCTGAAGGTGCTGGCTCAGATTGAGTTGTGGACAAACACTGCCAAATACCCACTGGGCGTCTACTTCTTGCCCAAGCAGGTGAGCAGCATGACTGTATCACAGCTACATTTACTGCTACATTTTTCATTTCACTGTGGATGCACATCCACATGTGACAAAGAGTTCTGATTCTGCTCCCGACACATCAAGTCACCGCCTGCTTTTCTGTTTTCAGCTGGACGAGCAGGTGGCTGCGGCTCACCTGGATAAACTGGGGGTGAAGCTCACCAAGCTGACAGACAAGCAGGCCAAGTACCTGGGTCTGCCAGTAGAGGGGCCCTTCAAACCAGACCACTACCGCTACTGAGTCCACCTGCCCAGTCAAGTAGGAGGAGGTGGTGTTGGGGTCGGGGGCTTTGATTGGTGGAGACACTTTGGCCTGGTTGCCAAATGTCAACTTTTCAGGGATACAGGGTGGTTCGTTAGTTATTTTTCTTTCATATCAAATACCAACATGTATCTCAGCTGTTGATCCAAGTGATTTGATCTGATTTTTAAAGATGTGGATTAATAATCTGATGCTGTTGATTTACTCGCTGCTGGTTGAAGACTGCCCACCTTCATTCAACAACGCCATGGCCATCAGAGGGTGAAACATTTTAATTTCTCTGGAACATCCAACCCTGTATTTTACTGTTTCACCATCTTCTTTTGCTCCAACACATCCGACACCTTCATTCATCCATCTCTTTCATCAATACTCTTCTGAACTACAAGCAATTATTACTGTGGCTGTTAAAGAGAAAGAAATCTCATGTTTGTCATTCCCTCTCCATTAATGGAATAAAATAAATTGATGCTTTTCTAGCTGAAGTCTTTGAGGAGAAAGGAACAGGTTTTTCTTTCGTATCTTGATAAATTGAGGCAAACGGTTTAGTGTCCAGTGGCCTTATTCCAATGTATTTACATAACAGTGTCCTGTGTTAGCACTTAATGAAACTGTACTTGAACTGTGTGATGAGACTGTGGAGACACTCATGAAGTGCTGTTACTAGTGTTCACTGCTAATCCAAGTTGATTATGAGAGAGTGAAGAGAAGCACTGTCGCCAAAAGAATCGCCAGACTGCGTTGTACTTTTTCCTGATTTGTGAAAAGTCTTACTCTTCTTTTTTTATTGTAATTATTTAATTGGACTTGAAGGGCCAAACGAGTTCCTGTCACTTCTCTGTATCGTCAATCAGCCGTTTCTGTTGTGAACGGGTCCTGGTGAGAGTAAGGTGGAAGCCACAGTTCTCAACGGTTGCAAGTACAGAGTTCAACTGATCATAAAATGATGGAGTGATGAAATGGTCAAGTGTGATAATGGAAAATAAACATGTTGACTGACTTGTTTCTAATGGTCTTTGTGTGAGCTGTGTCAAATCGCTTACTTAGGCACTTCAAATAGCTTCTATCACGGTCAACCTGATGTAGAATCTAGATAGTGACTAAACATTGGAATCGGAGTGCAACCCATTAACCTCAATGCTGTAGCAGAAGAGGATGGAGGACTAACCTTTTTATTTAAAAAAAAATATTGCCTCAAAAAGCAGATGTATTCTGTGTCTAAATGTCAATGAAACTTACTCAGTGTGAACAGTCTAAAGACATTTTGCACAGGGCACCAAATTTGGTGAGGTAAAATGTTTTTTGGGGGGGCTATCATGCAGCTTAACAGTAACATTAAATACAAATGAACCATTTCATGATTTCTATTTTATTTCTGATGGCATTCTTCATATTGAATACATAATACATATTAAGTTTTTACCAGAATCATTGTTATTCTTTGACATCTGTCTCTGCTCAAAACACATCTGAGCTCATTTGAAACATTGAGCACAAAGAGCAACCACCACGGCAGCCATCTTTGTAGTTCTTTCACATCTCCACACGCACATATGTATACATTAACACAAATTTATTTTAAGACTAGTTTCAAAAACGGACAGTGAGGATTTTGTGTAATGTGAAGAAGTGAGTTATTCCAAAAAAAAACAAACATGTAAAGTCTCAATCCCTGTTCTGTGTGTGAGCTCCACTTGAGTGCTTGAGTCCAGGCTCTTCGCGGCTTTGGTGCAAATAAAAAAACAAAGTCTCTCACTGCTGTTTTAATCCACAGATTCACAGCCTGTCAATTGTCCCTCCTTCACTTCTAGAAATATACATTCACCTATACAGAAATATCAGGGACAGCTTCAGCAGATGTAGTGAAGCTGATACACGTGTGTTACTTCCAGACCGGATTCACTGTAGTTTCTGAGTCTGTCTCTCAGAAAGTCACACTAGAATGTTCAAAAGTTGGCCTGAGTCACTTTATTCTTTAATGCTACATAAGTGACACACAAAGTCCTATGTATGTCTACAGTCATCTACTGTCAAGGCGTTTTTGATTAAAATGATTAATAAATATGATATTCTCTGATATTTTTTATATATTTGATAGCATTTTTTTGTGTTTTCCATCCAGCCATTATTTTAATAGGGCAACATTATATAAATTCAGCACGTTTAATAGCGAGACTAAAGAAGGAAACCAAGGAAATCATCTTCTCATCCAGTGCTTCAATTTCACAACCCACCTACTCACTTTTATGGGATGTTATCTGTTTATTGTTTTAATTATTTGATCTTTTATCTGTGTACAGACTGTGTTTTCTCCATTCTCCTGTTTCCTCCTCATTATTTTGTTTTTCAGGTGTTATGTCACCTGCTGTTTTTATGCACATCAGAAAACTGCTGTGACATCACAGAGGAAGGAATCCAAACAACAGAAAGGAATCAGATTACAGGACCGACCATTCAGGCCTAAGGATTTAGCTCAGGTCATGTGTAAAAATAACAGTTTGTTTACTCCATCAGTTTACTGTAAGTACTTTAAGTTAAGTTGTCACGGTAACCAGACAGCAGCAGATGGTCATTCTGGTCTGATAAAAGATTTTTAAGTGATTTCTCACGATTAGGAGTCTGACTTCATTTGATACAAAAAAAGGAATGTGAGGAGAAACAGGAAACAGATCTATCAACACACTAAATTTATTAAATATCAGGACTGAGGTGGAAAAAACATGTTTTTAATCAACTTCAGTTGTATGAGTATAGCTTTATTACTTTACTATAGCTTGTTTTTCCTTCCTCTCTCTGATGCAGATGTGTTTTTAGAATTGTTTGTTCCCAAAACGCTGAGTATTTTTTACATTGATGAAAAGTAAAATGTTTCCAGATGTCACAGATTCTGTATCAGATTGGTTTATTGTAGCAGTGGGAGAGGTTTTCAGATTTTACTTTAGTAAAAGTACCAATAGAATAATGTAGAAATAATCCATGACAAGAAAATATCATGCATGAAAACCCTATATTATATATATAAGTATAATGAGTTGATAGTTAAAGTATCACAGTGAAGTACATGAGTAATATAAAAGTAGATTAACTGTTTTATATACAGTTGACCCCCCAGAGTCCTGAGATGATAATTGATGATGATTGTTTCATTTTTAAGGATGTGATGGATTTTAAAGCTTCTTTTTTTAAAGCTTCTTTAAAGCTTTGAACCTGTTAAATTGGCCTCACATGCACGGCTGCACTTCACCACCATGCACACAAACTGCGAACAATACATTAGACAGCTTGTGAAAGTTAATCTGAAGAGGACACCTCACCATGCTTTGAGGAAATCAATACAGTCAGTCATTTTATATACCCGTTATTCCTCATTAGGGTAACAGGGGTCTGCTGGAGCCAATCCCAGCGTACTTCAGACGAGAGGCAGGGATACACCCCAGACAGGTCACCAATCTAAGGTAGGGCACACATACTATTCACTTACACACTCACACCTATGGGCAATTTAGCATCTCCAGTAATAATGTCTTTGAAATGTGGGAGGAAACCTGAGAAAATCCACACAGACACAGGAAAAACATGCAAACTCCACACAGAAAGGTCCCAGACCAAGGTCTTGAACCTGCAACATTCTTGCTGTGAGGTAAGTGCCAAGCTCTACCCACTGCTCGACCTAGTCACCCCAAATCAATACAGCTAAAAAAAATACATACAAATACAATATATAGAGTATGGGCCAAAAGTTTGGACACACCTTCTCACTGAAGGCATCAAAACTATGAATGAACACAGTATGTGAATTATACATTTAAGAAAAAAAAGGTGAAATAATTGAGGGGAGGAGTATTAAAACAACTCAGTGCATGTATGAACAGTTTCAGCTCTGTAATTTAATTAGTCAACAAAGCTCATTAAATGCTTTAAAGTAGAATCCAAATCTAATTCTGGATTTATTTTCTGCTGCGTTTGACAACGCTCTCTGTGTTTTCCCCACAGAGGGAATGCTGGTCCTCAAAGCTCCTCACTGGAAAAAATCCTTTGTTTTGGTTGTAAATGGTACAGAAACAGTAAATTTTCTTTTGTATCTCTCTCTCTCTCTCTGTACTTTGATTGGTCAGTTTTCCATCAGCCAGACTCCAGGTATAAAACCCTCTGCTGTCTGAGTAATCCTCTAGAAAACTGCGTCTTTTTATCTTCCCTCTGGTCTTTTACTCTCTGACGTTGGATCTTTGACCTAAAAAATCATATTGAAATTCCTTCTTATTCTATTCTTCTTATTAAATTTTATTTTAATGCATAGTTAAGTTGAAATTACATGCCAAAACAATTATTCCAATATAAAATGAATAAAAAGCATATACAACATCTCTCTGTCTGCTGTGTATGTGCCATGTGCAAAAACCTCTCTCCATCTTGGTGCTTTTATTTAGGCTACTTGCTCATTTTAGTGTAATCTATTTTTATTATCATTATTTTCTATTTTGTATTTATTTTTTAAATGTATTATTTAGTTATTTATTTATATTTTAGATAGAGAGTCCCTTATAATCAAAATGATAATTCAAACCCTGGAAGGATCGGAGCTATGAGATCCTTAAGATAGGATGGAGCCTGACTATTAAGAGTTAAGAGAGTGAAAGAAAGAAATTTGGTTAATGTGGGCAGTGAATGACATATCTTGAACAAACATAAGTCCCAGTTTCTGACAGTAGTGCTGGAGGCCAATCTGATACATCCAAAGAAGCTATTTCACTGGATATTGAAGTTCCGAGGTGTTCAGGCCTGAGCAAAATAACATTAGTTTTATCAAGGTTTAGTAGCAGAAAGTTTTTCAGGATTTTATGTCCTTAAGACATGTTTGAAGATTTTCAAGCTGATTGGCTTCATTGGGTGAATTAATAGATACAGTTGTGTATCATCTCTGTAACAGTGGATATTAATGAAGTGTTACCAAATAATTTTACCTAAAGGAAGCATATAAAAAGTCGTGGTCCGAGCACAGAACCTTGTGGAACTCCATGCCTAAGAGATTTATAGATAGAAGAAACATTGTTAACATGAACAAATTGGAAACGATCTGAGAGATGGGATTTAAACCAGTCAAATGCAGTTCCTTTCATACCGATAAGATGCTCTATTCTCTGCAGTAGGATCTGATGGTCGATGATGTCAAATGTAGCACTAAGGTCTAACAGGTCTATCACTTTCAAGTAAAAATAACTATCTTAGTTATATCTATCTATATCTATAGATAGATCTATATATGTTTCAATATATGTACAGCAGCAGGCTGTATAACCACATCCATTAAGGGGAGGAGGAGAATTAAAACAATTCAGTGCTGAAATTCACATGTATGAACAGTTTCAGCTCTGTAATTTAATTAGTCAACAAAGCTCATTAAATGCTTTAAAGTAGTATTTTCTGCTGCTGAGTTTGACAACGCTCTCGGGGATTTTTACCCACATGTTGGGAATGTTGGTCCTCAAAGCTCCTCAATGGAAAAAAAAACCTTTGTTTTGGTTGTAAACGGTAAAGAAACAGTAAATTTGAATCAATGAATTCAAGTTTTATCAAGGTTTAGTAGCAGAAAGTTTGTCAGGATTTTATGTCCTTAAGACATGCTTGAAGTTTAGCTCACTGATTGGCTTCATTTGGGTGAATTAATAGATACAGTTGTGTATCATCCCTGTAGTTTGACAATGCTCTTGGGGTTTTTATCCACAGAGGGAATGTTGATCCTCAAAACTCCTCAGTGGAAAAACCTTTGTTTTGGTTGTAAACGGTACAGAAAAAGTAAATTTCCTTTTCTCTCTCTTTATCTCTCTGTACTTTGATTGGTCAGTTTTCCGTCAGCCAGACTCCGGGTATAAAAACCTCTGCTGCCTGACTGATCCTCTAGAAAACTGCGTCTTTTCATCTTCCCTCTGGTCCTTTACGCTCTGACGTTGGATCTTTGACCTTCATGTGTAAAGGATTTGTAACGATTCCTGCAACCTGTTTCAAAGAGGTGAGATTATTGTGTTTTACTGTTATATTCATGCTAAAATAACTGTAGATGTCTATATCTGAAACTATCTGGAACCATGCTGATTTCATCAGCTTCATCTTTTTTGGGATTTAAAACTAGAACTGAAACCCTAACATATATTATTCATGAATAAACGTGTTTTATTTTCCTCCACAGAGCCAAAGACATTAAGCACAAATGAGCTTGTTACTGAAAAACCCTGAAGCTCAGGACATGGATCAGAAGCAGCTGAAGAAGAAAACTGGCGCTTCAAAAAGGTTAGAATGAATCAGCTTTGGTTTGTGTTGATTCAAAAAGACAATTAAGATCATTAATTAAAGTGACAAACCCTCCAATCAGCTGTTTGAACAGATTCTGTTTGTTTTGATTCGTTTCCAGCTGAAGTTCAGAGAGATAAACCCAGGAAATATGAAGCAGGTGATAATAAACAGATATGAGAAGGAAAATAAAAGACTGAAGCATCACTTAGTGATGGATTCGGCCGGATTAATTATTTGAAGTTTATTAGAGGATTCATTTCATTTTATCTGCAGATGGAGGAAGAGATAACTTTAATTCACACAACTGTGAAAAGACATGTAATATAAATGCTTTGTTTGTTTGACAAAACTGCATATCATTAACTGCACACAGAAAAATGAAATCTTATCAGGTAAAATATCTTGTTTTTGGTACAATTAGTCCAATGCTAAGTAGAATTATCTTGTATTATCTTGAATTATCTGAATGATTAATTACCTATTGACAAGCTGATTTTAGTTATTTATTTTTTACTTATTCAAAATATGAAAGAAATCAAAATTCAACAATATGAGTTAAAACATCAAAAATATAAAACAACAGAGAGACACATATGACAAAACATACATACATATGAGTAAAAAGCCAAAAATATGAGCAAACAAGTCAAAATATGAATTCAAAAGCAACAAACATGAATAAAGACACAAATATTAAATTAAAAAGTAAAAAGTCTGATATAAAAAATGCAATCTTGAAACAATGAAATCAATCTTAAATCGATCAAAATCAACTTAATATAACTGTTTTCCTTTCAGAAACATATAATCTATACATGACCAATTAACACTTTTGTTGCAGAAATCGTTCAGCAGCTGTAAAACATGTAACATTCTGTGAATTGTGATAAACGACACATCGCTGCTCTCTCATTGGACAATAGGCTCACATGATGCAGCTGTTACTGATCAATGCAGTTGTTATTGATCAATGCAGCTACAGACACCGACTTATAATAATAAAATTGATTCTCAGAAACAATCATCTAAACACAGTTATTTATTTATTTGTGGGAGTAGTGTGTTTCCTGCACCTATTAAACCTTATGAAACAACAATATACATTTTGTTTAGCAAAAATATGGATGAAATTGTGATTCTGCAGCATTATTACTGTGTGTGTGTGTGTGTCGTTTGAGCTCTTTTCTGTACTTTTCTTAAACCACTCATATTCAATCAACTTTACTTCCATTGGAGATTTTAATCTATCATGCTTTTTTATCACAGATGTCTATAGACGAGTTTCATGTGTGGTCTGTATGAAATTGACAAACTGAAATGACCCTGATATGATCACTGATCCATATCTGTGTAAAATTTGTGTAGCTTAACTTTATTCCCTGTGTGACTTTAGAAAAACGATTACCTGCACATAGTGAACACATACTTACATCTTGCTTTGCTTATGCAATGTGTGTGTGTGTTTGCCTATGTGTGTGTGTGTGTGTGTGTGTGTGTGTGTGTGTGTGTGTGTGTGTGTGTGTGTGTGTGTGTGTGTGTGTGTTTTTCAGGTTACCGACTGCAGCTGAGGTGAAGAAGTGGAAAGATACATTCAGTAATGTGATGAACAGTGAAAGTGAGTGTTTCATTATTAAAGATTCACATTATTAAGTAATGAGACAAACACACTGATCAGCCGGTCTGATTCTCTCTCAAGGTTTAGAACTTGTATTATCAGACTGGTACGCTGGGATCGACTCCAGCAGACCCCTGTGATCCTTGTGAGCAATAAGCGGGTATAGAAAATAGAACAGTATCAGAGTCTAATCTGCAGATTCTTCACTAAATAAACAGGCAGACGGATTCCAGTAGAACTATCTTGAATTATCTAATAAAATTTTTCCTGATTGAAGAAAAGTGAAATAAATTAGAAAAATGATAAAATAATCTTCTGACAAAACAAAATAATTAATTCAATATTGAATTATTATTCTGCCAAATAACAATGTTTTTTTTCCCTTTTGGATATGTGCACTGCAAAAAATTAGATCTTATTAGGTATAAATATATTGTTTTATTTATTGTTTTTAATTAGACCAATGCTGAGTGGAATTATCTGGAATCATATTATTCCATTCACAGATAATTTTGCTTACGTAATTTACGTAATGAGATAAAATGTCAAAAATATGAAGAAAAAGATGCAAGTATATGATAAAAAGTTAACATAATATTCAATTTTAAATTGAAGAAAATCAATAAAAAAATGTTTCATTGGCATGTTCCATTAAGTAAATTCATAAACTAAAACCTGATGTTGATTAATCAGCATCTTCCTGTTCAGATCTGATCATGACTCACACGTACACATTTTCTCAGGCTCTGGTCAGCTGCTACATGTGTGAATGTTCCCTCAGGACACACTGACCAGCAGTGTGTGTGTGTGTGTGTGGAGGAGAAGTGAACTTGTGGGAACCAGTTCTGTTCCATCCCATCATTCCAAGACTGCGTCCACTGACCCCATGTTTCCTCTGTCAGCTCTGATTTTCTTTTTAATCTCCAGCTGTGTTTCTGTTCTGTAGAATTTCAGGATGAACACGTGTTAATCAGTTTTATAAATAAATGACTTCTTGGATTAATCGAAAATACGATCAATTAATCAGTCAATCAATCATACTTTATTTGTCCCACAAGGGCAAATTCACTTAGTTACATCCTGTCCAAGACTAGGACAACTGTTCAGCCAGTGTCTACAGCTCCCCTTTGATTAGATGAGAAAAAAGATGACATGAAGGAAGAAGGGGCAAAAAGGTTAAAATCTCATATTGGGCTCTTAGAGGAGCACAACGTGGCATTGGGGGGAAAAAAACACCATAATAATCATATAAAAACACATTATAACATGACCTGAGACATTGCACATACAAACGAGTGGCGAGCACCACTGTAACAAGGGGGGGGGGGGGGGGGGGGGGGGGTCCAGGGATGTGTGTGTATTATGTGTCTTCATGTGTGTATGTGTAAGCCCAAGGACCTTCATCCCTACTCATCATCTCAGCATTGTCTCTGCCGTCTGATAAGATGATGACCGCGGCCGTTGAAAGCCGTTGGGGATGTGAGTCCTGAACAGAGGTAAAGTTCCCAGAGCCAGGGTGATGGGTGAGGGGGGGTGGGGAGTGGGGTGACGGGGGGATGAGAGGCTGAGCTGCATCTTCCAAGGCTGATGGTTGGATGCCAAATGAGACAATATGAGTTATTTTAGATCAGGTTAACTGCAAATTCCATCAGCCTTAAGTGGTTTTCTCTGTGACGATGAAAATCTCTAATAATGGCCCAAATAATCTGACCCGAGCCGACAACTCCTCCAAGGTGTTGTCATCGCTGGCGTAAAAGTCCTATTAATTCCCATAACACATGAGTCTGTGTGCTGTTAGTGAGGCACAGACCTTCTAAGGCTGTCAGTTTCTCCAGGACCAGGAGTGCTGCCAACACCTTCCAGATGTTGTGATAAATCAGGATACCACCAGCACCAAAACAGCAGAAATCATGTTGTTATAAATCCAGTCATGTATATGTCTTCAACATCCTCAACAGACACATGACCTCCACTCCCAGGAGTTGATCATGCATCTGGCTGCGATCGTTCAAGTCGGGCATGCAGGTTTTTCTTTGCCCACTTTTCTTGTAGAGAAAATTTGATCAAATTGCATTGAGAGACCAGTTGATCAGATCCATTGTTTTAGGTTTGGGAGAGAAATGCAGGGAAATCTCTACAATAGATCAGGCCGAGACAGAACAACACAGAGAGTAAAGCAGGGCAGATGACGGCAGGAGGGAGCAAGAGAAAAATGGTACAATTAGTAGAATTATCCTAATTTATCTCTTCCATTGGTTATTTAACTTATTTTGAGTTATTTTTGAATTATTATTTTATGGTCAATTTAAGATTGATGATTACATTGTTTGACTTTTACCTTATGTCCTGTTATTCATATTTTGGATTTTTAATTTTTGACATTTTGTTTGTATTTTTATTTATATTTTTTATTCATATTTTTATCAATTCTTTTTTACTTTTTATCTAATTAAAATTATCTAATATTTTTGACATTCTAACTCAAATGTATATATATTCACATTTGGGAGTTTTTTTAATTTTATTTTTTTTTACTTTTATCTCATAGCTGTCTTTTTATTCATATTTTTTGACAGTTATCATATTAGTTTTTTTATTCATATTATTGAATTTTTATCTCACTGTTTTTCACTTTTTCTTTCATGTTTTGATTTATTGAAAATCACTCAATCAAAAAAAGGAGCCATTACTATCTACCAATGTAATAAGATAAATTAGGAATATTCTAATTTATAATGATAATTCTAGATATTTTTAGCTGATAAAATGTTATAAGTTTTTGCAGTAACTTTTCCCTCCATCTTTAATTAATCTCTTTAAAAGCTTCAGCTCAGTTGCTGAAGTTAAACATCTGAACATCTGCGTCCTGATGCTGAGCCGTGATAAATGTAACTGGATGTTAACGTCTGTGTGTGTTTTCTGTTTGTCTCAGTGGGTCGAAATGTTTTCACCGTTTTCTTGAGGTCAGAGTTCAGTGAAGAGAACATAGATTTCTGGTTGGCCTGTGAGGACTACAAGAAGACCAGGACCTCCATGTTACCCAGCAAAGCCAAGCAGATCTACCTGCAGTACATAGAGATGGATTCTCCCAGCCAGGTAACGACAAACACTCAACTCAGCTCAAAGCAAAGAAACCTTCTAATAAAAGAAGCTAGCTGTCTATCGGAAATAAAAAGGGATTCAGCAGCTGCATGAAATCATTGGTCCAATCAGCTGCATCCAGGCAGATCATCAAGTTTATTTTATTAAAACAAGATTAAATTTGTTTGCCTTTTTATCACATATTTTTACTTTTCGTCCTAAATGTTTTAGTTTCTCATTTTTCAACTTAATCTAGTTTTCTTAAACAAAACAAAAGAAAATGTTACTAGTTATATTATATTATATATAAGGGTTTTTTATCAGAATGATAGAACTTTGTCTTTAAATTAAATTATCCTGATTGATCTTATTTCACTGACTGGATGTTGTTTGACATTTTTTAAACGTCTATATATATATATATATATATATATATATATATATATATATATATATATATATATATAAATTGTTTTATTTGTACCTCATACTTTTGACTTTTCAATTATATTTGTGTCTTTTTAGTCATATTTTGTATTTTTTTTATATTTTGTTTTTGTTTATGAATTTTGATCATTTTTTGTACCTTTTGCTTTTATACTTTCTATACTCACTGCTCATTTTTGGAATATCTAAAACTAAACAAGATTAAATAGGCTTAAAAATATATATAAGCAAAATAATCTGGAATGAGAAAATTCTACCCAGTATTGGACTAATTGTACTGAAAACTGATCTGAGGAGTAATTAAAGTGTTTCCTGTGACTTCAGGTGAACCTGGATGCAGCCACCAGTGAAGAAACCAGGCAGAACATGTTGAATCCCAGCCTGAACAGCTTTGATGTTGCTCAGAAGATGATTTACAGTCTGATGGAGAAAGACTCCTACAGGCGTTTCCTCAACTCCAAACTGATCCAGGATCTGTCTCAGACTCACACTACCACTGCTGCTCAAAAGAAGAAGACGAACAGGAAGAATAACTCTGACTGTGCAGCGAACAACTCCAATTTATCGAGAGGAGCATAAACAGGAAGAGCTGAAGGAAGAAGAAGAAAGGACCAATAATTATCTTTTGATAATTTTATTTCTGCTTCCTTATTTTATTATTTTATTTCCGACTTTACATTAAGGTTGATCGTGACTCGTTAAATATTGGATGTTTTGTTAAATGTTTGCACTGTGAAGCTTTTCTGGAAAAAGTCACCTGCATTATCTGTGTTTTATTTATCTACCCCAGGACTTTGCACCTTCCAGCCTGTTTGTAGCCACAACATGAAGAGTCTGTGGTCTAAACCAGTGTTTCTCAGCCTTCTTATCACAACACGAGTACGCATTGATGATTTTTCAAAAATAGGGCATAACACAGTGGTTATTACATGAAAATCATTTTATTTAATCTCCTTAACTTGAACATAAAACTCTCAGGCTTTCTCTCTCTCTTTTGTTTTTAACCTAAACCTAATTCAACATAAAAATAATATGTTTTCTTGGAACATAAATAAGTTACTAAAATAGTATAAATACTAAATCAAACTAACCTTCTTTTGTTATATATAACATAAACAAGTAACATTTATCTCTCTTTTTTTTAAAGGACACATTAACATAACTCACAACATTCATCACAAAACTGGAGTGACCTCCATAAACAGGAAGTTTTATTTTTAATATCTGAAACAAATCCTCTTGCATTTCTCTGCTGTCTCCTCCGAACACCCTCCTGGATCCAGAGAAACTGGATGTTTTAGCATCGACCCACTTCCTCTTAGTGTTAAAAAACAACTTTAGGAGAAACTGTGATACTGTGACTGATCATGATTCATTCATCTGAAGTCTGAAACTGTCCCATTCAGTTTATCATGCTTTTGTTCGGGTTAATTATGATTCTGTCATCAATGTGTTCAGTTATTTTTGCTAACTGAGCAGTATAATGTAGCCATTAGTATCCCATTTGTGACTATTCACAAATAAAGAGGCATTGTGTTATTTATTTATTTGTATTTGTAAAAATAAACATTTTTTATACAATGTTAGCATACAGCTAACTGTCATTTTTATTATAATAATTTAACTTGGGCCTTAAGCAGAATTTTAATTCAATTCAATTTTATTTATAGCCCAACATCACAACACAGTTGCCTCACTGGGCTTCACAAAATGTCAGTGACCCAGACATCCCCCGCCTTAGATCCTCCTTCGCGGCAAGGGAAAACTCCAAAACCCAGTGGGAAAAAGAAGAAACCTCAGGGAGAACCACAGTGAAGGAAAGATCAACTCCCATGGACAGACAGGCTATAGATGGACCAGGACTGACAGACATGCATCTGATGATGATTTATCAGTATGTGAGATGTAAAAATGATTCAGTCTGTAGAGAATCAGGGGGGCCTTGGTGAGTTGCATTAGGAGTCGTCATCATTGGGCCTCAACTCCAAGATTCTTTACAGTGGCGCTGGACGCCAGAGTGATCCCATCTAAAGTAACTAATTCTATAGAAAGAGAGTTTCTGAGGTGTTTGGGTCCAATTACAAGAACTCCAGTTTTGTCTGAATTTAACATTAAAAAGTTGTAGATCATCCAACTTTTTATATCCTTAAAGCATGTTTGGAGTTTAGTTAGCTGGTTGGTTTCATCAGGTTTGATTGATAAATATAATTGGGTGTCGTCAGCATAACAATGAAAATTAATGGAGTGATTCCTAATAATGTTCCCTAAAGGAAGCATATATAAACTAAATAGAAGTGGTCCAAATACAGAACCTTGTGGAACTCCATGGCAAACTTTGGTATACGTGGAAGACCTGAACGAATTGAGTTCGATCTAAAAAATATGACTTAAACCAGCTTAGGGCGGTTCCTTTGATGCCAATTTGATGCTCCAGTCTCTGTAAAAGAATTTGATGGTCAATGGTGTCAAATGTGGCACTAAGATCTAACAGGACAAGTACAGAGATAAATCATTTGTCAGATGCCATTAGAAGGTAATTTGTAACTTTAACTAATGTGGTCTCTGTGCTATGATGCACTCTAAATCCTGATTGAAAATCCTCAAATAGACTATTGTTATAGAGAGTCACACAGCTGATTGGCTACAACTTTCTCAAGTATCTTAGACAGAAAGGGAAGGTTTGATATCGGTCTGTAATTGGCTAAGGCCTCTGTTTCTAGTGTGGGCTTTTTAAGATGCGGTTTAATTACAGCTACCTTAAAGGACTGAGGAACATAACCTGATAATAAAGATAGATTAATCGTATCCAATAAATAATGACATCATGACATCTCCTGCCTAGGGCTGACTTGGTATGACGTGCGCTACGTGCACATCGTTTGCAGATGCGTCCCCTTACGTAAAATGGGGGCCCCTCATGCGCCGCGGGGCCCTACGCACAGCGCGTGTTCTGCGTGTAGGAAGGGGCGGGGCTGTTTGTCCTCTTCCCAAATCAAACCTGTCCTACACAGATTACACATCCTAAAAGCTAAAAGACATGATACAAATAAGAGGTTTAAATTCAGCAGGAATAAAATTTAGCAGCAGTTTCTTTGATTCCCAAAAAAATCAAAATAAAATAATAATAATAAAATACTAAGAGGGATAAAATATTTGATTCCAAAAATATCAGAAATAGAATTCTAGGTTTAACACTTGCTAATAAACAATACAAACAAAATAAAAAGATCACATTTACAAATCTGTCTCTTTAACCAGCTAAAATCTGTCACATTTGTCATACGTTACAGTGTTTAACACAGTTATTTACTGTGTTAAACACTGTAACGTTACTGTAAACAATTATTACTGTAGATTGCTGTATTTTTTACAATAATAGTAGTCAAAATATTACTGTAGTAAATCACAGTAGTTTAAGAGTTATTGTATTATAATACAGTTATTGACCCAAATACAACTGAAATCACAGTATTTAATTGTTGTTTTTTATTTTATAGTAAAGAAACAATTCTGTAAACAGAAGTATAGAACTTCTAATGTAAAAATGAAAACATGTCTGAGCGCGTCTCTGGTTGCTATGCAACGCAAGGCGAGCCGAGCTGAACAAATGTGTTTCTGGTTGGTCGATGGACATGTGGTCACGTTATTAGCATCTCTAATTCTGATTGGTTCAAACCACACGTGTTTGCTCTCACTGACCAAAATTATGTTGCCACAATGCAGCGCAAAATATATGACATTTTAATAGAAAATGTGAAAGCGCTCAGCCAGGAGCTGGAGAAACAACAAGAAAAAAAGTTCGTAAAATGACAGAAGAATCAGAGGATGATGAGAAGCAGGTGGAGGGGCAGGCAGAGTCTGAGGAGTCGGAGTATGATGTATCACTCACTGTCAACTGATATTTGGCTTAATAAATCTTTGAGAGATATTGATAATCGGTTTTCTTTCATATATGCATGCCTGACTAAGTGACATGCATCCATAACTGTGCTAACTGTGCTTCCAGCAAGAGTTTTTAACCACTTTCACCCCTGGTGATCATGTGATGATGTGTTCTAGTTGAGCAGAATTAAACATGCTGCCTTAAGACATTTGGTTGTGTTTTTGGAAGGTGTGGGAAATAGGGGGTGCGTCAACCAGGTAGGGATATAGATGGGGGTGCCACTGTGTTAAGGTAATGGTTTTACATTATGTCCGATCATCTCTCTCACCACACCAACAAACTTGTGGAACTTTCTAAATCCCTTGGACAGGATTTTATTTTTTCAGAAGTACTCATGTTGGTGTGGATTACGCCTGAGAGTATTCGGAGGTAGCTATAAATTTTCTTCTGAATGTGTCATCTAAATGATAATAATGCAAGGGAGACAGAGGCCACTGCTTCCCAACAAGACATAAAAATATTGGCATCAGATGGGGTGAATTTCTTGGACATAGCCGTCCCCATAGTTTGGACAAAAATACTCCCCATTAAATTCAAAGTCACTCCTCGTTAAACGACCCGCAGACACAGGGAGAACATGCAAACTCCACTCAGAAAGGTCCCAGACACAGGACCCAAGGAGGTCTTGAACTGCGACCTTCTTGCTGTGAGGCAACAGCGCTAACCCCTGCTCCACCATGTCACCCCTGTCCAGGTCATTAATATACGTAGTTCTGATACCGCTGGTAGTAGCTGAAATAGTAGCCCACCAGTCCAGTGTTTTCAGCCATCAGGGACTTTCACCTGCACCAGTTTGGCCCCGTGCTGCTGTTAGTAGAGGAAACAGTAAACTGCCTGGCGGGCTAGTCATGTTCTAGGTTTTATATGTAGGTTAGATGTCAGCTTCGGGGTTAGGGTTACATACACACAATATGGCATACACTAATGTTTGTTGAGGTGAGTTGAACCGTAGCAGCAACCGCTAATGAGGCAGACCTCTGGATGGACAAGGATCCGACATTTGCTGATTTCAGGAGGATCTGCCTCTCCTCAACATTTACCAGCCCAGGGCCACAAGGAAGGTGGTTGTAGAGGTTCCTGTAGACTTTATCGCAAATCGGGCAATCGCCAGGGTCATTCTGACAGAACTGATCATATAAAAATACCATAAAAGCCTCTGAAAAACAACCCAGTTGTTGTGATCTGCACTTGAAAAATGGTGCAGGGCATTTAGCAAGGATGACCAGTCCATTGATATGCATGAGAAATGCCAATGTAATGACTCTCCATGACTCTGATCGATATTCCAAAGGCTTGTTGCTGTTGGCCAATAGGAAATCCCTAACAGTTGTGGACAAAAATAATATCCTATTTAATAGAGCTCCCTGGGGTGTTAGAGCACTTAACAGGAGGAACCTCGATCAGCAATGGTGTGGTCTAGAGTCCTGATTTGCCAGATTCTTGCTTAGCTAGCTGAGAAATTTCTGTAGATGCCAGACTCATGTCATTTATTCAAGAAATGAGTTTTCCTGCCACCTTCAAAATCAAATAAATATGTTTTTTTAGCTTCATACTTTATTTTTACTTACAATCACTTAGTAAAATCATTATTGTCTATTGTGTTCTTCTTTTTCAAAATAGCCCTATTTATTTGGTTTCTTCCACCTGCACACCTCCACACATCAGGTGTAACCAGTCAGAAATCAGTTCACCTTTTACTCAGAACAAAATCCACCCTACAGCCGTTTAGAATCCAGCAGGCAATCCAGTTTGAGGCTGTTTTGAGTTGCAAATGAATGCAGAATGAAGGTGACATGTCAAATCTTGTGTTTTGGAACCAAGGATGTGCACCCTCAGGGAGAGCCCACACACACAATCCTTCATTTCTTTGATGCAATGTGTCCAGGCTGCGGTGGCCAGGTTTGAGCACATGGTCACAGGCTCATATTAGAAAGAAGAATTATTTTCACAGGTGGAGAAATATCTTGTGTCCACAAGATGGCATCAATAATTCACTCTGACACTGAGTCAAAAGAACTGAATTAAACCCTGGTCTGGTTTATGGTCTTATGTGAATATATTATTATGTGAATATATTATTGATACTTGCTACATATCCTTATCAGTCATTAAACAGTCACAAACTATTATAGTCATGAAGCAGGTGCCTATTGCAGACATGTACTGTAAATGACCTTTAATATGAGCAGAGTGATTATATAAATGTGTTTTTGTGTTTGTTCATTGATATCATTTAAAGCCAGGCTCTTATGTTTTTCATTTTAAAGAGACGGAAACTCAGGGCTTTTATTTTGAAGGCGTCTTGCCGAGATAGCGCACACATCCGGTGCTCCGGACCTTCCTGGCGGTAAAAAAAAAAATGTCTGCAAGGAAAAGTGTTCCTAAGTTTAATGAAAACCCCTAGCACCTGGCTTATAAGGGGCACAAGGTTTGTTTTGTTATCTTTTCATGTTATATTCATGTTCAACTCGAGCTCAATTTCCAGAGTTACCAGTATGAATGAAAGGTGTTGTGGTTAGCGGTAGCTACTATTAACCTTAGCTTAGCTGCTTTGTCGGTCCGTACCGTGCGGCGGAACGTGTCTTGTATGCTAATCTCATGTTGTACGCTGTTTTGTATTGCACTCTACAGAGAGGTTGTCTTTCATTTGAGAATGTGGGCATTTCATGATTGTGACATCAGTCGTGGTAATTGAAGTGTGTATTTGAATGCATGAAGTTAAACTTGTATAGATTATAATAACTTTATTAGAACAGATAAAAAAGACATGATTGTTAAGCAGTTAAAGGCATTTCATTCAAGTAATAGTAAGAGTAACTGTATTTTATTTCTTCTCTTCGTAGCTCCTACGGTGTGTTTACATTGTATATGGTCCACGGAATAAAACATTGTAAACCATCAGTTTGAGAGTCAAACTTCATTTGGCCGGGGATGCTACATGTACATTCTCACAATAAATCCAATATTGGTAGTAGAAGAATTATACCATAATGCAGCGGTTCCCAAACTTTTTTAGCCGCGCACCCCCATCTACGTCCCTACCTGGTTGACGCACCCCCTATTTCCTACACCTTCCAAAAATACAACCAAATGTCTTTAGGCAGCATGTTTAATTCTGCTCAACTAGAACACATCATCACATGATCACCAGGGGTGAAAGTAGTTAAAAACTCTTGCTGGAAGCACAGTTAGCACAGTTATGGATGCATGTCACTTAGTCAGGCATGCATATATGAAAAAAACAAATTATCAATATCTCTCAAAGATTTATTAAGCCAAATATCAGTTGACAGTGAGTGATATATCATACTCCGACTCCTCAGACTCTGCCTGCTCCTCCACCTGCTTCTCATCATCCTCTGATTCTTCTGTCATTTTACGAACTTTTTTTTCTTGTTTCTTCAGCTCCTGGCTGAGCGCTTTCACATTTTCAATTAAAATGTCATATTTTGCACTGCATTGTGGCAACATAATTTGGGTCGGTGAGAGCAATCGCGTGTGGTTTGAACCGATCAGAATTAGAGATGCCGATAACGTGACCACGTGTCCATCGACCAACCAGAAACACATTTGTTCAGCTTGGCTCGCCTTGCGTTGCATAGCAACTAGAGACGCGCTCAGACTTGTCGCTCCGTGCGGCACAGACAGACACTAATAACTAATATGGCTTTAGTTCATCGTTTTCTTTATTCAACATGGGATTTTGACTTCTCCTTTTTTAACGGAACGCATCTCCGCAAATCTGCGGAAATGTGAGCGCGACTCTGGTGACTGGACTCGACTGTGTCTCATCCTGCAGGAATAACGACACTCCAAAAAAATAAATAAAAAGTGTTAAACCAGCATGTCTAAACAGAGAGAAGATGTATAACAGGATGTTGAATATCCATTCAATGTGACAAATAAAACGTTTATTTAGACTCACTAAACTTCATTAAAACACTCCAGACCACCATTACATTTTTTTAGCTTGCGCACCCCCGAGTGGCCGCTCGCGCACCCCTGGGGGTCCACACACCACACTTTGGGAATCCCTGTGCTAAACAAATAAACTTGTCTTTTTGTTTTTATGCAAGAAATTTAAGTTTATACTTTATATAAAGGACCAATTTGCCCAGTTGATTTGTGGCACAAACTTACTTTTTCTTATTACCTTAAATATGAAAAAACCTTTAAATGTGGTCTCAAAGTTGAAGCGATATTATTCTGATATGTAAATCCAGAGGTTCCAGAGAGAAGGCAACAAACACCAAGCAAAACCAATGCTGATATAACTACTGTAGCATAACATGAGGCACCATCTCCGTGGCACGTTATCTTTCTGACACACCTCTTAAACACCTCTTTTAGGTAATAAACCAGCTGTTTTACTGTCAGATCGCACTCACATGAGTGATTGTGACGGTCTTTCATGGTTCATAACCCGTCATTAGTGGTTGTCTGTCTGATAACATCACACGGAAGAGCTGGATGACTCAAAGAGGCAGGACGGTGATTTAACTCTGCTTGGAGGTGAACATGCTTATGTCCATCTATGTCACGAAGCAGCTAATTGTCAGAGAACATTCAGTTTCTTTGATCTTTGCATCAACATACTGAATTGTTTATATTTAACATTTACTATTTGGTGTAAAATAAAATGAGTAAAATCCAAAAGATGAGATCCAAATTATCTTTCAGTGCTTCAGAAGAGCATAAAAGCAAAAGTTAGATGAGTTTTTCCCAGTCTATGAAACAGTTTTACAAATAAAAGAAGCATGATTATATGTTTCTTATACTCATTCAACTGCTGCACATTGTGAAAAATTATATTATGCTGTTCAAAAGAATAGCAGTGTCTACATTTATAAACTCAAATATTTACTATATAAACAGAAAGATCTTAAGGATAAGGATTCCTGTGAATCACTGAAGTAATATTTAGTTGTATAACCACGGTTTCTGAGACCTGCTCCATATCTGTGTTGTATGAACTCGGAACAACTTCTGGTTCCTATGGACATGTATTTCAGCCTCACAATTCCTCTGAATTCCTTGGTTTTGCCTCAGAAACAGCAGCGAGAGAACAGAAATGTTTCAGTTTTTCTGCATGGATGGTAAGTGGGATGAGCGTCTTTTCAGCCAAAATCCTATTTAAAGCTATAGCAAACTTCATTTCCCATGTCTCCTAAAGAGGTGAAATATGCATTTTCTTCCCTTTTTTTGTACTGGGAGTGAATAATTTGACAACAATGACTTTTTGGAACACTGTCAACAGTTCCACCGTCCCTATTAAAGTATTTTTTACTATGTACTCTCTAATCATTGATAAAAATAAGAAAAGTTTAATAGAGAAACACGCAATGTGTTTATTAAAGCGATTTAAAGGGGGAATTGGATCATGCGCATTTAAAAGTGTATTTACAGAAGGAGCTGGCAGGTCCACACAGGGACGCACCAGGCTACACAAACCTGATACACATATGCAAAAAACATTGCCTAATTTTTGGTTTGCACTGCCCCAGATAAATATATCAGGTGTGGTCAATGATATAATATGTTGTGATCCCATGTTACATTCTTCATAAATATGGGTTGCTACAATTCATTCAGTTACATTGTTCATGTGTTAACATTAAGCAGCTGCCCCTCCAAAGGTCTCTGCGCGGCCCTGTTCAGAAGAATGGGAAACAAGGGAACAAACGCTTTTCTTTCCATAACTAGTTACAAGAGGTTCAAAATATTTGTGCCTGATAAGCTGACAGTGAGGTAGTCCTACCAGTTTGTATTCAGTGGCACACAAAATAAATATTCCTGTCTTCAACATGTTTTTTTCTTTGTGTTTCCTATTTATTTATTGTATTTTCTGCCCTGTCTGTTTCATTTTTAACATAATTTTTGTTGCTCCTTGTTTTTGTCTTTTTTATACATTTAAATGAATTATTACTCCCCCAACACACTTCTCTTATCTATCATCTACTTTGTAATGAACTTCTCTTTTGCTCTTTTCTTATTGATGTATGTATGAGGACTGTGTTAAAATCTTTGTGGAAAATACATGAATAAATCATTAAAAAAATAAATAAAAGAAGTCAGTTATTCCTCTGTGTTTACTACATGTCTTGTGGTGACATTTCATGAACTTTAGATGGCAGTGTACTAACATCTTTGGTAGATAAAGACTTAATCTTTGCTTGGAGAGGAAAAGCTGTAAAAATACATGTTTATAGCTACTTCAATCCTTTAATGGCAAATACAGTACATAAAATGAAATTACTATATTTAGTTTATAGAAATTGATGATGTAATCATTTCTATACGTGATTTACTACATTACTTTTATGGCCTTGATGGGAATATAACTTACAATTTGAATAATAGTTAACTACATAAACAGAAAACAAGAAAAAGAAACAGATCAATCCAATGATGTAGACAAATCATATTTAGTGTTATAATATAGAATAATATAAATGGGTGATAACTTGCTGCATCTGTCTTTAAAGCACATGGGTGAAGTTGTTTTTTAATGTACCACAATGCAAATAAGATTATAGATCATTTGTTCATTCTTTCTGTAATACAATCATTGCTGAATAATTTATTACCTTATAAAACTGCAATGAAAGATAATCAATACAATCTAAAGAATCGTACAAATTACTGACCATGATAGCAATTGTCTTGATTAAATAAAACGTATTGAATAATAATTTTTTATCACATTACCTGGGAGCCTGTAAATCGATTGGTTTGAATACATGTTTAATTGATCAAGAATGTCAGTTATTACATTTTTATTGTATTGCTTTAACTGGCAGACGCTGCGTCATCTCAGTCTCTGGTTTTGTTTCCTTGAAGTATTTCATCTCATTCAGTCACACTCATGAATACAATGCAGAGAAGAGACAGAACACGGCCAGATACTGCAACTACTCTCACTTGTAGAGAAAAAAAAATAGGAAAAAAATAAATAATAGACCTAATACATAATTTATATGAATGTTGCTGGTTGACTAGTCCTGAAGTCACCATTATCTCGGTTCACTATTCATACAAGATGCAGCTGCAAACAGAGAAAGTGCATGTGATGGAGTTATTTTGTTCTATTCTTGGATTTAAATAATTTCACTGCCAATTCCCAAACCTCATAAAAGAAATGATGCTCTTTTAGCTTCATAGTTCGGGTTTGATCCCAGACAGCAGAGATCTGCAGCAGTTTCTATTCGCAACCAAAACACTGGCAGTGTGTATGTGGGTCCTAACAATTATGTTTTTGTCTTTGCTGGATGGTTGGATTCATTTTTGATCTGAACACCCAAACAAACCATAACTCTAAGTCTACACAGGCGATGATAATACTTTGTGGTGCGTAGTGAGACAGTTGCTGCCTGTGGTTCGGTGCTGAGTGATCCGAGGAGACATTTCCTTATCCAGTGAGTTTGTGCTGACAGCTGAGAGGAAGCTGGCTCATGCACAAGAAAGCAGCAGCTGCAGGTCAGGGTCACGTTTGGGATAAAATTGTTCCCAATTGTGAAACAGATTTTCATTTCAGTCTAGTTGAACGTGTAATAGGCTGATAAAGATGTGCAGTATACAGCACTTTTACACTCAGATAGGCCAGTTTAAATCTAAATGTATTTAGGATCCATTTATGTCTGCAAGCATTTCCTGTACATTTCATTACTGCATGTTCTGTTGTGAATACATCTGTGACCGTCTGTTCTGGTCTCACAAAACAATTTAAAAATGCAAACATTTTTTTCACTGGGACGACAGTGAAGACCACCTTTTGATTTGGCCATGTCTTGATCTTGGACAAAGAGGACTTCTGATTTTATTTCAAGCCAGGTCAAGATCACAGCTGCAGGAATATCACCATCATTACTATGAGATTTTTATACTGTGTTTTTGGTTATCATAATTTGGTCTTAGTTTAGGTGGTCTTGACTACTGCCCTACGGTGACCTTTAATTGGAGCAAATATTTAAAAGATAAACAGCAAACAAGTGTTAGCTGCAGTCTTTGTCTATGACTTATTTACTGAGCACAAACAGTAAAGACTATGAAACTTCATTGAACTGAGCTCACATGAATCTTACCTGCAGAAATGAATTAAACCAAGTAGCTGTGGAAAAAAGTGGATCTCTTTAGTGTCATTTCGACACTAAAGAGATCTTTTTTCACCACAACATGAAAAAAGGCATCTTATCATCATACAATGTTGGCTATGTGAATATTTATAGTAAGAAGTGGATGTACTATTTACTATATAAACAGAATTAGACAAACACATCTGTAAAAGTTCTCTCTCTTAGAAGTTAAGTTATGCTAAAATGATTTATTCATTGACCTATTTCATTGCTTTTGAAATCAGAGTTGGATCTACTTTCTCCCTTTTCTCTCTCTCTTTCTGTTTCTCTCTGCATCCGTCCATCCATCTGGGATAAATCAGCTGACATCAGTCCTGATATTAAAACTTCCAGATGACCGTTAGCTCTCAGAACGATGGAGGCAGGCCAGAAGGTCAATGCAAATCGGATTTTGTTTTTTATCATGACTGCGAGGCATCATCTGTAACCTCATGTATGCTGCATGTGCATTTGAGTTCCCACTTGGCTACTTTTTGCACTGCGACTTCAAAAATAGTTCATGAGCAGTGATATAAATGATGTGTGTAGATACCAAAAGAATGCTTATCCTTTAGCTAAAGAGGTCAAAGTTCCCAAATGTTGAATGTTGTAAACACAAGCTAAACACAAATCAATGACACAGTATTTTAAAAATAAGTGAGTAAGTTTAGTAAGTTTAGATGCCATTTCCTTACTCGAAAGGTTTCAATACGATTCTCTGTCCTTTTCTCTACAGTGGACACAATATGTTAAACAGACCTCATGTAGTTTCTTTGACTTCTCCAGATGTAGAGCAGAGCATGTTTTATACTCTGCAGCCTTTCAGAAATGTCAAATCTATATTGTGATTGGGGCCATGATAAACAACTTCCAGATTGACCTCCTTGTATACGCGGCTCTTCCTTCCCCTGCTAATAGAGCATTATATCCGGGTCCCACAACAAAAGCCTGTGGCTCAGGTGTTTCCTCCCTGACCACAGTGAAGGTGGCCAGGAAACTGTCCCTATGGCTCATTTCATGGCACATATGGTTTCTTTCAAACACATCCTCCTTAAACTTCCTCTTTCTGTCTAATGCACTGCACAAAATATTATGTTAATCTCAATGATGGAAGATGTATTCATATCATGTATGTAACTAAAAGTACCAATAGAGCAACGTAAAAGTTACAAGTAAAATCCCTGCATGAAACAGTCTAAGTAAAAGAACAGACATATTAGCAGCGAAGTGTAGTTATAAGTATTGGTTTGGTTTTATGACTGATATGTTATTATATATGACATCATTAGATTATTAATATGAAACATGTTGTAATAGCTGCTGGAGATAGTTTCAGCTACTTTATACAGTTAGCTAGTTTGGTCTAGTGGTTCTCAACCCGGGGGTCGTGCCCTTCCAAAGGGTCGTCAGATAAATTTGAGGAGATGTGAGATGATTATGTCAACATGTTTTATTTAAAAGTTTCTATTATTAAGTTTCTATTATCTATTGTGTCAAATCTCCATCTGAAAAGCAAAAACAAATGTCAAAAATAATGTAGTGGAGCACAAATTTCCCACTGAAATGGAGTGGAGTGGGAGTAAAGTAGCATAACATTAAAAATGCATTGTTTTATTTAAGTACAGTACTTGAGTAAATGAATGTAGTTCCTTCCCATCAGTGTTATGGAAGAGGTGTTTTCTGGCATTGTTTATGCTCTATCAATGATCTGATATTTTTGAGCCTTGATTCAAATAATTCCAGATGTTTTATCTTTCTCTTATGAAATCATGTGTCCAGAATATCTGGTATTCTTCTTATCCTGGTTTTATCCCGGCCTGAATGAGAGTTAGTCTGTCCTGGGAGGCTCAGTCATTGGAGGAAATTGGATGGGCAACGTAAGCGCTCCTCTTGAATGGGAAAATAGCAAAACACACACTCACACACACACACACACACACACACACACTCCCACAGCAACTGGCAACAGAGGAGCAGCACTGAGAGACACGGACTGAATCTCTTGCTGCAGAAGGACCTCGTTATCATTACTATTTTTTTTTTTGCGTAAACACGTTTTCGTCACCGGGAGTTTTTTTCTCTTAATTAGCGGATTCGCGTCAGTAGGAGCCGCGCGCATTCCTCAGCACGATTTGCGCTTCATCGCAAATTGTTTTTTTTTTGTTGCTTTATTTTTCCTGCTCAGGAGAAAGCTTTCAGTCATGCTCAAGCGGCAACAGACGAATCGTTTCACCTGAAATACTTGTATTTCCAAAGATTTTTTTTATTATTTTTTATAGAAAATGGAACAGCAGCCGCTCTCCAAACCAGAATGCAAAAACATGGACGCGTGTCTCAGACGGCTGAAGCAAGAGCTGGTATGTTCGCTTCTATTTATACTTGTATTATTGTCAATGTAGGATGTTTATTTGCTTTCATAGTTTGCCTTTTAACGCGTCGCTTTTTGCAAATGGACGCAAGCCAAACGTATATAAATGCAATTAATCATAAAACAATGAATATACAAATCATATCTTGGCGTTTATTTCTCAGGCAGGTTTCTGTGTTCCTGACTGTTTTCCGGTCTTAGTTGCAGTTGGGGGCGTGTGTGTTTGCTTTTAAATCACATTAATCTGTGGAGGATTACAGTTTCGGGCACATCAGAGGCATGTGTACATATCCCTCCTCTGTCGGTCCACGCATCTGGCCCAGATGTTTTAAGCGTAATGAACTCAGCCGGGACAGTGTATTTCTCTGCTCCTGAGCGCGACTGATAAAATCTGTGGTCGGATGCAAGTTCAGGAAAAACTGATTCGGTGTGAGTCTGATGTACTAAACTGAACCATGTGTCCATGTGTCGCAAAGCTGCTATAATTAGCCAATTAACAGATCAAAGCAGAATTAATTAGCAAATACTCTGATGAATAATTTGTCGTTGAAGTCATTTCCCAAGCAAAAACTGCCAAATATTTGATTAGTTTGCTGATTTTCTTAGTTAGATTATAATAAAGTGAACGGTTGGTCGAACAAAAGAAGACATTTGATGATGCTGTGATCTTCATTGTTTTTTTTTTTCTGACGTGTTACAGCCTAAAGTATTAAATAATCTCCAAATAACTCACCACACTTTGAAAGCTCTAAGCAGTCACTGTGAGTTTCATCACAGTTTTATGCCCTGAATGAATGGGTCAATCTCCCTCATTTAATCTTCATATCTCCTGTCCTCTGATCAAAAAATTTGTTTGATGGTATCAAGTTTAAAGTGCCATGTTTTAGCCCCTTTTTGAAATGTAAAAGACATAATCTGTAAACTCACCCTCACACCCAAATCATTTGGCAGCGACTCTACTCTGTAGACCCGTTTTCAAAAGGAGCTTTAACTGGCACAGATTTCATTTGGAATCATCTTCAAAGCGGACAGACTTTTTTTTTCTTTGTACCCAGTCACTGGCCCACAGAAAAACCTCGCATGGCCGAGTGTTTTGCAACATGATCTGCTCTGTGACTTCTTGATTCGCTGCTCCAAATTAGCCACACGTCTGTGAAGTGGCACTTGAGATTTGAGGGGAGTAGACCTGATGCCAGAAGGGCAGGTTGGGTTATATCTGCCACATCACAGTTTGGTAACATAATAAAAAAAAAGCATTGTGCCATGCCGGGGATCAAACAGGAGAACAGAGAGCAGATGCCGGTTAAAAAGACAAGGCAGCCTCCCCTGCACAAGACCATGTGGGTTGCAATCTGTTGTTCAGAAGACGAAAGGCATCTCTGCCAAGGTTGTCACTTTTCTTTCCACTGCGACTGATTTTCATCCAGTGCTCAGTGAAGAGTAGTAAACCGGCTCCATCTGCAACACAGACATCACAAAGACCTAAAACCGACTTATAGCTGGGAAGCCAAGTGGAGAAGCTCCTCACTTGTGCTTCAAAGTCTGGTGTAGTTAAAAGATGCAAGGTGTTACGCTTCTAAAGAGGCAGGATCAAATATATGACTAGAGGCAAGAGTCAGACAGAAGATCCACACAATACTACAGTAGCTTCAAACTCTTACTATTAAGCAAAATTTTGATCTTTCTCAGCATTTGTCATCACTAAGGTGATCATGATCTATTCTTGAGATCCATTTCCAACAAATCCAGTCACATCCATAGAGTCACATCACAGCTATCCATTTTGCAAATCTTTAAGAATGTGGATATTTATAAAGTTAAATGAATAAATTCTTGAACATTAATCACACTCAATAATGTAGTTTAACTGCAGATTGATTTGACTGCACTTCATTGCTAAGGCATGCAACTTTAAAATAAAAGTGAATGCAGATTTTATGGTGGGTAGGCACAATTCCAGCAAGTTTCAAGTAGCCTGATAATGTATAATGATTGAATTAACCATTTTCTTTATTCATTCAGCCTTTGTGTTCATATGAGCCTTTTACATATAACAGTGCAAGAATCAAATTACTTGCACCAAGACAGTGTTCCCATTCCTGACCTTCCCTACAAAGCGTGCAAACCACCATAAATAAACACAACACCTGTCCAAATTGAAACATAAATAACAACTTTGAACTCTATTCTCCACAATAGACAGTCTGAAACCCAAGATCTGCTGCTCTATCAGATCTAAAAGAAGAAGTGTCATGTGAAAGTGTAAATTCTAAGTCAAGGGTCAGGACAGACAGTGTGAGGTAGTGTCAGGTCACGCTTGAACATTTGACCCTTGACCTGACAAGCTTTGGGACCATTACTCTTTACTGTTGAACACAGTCACAAGTGAAACAGTGACACTCAAACTCAAACCTGACAGATTAGTTTTCACATCAGCAATGTATCCTTGTTCTTCATCTTTCTACTTGTGTTATTCAGACAGAAAACAGAGTTTGTCAGCAGACTGTCAGCCTCTATTTGTTCCTTAAAAAAGCCCAAACAGAAATCCTGTACACACTATAACAATGGAATATTTTTATGTTCATCCATGAGTCATTCTTCAGACATAAGCTTTTCCTGCCTACTTTAGAGACGGAGATTAAAATGCTGACATGCCATTGAATCACCTTGTCTAAATGTTGGATTCACACCTGCTTAGCAGAGTCACATCCGACAGCAAAGCATAAATCAAAGCTTTTGATATCCTCACTGCATAAGCTGATTTCACACAGGCTACATCATGCTCCTTCATCCCGTTCATACCTGCGGCAAATTTCAAACATGACAATCACTTTGGAATTCAACACCAAAGCCAGCGCTCATGAGGTCATGTAATCCGAGGAAAAACACACACAAATGCGAAGTCTACATCATGGCGTCTGCTGAAAAAGCTTGTGTGCCTCATAGTTCCACATTCTTTGTTACCTTGAGGGCGTGGGGTCAGAAAATTGTACAAAGCACAAAGAAGCGCAGTGGTTTAACTTTGAGCTCATTTGTTTTGTGCCTCCCTCATGGCTCCTGTTCTCCAACCTGCCCTTCCTTCCCCTCGGCTAAAATTGTCCCAAAGTCTTGGTGGCAGCTGTGGGTTTGGCATGGGTGATCATTGTGTTTTAGACCTTTCACAAAGCCTGTTTATCATTATGCACCACACACACGACCTGCTTTATCATGGTTCACAGAATGAAAGATTAAATCATTACAGTCAATGTACGGATTTATTTAAGATCTGTTGTTTCAGGGGAGGATGACACAGTGGAGCAGTGGGTAGCACTGTTGCCTCACAGCAAGAAGGTCACAGGGGACCTTTCTGTGTGGAGTTTGCATGTTTTCCCTGTGTCTGCGTGGGTTTTCACTGGGTTCTCCAGCTTCCTCCCTCAGTCCAAAAACATGCTGAGGTTAATTGGAGACCCTAATTTGCCCATTGGTGTGAGTGTGTGAGTGAATGGTGTGTGTGCCCCATGATAGACTGGTGACCATCTGGGGTGTATCCCTGCCTCTCGCTGTAATGTGCTGGAATTGGCCTTGACCCTAATGAGGAATAAGCAGGTATAGAAAATGACAACACCGGCCTAAGGTCGAGTCCTCTGCTCCTCTCCTTTGGTTCTTTTCATTGAATGAAAGGTGCTTATGTTTTGTATAATCAAATAATTCTTTGATGGTAAATGAATATATGGCTTGTGGAGTTCTGTGGACAAAAATGTTCTTACGTTTTAAAGACCAGGCAACTAATAATTTATCAAGGAAATAATCAACAATAATTAATAATTGATAGTAAAAATCATCATTAGTTTCAGAAATACTTATGAGTACGGACAATAGGATTGTGGTTGTTAGAAATCAAAATAATAAGCTGAAAGATGGTAAAACACCCTGCAGAGCTGAAGGGCAAATTTGGCAGAGCCAGATGCAGTCAATTAATCTACTGTTAGTACAAACGTTCTGATTAGTGCAGCTTTAAAGTCTATGGAACACCAATTCTCTCCCTTTGTATTTATAAATCAGCAGTGAGTGAATAATACAATGAATCGTGTCTTCATGACAGTTTACAGCAATCGTGCATTCATGTGGAGCTTCTGTTTTTTCAGGCTCCTTATGTTAGATTAAGAGGGTGCAGGATCTGGAGTCTGCAAAATGAACATGACGCTCGATGTTCCCCCTGTGGCTGGGGAATTGGCTGTGCACTTTCACTGCCCACAGACAAGGTGCTGACGTCAACTGCTGAGCTATCAAGCTTCTATCTAACGACTATTGATTCCAGTGAAGATTTACAGCCAGTAAGACAGCAGATTGAGTCCCAGACTGTCTCCAAATATCTGCCAAAAGCAGCGATACAGACCCAAATCATCCTACGTCTCCCACAGCACGTACTGTAAATGAGCTCTAGCAGGAAACAAGCAATTAAACCACATCCCATCTCCAAAATGGCCATCAGGGAGTCTTTGCTGAGCAGCAGGTCACAGAAACAATGTTATATTACATAAATAACTGTTAGTTTAAAGGGTTGCTTCAACCAAATTAAACTAAATATAATCAGTCCAAATGGTTAATGTTCCCAGTTGGTTCAGGTTTTGAGAGATACAGTATTCTGTTGTCATTGCAATACAATGGTGGTATATGGAACATGGCATGCAGAGCAGTGAAGAGTTGTATTAAAAAAAAAATACAACAAAATCTCTTTCCAGAAACAATGTTCTCACTATTGTGAATATTCCACAGAACTCCCTCTCAGTTTTCTCAAGAACTATTTCCCTGATAGAAGTAGTTCCAATGAAAATGGTTCACAGTAAAGTTGCAGGTCAGTCAGTTTCTATACCTGCTTATTCCTCATTAGGGTCACAGGGGCCTGCTGGAGCCTATCCCAGCACATTACGGCAAGAGGCAGGGATACACCCCAGATGGTCGGTATCATGGGGCACACACACCATTCACTCACACACTCACACCTACGGGGAATTTAGAGTCGCCAATTAACCTCAGCATGTTTTTGGACTGTGGGAGCAAGCCGGAGTACATGGTGAAAATCCACACAGACATGGGGAGAACATGCAAACTCCACACAAAAAGGTCCCAGACCCAGGAGGTCTTGAACCTGTGACCGTCTTGCTGTGAGGCAACAGCGCTAACCCCTGCACCACCATGTCGCCCCTCTTGCAGGTCATGAGAAAAAAAGTGAGAAAATGTGAAATTTAGTTTTTAAAGCTTCCATATCGTTTAATTGCTTTTTGATTAATATCTAGGTGTTTCAAAAAGCCAAATCCACAGTGAAATGCACATGGCCCATATTTAGAAACTATGCCCTATAAACAAGCCGTCAGGACTTCTGCGAAGTTGTGATGTCACACTATTCACAGCCATTCTAATCAGGCAGTCAGAGGAGAGGCTCGTTAATATAGATAGAAAGAAACAACCTGTTCTTTCTAGAGCTCCAGAGAGAAGTGATGAAGAAAACTTGGACTATGACACCTAGAAAACAATTAATCCTGACATTATACAGATGACATTTATGTCCCATGTTCTTTGGCTGAACATTATTCACACTTTTTCCTCTACTGAACGTGACCCTGAGGACATTCGGACCAAACAGAGTCACCATATAACCTTTATCGTCAAAGAGGCATTCATTGCTTTGTGCACAGTGATTTATTTCTTTTTCAATGAATGCTGCACAGCTTTATAGCCCTCTTGATCATGACCTTAGGGCTGTCCATGGCAGCTTGTGGCGTGTCCAGCAGTTCCGTCACAGAGACCCTCTGTATAACCCCGGACAGAAACCCCATTCCGGTCCTTGACCCACACAGCCCACCATTCATATTTAATTAGGGGTGGAGGGAGGGTGGAGTACATTAGCTGCTGCTGTTGCTGGCCAACTCCTTCTAAACAGGAAGATCTTTTGGATCTGATAACCTTGGCCTCACCGTTTCCTCCCATCCAGCCAATAACAAATAAACAACAACAGTAAAAGGCCTGCATTTTATAGCCGGAATAAAGTAGCAGTTTGTTGTTAATTTGTTGTTGGGGTGTTTATTTCTCACCTAATAACCCAGTGATGGTTTTTTGTTTAAACACAACGTGCACACACAAACATGCTTCAAGAAAGAGACAATGGCTTCATTCAAAGGAGGCATGTTTGGACACGTGTAGAAGGATGTGTGAGCCAAGCGTGTTTGCACAGTGGATTTATTTTTTCCTCCATAACTGACAGAGGCAATAACAAGACCACGATGAAAGCAGAGAGATAAATCTCCATAGACAGCAGAGGAGAAGCAGAGGATTTATTTATACTTTGTGGATCATGACATGGAAATTTTAAATGACCAATCAACTTTTTACTTTTTTTTTAATTAAGATGTTGAGAACTTTTTTAATAAGCCTCCATTCATCATTTATTCAAGACTGCCCGCCATTGTTCTTAAACTTAGAAGCATTCAGCCCTTAATTAGCAATTATGTCTGGTTGGCTGGTATCACTGCAGCCATAAAAATGAGGAGAAGTGTGTGTGCGTGTGTGTGTTGGAGTTGCGTGTGGGGGACACACTCCATGTTTGTCCTTTCATTCATTCAGCAAATTTTTATTTGACTAGCCTCTTTAGAATGATCTTTTTATAAAGATATAGGCTTTGCAGATTAAGTGGCTGGAATGGTTGGGGGCTTTGGTTCAAAAAGGTTTAACTCCACTTCATGGGATTTGGTTAATGATGGCAGTGTCTCCGGGCAGTGCTATATTCCCTGCAGAACAAATTCCATACCAGCTCTTTTTATTCATTTATTTTTAATTAGACTAGACAAGACATGTTTTCCCCTCATCCCCATTTTTTTCTGGTTAAAACCTTAAGGTGACTGTGTAGGTTCTGTCAGGTCTCTTTGTCATAATGAGGCCCTCAGCTGATTCACACATTTTCAAAGTGAGACATCTCATGATTTATAACAACATCTGGGCTTTAACTAGCTCTGCTCTGGGCCATTATTTAAAGTCACTGTACTCACGCCAGGGTTAGGGTTGAAAAGGCTGACATATTTGGGCCACAAAGTGCTGCCTTGAAATGGCAGTGGTGGAGTGCCTGGAGTTAGTTGGCATAGTAAAGGTGGAATAATGGGGGTCTAGTTTAGTACTGTTCCTCTGTTTGTTCCCCAGAGAACAATATGAATTATTAATGCTGCCTTAGAATAGAAACACCAGTAAACAACTCGGTGCGTTTAAAATAACCAGGGGGAATGCTTGCGATTGGGGGATAATGGTAAAGTTGCATGTGAGTGGGAAATTAGGGTGTTTTTGGTTATCATGTGCAAACAGGTGTGGCCTTTTCAGACTTCATGAGAATAGTTTGCACGGCAGATAATATTTCAAAAACAAATTTAATACATTTAAGTGGTTGAGATATCACCAGCAGCTCAGAGTGCGGTGATCCCTCCACTGATCCCTGCATAAACTTCGCTGAAGCCACATGTCTGAAGGTGTAACGACAAAAACACAATTCTGTGTGTTATCCCATCATAAGATGTGTTGAAATTTGATGTAGGGGAAAGTAAACCGTAATTATGCAGCTCTTTTCTAGCCTCTCCCAGGACACCAGACAATTACATTTAATGAAGTCAGCCATATGTAAGACACAAAGACAAGAGACAACCTGATTGTGCTAATTACACCTACTTTTGCTGCCTAATTTAACAAGCCAACGAGGAGCTCTGAGGCTTTTGTTCCCACCGTATGTGCATTGATAGAATTATTATCTGATCTTAGAGGCTATTCACAAGTCTGTGCACCTACTCAGCCATATGTTACTGATGAGCACAGTGATTTAAGAGGGAGGTTTAAAGGGAATAGTAGAGGATATTGGATAAATGTCTTTGAGTATATATCATATAAAAGTAATTGACCACGCAAGGATTATCTTCTTTCATACTTTTTTCAAATTGAATATTATTTAGTATTGTTAGCCTACTGTTGGTTTAAAAAAAAGATATTTGTGCACATCACCTGAGGTTGATGTTTTATACATCAACTCAGTAAAAAAAATTCCATGCAAAGACCATAACCATAACCAACAACAAATTGATTCTTATAAATCCTGATGGATCTTATTACTCCATGCTATAAACCCCCATTGTTGTCTATAAGCTATTGAAAACTCATTAGTGAGTTAATCTGGGTAATAAGTCTGTCGATTTATTGAACAACACTATAGTTTGTCCTGAGTCAATAAGACATACTGCTCTGCTGCCATAAATACTCACTGGATCACCAAATGCTATTTACTCCGCAACATGTGCTAAAAACTACATAATTATTTAGCTAAATTAATTAAATTATTTATTATTTTTTTAAATGAAAGCACATTCATCGCTTTTTTTTTTAAAGATTCATATCTTCAGAAACAAATCAGAGGTATTGGTAGCTAACACTTTGTTGGTGTTGGTCTTTTTGTGGCATTTGTTGACAGTAACAAAAATCACCAGCCTTACCAAGTAGGTTGATTGTATCACACATTCCAGAATGACCCATAGGACCAGTTCTAATTTTGGTGCCTATATCTGCGTTAATTGTTAGGAAAATATCAGCTCAGCCCATCTCAGTGGCCTCCTGGTAAAGTGTCCACCCTGAGACTTGTAGGTTGGGGGTTCAAATCCCCAATTTCCCCAGTCATACCCAAGACTGTAAAAATGGTACCCATTGCCTCCCTGTTTGGCACCCAGTATTGGACTTAATGGGTTGGATCATTTGGATTCCTGGGCACAGCTCTGCTGGTACCCACTGCTCCCTCAGGAGGTGGGTCATATATATACATTTACTGCACTTTCCAAAAAAACATGATGATTTATGATGACGGCTGGGTGGTTAAAGTTGGATAGGTGTGGGCACAAACAACACTTGGTAAGGACTAAGTTGTTCTGGTTAAAATGATCACTTGAAATTTGGTGTGGGTTTGTCATAGTCTTTACTGTTGTCATAGCAACAGTAAAGACTATGACAGTCGTAGTTATGTTTTATTTATTTTATTAAACTGTCCTGACTCTGCCACCCGATAGACGTCATCTGAATTGTGCAACTTCTCTGGTTCATAATTATAATAATGCTGCTTTTTAGGAATATATAGACATTTGCCTATTTTTCATGTGTGTAGATAAAACTTTATTTATTATCTAATTTTGTTTCCTGAATGCTTGTTTTGGGTTTCATTTGTTCATTTGCCCACAAAACCCACAGTCTGCAACATTTCCGTCTCTCACAGTGCTTAAGGGTTAATTTGTTTATGATGCTGTACTGTCAGATGTCCTACTCTGCCACTTTTCCCACCCCAGGGGTCTACGCAATCACTGCTCCCCCAAGATTAAGTATCACAGCCTGGTGTTGTTACACCTACAAGCAACCCCCCTCCCAGCTTTACCCATCTACAATCCCCCTCCTCTGTTCTTATGGTGTCATCCATAATTGAATCCATCAACAGTTATGTCTGCGACATCTAAACATATGGCGAGGGATCCCTCTCCATCACACCCCTCCTCCCCCTTCCATCCCTACTCACCCTGCTGACTCTCGCCGCCCATGAACTCCCTCTCATTCACTGTCTCCCTTCTCGCTCATCTCATTGTCAGTCTGTTTCCGCCTGAGTGACCCCACCCCCCCCTCGCCGTTTGGGGATTATAGTCTAGACAGCAGCGCTCATTGGTTGCCACCCCCAGTGGTGTCCCCCCATTGGTGAGATCTACATATAAGGCCAGTCAGACCGTTCTTTGAAAGGTGAGAGACAGAGTGACAAGCTGGCAGAGGTGCAGACTATCAACAACAGAGACACTCAGGGATATCTATACCTCCTGTTTTGTTACAGAAGGTGAGCTGTGGGTTCTTATTTCTAAAGATTTATATTTCTTTTGTAGAACAAGCTGTGAGTCATGCAAGGAGTTGATTTAAATTTTGAGAAGATGTGAAATGTTTCTTTAACTAAAACAAAGCAGCTGTTTGTGCTCATGATAGAAGCCTGATTTATGTCCATTTAATTACATTTATGATCAGCTACAGTTTAACTGATTGACTGCTTGGCCTACAAGAAAAACTAGTTTGAACAGTGTCTACTGTAGTTTAGGTACAGGTATGTTGTTCTAACTAAGTTTCTCACCAACTTTTTCCCACACACTGGCAATTTTTGCAGAATTCCTTGCATGCTTTCTCTTTCCTCTTCCCACAGACCTTTTTTTCTATGAAAAAGGGAGGGCTGTTGGCAGGTTTCCCTCATCAATCAGTTGCTACTTTTGCCAATGGGAGCATGTTCTTAGATGTAGTTAGAAGGGAAGGAATCAAAGTCTGGGTCAAAGTGTGCAATGATTCAGTGATTCGAGTTAAAACAAATGCCAGGATGCAGGCTTTCTGTCTGCATTCAGGAGCAGACAGACAGCCAAGGTCACTTGACACAGACTCTTGAATAGATGAAAGCAGAAAGTGAGGAGGAGGGGGTGGAGGAAGATGAACACAGGCTGTATGATTAAGTAAGAGTGAAAACAAAATGAGCTTGGAGGAGAAGCAAAAAGGAAAATACAGATAGTGTGGATTAGAGTGAGGGAAAAATGGCAAGCGTGTCTGTTTTACAGCTGTCATGGGTTGGATACTCTCAGGCCATATGGGAGCCTGGCCTGACATCCAAAACTAGGTTACATGACCCATAATTAAACAAGGTGTGCAGCCAAGAGAAAAGCAGTGTCTAACGGACAAAAAGACAAAAAGCTTGCCTCTTAGTATTCATTACTACGTGTATTTAATGCCTTAAATACTGTGTTTAAAACTGAGGTAATTAGATCCATGCTGGTGCTGAGATGAATGATGAATATAGAGGGGGGGCGAAGAAAATGGAAATCAGTCTTTAATGGATGGGATAGGACATGCAGAGGGCCAGAAATCAAGTGCTTGAATTGATGAGTTCTACAAGGTCTTTTGCTCATATGCTGAAGTGGACATTTGGTGATTTGTAGTCTCTTATCTTTGTCTCTTTATTGCTCTCTCCCTGTCCCTGCAGCTGTCGATGAAAGAAGCAGGAGATGGCCTCCATGCTCAGATGAATTCAATGATGGGAGCCCTCCAAGAACTCAAGCTCCTCCAAGTCCAAACAGCGCTAGAAAACCTTGACATTTCGGGTCGGCCCATTAACCGGGGACTACCCAATCCTTCTCAACCAGCTTATTCCGAAGCAGCAGCTGCAGCAGCTTCAGCATCAGGAGAGAATCAGGCATTGTTTTTAAGCAACACCATGCCTGAGGTGGCCAACCCAAGTCCAATGCCAAGCCCAAGGCCTTCTATGGAGAGCAGAGCCTCTTTCAGCCGACATGACTGCAGCCCATCCCAAAATGAAAGCAGCCTGGGAAGCTCATCTTCCTCGATGTCCAGCCTTGACAGTGAGACTGAGCGAAGTGAAAGGAACGCAAGAAGCGAGAACGACCTTGAGTCTATACCCAAGAGGTGGTCAGGATACCTGGCCCCACAGGTGGACTTCTATGGACCAATGGTGGGAAACCCTCCACCAGAACCTTACCCTCAGCCACAGCCTCCATACAGAGCTCAGGTGCTGGACCTGCCTGGGATCCTGTACAGCCTCTCCAGAGAGGGTCCTTCATTGGACAGCGATTACTCCCAAGACAGCACAGACGACCCTAGCGACTGGACTTCTTCGCTCATGAGCCGCAGCCGCAACCGTCAGCCCTTGGTGCTGGGCGACAATGTTTTCGCTGACCTTGTGGGCAACTGGCTGGACCTGCCTGAGGTGGAGAGGGATGAAGTGGAAGAAGAGGAAAGGAGGAAGAAGAGAGAGGAGAGGACAGCAGAGGGTGGGGCAGTTAGACCAGACACCCCCGCTCACCCGCTCCGTCTCAGTCGCTCACAGGAGATCTGCAAGAAGTTCTCGCTCACAACGAACATCTTCAAGAAGTTCCTGCGCAGTGTCCGGCCTGATAGGGACAAACTGCTCAAGGAGAGACCCGGCTGGATGGCGCCTGAGCTGCCGGAGGGAGACCTCTTCAAAAAGCCGAAGAAACTGGCCCCAAAAAGTTCAAAAGGCAGCTTCTATCTGCCATTCTGGGCAAACGGACAGCAGGGTAAAGGCAGGCCGTGTCCACATCTAGCTGATTCAGAAAGGAATCAACATTTCCACCACCTCCACCAGCAGCCATTTGCAGGGATTTATTTAGACAGGAGACAGCCAGAGCCTGGTCTGGAGAAAATGCAACCGTTGTTTGACTACAACACAGCTGTGTGGGTCTGACAGTCGGTTTCAGGCCAACAGACTGCCAGTGATGCCAGACTGAGTGAGTGACAGGTGCTGGGGGATTTGGCCGTGCTGGAAGGGAATGAATGACTGAGAAGCTTGGATACAGTTATCTTCCAAAAATGAACTTCATACCCGCAACATGTTCTCCTGCGACTGAGAGATTATCAGGGCAACATTTTGTCTGACAATCCTAAAATTGAAACTGTGTTTGCTATGCGTGTGTGTTTGTATGTGTGTGTTTCTGTGTGTACATGCTAGAGCGTGTCTGAGAGAGATAGAGAGAGACATTTTTGAGGATTTATGCTGCAAGTTTTGTATTATTCTATTTTATTCTGATGTATGACTGTTCTCTGGTACTTTGAAATGGACATTATTGTCAGAATGTCTGTGTTAATTTACAACTATTATGATTCGTTATAAAACCGCCAACAAACGTCACTTCTGTGCTACAGGACACACTCTTATTTACAGCATCTCATTTATTTGCATCTATTAACAGAAAACCAACTGCATAGTTACGGTTTTATAAACAAAGCTACAAACAGCTGTTACTGAACGCACTGCCACTAAAAACTCAGTTATAAGCCCTTTGTTTCCAATGGGCCATGGAGCTTTGGAAACTCAGGTTTAACTGAACCCATCAGACACGTTCACCTTGCTCAGGAACTGAATATTACATGGAAGGAAATTATGCGACATGGCCACATTTAAAGGGTTTTGTATAGAGTGTGGAGAAGTTTAGTTTCATTTCATCTTGCCTAGTATGACATCACACAGCAATACAGTTTGTCCCATGTAATCAGCAATGTTGTGCTTGCTGTCATGTTGGAAATTCTCTTTTCTTTTCTGTGCTGTGTAGACATGGCACATGTTGAGTCAACAGTCAGTCCTCCTGAGCAGTTACGCCAAGAGAGGAGGGGGTAATGACAGCACAGCCAACCATGAGTACTGACTGACTACCATCTGGTACCCAAATGTTATGTAAAATTTGTTTACCTCTTTGATTCCAAAGCTTTTTGAATGATCTGAATTATGACAATGGTGTCACATTCTGTATATACACAGGTGGATATATTATTAGGGCTGTACCAATGATGACAGTTGAGAGTGAAGTTATCTTCAGACAGGATTCAAGTTGTAAATTGACTTATTGTACAGATCATTGTACATACGTCATTAACCAAACAGCAGCAATAACAAGCATTTACCATTATACGCCATTGCATGATTTTCATTATTCTGCACACAAATATTTCACAGTAGCTTTACGGTTCTTTGCAAAACATGTCAACAACGCCACATGTAGTGAAACCATAAACTGATGAGTTAATCTTTGACCTACAGTATCTCTTTTCTTGTATCATATAAACAGTTTCAGTGTTTTTCATTGCAAGATGAATTGAATGACCGTCAAAATAAGAAAAATACAGCTTCCCTCACAAATTCCCTCAGGATTTCAAATACTGCCTGCTCTGACTGAAAACACTCGTTTTCAGAACCACTGTTATGCAAAGACAATCTGATACTCGACTTATTCTTATTAAAAAGGAACAGTTAATTTCACTCTGTTTTAAACATGTCACTAGACCAATCAACTTAGCCAGCAGGGATTAGGCCTTCGGTCTTTTGAGTGTCTTGGCCGGTGGATCCATATGGTGTTGTCTCCGTATTCAGGTCAATACAGCTGCACGTTCAGAGGGTCCAATACACATACAGTTTCCGCTGAGACGGCTCTGCCATAAGGCAATCTGAGATGTCATGTCATACAGTATGTGTATGTAACTGTAACATTTATTTCTTCCTATTTACAGTTCTCTAAGTGTAATTTTCAGCATTGTTATTGATATTTTTCATTAGGGTTCTGCGAACCCTGAGTAGTGATTCTGTGTCATGTGCACTGTAAACTTGACTCTTTGTAAATTAAATCTGTTTTCAGAAAGAAATATCTGTCTTGAGGTTAGTTTGGTTCATCAGTTCGTAAAAATCTGTTTATACATTGGTACACATACATACACAATAGGTACTGTGTGGAATCAATATTACAATATACAATAGTATATTAATAATAGTATACAACAATACCTACAATATAACCCTCAATATATTCAAATATCATGATCTGGCAAGTTGTATTGATTTTCAATGTAATTACTGCAACTGTTGCCCATTCCATTTCCAACAACAATGTAAGTTTTTAATTATTTGCTTTAAATCATTTGATTTGGTCTGCAGAAATTGTTTTAATAAAACACAATACTGCTGATCAGGCCAAACAAGCACAAGTGTTGCATTATACTAGGAGTAAAAAAATAATAAAACAAAATTAAAAAAAAAAAAAAACTGCTGCTGAGGGCGTATCCTAATTAAGATGCATACCACATAACCCGAAGTATCAAAGAATTCTATTTACAAATAAAATTAATCAAATAAAACAAGAATAAAACATGAGACATGACATCAATTTCTTGCTTTCAGCTGCAGCTCTTAGTGTGATTTGTTTCTGTCTAACCAGTTCATTGAGGGCAAAGAAACCAAGTCACTCACTGCCTGTGCATCAACTGTGCACTTAAGTGTTTCTAAATCCACAACTGCAACAACTGCATCAGTGTCTTCAATAAATAAACAAAAAGAACATGAACTGCAGAGCCCTGCAGTCATGGGTATTTCATGGCACTCAATCTCTGAGATGCATTTTACGAGAAACACATCAGACTACATCAATCAGTTCATCCTTCTGTCCCCCAAGGAAAGCAAGGAATACATCAACAGTAGAGGGTTTTGTAAAACCTCTCTGGTTTGCAGTGTAGAAATAGTTCTCAAGCATAAGCATTCTGTTTTCCTGTGTTGCTTTGACAGGCTTTTCTTTCTGTGTAAAGTCCTTTGAGACGTTATTGTGATAAGTAGATACGTAAATACAGAAACTGAAATGAGTTGGCCAAAGACAAAGCACAAAAGTGTTGTTACTATGATGACAGTCATTTATACCAACACTGACATTCTTTAATAGTTGATTAATCAAATATAGTCATTTATCTGTCAAAAATGCCCCAACTTTTACAAGTTTCAACTTCTCAAATGTGTTGATTTTCTGTTCATATTATTGGAAATTGAAGATATTTGGCTTTTTGACTGTTGATAAAAAAAAAACAAAACTAGCATTTCACATTTGCTCTATTTTCTGACACTTTACAGACTAAATGATTCATGAGTTAATAAAAATACCATTCAACACATTAATTGATAATGAAAATAATCTAAATAGTTGTCGACACCAATGTCAGTGTCTCTTATACTGATGTGACATCTAACTTTCACCCCCACAGTCAAATGCAGCTTTAACTCCATCTCCCAGGAACATGTTAGAACTTTACATAACAGGTCAGTGAGCATCCGAGATTAAAACAGACGCTGGGCGAAGAATAATCTGAGAGAAAGAGAGAGAAAGAGAGAGAGAGAGAGAGAGAGAGAGAGAGAGAGAGAGAGAGAGAGAGAACAGCAACAGCTGCTACTGTGCATGCCTTCTCTTGTGGCCGAGTCTCCCCTGGGATCCCAGCAGTGGACGCTGACTGTCTGACCACCATGCCCCCCACCCCCCACCCTGTTGTCCCAGCTAGTCAGCTGTCGCTCTCTCACAGCCTCATAATGCCCACCCCAAATCTGGGACATGCTTTCCCTGAGTGCAGTACAGTTGTACATCTTTACAAACCTTAGACGCTTACCATGAAAACATCAGCTCACATTATCATTCAGCAGTCAGTTTACGGTCAAAACACGGCATATGCTGTATAAAAAGGGATCATGCATTTATGCATATGTATGTTTCTGTGACCCCTCTGGATACTACTGTAGGCTAATATCCCGCCAGGCACTCATCTTTCAATAAGCCCTCAGCTGTGTAGCAACACAGCTCTACCCTCAGGAATGCGCTCACGTTTCACTTTTTATAACCGTCAGCAACTAAAGTCCAGAATCGTCACTCAGTGCGGCTTTCTGCAAGAAGTTCCCACAAGAAACATGAGAATTCTTCACGTACACACATACTCACACATGCTAAAGCAAAACCATAGGTCAATTGTAGTAGCATGAACACCCCCTGTTTTGGAAATGAAAGTACACATCTGAAAGCCGCAAAACACAGCCAGATTTGTCAGAGATGAATGTAGGAGTTAAATCTAGGGCACATTATTTTGGATTTAACATCTGGCTGCTCTACGGTGCAGTGCTCATCAAAAGATCGTTCTCAAACTTGTTCCTCTAACATGTGCAAAGTTGAACTTAACCACCGTTAAACAACGTTGCATTAAACATCATTAACTCAGGAATGTGATGAGTTGAAAGGGATGTTACACACAAAATGCATTTATAAATGCTTGAAAAGCCACAGTGCTCATTATGTACCATGTGATAATAATCATGTACTTGAATTTCTCTCTTTTTTAATATGTTCATAGCATCCACTCTTTAAAGTCTGGCACAAGAATGTACAAAATGAGGATATTATATCAGGGGTGTAGGGATATACATACATGCATGAGTTAAACAGATGTTTAATATACTTGAAGTATTAAGTGCAGATATTAAAATTTGCATTGTAGTAGTGGGAAAAAAGGTAACATCACTGAAATCAACTATTCTTATATTCATAGAAGTCACATCAAATGGATGCAATAATAAATTGATGCCCTGTGCAATCAACCTTTCTCCACCAATACATATTACATGCTGCAAAATGCTTTACAACTACTTTTGTTTGATATTTTATTACAATTGACTCTAAGTCATTCATGTCAGTGTCAGAATTTTATAAAACAAACAAAAAAAAATAGTATGATCAAGATTCCATCAAACACATGGCATAAACAAGCCAATTATTGAATTATTGCCCTGTCGTGATTGTGCAGAGAGAGCAGTTTAAGTATTTAAACAGAAACGTTTTACATGGACAGTAATGTGAGTAGTAGTACAGCAGATCAGGCTGGTCTGCACTTCAGAGCAAAATGTTCACCCTCACAAATATGATGTGAAGTGCAACAAGATGTTTCTCTAATGTTCTCCATCAGTGGCAAATGTTTCTGAACATATAACATATGAAATGATTGATCCCAGCAGCGCTGCAACTTTCTGCCTGACACAGTGCAGCAAAAATTTATCTCCACTATAGAAAAAGACGTCGACCAGACTGCAACATGAAGCTCCCTGCAGACCACCCTCCTCTGGAGCCAGGATTGATGTGTTGAGATGCTCTGACAGGTGAATCTAATACACAGGAATGTTTCCACACTTTGATCTCCTTCCTGCCTGCGCCATCTTTTGTGAGGAATTCGGCGTGTATTTGCACAAATGCAGTCTTGATGTTGCTGTAGCTCCAGTCAGACCGGCAGAAATGCTGTTAGTGCTGTTGTTTCAGGGCTCTCGGCTCTCTGGCTCCTGCTGAGTCTGTGTGATGTAAACTTCTTGGGGGGTAAAATCAGAAACAGTGATGGGTTGGGTTGAAACTGAAACTTATTTTTTTTGATAGACAAATTATAAAACTATTTTTAGAATCTACCAACCCTTAAAATAACTTCCTAAAAAATAAAAAAAAATAATAATCTGAGCTCCAGCCTGTCAAGTGTGAGGACATGCTGCTTTTCCCTGTTTTATATTATTGCAAATACAGTATCCCCGCACTTTCCACTGTTGGTCGGATAAAACAAGCATTCATGATACTGATGCACTTTTAACTTCTGACATTTCAAATTTAATGGTTATCAAAAACGTTCCCAGCGGAATATTAATAATAAAAAAAAAATTATTAGGTGCACCTCTGTCAGAAAGCTGGGCACCTTTTGTGTTTAGTACTTTCTTTTTGTAAAGATTAGCGTGCTTTTATGGTCTAAAGGGACTTAGGTATGACTGTAGCAGCACTACATCTGCCTTCTCACACTATCACTCTGAAAATTTGATCTCAAATGGGCCAGACCAGTAAAAATGAACATAAATGTTCATTTTAGCAAACATTTCTCGTCTGCTTTTTATATAAAGAAATACAATATAGACTTACACAATTAATTAACCTTCAATTTACAAAACAGGAGAGTTGGCATGAGAAAAAAGTGCAATTTCAATATGATGAATATCTTGTAATTAATGCAATCAGTTTAATAATGAGTAGAATTAACTTGAATTATCTTATTCCAGACAATTTTACATATTTCAAGTTTTTTCCAAACAGAATTTGAATAAAAGTCAAAATTACAAGATAAAAAGTCCAAAAATGAGATGAAAGACAACATTAAGATAAAAAGTTAAACAGATATTATTTCAAGAAAACAAGACTAAATTGACCAAAGTCAAGAACAAAAAAAAATTGAGATAAACCAAATTATCTGCCAATGGAATAAGATATTTCAAGATAATTCTATTCAATATTAGATTAATTGTATCGAAAACAAGAAATTTTCACTTGTTGAAATTTAATTTCTTCCATCAGATACCATCAGAATTTAGTATAATTTTTTATTTACCCTTCAAACTGGAAATAATTGAGCCTTATACTTAACGAGTCTTATAAAGTAGCTATTTGCAATTGCATTCTATTAATTTCTCCATGTTTTCCTGTCATTCCTACACACACACACACACACACACACACCTCCCTAGGGGTACTGCCTCTTCCCTGTTTTCATTAAATCATAAACCGCCTACCAATGGGGTTCTCTTTGTCATCATTAATCCAGATTAAATATAAATCTTCAGTTCTGACTCACACCCACAGACAATTATTTAACAATCCCTCCCATTACTCAACACAAGTCATCAGATGAGTGTTATGTAGTATTACTGGCACATCTTTTAAAAGTCAGCCATGATAATTTTTCTCAACAGTGGTTCTCTCTTTTATAGGGATGATTTCTGGTATCTGACAATCTCTTCAAACCCTGACTAAACAGACTGTTCCTCCTGTCCCCTGACGTTTGCCTCAATGTCAAAATAGATTATTGAAGACAGGATTGAATAGTGTAGGCGACAGAGAAGCCTGTACTATAGTTGACTAACTGCATGTATTCACAGCCTCTACCTAATACTGTACAGCAGCAGCATGTGACGTTGACAGTAGTTTTTAAAGGATATGAGATGTTTTAACAAGTATCGACAGCATTCGGCAAGTATTCTATGTGTAAGAGCAAAAGAAGATTTCACTGTTCAGGTTCCTAGTAGGATGGGATATACTGTATATATTGGGCCTCTTGAGATTTTTTCTACCCTGATTAAAATCACCCTGATCACACGAGGTCACGTTTCTGTTTGCTCTACATATCAGTCTGGAATTCTATCCATTCAAAACAATTTCCACAAATTGACAGAGCATAACCAGTTAATCATGGACTGTACTAGTCTCCATAAACATACAGTGATGATCCAGCAGGGGAACATTATTCCTACACAGCAAGTGTAAATAGACACACACACAAAAAAAAACATTATATAATAGGAAGAGTAGAGACATGTATTGGTGGTACAATGACTAGTTTGGGTTATTATATTAACCAATGAAATCATTACTTATGCATCAATATCCATAACCAACTGCAACAGAATAAACTGTAATAAATGAGCTCCATAGTTTCTGTATGTGTTAATGTTGTTCTCTTTAGGTCTCATGACTATAATAGTTAAACACTACAATTGGCTCTGTTTTTGGCATCAGGGGCCTCGCTCAGGTTTGTGATGATCGCAACAGCATGTAAAGTTGTTATTCCCACTGCTGCTAAAATCCTGCTTGAACAATTTGCTAATATCTTTGGCCCGATCCACGGTGACAGGTCATGGTAGTGAAGCCTCTGGTCAGTAATCCAGGGCCTTTATAGATAGTGTCGTTTTATGGTTAGTCAAAAAAAAAAAATGCTGTATCAACAGACCTGCCCTGGGAAGCTAACTTGACTATCTGTTAGCCTGGCACAAAGCCTACACCTGACAGCTGTGGCTGTGTCACTTTCAGGGTCAGTCAGCTGTATGTCACTCAAACAGTTAGCCGATCAGAAGGGAAGTTCATGAATATTCATAAAAAGCCAAATATAAACTATACTGGGTTAAATTTAAAATCGTATCAAGGCTTCAAATAAAACCCAGAAAAAAACACAAAAACAGGAAATACTTAATATAAATAGTAAAGTAAAGTATGTGAGAAAACTCCTGTATATTGAATCCATCTAGCAAGTATTAAAGTGAAATTGTTATGAATGAATTGTATGCAAGACACAAAGGAGTACATTTCAGCTCTGCTACAGCTGTTAATTAACGTTAAAAATGTATAATCTAGAACAACCTAAAGTAACAATTAAGCCCATAAAATTCAATGAGTCTACACATTTCACCGATATGTCAATTTGCAGCATGTAGGAACCATAACTCAAACAAATACAGCAAACAAACCACAGACAGCAAGATATGAGCTGGGGCAGCGGATATCATCAAGGTTGAATGTTGCCTATAAGTTCATACCTCGATGATGTAAACTGTGACACAATCGTCCAAAGCTGACAGCAGACCAGGTAAACACCACTTAGAACAACAGCTGGTGCCCAAACAGAAGAAAAACACATTTCACCCAAAGAGTCCTCTTTAAGTTAAATGTTGAAACTGTTGACATGAGCAGCAGGTGTGTTAGCGGGTTAGCTTCTTTATGAAGAACTACCTGGGCAGCAGGTGTGTTAGCGGGTTAGCTTCTTTATAAAGACCTACCTGAGCAGCAGGTATGTTAGCGAGTTAGCTTCTTTATGAAGAGCTACATGAGCAGCAGGTGTGTTAGCAGGTTAGCTTCTTTATGAAGAGCTACATGAGTAGCAGGTGCGTTAGCAGGTTAGCTTCTTTATGAAGAGCTACATGAGCAGCAGGTGTGTTAGCGAGTTAGCTTCTTTATGAAGACTTACCTGAGCAGCAGGTGTGTTAGTGGGTTTGCTTGTTAGCAGAGCACTGAAATGGTGCGTTGGATTTATGTTCAGCAGACAATAGTGTCTGCGTGCAGAAGTTTGGTTAAATAGCATCTTATTCTCTACATCAGGGGTGGGCAATCCTGGTCCTGGAGGGCCTTGGCAATGGCTCTAGAGGTTGATTAGTAGAATCAGGTGTGTAACTTCTTGGTTGGAACAAAATCCTGCACCCACACCGGCCCTCCAGGACCAGGATTGCCCACCCCTGCTCTACATTATTTGTTTAATGGCTAACTAACAAAAAGTCATACCACCACCTACCGTACTAAAGGATGTACTCATCACTAGATACTTAAAGATACCTTTACTCCATTAAGTGTAGCTAGGTTATTTTTCAGAGGTGGCAAGTATTTCTGTGTACCAGAAACAAAGGGATTTATTCACAATAATAATACAAAATATTCGATACATAAATGTCCTTTGGGGACCACAGGTAAAAACATAGTTTTTCTATAATGGCAGAAAGCTATAAAAGATGTTTAAAAAGACATAATATACAATCAAAATGAGATGCAACTCTAAAACAAAAGGAGGAAACAGAAGGAGAAAACTGTTAAATCAATCTGGTTAGGCTACACAGACATTAAAAAAGGATTTTTTACTAAATAAGCACAAATCTAGAGCTAAAATACACCCCTCACTTACTGGGATTGCTTTCCATTATAGTCTGGGACATGCTGTATTCAGCAGTATAGCCTTCAACCCAACTGGTCCTCCTCAGGGACAGGGGAGGGGGGACTAGAGAGGAAGAAGAGTGCAAAACAGCTTATAGATGTGATTCCAAGGTATTTGTGTGGGTGAAGAAGATGCTGGTTATACATGTAGCAACACAACAGATGACAGAAGTAACAAGAAAAATATATACAGATATTTACAGTGTCAATGAAAGTATACTTTTCATTGTTATTTCATTATTTGACTTTGATGGATTTGGACAACAAAAGCCTTCATATTAGCTAGAAGTAATCATTTCAATACATTTCTGTATTGAAGGAGGGCTGCAGGGATCTCTTAATGGTATGAACAGGAGGAATAATTAGACACTTGACTATTGTTTGTGGGGAGGCTTGAAAAACTGTGACTAACCTTTAAAAGAACATACAGTAAAGTAAGTGATCCATGGTCACCTCCCACTCTACTTTTGTGGAGACAGATGGGGTGATGACGTGATGCCGGAACACACTCTCAAACTCTATTTCTCACCATGGATGTGACTCAGCAGTTTGATTCCCTCTGTAAGATCCTATGTTTCTGAATCAGGTTCAGTCTTTCTGGCCTCTAGTCCCAGGCCAAATGCAGGGTTAATTATTCATAGAAATGGAGCATTGAATCAAACTTTTAAAGTTTCACAACTTGCCTGGCTGAATAATGAACGGGTGGCCCAATTTTAAAAGCACCCTAAGACAAAATATTCTCCTCTTCTTTAGTTTTTTTTTGTTGTTGTTGTTCACCTTTTCCTGCTTTTAAGCTCTGCAGCCTTCCATTTATCCCATCAATCCTTTATACTTTTACACCTCATCTTCCTTTTTTGGGGGGCTTTCCATTTCCTCCTATTTACTCACTCCTGTCTCCTACTCCTTTTGGTCTTTCCTTCATGATCTCGGCTGTTCTTCATCAAAGTCTCCTTGAGTAAAAACAACACAGGCAAAATGTCACGGCTGCAGTTTGATGAACTCTGGTAGTCACAGATGAAATGTCACAGGTAGCCTGTTGCAAACCCTGAGCACGTCTACCCCTTCACACTCAGTACTAAATAGAAGATTGTGCTTAAGATATTAGATCTCTGCTGCACAGTGAAGTTTGAGCATTGCTGTGTGACGCCGCATGAGATTCAAGTACTTTACTGAAAATAATGATGACTAAATTAGAACAGCTCAGTGGAAACTTAAAGGTCTGATAAAATGTCTTTATTATTCCCAAGAAGCTTATTGTTGGAGCAGGAGCTTTTGTCTGCAAATGGTGATGAATGCATAAGTCAAATTAAAATGGAAAGTTTCTCATGTTGCCTGACAGGGGAGCTGTCAGGCAACATGAGGAACTGCTGAATAAACTATAATCCTATAAATATGCTACTAATGGAAACACATCAATGTTTTTGTACTTTCTTACAGTATCTTAAAGGTTTGTTTTGTTTTTTTATTTTGTTTTTTTCGCTCACAGGCTTCATCATGTCAAGAGTTAAATCCAAATGAACTAGTTTTCATGCCTCGATCTATCTCCACTTAACCTACAGGGCCTAAAATGAAAAATTAATACTTTTTGGCAAAGCTGCTCCAAGATTATAAAAGTACTGAGGTCAAAACATCACATCACAATTTAAGTTAATATTTCAACACACTGGGAAATATGATTATTTTCTTTCTTGACAAGACTTGATGAGCAATGATTGACAACACACTACTACTGTACATTATATGCTAGCTCTTTGAAATTATAACCAGCAGCTAGTTAGCTTAGATTAGCATACAGCCTGTAAACAAGAGGAAAGAGCAACCAGGATTCTTTGCAAAGGTAACCAAATCAGCAAAAATACACATAAGTGTATTTCCCAAACTCATTCCCTTAAAAATGTTTTTCTGAAAAGTTGTTTTCCCAAAATAAAGGTGATATAGGAGAAAGTGAGATTTTAATTGATTTTGTCATTATAAGAATTAAGAAGGTGTAGGTGTGATACAAATGTTTTCTCATGGTTTAAAACACTCAGCCCACACAAAAATCCACAGCCTGTACTCAGAGACTGAGAGTTAAAATGAGTTGTCAGGACTTCTGTGATGCTACAATCACAGCACAACCCCCCATTCACAGCCACTCAGATCAACCAATCAGAGGAGAGGCTCATTAATATTAATGAGAAAGACACAAAACAAGCTGTTCTTTCTAGAGCTCCAGAGAGAGGCTGAAGAGGACAGATGGAAATCTAAACTGAGATGATTTTCGGTATTTAAAACCACAAGTATATCTTTTTAGGGTTAATAAAATGTTTAAATAAAAAGCAGGAAACAGCAGGAAAGATGAACTATGGGCTTTAAAGTATTCTTTGAACTGCCTGGTGTACACTATAGGTGAATAGGAGTAAAAATGCATATAAATGTATACAGAAAAACAAATGTTCAAAATTCAGATGAAATGAAATGCATAGAAAATTAACAGGAAAAGACATGACTCTTAAATTTAATACACAGTTTTTGTGCCACATAGAGTCTCTTCATCTCTTCCAGCCTACTGTAGTCATTTATTGAGGGAGGACTGTAAGCAGAAGCAAAGGTTAAAGAGGAGTGGGATGAGAGAGAGAGAAGCATCTCTGCCCTTTATGTTAGCTGGAGTACGAGGAGGGTGATGGGATGAGATGAGACATTCACCACTGGCCCTTGGGAGGAACAGCAGTACTGGTGAAGCCTGATGAGAAGTGGAGGCCAGTATGTTGCTGTGTATGTGTGTGTATGTGTGTGTGTGTGTGTGTGTGTGCATGCATGTGTGTGTGTGTGTGTGTGTGTGTGTAAAATCGTAATATCACATGTGCACTAATCAAAATCATTAAGTCTAAAAAAAATGAAATATGTGTGTGCAAGTGTGCACACATTCTATTCCACATACTTTAGCCCTTATGCATGTGTGTGAAATATACAATATCTGTTCTGTATGTAGATATACACCAATATGTGTGTGTTTGTGTGCTTGCATGTGCAGAGAGCAGGTAATGAATGGCCCACTGTTTACCCCAACTTCTCTCTACTCTGTGATTAACTCCCCCAGATATATCCCAAATTAAAGATGTAGGTTTCAGCTTTCACCCCCATGGAGCAGGACACACCACATGCAGCTGCTGCGGCCCAGCGGTTTGAGGGCACTTTGATTTGATCCAGAACTAGAACGAACCCAGTGTGGTGAGGTTGAGATTAAAGTAGGAGAGGGATATAACTGGTGAAGACCCCTCAGTAAACCAGCATGCAGCGGTGGTGACCCTCCCTGCTGAGAGGAGCAGCATCTTCACATGGACACTCTAATTTGTGCTGTTTTCAGATGAGTTGTGGTTGAGTATCATGTGGTCAAAGTGTTGTTTCAAAGACTTCCGCACTGTCAAAATCCTTGTTTAAGGAAACTCCAGCTGTAGGCTTGGAAAATTCAACACACCAGCTGTCATGCATTTCCTACAATAAGCTGATTAAAATACTTTTTATTTGATTTTAAAGCAGATTTGGGAGTTTTTTTAGGGCTTAAGTCATGGAAACATAATATTTTGAATGCTGCCTGGTACAGTGAACTGTGTTTAAGTGCTACTCTGTCAGAAAGACAATCCAAGAAAATAATAGATGATATAATAGACTGTTTTTTTAATAGACTTGCCAATCAAAGAACATCTCTGTGATTGCAGAATTTTCCACCTCAATGGCACCTTCGTCTATATCAGTATCACCTGTATTTTTATCAGCTTGTAATATTTCAGAGTAGTTGCAGATCCTTGTATATGTACTATGTACTGTATATTAAAGTGAGTTTTGAATCCCTTTTAGAAATGGGATAAAGAAAAAGATAAAAAGGATTCTGTATCATTTATCAGTATCTGTCCCCTGAGTTGTAGCGAGATATAACTTTAAATTAAACATTTACGTCTTTAAATGTTTAATGGACTTGAAGTATTTGCAGTTGTAGATTTCTCAGAGTCTCATCTCAGCCAACTGAGTTTGTGATTTTAACTTCAATTTAGATTTACCATCCATCCATATCTATTTGTGGTGATGCTGAGCTACACAGGGAATGACACAAAGAGCATTTATGTCTCAGATTTTCCCTGGCGACTTTAACCATGTTTCTTCCCCTATAGCTTCCCCCATCCTGCCCTTTGACCATCCCTTCATCTCATCGTCCGTCATCCTGAAAGTTCAGCACGGCAGCAGCCATTAAACATTTAACGACTGACTTTTACTAGTTTCTCAGAGCAACAGAATCATCTTCCCTCAGTCCGTGCATGAATATGCAAGGAGACTCTATCAATGCATGAGTGATATGAAGGCAGAGCAGGCCACTACTACACTGCTGGCTGAAAGCCGCTGTTGTGTAGCCTTACATCACATCATCTTCTGGTGCAGAAAGGCACACTACTAGAACACTAACCCATTAGGCTACAATATCTCTGGCTTCCTTTTCTGTGTCATGACAGTTGGAATGCATGTCGTGGTCTCCAGATGGATGACTCTCTTAACACTAGATGTCCTTCCTTTTTTTCATTGTTGTCTATGTTGCGACGCTCATATAGATAAGAATGTGTTTTTTTTTTTGACAAAGTTTTGCACAATCCCACAAGACATATGGAGATAAAGACATCATTAAGGAAGAACATGCGGATGTTTAGCTGATTTAAACCATGTTTAGTGTAGGTCAAATCAAGCAATCTGAGTGATGGTATTTTTGTATTTTGAGCATATTCTATGGTTACAGTTCTAGTTCCTATACAAGATTCAGTATCATTCCATCTCTGAGATACAGCCTGTTCAGCCAGCCAGCTTGGGCTAATGCTTTCCAGAGATCATAGGAATTCCACTGAATAAATACCACACATTTAAACACAAAACTGCCTTGTTAGCTCAATGCAGATGAGCAGATATCAGAAAATAAAGAAGACCAACAGAGGGATTTTTCATTTTTTTTTTTCATTTTTAAATATTTACTGATACAAAATAGTTAAATTGTAGTGTGTATAATTCTTTCATATATTGAAATACTTGGTCACTATTTTATGAAAGCAATAGCTGACTTTTGCTCTGAAATATAGTCATTATATCACAGCCAAAATGGTTGTTAACCCTCCGTTTCACATCATGCTGAACAACGCCCCTTAGCTGTAATATAATGACCATAAACCACGGCCTGTCGTTAGCTATTACTTGAGCATAGAATATGTTTTTTTCTCTGCATAAAAGTAATAGGAGTAATAGTTCCTCAATAAAAACATAACCTCTAAAAGAATCCAGAATCTATGAATATACAGATACTCTTCATTTCAAGAGTTTAACTCCTTTATAAGGTGTCTCCTACTTTACAAGTACATTTTTTCAGTATATTTACAATAAAGGCTTCAAGTTTCCACATCTTAGAGGCATACTGGGCCAGGATTCGTGTACAAAATTCCAACAAAATCCATCCAACAGTTGTCAGGACACAGCATTCAAATCCACAAATGTAAACCTCATGGTGTGGTTAGAGGAAATTGCCATTTTCAGAGAGATTAATCCTCAGGGGGGGACATAAATGTCTAATATAAATCTAAAATATTTCCCTCTGGACCAAAGCAGTGGACCGACTGACCCACAGAAGAGCCCTAGAGCTGCACTGTTAGTGTGGCTAAAAATATATCTACAACTGACTTGATAAAGGTCTAGTCTTCCATTATTTGTGGCACTGAGAATGGAGCTCGCTGTCACATGGGTCTATGCTGGTGGCAACGACGCACACAGCACTTTACATTTCACATAATTAATCCAATTCAGCTACAAGCAAGAATACAGATTCCCTGACTCACTTTCTTGTATAAATAGGGCAACAGAAGCCTAAAGGTTAAAAAAAGTGAGCTTGTGATGGAAAATACGGCTTTCAGAGGCATATACAAAACTGGGGGAGTTTTTGAATGAGTAACTCTCATACACTGACTACCTCTGTGGCTCCTTAGAGCAAGTCACACAACAGCAGAGCACTATGGTGCTGCTGGGCAGCTCCCACTGGTGCATGTTTGATGCTGACCTTAATTTTTTTTCTCTATGGTTTCATTTGATTTCTATGTCATTGCAGTTTTTTTTCACCAACTGTGGCCCTACTGTATAAAGCTCATTCAACTCTGCTTATAAATAGTTTGATTTTTAGGAATTCACCATTTATTTTCAATCAGGTCTTATACCGCTGAACCTTTGGTAATATATTGATTGAGCATTTCAAGTAGTGGCCAAACACATAAATCACTGTAATGACTATGTTCAATGTAAAATATCATATTTTGGAATTAAAATATTGATGAAACACCAACACATAAAAATAAATGACATAAAAGACTACTCAAATTCTCAAATTTTTTATTGCTTAGGAGCACGATGGAGTCATAGAAAAGTCAAACACATAGGTTTCTCTATATGTCACATTCACCAGGTTTCGTATGCATCCCCTTGTGAGCTAAAATAGAATATTACAGTATTTAAGCCTCACCTGGCTCCAAGCTGCAGCCTGGGGGGCTCATCATGTTAAAGACTGCCCTGCTGGTTGTATTAACCAGTTGCTCCTCGGGGACTCATGAAAACACAGTTCAGCTTGTTTTCTGCAGACAGAGCATCACAGTGTCACTGCTGTCTGGCTCCTGTAGGTCTCACAGGGTCAATCCATGTCTCCATCTGTCCCTGGAGGCTACACAGTGGTGTAAACATATGATTATCACCTTTAGCAAGTGTACAGTTCACATTGGATTAACTAACAATTACCTAAACCCATGTTTGATCCTGAGCAGTTGCAGCATCTAAAAGCTGCTTACATATTAAGGGGTCAGTAATCATATTTAGTGAAGTAAAATTGTGAATGCAAGATTTTTACTTGAAAAGAATGTGGGTACTCCTTAAGTGCAATCCTAATATATAATCTATCTTTTTTTATATACTTGATTCATCATTAATGAAGCTGTCTGGTACCATTAATGCATTATATTTGGATGCGGTGGCAGATGGGGAGCTCTCAGTGCTCGTCCTGTTTCCAGTAACACCGGAGGAGAGGGAGGCGATGGCAGCACAAGGTGCAGACAAGACATGTGACAGTGTGTAAAAAACCCTGTGCCCCCCCCCCCCCCCCCCCCCAAAAAAAAACCTCCTCCAGCCTTTCTCTGTCTGAATTAACTGAGGCCCTCTTATTCCTCACAGCTGTAACATTGTGAAATGAATGACAGAGAGACACACATTGTTCCTCGCCCTGTTGTGCATATACGCTTGCAGAAATATTGTGTCATTTTGTCATTTTTAGCTCAACAACAATTTGTCAGCAGCAGCACACAGTATGTGAAAGTCAAACTGAAAATAAAGTGATTCTTGCAAATAAATCATTCTACAGAGTATATCCTCTTAGTTGGTTTTACTTACTAATCTTAGACACTGTTTCCACAAATATGCCAAAAAAAGGTTTTAACCACTTTTGAAAAAGGAAAAAAAAAATGTCATTATAGTTCATATTTCTGTACAAAAAAATTTAGGAGGACTCAAATTTCAATACAACTTCAATAATAACACTCTGACAAATGTAATTGGTACTTTGAAAAGGAGGTACACAATGTGTTCAAACAGACAGGTCCTTTTTTAGAAAATGAATGGATGCACTGAATGTAATTTGGTGCCTGTCTGCAAAATGGCTTTCAGAAAAAGAGCACGGAGCAGGGACATAATGCTTACATGCATTATATAAAACACTAACTGACACATATGTGTCAACTAAGACATTAATTAGATCCCAAAAAGCCCAAACTCACTTTCGTGCAAATGCACAAGTACAGGTTTCCCTTCATTAAATACACACATGCTGAAATATTCCCTTTGGTGAAGTAAAAGCGGAGCAACGGCTGTTTGGTGTTTATTTACAAAGCAGGAACCAAGGCCATAAACTCAAAGCCCAGAGGCCCAGAGAAAATGATGCTGTCCATGGACCTCTTTGTTTTTCTTCCAAATTGCTTTTATGTTTACTTGCATTCATCTTTACGACGCAAATACCAAATGATGGTGGTAATTCAGGACATTTTTTTAAGAGAACGGGATGATGCACTGCTCTCTTTCTCTCTCAGAGGTTTAAACAGTAAGATTAAACTGTGATAGTGCTGGTGCTGTTGTTGGTGCTGGTCCCGGCGGTGTTTTGCTATAATGTTTTTTTTTTGTACCAGATGATCAGTACATCTTCAGCAGAGGCACACGTGCACACACTGAAAGGCAAATAAGGCATTCATATGCTTATTTGGGCCACTAAAGCCAAAAAATCCCAAAAGAAATCAAGTGTCTTCTTTCATGGTCATAGCCAATTTGCATTTGTGAGCATGAACGTCACGCTCACTAGCACAGGCACTACAGTAATCAAGGACTTCCCACACAGGCCCAGAGCTGCCTTGTGCTGTGACGTCCAAATGAGCAAGTAAATGGATAACCAGAATCTGCCCCTGTCCTATTCTTAAAATGGCTGTGCGCATGTCCACAGTGTAAATAAAATACCACTAACATTCACTGTCTGGGGACCTGCAGCAGGGTTTGTGTCTTGATTATATATTATTAAATGAGTTTGGCTTAAGAGAATTCACCTCAGAACAAGAAGTTATGAATCAGATTTGATGCTACTTTAGTATGTTTTTTTAAATGTCTCTGGTGATGATTAGGTTGTTGCACTGCTTCACTTTAGATTTGTACATGTACATGTTATATCTCTGTGATTAGGAGTGAAAATGATATGTAATATTTAGTCATAATAATAAAAAAACGAATAGAGGACATTATGATGATGAAAAAAACTGAATCCTGACACCAGTAATGCAGAGTATAGTTAGAGTATAGTTATAGTTTAATTGTTGTACATATTTTCCAAAGAGTAAATGGAGAAGCTAATGTAAATCAGAGCAAGTGACAACCTGCAGGACTGAACAATAAAACCAATGCAGCTGCAGACAGGTACTGGTTCAAAAGGGGAATTAATCCCCATAGAGACCTATGATAAAATGTCCTTTACAGCAGAAAAAAACATGTTTACAGCCTGCTACAAAAAGCGGTTTTGGTCTCTAACCCTATTTATGAAACTGTCAGAAAATTCTTACACTGCCTCTTTATGCAGAGCCTCAATTCAGCCTCTGTTCTCTAAGACCCTCCTCCTGATGGACAGACTCTGTTCTGATTGGTTAGTTGCTGGAAGATGCCCCTCGGCAGACCTATGTTAATCAGAGTCTACGTTAATAGACAATAATCAACTTATTTAGCTTAATTTTTCCTGTTCTTTACTTAAAAAATAAACCTTGGTTTACAACACTCTGACATCAGACTAATAAAGACTTGGAGGTGACAGAGTGGTCAGAGCACTGGGCTTTTGACTTGAAAGCAGCATTTGCTCAAGTGTTGGAACTTTGATTCACTTTACAGTAACAACATCCAACATTATAACATCACAAATGACCTGATATCAAAACATGAATATCATTAGAATTTTGGAAACTTGGATATGCAGGTTTCTCCATGCTCTGTGTACATGAACATGATACAAATATAATACTAATACTAATAATATGATCAAATCTTTTATAAGACTCAAATATGTCATATCAATGTGCATTTAAAATGTACTTGTTAAATTTATAAACCTAATTAAAGCTCTGTGCTCAATATTCTAAACTGAAGAGCTACTTGCAATTAGCTATCTAGCTATCTTTTGACAGCTTTCTGTAGCCTTCATCAGCAAAAAGACTGGGATTTGGGCAAAAGCTCTAAAGATCAAAAGAGATTTTCCAGATGTAAGATGCAAAGCTAGAGAATATTTACGACAGATACATGACCCTGAGGCAGAGAACAACTCTCCATGTGCAGCCAATTAAAGCTTTTCAAAAATAAAATGTCACAGAAAAGGCATCGGACTCAGAGCATCAAAACAAGAGGCCACTGAGACAGGATGAGGCAAAAATGCCACCTGTGTATACGTGTCTAGGTGTGTATGTATGTGTGCGTGTGTGAGCAAACACCAGGATGAGTGAATTCATTAGAGTACCTCAGCTCCCACAGTTCCCCTATCTCATCATTATAAAGATAAAGACGTGATAGGAATAGACAGATTGACAGGAAGCCCCGAAGCCTCAAACCAGCCACCGTCGACCTTCAAACCACCCAGGAAGAACAGCTAGCTCACCTGAACACAATCAGATATCTACGTATCTACTTATCGACAGTAGCTCCCCGTCACATTCCCATGCAGTATTTGCACCTTTTCTTCAAGTAGAATAAGAAGCTATGTTCTTTCTTTTGATATAGTCCCCGTTCACATATTTATAGAACAGAATATTTTCAGAATGTTGATCAGTGAATTTTGTCAAAAAAAGCTGAATTTATCTGGCAACTGTTGTGTCGTGATAATTAGGTAAGTTTAATGTCACTTGATCACAACACAAGGCCTGTTAGCACCATCAGCTGCAACTCTAGACTTCAAACTGGGTCCAATGCAAATAAAGTCATATATTCATATAAAACACACACGCACACACACGTACACACACAGACACAGACACAGACAAAGACCTCACACACAAAAAATCATCTGTATGTATGAGTGTAAAGATGTGTATATAAAGCAAATTTTTGTTAGTGCTGCCTCTCTGTCTCTGACACACACATACACACATACACACTAAACAGCAGGAATCTGAGAGTTATTACACACTCGTAGAGGAGGACTGATGTTGGCACATTGACTCCATGGAAACAGGTTTGCTGTTCCTTGATGCGATGTGTCCAAACATTCAGACGGCATGCTGAGTGCTGATATCAAAGCTGGACCTCCGTTTATGAACTGACGGCAACACAGCATTATGCAATCCTCTGCAACAAACCTGCAACAAGTGCTGTCAGACATTTTTGGTTTGTCGCAGAGGAGTTGATTCTGATCTTGTTTCAGAAAAGTATTAAATTCCATATACTGTGTATATATATATATATATATATATATATATATATATATATATATATATATATATATATATATATATATATATATATAAACAATATATATAAACAATATATATAAACAAAGCATTTCTTGAAAAACAAGCAGTTTGATATGGCTAAAAGAAGCTATTTGCTTTCTATTTTGGTTCAAAATATATGTAGATCTGAAAATTAAAGGGACACATAGTTTATTGTCTGCTAGCAAGATGTATCCTTAGTGAGTTTGATTACAGGTCCTGTTGATGGATGAGTGTATACTCTGCCAGGTGTTTTCAGATTTCTGGCATTCATACTCTCATTTCCAGCCAGCTCTTTTCTTAGGAAATGGCCCACATCATAACTCTATATTGAAACAGAATTATGTCCCAGATGCAGGCCCTTTTTCTCTGTAAATTATTTCAACTTGTGTAACCTTAATAAAATGGAAAAGATAAAAGTTTCTGAGTCACTCAGGATGTATCTACGGAAAACTAATTTGTTATTAGTTGTCTTAGTTAATGTGTTAATTAAGAAATACTGCATATTTGTGCCAGTTACAAGATATTGTTGGCTGTGTCCTGGGTCACCAACAGAGGTCATATCAATTCTAATGTGTCCAAATTTAATATTACATACTATATAGTATACTGTATACACACTAAACCAATTTATACAAATCGAAAATCATAGAATACTACATCAAACTCCAACTTTAGTATGTCATTGCCAATTAAACAAAGAAACATTATCATATTGCATCAGCAGTCCAGTCTTAAACCCAGTAAAATATAAAGTATATTACAGGCATTGCTTTATGTCTTCTTTATTTTGTCACTATACACTTAATGGATATATATTATATTCTACAGCCATGTATCAACTCTGTGAGGCTTTACTTAGAAAAAACAGTGCTGGTTGCTGCAACCTTTACATTCATCCATGAGTTCCAATAATGATTCTGTAGGAAGGTAATGGTTACCAAACAGTAATTGTATTTAAATTGATTACATTTTGCACTGTTAATGATGTGCTAATGATTGTGCTTTTGGCAATGAGCCAGGATGAACCACTCACATTCTCTCCGCGATATTAGCAGGTTCTTTGTAATAAGTGCATCCTCGCTGTGATCTGACTCTGCAGGATCCTCTATAATGTCTAAATCTTCAGGGAAAGCAAGATTTCATCCTGTCTTTTCATTACACTGCAGGAAATTAAGGCCACTCAGGACACTTAACTCAGACAGCAGCTGTGGATACTCAGATCTTGAGAGTCCCTTTTGAAAGAAATATCAACCTGCATCATTTTAATAGGCCCTGCAATGTGCCCTTTGAAAGGCGAGGTTGTTCAGTTCACCATTGTTGAGTAAATGGCTGCTCATCTGGGTGATATTTAGCTGTGTGTCCTGTGGTGTGTAATCATGCTCCAATAAGCAGCTCAGTTTTCCGTTCAGTCATCTCTGGTTGTGGAATAGAGAATCACATGGGGACAAGGAAGCGCTCTTTGTGAGTGTGGAGGAGTGGTGGTGATGAAGAAGTAGCTCTATGATGAGGAGCCAGTTGGCTGAAAAACCTCCTCTTCCTCCCACCCTCTGGAACATGGCAGACAATAGAGTCCAGAGACAGATTTCATTTAAACGGATTTCCTCAGTCTTGATTGTGAGAGAAAAAGAAACAAAAGAAAAATAAATCCTCTTTAATTTTTCTATTATCAGTTTAATTAATTGACATTTCTCTTTTTTTTCCATGCCTTCTGCTCCTCACCTGCTTTATCAGCCAGGAAGTCCACTGTCAGTTCAGAGTGAAATATTTCAACTATCATTGAAAGGCTTGTCATGAAATTTCAGAAATATGTTCATAATTCATAATGTTTTCAAATTATTATATCACACACAACTTGAATGTTTCAAACAAGCCGTTTTAATTATATAAACTCCAGAACTGGCAGTTAACAGTGAAAGGCAAAAGCAACTGACTTGAAAGTAATGAGAATACATTAATACAGGTTGATAATAAAAATTAAAACAGCTTCTCAGTAGATTTTCCAAGAGAAAAATGAGCAAACATCCTTGAATTTAATTTTCTGTACTTTAAATACATTTTCTCATTGCATTACACGTTTCTGGTGTCTATGTTTTCATTTCAGCAAAGGCCGAGTATAACAGAAAAACCCAGGTGAGGACTGGATGTGTGAGAAATTATACCTGAAAATGATTTTCTGGGGGCTGATTTATCACTGCTGTGCATCGAGAACAGATTATGAAATCCAGCGAGCACACAATAAAATCCCTTTTACACAAGCAATGAATTTCATCAAAAGGTAGAGCAAGGGAACAGGGAAAAAAAAGCTCCAAGCATCCATCCGTAGAGTCGTAAAGTCTATGTTGTGTTGAGCTGCAGCTGAATACAGAGCAGCCCAGGGAAGCCTCCACAATCCCACGCAACATATTCATTACAGCCACAAACCACCAAGTCAGCAGAACAGGAGAGCGAGATTCAATGAGAATGCAGCCATCTCCAGTGGCTCTGATTTCATGGTCAAAGCTGCATTTCCCCCATTGCGGAACCCCCACCCCTCCGCCACAACCCCCACCCTTGTTTTTCCATTGTCCCTGCCATTTTATCCCTTAATGTTGGCCCACAAATGTGACTGCATGCAGAAATTGGCCATCAGAGCGCTCTTTCTCTCTCTCTCTCTCTCTCTCTGAGAGGGAGAGGGATAGGGTTTCATCACCAGACATGAGTGCGCCCTTAATGCGGCTTTATCCATGAGGAAAAATGCCCCGGTAGCTCTATAATATGAAGCACTGTGATAATATGAGCCCCCCTCTGCTCCTTTGTTGGGATTTTAGATCAATGCCTCACAGCGCTCCATCGCTCCAATTCAAGGTGGATCATGGCAGATTTTAACAAATGCAATTTTCCTGTCCTATTTCTATACGTTGTTCTGTTATCATTAACGGCATGTGTCGCTTTGATTTATTTGAATTTATTTATATTTATATCAAACTCTTTTGTTGGAATCTTGGAAAGGTTAAAATAATTGAGTTGACTAATGGAAAGCATGGAGATATTGTATTGACAGGCTGAATTGTGCAGTTTCCCTGGCTGTGAACTGCCAGATATCTGCAGCTGCTTCATAAAGACTGTTTCTGTCTCCAAGCATCACCTCAGGGTCACAGCTTCCACAGTGGCTGACTGGTTACATGTGTTCTGCAAGAGAAAATACAAATATATGTGCATGAAAAAGCAGAAACAGAAAGACCACACAGCACCACGTATAGTTTATAGCTTGATAGGATGCAATATGACATCTGACCTATTTTTATTCGCAGTAAAAGCAACATACACCAAAATTACATCGTGCTCAATAAACCAAAATCCCAGAAAAGCTATTGATTAAATCCCTTTTTTTGTGATCCCATTTTTTTATTGCTTTTCACTCTGTGCAGGTGCAACAAGATGACATTGTGTAACCCCAAATCAACATATATATTGACTGTGGGCAAAAACAGGGTGGAAAAATTGTTGCAATATGCTCCATCTTCCATGCTAAACCATCAGAATAAAATAAAGAATGTTGATGGGCGGGTTGAAACCAAGAAGATAATCCATAGTAGATGCATTAATATATAAATTAAATGGCTATAATACAGCTTTGGACCAAAGCCCTCCCATTGTAACATAATAATTTGAAAAAGAATAAAGTGGTGACAGAGGATGTACATTAAGTGTCCACACCAACATGAATAACTATGCAGGCCAATGACCTGCTACTATATCACAGTCTGAGGACAAGGTTAGATTAGTAAAGAGGGGGAGTATCCCAGAGTGTGGCCTTGGAGTGAATTGATATTGAGACGTCACTAACGCCTCTACACCCACACACACGTATATTAGGGTGCTCGCTGACATGCCTGTGCGCACATGCGCGCCCACACTCATCGTGGCGTTTAATAGAAGTGTGGGAGCTGCTGACCCAGAGGGGGAGTGAGGTAATGATGAAAGAAGCCGCCGTGGCAGACAAAGAGACACGAAGAGAGGAGAGCCTCTTCATGTGATGAGCCACTAGCATACTGAGAATAAGTTAGAGGAAACATGTTTAGCTGAAAAAGAGTTAGGAATTTAAGGTCAGACACTACAGCAGAAAAAGGTAAAGATTTAACTAACAGTTATCACCACCACACTGGATCAGGACGCAGATAGCAACAATGTACCATGGCGGGTGAATCTGTGGAGGCGGTGCTATTAAATAGGATGAGCTCAATAAACTGTGACAATGAACGTGCTCATGTGAATCCACAAAATGTTTAATACATGTAAAGGAAACATCAGATATAACTGCACAGCAGGTAATTGTATCCTCTACAGTAGAAAGCATTAGGTTGTCTTGAATAATCATACAGTTAATACGCATACTGTATAATCAATCTATTGTTTTGTTATTAAGTATTGTAATTTAATTTAAAAAAAGTCCAAAAATACATGTAATGTTGGCAACTACTCAATATCAATAATATTCACAAGAAAAACATTTTCTTGTAATTGATACAAATTGTGTTTGAAGTTAAGCCTAAAATGCAAATGTTAGCTATTATTAGACATGTATGAATTGATGAGGCCTATCTTTTCAAGTCCTCAGAGAGTTCCTGCTGGATTTCACTTATGTGTATGATTAATTGCATTATTTGTTCAGATTTTTTATCTCTATTGTTTTTGTGGTGGGTAGCCATGCTAGCAGCATACCCAAGGAGTTAACTGTCAGAGTCAGTTAACTGTTTGTTCATTTTTTTGATTTAAAGGTACAGTGTGTCCTTTTCTGGTGGGATCAATTTGCATGGCCGCACATTTCAACTTACTGAGCACGCCAAGTGTGTAGAAGAATCTATGGTGACTGAGGAAAATGGGAATAGTCGTCTGGAGAGCCATTTGGTTTGTCCATTACTGTAGAAGCATGCTGCTGCAACATGATGGGCTTCATGGAGAGGTAACCGCTCCCCATGTAGACAACCAATCCAAATGAATAAAAACACACTTTTTGAATTTTCATTGAATTATCTACAACTAAAAACATATATATGAATCTTATATTTCATTTTTTCCAAGTCTGTTCCATTACATGTTGCTAAATACACTCAATCATACGCACTTCTCCTTTAGGACAAAATACCCGGAAAAGAAGTCACATTCCCATTAGCTCAGCTAATGAGCAAAACTCCACCTGTCCACATGTCAGAAGTGTTCCTCGGTCTTATTGCTCCTAATGATGACACTGTCTCCAATAGCTCCATCCATCGTGTGTGTGTGTGTGTGTCTGTGTGTGTGTGAATGAAAGGAACACAGCAATCATTACAGCAGCTCCACAGCCTGTTGTAACTGAGCATCCCAGCAGTGCTGTGCCTAAGTACAACCTCTCAGTGCGATCTTGTTTTGGGTTGAGTGTGGAGTCACGAACCCACAAAAAATGTGCGGCTCGTTTTTTTTCTAGTCTCATACTGTAATCTTTTGGTGTTTGTATTTGTGAATGATCGCCCACATTTCCTAGAATAGTCTAACTGCAAACAGCTGTAACGTTACAGTCGTAGGTAGGAGGAAGCAATGAAGAACACTGAACATGTTTCATGGTTTCTCTGTGTTATACGATGTTTGTGTGTGAAGAACTTGTGCATGGTCCTCTAAGATGGATTCCATCCTGCATGATGGTTGGACTTCTGTACAAAACCACCAGTCTTAGGCTTTACAGAAGAAAATACATGAAAAATACAAATGATGTTTGAAATAATCTTTGTTCTCTGTTGTCAACAGTTTCAGGGGAGATATACATCCAACCTGTTTAAAGTGGATATAATCTTGAAAGGGCCCATATTCCACACTTTTCCTGGATTTTATTTGGTAATAGGATACATTTGTAGTTTTAAGAACCAAAGATCATCTTCACATCTCGTTCTCTTGCGTTTCTCTCTGCAGCTATAAAAAGAACAGGTGGTTTTGTACCTCTCGTTAATATTAAGGAGCCTCTACTCTGATTGGCTGGTTTGAACGACCTTCCTTATAATCTAAAAGCAATTAAAAATGTCACTTTCTGCAACATGGGACCATTTGAACAGCAACTGCATGTGTTTTTCTGATGAATGATGTGATGAAGCCACTTCATGAGTCTTAGTCTCTCACAGGCTGTGATGCATCAATCTCACACAGACCTGCTATCGACTGGAACTGAAGCCGACAGACACACAGGAAGGTCCCTGAAGAGTGGCTGCCACTCTGCTTCTCAAACACATTACCATTGATTTTTTTCAGAGTTCTCTTGTCATCACAAACCACACGGGTCGTAATTCAGGAGCCTGGATTGGATAAAGCTGACCAAGCAAACAAAGAAAGAGGCAAAATAAGCTCTGGTGTTCTATATTTCTATTTGAAAGATTTCATTTCAAGGGGTAAAACGGTTACTGGACAAATGAAGTACAGTGCAAGTAACTGTACAAATAATCATTGTAACTTTTATATAATCATTCTACTTGATTAAATAAAAGTTACAATAAAATCTCTTTTTCAAGAAAGACCTGAAAACAAAAAAAAACCACCAGAGAACTTCAACTACATCCAACTACCATGTGTGTACCATGTGAAATAGTCATAAAAAGCCAAATAGATATCTTGGGGGGGGGGGGGTATCTATTATAAGCAAAGTTTTCATTCATTCACCATCCAGCCTTTCAACTAATTCTACACAGATAGCCTTGTTGAATGTTATTTTGAGCAAAATATAAATATGAAAAATGTTAAATTGTGAAACTATCAGAGAAAGTAATGATCTGTAATGATATATATTGGACTGTTGTTAATTAATCTAAACCATGCTAACATGCTTTTTAGGAGATCAATAAAGACATGGAGACCATATGTCACTAATTACTGAAACAGCAGCTGTTATTAAAGGTCCACTATCATACTAACTAACATACTCTAACAAGATATATTTGCAATTTAAACTGCAAAAGTTCAACTTAATGTAGTCGTACAGTCTTACAGTGCTCTCTCAAACATCTTGCTTACATAGATCTGTCTCAGGCTTTTGGTCTGACTCATAAATGCATAATGAGTCTCACCCTTGATTGGTTGGTTTTCACTTGAAGACTGAAAAAAGGTGGATGTGACAGTGGGGGGGTAGGTGGGCCATGATGGGAGCCTCTACAGGCAGAGGGAGCTACTGAGTGACCTCACAAAGTCAAGAAAGCACAAATGAGAACATGAACATGAGAACATGACAGCGGCTAGTTGCATGATGCAGTTAAGTATTAATATATAAACATATAAGAGGGTAGACTTTTGCTGTTTTGTAAGAATTTTTTAAAAATACCCCAAATGAACCCGCTCTCTGCTTTCAAAATATGGTCACACTGCTGTCTAAACAGTCCAGCCTGTCTATATACTATATATACATATATATGTTTGTGTATGTGTGTGTGTGTGTGTGTGTGTGTGTGTGTGTGTGTGTGTGTGTGTGTAAACAAAGACAGGCTGTGCTTAGTGGCCTCCTGTGTAAATACAGATGGAATTTGCTGTGAACAAACTTGCTCTTATAAAGAAATACCTCAGGGAGAAACATCATCTATTTTCAATAAGGGTGCCACTGCTAATGAGAAACAATGCCCTTGTTTTTAATTACAAAACTGTGTGATCACAAACATGTTGGTTAGACTATCCATGTCAATAGAAAGATTATACATTCACCAGTGTGCCAAGGGGAAATAGCATTTTATACTAGAGCAGACAGTGCAGAGTGTTTATTCACACAGCAAAGACACATATGCACGATTTATTTAATTGATAAAATGTAGACAAGAGGAATCTAAACATGAATTGAACATGCATAGATTAGCCATAAGCATGGATAATAATATTAACTGTATATATATATATATATATATATATATATATATATATATATATATATATATATATATATATATATATATATATATATATATATATATATACAGTTTTTGCTAGAAAAGAATGAAACTTTACTTGCATATCATCTACTGTAAATAAATAAATTACAGACAGGAAATGGTCGATGATGAATCCTTGGAGGGACAATGTAACCTTGCACTCCAAACTCTCAATATTCCCCCGACGGTGAAGCTCATGTTCATTCCCTCTGCAGAAAATGCATTAGACACAGATGATATCCTGAGCCCGGGCCTTCAATCTATCCCACACAACCACTAATCTGTTAATTGATCTGTCAAGAGAAAGGGGAGAGAGGGCGGGAGAAGTGTAGAGCATGTATGGAGGGTAGGAGATGCAGCCATGACATTACTGAAGAAATAGAGAATCTTTTATAATGGGTTCAGGGACCTAGAGTGAATAAGAGCTTGTTGTTGTCAGGATGTCACTTTGGGAATTCATCTAGCCCAGCTTGTTGTTAGCAATATCTGATTTTTTTTTATTTACCACAATTGTACAATAAAGATCTTAAACTCACTGGCAAACTCTTACCTTAAAATGTTTAAATTTACAGTAGCTAGCTGGTATCAATTATCCAGAAAGTTGTAATTATTTTTACAGTAGAAGTGCTATACTGTTTACAGTATAATTGTGATTTTAGTTGCATTTACAGTATTAGTTGATTAACTCTGAAATTTAAAAAAGGAAATAAATAAATACTGTGATTTATGTTGTATTTACAGTATTGGGTGATTAACCGTATTATAATACAGTAACTCTTTGACTACTGTGATTTATTACAGTAATACTTCACTACTGTGATTTATTGTAGAATACACAGCAGCATCTACTGTAATACATACTGTAATAATACTGTATTTACAGTAATGATACTCTGTTTAACACATTAAATAACTGCAGATTTCACAGCAAAGTTTTACAGTGTTTTTTCATTGAAGATGTGGTGCAACTTTGAAAGCAAATACCTTGAAAACAATATTGAAAACAAGCTGATACTGACTCCACAAATCAAAGTGAGGAGTCACTTGTATAATTTGGTAATTGCCTCAAATAATAATTATGTATTGATGTGAGTTTTTACACAATAAAATCCCAATTAGAGATTAAAAATTCATTTCTTATTAGTGAATACAGTTATTGACCTTTCACTGTGTATCTTACAGTATTGTACTAAGGCAGAAAAGTCGTTCTTAATTACTTGCCAAAAAAATCTCACCACAAAGTCCTTTTAGTATATTTTCTGGGGTATTGATCGTACCATACAGTTTTTCTTAAAGGCCCCATGAAACAGAAATTAGAGTTTCTGTGACTTTTTGTTCGAGTGAAATAAATTATTTGAGATTTGCACTATTAAAAGGGGGATTTATATCAAATCTCCACATTTAACAGGATCACTCATCAAACATCTGATCCTGTTTTACAGGGATAGAAAAAAAGGATTTTTGATCAATTTGTTGTGAAAAATACTAATAATTAATAATGAGGCCTTTAAAAAAGGCATTTTTTTTTTCAACTACTATCCTACTTACAGTTCATTAGAAATGTTGAAAGCAAACACAAAGAACTCTCCAGAGACTAAAAACAGAGCCGTTTCTAAACAAACTACAGTAATCATTGGCCTTAGGGTGAGGGCCAATATGTCGCCCAGTGCAGTGCAGTGGTGCCACTCATAGAGAAAATGAGGCCTACAGCATAGATGAATAATATATATCAGACTTTAGATACACACTCAATACTTAACTAGGTCAGTTCATTGTTGGTTTGGTTCTGCATTTGAAGTTTATGACAAAAACTAAAGCACAGAAACTCGCCAGCCATAAGCTTTAAAAGGTGAGATTGAAAGGTGTGATTCTGAAACTGTTTCTGGGGTTAAGAACCAACTTTCAACATCAAGATCTCAAAGATCAAAGATCAATCAAAAATTTGAAAGCCATAAGAACTGGTAAACCGGATCAGCTGAGACTGAAGATTGAGTGACATGACTGAAAGCTCCAGAACAGCTGCAAAGTACTGTATGTTGACACCTAAATACTGATCCTGTGTAATTGTTTAATATTCCATTTCCAAAACCACCAATCGGCTAATATATCAGACTCTTGTTCTTCAATGAAAGCTTTCCATGATATTTTGGAACCTTAGGGAGGGTAGTGATTTATTTCTGTCATGGCACAAGAGCAGAGGACAGACACTGACGTTGATAGATCAGGACCAATTCGTCCCAAAGCTGTTCAATAAAGAGGCGATCAGGGCTTGGATGAAGAACAGCTCCTCAGCTCCTAGAAACCAGGAGATGGACTGATCAATCAAACATAAAGGAGGACAAAGACATTGTTTCACTTTCATGCTTCTTGGTTTTTACCAGCTCACAGTTAAAGGAGGGGGTCATATCTACTAAGAGAAAATGCTTATTGAAGAGGAAAATTGAGTATTTGGGTCAGTTATTGATTGTACTTAGTATATTGTCCAGAGATCAATTTATTTCTTCATGAATTCTTGCTTGAAAAAAAGGTTGCTGGCACACCTGTTATTTGTCTGCTGATGTTTCCTGGCACCTCTACCTGTCCTGGTAATGATTTTACAGTGAATCCAAAAACCTCTGCCTTGTTTTGGAGTAGAACTCTACTATTTTAGTGATATTCTTCCACATTGAACTAAAAAAAATTAAATTGACTGCGTTGTGTCATCCTACTGAAACAGGAAAGGCACAGTTGGAAGCACATTGTCTAAATTATCATTGTGTGCTGTAGCATGAAGATTTCCATTTATTTAAACTACAGCACAAACCATAAAACCGGCCTCTTACATAAACATATGACCAGTTACATTTCGACATGTGGCGCATTTAAAAAGAGAGTTAAAGCTTGCAGAATATTAAGCTCATTGTAGCATGTTTTCACATAGCTGTATACTAGTGAGGATCATAGAGCTTTGATCTGACTCAAGCCCACCTGCTACCTAAACAGCCTCCCTATTTATCCGTTGGGACCTGGAGGAGAAGAAGAAATCTCAGACGGGGGAGTGGAGGACGACAGCAGACATTATTTCATGGAGCGGATATAATGAATGCAAAAGTGTTTGGCGTTACACCGCTTCTCAAACACTAAAGGGATTAAGGGCCCGATCAAGGCTGCAGGGTGGGTGATAAGAGTCAGAAAACAAGAAGAAGAAGTGAGTCACACGCTCTAATCCCTTCTCCACCGTTCTCACCAGCAGATACTTGAAGTGTTTCTGCTCAGGAGCTGCCTGCTAGTTTTGACTTTTGGCAAAACACTTTTGTGTTTATATGGTTGCCATTTACAGAAGGCAACATGCACTGGGATTGGGGCATGTGAGGATATACGGTATAGTATTAGATACCTTTAACCACAGACTGTGCAATACCCCTTTAATATATTTACATGTAGGCTGGACTATGTTTCTGACAATACTACATCTTTAAGTATATTGGTCTATATTTATATAGCTTTTAATTTGCTAACTCAGCCAAAGAAATTAAATTCCTGTTTGTTTTTTAGTGCTGCTCATTGCATCGAAATGTTGCTCAGTTGCTTCTGAAATGGCTCAATATTAATGTCATGCATTGCTATGACATTTTATAGAAATGTTCATCCAGAGAATGAATCCTATTGACTTTTAGTGATATTCTGATATTTTTCCTCTACCAACATAAAAACACACATCTGTGTAACACAAATCGTTTAATGTAATAATCCCACAAATATAATTTTACCACAAACATAATTTCCTGCAACTGTAAGAACTTTTACATTTGCAGGGGTTTAATTGCTAGCTTGATCAGTCTAAACAGGCCAGATCCTAAAGGAAAAAAGAAAATGTCTTTGGCTGTTCAAGATATTAAGCGTGGAAAACTTGTCTAAACGTTAATTATATGTGATTTATTCCTTTTCTGGGAAGTTATTACAATTTTGAAATCGGAATATATTTAACTCCCAGAAAAATGTAACAAATCTCTGCTTGTGGGAAATTACATGTTACAATTGTGGAAAAGTTATTACATTAGTGGGAGCATTACATTCAAATCTGCACAGTAGTATTATGTTTGTGGTGTTCTTGTTAAACTGGTGGAACTGACACACCACCATCTGGTTGATATTTGTGGTTTTTAATGGAAATGTCTCAGCACTGGATGAATTGTCATGAAAATCGCTCACGCTCACTTTAAAAAACAATTTTCTGTAACTTAACTTTTTGCTATATTACACTACAAAGCCCTTCCTTTCAGCCCCAGAAATTTTGTGTTCACTATATAGACTATTTGCTAATTCTCTGGTGAGAGTGAAGATGATAATTATAGCTGCTAAACATCAACATGTCTGTAGCTTGGTGCAACCAGATTTTCCTTCCCACGACATTTCATTTGTACAGAATCCATTCACTCTAGCTAGAATGAATCCAGTCAGCAAAAACACAGTTGATAAATCACACTTGTAAAGATGAATTATTGTGTGCACTACTTTCATTGTGAATGATTGTCCAATTAAGTCACACCATGTAATATATTGCTGAGATGCAGGGCCTAGAATCAGCACACTGTGACAGCTTCCTACTGGAGATATGACAGCTGTATGACCTTAAAACTGTAAAAAATAAATAAATAAAAATAACCATGTGACACATTTATATTAAACCACTGCCGCCTAGTGGTCGTTCAGAGTATTGCAGTCCACATGTAATACATCTATTGATCAATAAACAGACTGGTCTCACTGTATAGCATCAATACTTAATTAAAAAATGTCCCCATGCAATCCCCGTAGTAGATTCCAGCCACTTAATTTCACTCTTCTCAAATAAGTCAAATCCACTTTGGATAAAAGTTTAATTCACAAAAATACATTGACCAATATAATGAAAATGTACTAAAATGTACTTTAATAATCCATAAAAGCTGGAACATCATTGACAGAAAAACACAAGAAGCATTATTAGAGTTGGTTTAGTATAATATATTTCAGCTTCAAGAGACATAGAAATCAATCCTTATTTTTCCCCATATTTCTTCTATAAAAGACCCATTTTTTCTGAAGCATTATTATGCAAAAAATGGCATTAGAATATATTATGGGAGCTATGAAATCCCAGTGACTGAGTATAAAATTAAGTCACATCAGAGAGAGATATCTGCAGAAGAGAAGTCCATGAACAACAGGGCGAACAAAGGAAAACAAAATTATAATAAAAATAATAATACATATTATAGACCTTGATCTATCATCACTGACATGACAGGCATGGAGAATAGGTGTATGGCTATAAAAAATTTCTCACTTTTCCACTTGATTTCACTTGAAAACATCTACACTTATTAACTGATGCATTTTTTCATGCTCATTTTTGAAGAATATTTATAATCATACAACTAAAAAGCAGGTCAACTTCCATGTCTTTCAAATACAATATTGATATTGAAAAGATGAAAAATACTGAATCCAAGTTCTAACTTTATTTTCCTTCTTAACGCTGTTATTTTCTTTTTGTTAAACTGTCAAAAAAATTAAAATAAGGGGCTGCTCTCTGGCAAGCGGCTCATGGATACTTTCTTTTATACTATTAGAGGCATTGCTGCGCTTTTCATCATCATCAATATTATTATTATCATCATCATCAGTTTGTGGTGTTTGTTGGTGCAGAAATGGAGACTGTCCGTTCAGGGTTCACACTGAAACTGAGACACAGAGGAAGGTCCTCAGAGGCGAGAGACCAGAGTCTTCTCTCTCTCTTTCACTGTCTTTCTTTCTTTCGCTCTCTTTTATTTTCTCCACATCTCTCTCTCTCTCTCTCGTAGATCATCCTCGTCTTTGATAGGAGCAGTTCAGTCAGCTGATTCACCGTTTATGGCTGATGGAGGGAGGGGGCGGGGCTGTTGGAATGCTGGCACGTTCCAATCAGGGCAACAGTTCTTCATTACAGCATTTCTGGAAGACAGCAGAGCCTCGTTTCAGAAGAGATCATCATTGATATCCAGATCCTCATCACAACACCTAAAAACACCATCTACAGGTTCTCAGCCCCCTCTACTGGTCACTCAAAGATCTGTTTGCTCAGACCTACTGCATCAGTAGAAGCAAATATCCCCTTTGGAATACTCACTCTACATTGCTAATCAAGATATAATCTAGTCTGAAAGCAGACAATGGGGCCAGCAGAAGAATAAAGGAAGCGTATGTTCAAAGATGAAAGCTTGAGCACACTCAAGCTTTGTTCTGTTAAAAACATGTGGACAACATTTTTATCTTTTAAGTTTGAAGGCTGTGATGTACTTTTCAACAGGGTGTTTGAGATGGAGCATCAAGAGTTTTGAGCTCCGCCACAGGATATCGGAACACAGCAGGAGGCCACATGGTACACGCTGAAGCAGATGGTGAAACATGTCTGTCTGGCCGCGTTGTGGTCTTCCACTACACTTCTGTGCTGCCAAATCTTAAGAAATCTTATTTCCTGCTCAGTGGCTCATTCAGTGCAGAGAACATCTACTGCAGCACCTCAGTTTCCCTAGTCGACGCTCACTGTGCAGGCTACTTAAAAACGGTCTGAGCGGTTAAGAATGTATGACATCTGTAGCAGCCTTCACCTCTGCTTTTATGTAACAGTGAAGCTTGTTGGAGGCTAAATAGAAAAAATATCCTACCGACTCATTGGGTGGTGAGTGCATCGATCCGTATAAGTAGTGGTGTCTCATGAGAAAATATGAATACTGGAGTCCAGTCAGGTAACATCTATATTTAACACTTAAAACAGCAACCTCTGAAAAGAACATTTGCAAGAGGAAATAAATCTTGGTTCATGTTTCTATGATGGAAAACAAAAAACATTCTTTTAAAGCTGCACACTGAGAGACCACTAAAAAAAGTGACCTTTTTTATCCTCATTTAGAGTTAAAAGCTATTAGATCTGTAGAAAAAGTAGGTCACCTGTTGCTTTACCTGCCCAACTGATTCTGTAAGCTCTCTTCTCAAATCACCATGGTCCACAAATTCTTAAGTGGTTTCCACAAACATCATGTACCATAAATGAACTTCAGAACTGAAATAAATTTAGATATTTGGCCGATTAAGAACCAAAATACTGTCAAATCATGAGCTCCTTCCACAGTCCTGTCCCCAGCAGATACAGAGAATAATATAAGACACAGATTCTTGGGTCATGAGGTCAGCAAGCTCGAAAATGGCCATGTTGCAGAAAGTGAAATGTCCCATTAACTCTCTCTGTCTGGCCCCAGGCTGGCACTGTAACCCTCCTCTCTCTCTCTCTCTCTCTCTCCCTCTCTCTCTCTCACTGTACGGGCTGGTGCGTTGTGAGCAGTGGAACAGTGGGAGCTGTAATCCCATTAGTGTTGGTTCATGGGGCTGGCCAGCGTGTGAACGGTGGGGGGCAGACACCGCCCCGGGGCCTGCTGACAGAGGCCCCACTCTCACACACTCTGGACAACTAAACTGACCAACACAGATGGATTCAGACGAGGAACGCAGTGGGTGGTTTAGCGACCCTGATGTCTGACGCTGGGCACAATGGTACTGTCTGTTTCACTAATCCGCTGTTATCGGTAATATCAAACTTTTATTCCCCCCACACCTCCCCCTGCACTGCAAGTTAAAATAACTGAAGAAGGTCGATATAAAATCTCTGCGGTCGGCTGTGCTTTGCTGATTTGGCAACAGCGAGATTCAATTCTGACACCGCTGCAGAAAATGCGTTAACGATGATTGAAAGGCCCTCTGAAGGACTGCACTCTCACAAACACTTGCCACACTCCAAACTTGGACATCACATCTGGACAGTTAACATCTGCATTTTTTTTTTGCATTTCACTGCACAAACTTTCCATACTATTTAAATGTTTCAGCTTTTTTTTATTTTTGCACATTGCTGGTGAGTACTTTCGGTTTTCAGTTTTGTTTTCTACTTTTACTTCCTGTTTTTTTAGATACTTTTCTGTTCTTCTGTTTTGACACATATCTAACTAGGTGATCAATATAGTGATAACAGCAGATAAATAGTTGCAGTTCATGTCTGGGTCCAGTCAGTGGTCAATAGGGAAATAAATATTCATATAAGATGGTGATCATGACAGTGTAATACTAGAAGGAAATTTATTGATATGTGATTGGTCAGTGTCTTCTTGACCTTAACTTCAAGGAGTGAACTGCCTTTCTTTGCAGTTTAAGCACTTGCACACCATCTTAACATTGTTAAGTCAACCTCTCCACTTTCCTCATGGCAAGCAGTTAAAAAAAGAAAAAAAGGAGAACACATTACACACATACTTCTTCTAAGTCTCTCCACTCAATCTGTCACCCATTAGTGGTCAAATAGAATACTGACAAAAAATATCTCCACAGATTAGTATCATCAACAAAGAGGGCATGCTAACACAAACAAGTGTTAAGTTGATTGTTTAGAGAGACTGAGGCCCACCTTTGTAATCTCCATATGAGGGTGGATGCACTGCCTAAGATCTTATAAGGAAGATATCACCAACTGACTGAGACTGAACTCATCTTGTGACAAAAACTTTCCACAACAGGACGGAAACATATTTTACTCTGAGTAAAAGTTGCTGAAGTCAGATGGGTTTAAATCTTAATAAGAGTGAAGCATGAACTCTGACCTTACGGGCAGGTTTGGTCATCATTACCAGCAGCTGAAATAAAGAATTTGCTTTACACAGTATGACCATTTATACTGTAAGAGGGTAGAGTTTTGTCTCACTATGGAGATTCTGTGTCACTGCTTACACTAAACAAGCTATGCCTTTAATGTTTCTGGCTTTTGAAGGCCTTCGTATTCATTGTTGAAAATCAAGCAGAGCTACTTTATTGTACTTTTGGCATTTCAGGAACTTTCAGGATATTTCAGATATTCAGTCAGATATTTACTAAATTACCAAAAACATAAAATTACAATAAAACATTTCTATACATTGATTTTAAAAAATTCTCAGTTTAATTTTTGAGACAATGTACTGTGTGAAATTTTAATGAGAGGGATTTTAAGTATGACTCCAAATAAAATAACGTACATAAAATAATTCTGAAGTTATTCTACAAGTATCAGAAATCTTGTCTGTTTAAAAGGACTAATATGAAAACGGTGTGTGTTTAACTGAGCGTGACTGTTTCAGACTTCCTCATCACGAGTAACGGCTAAACTGAAGAAAAAACAAAAGCTGTGAAAAAAAAAGAAGAAGAACCGAAACCGATTTTCCTGGGAAATGACAACCTGACGACCATTTAGGATTTCCTCAGACATATCCATCTGCTGCAGTCTGCTGAGGTCTAGATTTAAATCCGGCCATTATACAGTGACTCATTCATTCAACAACAATGAAGGCAGAAAAAAAAATGGTAATGAAAGCACTTCACGCTTTTGAAGGCTGACTCAGGGATGTTAGCATGTTTGAGCCATTTGTTTGAACTTTACCTCAGCAGCATCAAAGAAATGTTTTTCCTTTGTTACAAGATGCTAAAGGTTCATAGGAAAAAAAATTAGGACTGAGAACATGCTCTTTAACTAATCTATTGTCACACGGAATAGTTAATAAACGTTTACCCAGGCTACAGAAAATTTACACAGATTTACTGGAAGCTGACCTGGATCCTGTTTGATGACTATAGATGAGGTGTTAATATGAGGTGAAAGTCTTCTTTCCATAACAACAACAAAACCTGTGTTTTTTTTATGTAACTTCTACTTGTCTGCTGTCCCCAATGCTGCCTGGGGGGGCTCTCTCTCTCTCTGAATTGCATCTTCCAAGATTTTATAAATTTTTCTTTAGCTTCTTTAGGAATTTTTCCTTGTCTCTGTAGTGACCTCAAACCATTGACACTGTTAGGCTATACAAATGAACTTCACAGCCTGTGATGAAGGATAATCTCCAACTGATGTCAGCATCATCTTAGAAAACACAGTTGGGAGACTTGAGCCATTATGTAACACTACCTGACAGTCTGCCTGTGCATTGCAAATTCATGAATACAATCGGCTGTGAATATCAACTGTTATTCGTTATGTAATTTAAGACACACACACACACACACACACACACACCTGGCTCAGAGCTGCTGCAGGGGCTGGAGGGGCTGGAGGGGGTCTTTAAAGCAGGACACAGTTGGATTTCTTTTTTGCCTTCTTCTTTTCCACTGGCGTTTTCCTATTTATCTGTCTGACCAAGTCATAGAAGATCTAAGACAGAACAAATAAAATATTTAATACAATAAAACCATCTCTCTTCTCTTATACAATGGCAGTCTAACACACTGAAGCTCGTTTAGGCTTCATCTGTAAATGCATTCATGGCACCATAACAATTAGAAATCTAGGTCACCGTTTCAAGTCATTCCCTAACAGATCAATGCATTTGTGTGTCTGGCGTTGAATGATGGGTCGTTTACAGTACAGGCAGGATAACCAGCGGTTTGTTTTGGTGTCGACTCACATCAAGGACGTTGATCTTTGACTTAGCAGAGGACTCTAAAAAGGCACAGTGGTTCCACTGTCTGGCCAGATTCTGGCCCTGCTCCTTCCCCACCACACGCTCATCCTCCAAGTCACACTTGTTCCCCACAAGGATCATCGGCACCTGAGGAAAGACGACAGAACAATAAGCGTACATGTGCCCTGTGTGCTTGCAACCAAAATATGTTCATCCTTTAAATACTGGATCCTTAATTGCATCTATCTGTGAACACAAAATTACTATCAGGATTTCCAGATTTGGAGTCATGCGGGGGGGGGGGGGGGGGGGGGGGGGGGGGGGGGGGGTAGAAAGGAGGAGGAAGGTATGAAGAAAATAAGTCAAATCAAGAGTTGAGAACAATACAAATAGAATTGTTATGGCTGGCAACTACTTGAAAAGGGAATGCCAATGGGTGTCACTACAAATACCAAAACAATATCATTAAATACAAATTTAAATAAAGAAAGGCTTTTTTCAACATTAAATAAGCCAAATTCTCAAATGCATCAACAAATTCATTTGCATTCAACTGTTTTAGCTTTTTTTTCCTGCTTTCCTGTGGTGGGAAAGATGGTGCATCTATAACATACAATAATAATGTTGCAATGCCTCTATGGAAAATTATCATTATACATCCAGATGGATGTATACTGATAAAATGTTATCCTTTCCTCTGTGAAAACTTTTGAGCTCTTAAATACTTTAGCGAAAACACAATCAAGTCCTTTCCTCAAAAATAATAATTTAGGTAACACAGAGGCAACATAAGCAGATTTTAAAAATGTATACAAAAAGCAACAGTGAGATTGTTTTTGCTTTAGTTTCTTAAGAAAGGACATCCTTCTACATCTGACCAAGAATAAAACCACTGAGAAGAAGTACAGCTGCTTTGGGAAACTCCAAAATATTCAACACTTCTTCTTTCTCATAAGAATCAAGGTTGGAAAAACACTCTAAGGAAGCGCCAAACATTCTGGGCAAAACTTCAGGCCTAACTGTCACAGTGGGCAGAGCCGGGGAGTCAGGGTGTCGGGATGCGTCTCATCCTGCCTGCTGTTTCCTGACCAGCTATCTAGGGACCATGTTGGCCCGGAGGAAGTAATGGCAGCCCCGCCCAGCCGGGATAACATCGCTTTCCTTCCTGAATGTTTTCGAACATTTCAGCCGAATTCCATGCTCTGGCTGGATTACATGATAGTGTAAGACTGTGTGTGTGTGTGTGTGTGTGTGTGTGTGTGTGTGTGTGTGTGTGTGTGTGTGTGTGTGTGTGTGTGTGTGTGTGTGTGTGTGTTTGTGTGTGTGTGTGTATCAGTCTGTGCACAGGCATGCAGTGTATTTAAACTTATCATTAGTATACCACCCACTGAAACTGTATGGCAACAGAAATAAAGCTTCAAGATGTAACAGAAGTTGTAGGATGAGTTCCAGAGTCTCCAGAAGTTCACAGGATATTTGTGTTTGTGGTACAGCTTAGTAAGCAAAAGACATAATCAACTAGTGGAAAATTCTGCAAGCAGCACAACAGGCGCCAATAATATATCAGCTGGGGAAATCTATTTGTGGTAGGCCCACACCAAATAAATCTATGCATGGGAAATCCTGCCTTAGCTCCACCAGATGTGTTTTGAGGACCTGGAAAAACCTGGCTATTTGTAAGCAATATGGTAGCACCTTGACATGTGCTAGCTTGCTGACACTTCAGAGCTCCTCTGACCTGCAAGTCTACTGTTCAGAGGTTGATTTTTGACAGCGGTACAGCCACATTCCTCAAGAAAAGCTATAGATTGAATATTCTAGGGCCTTCTATTCTTTTCTCTCTTGGCTGTGGGGCAGACGACAGGAAACTGGGATGTTTGCATTAACCCCATGGAGGTTGCTGCTTGATGTTTGATATCCAAACAAGCCCTCGGACTGGACTGCTGAACATAATTTCTCCCAGGGGTCCTGGGAGAACCTGTGGTATGCCCTCCTAACACAAACTCTGAGCCAAGCTGGGATGAAAAGGATGGAGCGAGAGAGAGAGAGAGGGAAGGATGGAGGTATGCAGGGAAGAAAAAATGTTCAGTGTCAGCAGCGCACAGGCAGCATTAGCCTACTTGAAGAATCCACACAGCCCACAGAGAGTCTGTCTGTTCAGACACTGTTAACATGCTACAGACAGGTCCTATCCCGCCCACAATGGCATGGTAGAGATTGGATTGCAGGGAACACAGAACAGGGGAGTATAGAGTTGCTTGAATGAATGGAGTCAAATGGGAGTGGTGAGTCACAAGCATGGAGTCGGGCATTAGCACCATCCTCACACAGGCAGAGACGGAGATGGCTCGGAAAAGTCATAAGACCTCTCTTACATAAGAAGCATGGAAGGGGAAGTGTGCTTTTAATACACTGGAGACTGCTCACTTACTTTATTCTTTACTCCTAATGACTGTTTTAAGGAGATGGAATTCAGCCCTCCTGTGTTCAACGTGCAGTCATTAAAGTCCTTTTAATTGAGCTTGGCGTTATTAAGTGTGTCTGTACATTTTGCCAGCTTTGCAGTAAATGGTGCGTGGCAGTACTGAGAATGAAAACAGCTGCAGCAGCGGCAACTAGAATGTCTGCTTCAGCTCAGCAATGGTTAAAATGATTTCTCCAAATAAGAAATCTGTGCTTGTGGATGAAAAAAAAGAAGGAAACATGTTAAGCATTTCCTTTGGTTGTGCATTCCTGTAAGCGGCAAAGATAAACAGATGTCACAGCCATCATAGGTAAAGACTGAAATTCCCACTGGACTGATAACTGACAGAATGGACATAATGGCGCGATAAGCACAATTGTCAAGATTGGGGGAAACATTCAGAGGGAACACGGTTCCAGAAGAGGGACGTCAAATGTTTCCTTGCATGTTGAGGAGTCAGTGATCCTGCAATCCATCTGTTAGCCTGAGGCTAACCTCAGTACCCTAACCGCAGAAGCTCTAATGAAGTACCGCAGCCTCACGATCCAGTGTGTTTTTGATGAGCTGAGGCTTTCCTTGCACATCATCCCTGACAGTCCAATCACGCGCACAGAGCGCCAGACCACAGTACGACCACAAGTCAGGCCATAGAGAAGAGGTGGAACTCAGGAACGGGCACTGAAAAGGCCAGTCAAAACAAAAAGTAGAGGAGTATATTGTCACAGATGTAGAGGAGGCTGAGACCGAAATATGGACGGAGTTGTAGAAAACTTGTGCGCCATGCTGGAGAGAGGCTTCATCGATGATGGGAAACAGGGAGCAAGAGAGAGAGAGAAGGAAAGAGTGGAAGAGAGGGTTATGGTAACATTCATTCCCTCTAGAGATCACCAAAAAAGGGCATCCTAGATCCTGCTGACGTACTATCTGCCCCAACAGAAAGGGGATGCAGAGCTTACTCACTCCAACTGCCTCACAATATACCAGAGATACAGAAAACTGGAAATGTGCTGCAGACAAACAGAAAACTCGGAAAATAATGAGATGACACATCCACCTTTTTTTTTTTTATTAGAACAGTTGCAGTTCCAAGCCAGGGGCGGACTTGAGGGGAAAACCACACAGTGTAAAGTGTATGTACTCAAAGCAAAACTAAGGCTTGAACATCCCCAGTGAGACAAAGACCTTCCCTGCATTTTATTGGAACCAACAATAATCAGACCATTACCCAAGTGGGGACTACTGCTCTGTGTCTGTGTTTAAACACAGATGAAGTAATCAAACTGCAGGGACCTGCACTGCACTAATATTTGGCGATGCTAGGCTACGCACAGTACACAAGTTTCACTGAGTGCCTTTTTATTGTTCTCACAATACAGACAACACAGAAATTGCACTGTGATACCACCTGCATTAGGTCGAGGTTATACAAAATTGTAATTAACCGGCATAAGATGCAGTGATTACAGTACTGAATGGTATCCATAGCAACAATGCGAACAGGTCACCGAACAATGTAGGCGGCTGAGAACAAGGAAGCAAAGCAAATTTAACTGATCTGTATTCTTTTCTACTATTATCTGTTGACTACAAACCCTTTAAACTATGGTAGAAAATAAAAGTTCAATATTAAATGTCTGAAAATGCAGCAGATGTGATGTAGTTTGATGTACACTTGCAGGTCTACATGTACATATACTTACATCCTCTGTGTCCTTTACTCGTAGAATCTGTTCTCTCAGGTCCTGGAGGTCGTTGAAGGTGGACTGTGCTGTGATGGAGTATACCAGGGCAAAGCCTTGGCCGTTCTTCATGTACAAGTCCCTCATTGCTGTGAACTGCTCCTACATGGGGGGAAGTGAAGAGGAGGGACAGGCAATGAGTTCTGTCTCTTTTTCTCCCAACATTTAATAATTAGTATAATAACATTTCTTTAGTCATTCAGATGGATCCCATTAAAGGAATCTAATTTTCAAGACCTGATTTACATACAACACAATTAAGCACAGTAAAAACATTTTGTTTTCTTAAGCACAATAAAAACAGGTTGTTCCTAAATTTCTGATTGTTATAAACTTGTTATAAAAAGTTTTTAAAGTGCTCTGCAAATTGCTTCATGTGCCTGGAGCACATCTAAAACCTGTCTTACCAAGCTTAAAGTTTACTTTGGATACATTGAGTGTGATCCAGTCATATGATCTTGTTTGGCAAGTTTCTTTTGAATTATCAAGAAGAGATGTAGGATAAGCTGATATTTTGCCAATAAGGGCTTTGTAGATAAATAAATACCAATGTGTTTCCCGTCTCGGATAGAGAGGTCCAACCAACCAAATAACAACAGAATGTGTAACATTTATTGCCCACATCTATTGAAAGTACACATCACATTGGCACGATCAATTTTGAGATCCAGTTCATATAGTTAATTTCATAGTACAGGAGATATTGTGCAGTCAAACCACAGCATTTGTGTCTGTGGGTTTACCCACAGAAAACTCACAGCATTGTGCAATGTGGCTCGACTATTAGCATCCACTATAACCAAGTATGAACATGTATGTTGCTCATTCATCATCACCTTACGTGCCGTGTATACATAGAACCACTAGAACCATGCCCACATTCTTCTAGCATACTTATGCTGCATAAACATAAGAACCTATTATACATGAACAAGACTGAAGAGTGTACAGCACATTAGTAGTGGATGGTGTACAGATGGTCTGTTACACAAAACCATCTGAGAAGTCATCTATGAAAACTGTTTAGAAAGGGCAGTACTTTCAAAAAATATTTAGCATAAACTGAATGACACGTCATCTTGTGATCACCAGATCACGCAAGACGCTGATTGGTCCAAACCACCATGGTTCCGATACAAGCATCCAATGCCTGTCGAGATGGATTCTCACCGATCTCGCGAATCCAGCTGCCTCGCAAGGTAAGCACAGTAGTGCTTTGTGCTAACTAAGGACATATCTTGGTTTAGTGCTTTAACATGCTTACGTCAGCTAATTAGCACTAACACGAACTAGAGTTGAGGGCAGTTAAGACTCCACAAATGTAAACTTCACGGTTGTGATAGAGGAAAAGTTTAGAGGGTTCATCATCTCACCACCATGGATATCTGTACTAAATATAATCTTAATCCATTCAATGGTTGTTGAGCTATTTCAGTCTGGACCAAAGTGGCAGACCGACTGTCACCGCCATCTCTAGAGCCACTAGCATGACTGAAAAAGACATCGTACCATGCAAAAAAGGTATGGCATGCAGCAATTATGTGTGTCAGGTCATGACTGAATGGCATCTCAGCTGATAAAATATTTTAATGCAATTCCAGCTCATCTAATCACCAACTACTTTCCTGGTTTCTGTAAGTTTTAAACCTGAGATTTATGCAGTTTTCCCCATCACTTATGATTTCAATATTCAATACAGGGACATATTTATACACAGAGACCATGGGTATCAACAGAGATTTCAGTGGCATGGAGTTTACTTACTGTGCCTGCTGTGTCGAGAATTTCAAGCATACATTGCTGCCCGTCTACCTCCACTTGCTGTAAGAGATGATGGTTATATGGTTTATAAAGTTGGTACAAAATACGTAAAGCTCAATAGTCACGCATTCTGTATCTAAAAGCCTGCATGCAACAAAGAGCATCGGGGGAAACAAAACAGAGGAAAAAGCAGATGATAATATATTTAGAGACAAACTGAACTTAGAGAGACAGGGGGGTGATGGAAGTTACACGAGAGAAATCAAGAGTACAATATAATGACGTGAACCTGCAGAGCAGCTGCTAGCAATCAGCTCATTCCAATTCAACAACTCTCTGCTGCTTCCCCCCGCCCCGCGGGACACTCACCTTTCTGTATGAGTCTTCTATTGTAGGGTCATATTTTTCCACAAAGATTCCCTGTACAAACTGAACTGTCTGTAAGAGAAGACACAGAGCAACCCAATATCAGATCAATGTGACCTCCTGAGGCACAAGAACAAACAAAGTACCAGGTCTCCTAACTGTGCCTCGTCCATCCATCTACAGTTACCACAACCACTCAACTGCATGTTGACGAAGAAGGAAATTGTATTTTTTATGTCATATATGTGCAATTAAACAGTTTAAGTTTGGACTGTGTCTTATAAAGGACTTTGTTTATTGGATGCTTTACATTAAAAGTAGACTGGGTTCATCTGAAAACATCTTAAGGTCTAAATACTGTATGTCAACCTGCCAATTTGAGGGATTATCCTAATTGACTCCTTGAAGTTAGCCAAGTAACACATACAACATTTCAAATAAATTTTGTTTCCCTGAAAAAACTCTAGATAAAATGCTTAAATTTCTTTTTTTTATGTCAAAATGTGTATTCTACACACATATATACAACAACTGGCATGTACAGAAAGACTAGGAACTACAGACACAAAACAACAAGCCGGCAGCACACAAAGCTATTTTTGATTTAACTGTGTGACACTGGCTTTGACTTCACTAAGCCTGAACACTTGTCAGGAAACATGAGTGTGCTACCTATAAATAGGCAAAGCAGAAAACAAACATATATAAAGAAAAATTGAGGAAAAGGGCAGTTTCGTATGTTATCTGTGGCTTCTTATGACATCAATCATCCTTCCTAATTTACCTTAGACATAATTTCCCTCAAATCTTAGTGGCAAAATGTATTGGGGTTGCTTCACTGACAGTTATCTAACATAGTCTTTAGGAAACACACTGCTGAGGTGTCAGATAGGGGGTGGGTGGGGGCAGGAAGTGGGTCAGTAGGGAATACTCACCAGAGCGGACTTGCCCACACCTCCAGAACCTAACACCACTAGCTTGTATTCACGCATGGCGGGATCGCTTCACCAGACAGCCAAACAGTCTGCACTGGACAAACGGGGAGAGAAGCAAAATGGAACAGGCAAATTGAGAAAGGTGTGAAAAAATAGAAAGCGAGAAACATAAAAATTGAGCTAAAAATCTGCTCAAAGCAACTTTTTTTCTCAAGCAAAACAAAACAATTTAAAGTATTGGAATTTCTCTCAAGTGTTGTCTCTGAGTTTTCGCCACTCCAGAAAGGAAGGATTCTAGTCATTCCTGAAAGTTATGGACAAGAGGCAGCACAACAATGAAGGGAACACCCATAAGTGGAGCTGCTTCAGGGTGGAGGAGGTAAAGAGTATGTGACCCCTCTCTAACGCAAACCAGCTGTGGCGTGTACGAGTGGAGAGGGAACTGAAGGGGAGATGATACATGGATCTGGCAGATATTCCTATTAATGACACAATCATCTGGCTTTCACACACCAAAACACACCCTGCTGTCAGAGGTTTTAGTTGCACACTCATTTTTAGTGTTTTTTTTTGACAAATGACAGAAAACAGCTGAGGGAAGCGGAGGCTACAATGGGGAGGAAACTGTGAAATCACTGGAATATCCCTTTAAGGGATGTAGAGGCTTCGAATCGTTGGCACACTTTGTGGCATAAAGTCAGTTGGGTTAGCCAACTGGGTCACTATGAGTTGGGTAACTACAGAGACGGACAGACTGCTACACTGAGGTTTGGTTGAATCTGGATGAAGTGGGGAGATTTTCTGATTCTTCGTCCACTTTCTGACTTCTTACAGTTTGCAGAAGATTGATTAAAGCTACAAAATGTCCACCATGCAAGAAAAACAAGAACGAAAAAAACACTGATTTTCATCATTTTTAGATTTTTAAACATAGAAAAACTGCAAAAGTAGGAACATATTCTCAAACTCAACAATGAAAATTACATGGTTTTCACTGACAAAAAGGGTTGACTTTCTTGCACTGAAAATAAAATCTAAATACTAAATCACAATTAAGACTTGAGTATGGTGACTATTGTTTTGAGAGCTACAGCATATAGGAAGTGCAGTTCTTATGTCCATATGTACTACTTATGTACCATATTATTCCAGTATTGATAATAAGTTGGATACCCGAGTTAGACAGGGTTCTTAGAGAACACATCAGCTAACCTATGTTTTAAAAGTATCTGGGTCCCCGACGAAAGACTAAAACTTTTGGGTAATGGGTTGAAAAGTGCAGCTTGTAGGCAAAATACTATAACTATTAAAATCAGGTCCCAATGAAGGTAATATAGCTTGATAATAAAACCCATTTGCAAAGCATCAAAAGCTAAATCACCAGGCACAGTGGGAAACAGATGATCCCCCTCCTACACTGTTCTTTTTACAGCACACTCCATTGAATACTCGGGGGGGTGGACAAAGGACTGAGGACCTCCAACTTCAATCACAAGCAGCAGTGACCATGTGGGATATGAAACCCAGAACTGTGAATAATTAATATTCACTAATCCACTACACACAAAGAGAAGTTCTCCTTGCACGATTAGGGAGAAAGAACAGGGCTGCCGAGAGCTATGCAAACACTCTCTGCTGCAACTCATGTAAACATTCAAGTACAGAGTCAAGTGCATGCACAGTGTCACATATACGATGTCATACACACAATGTCACACTTAGACGTAGGCTAGGCCTCACTTGTCAGATATCTGCATGTCATGTTTCTTGCTCTGTGGACTGAGCCCCGCTAAGACGGATGACATCAGGAACTCACTCTGTGATGGTGGCTGTTAAATGTATGTGACTGCTTCAGGAGCTTGTTATAGAGGGCGTCTGCTCCTCCAAGAAGCTGCAGTCAAATTATATTTGTTCCCTACTGTTCTTAAAATCTATGGATTTGGCACATGACAAAGTCAACAGTGAAACGGTGTGGATGATGGCGTGTCCACATGATGCGAGCAGCAGGTCAAACTCACAGAACTACACTTAAATAACTGTAAATAAACCTAATAGACCTTTTTCATGGCAGACATATTGTCATGAAATAGTAGGCAAATACGGGTTTTACCAAGCATACAAGCTAAAGTTCCATTTTATTCAGGTCAAACCAAGACAGGGTGCTCCTATTGTACATTTTGACTCATCACAAAATCTCAATATCATCAGTAATCTGTCTTTACCTTCTATTTCTTGCCAGTATGCCTCCCATGAAAAAGGCCTATTGGATCTCTGCAACAGTTTAAATGACAATATATATGATATTGCGATGGTAGAGTGGAAGCGATATTGGATGATGACTGTTTGTCATCACCTATGGCTATGGGACATTGCATGTCAAGGACAGTTTCACATAGGATTCATTCCAGCAAAAGAAAGTGAAGTGAAAATGTTGCTTAACATTTTGCATCAGTGCTGCATGTCAGCAAAAAATAACATTAATGTAATGTGATTTAATTTTACAACACACACACATTATATATATATATATTAGTTAGTTTAAAATATTTTACATAATTTTCCACTCTTTAACACAAAACTTTCTTTTTTAATTTGTCTGTATATCATAAAGAGGATTGGCAGATCATGTAAAAGGTGCCTGGAAATAGAAACAATCATTCTTTACAGTTAAAACACATTACTGACCATTAAGCCACTTAATGGAAGATCCTAAGTACATATTAATACGCTTGAGAAGAAGTGAAGGACAAAGTTTTTCTCAGCTCAAGTGTGTCAATTCATGATCTAAAGAACGGCAAAGTGACTGTGCTTGACGCTTGCCAAGACACAAATACCACCCTGTCCAACACAAACGACCTTCCTGATCCAGGCTCAATCCTATTCAGCTGTGTGTTCAATCAGTCAATAACACCTGTTTCCTTTCATATTGATCTTCAGCCTTTTCTACAAAAGGCGAAAACAAAATGCAAGACACAACTGAACGCTCTTGCTCCAACACCTTGTCTGCATACAAAGCTTCATACCAGGACCACTGCACACAGCACTGTTCACTCTCTCAACACAGATGCTCGCTCACAACCAACGCACACAAACACACGAGGCCATTTAAGGACATCTCCCTTTAAAAACCAAACCTCTCCCTTTTTCCACTGCCCTCGACTACAAACTGTCATTCCCAACAAAACAAACACCCTGCTGCTTTGCTCTCGTAGTAACCCCAGCAAATAAGGAGTGAGGGAAAGCCACATGCCACAGAAAACATGTTCCATCATGACATCACTGCATCACTCACCCTCTACGGCCAAAGGTATGTATCCATCTAAGGCTGGAAGTTGGATGAGGTAGCGCCGCTAGCAGGCCTGCAGCGAATGTGAGGCTCAATGAACTATGCCTCAAACTAAACACAACTGAAAATTAGAGAGCGGGCGATTTTGCAGCTAAACTACAACATCCACCATTTCCTGGTCTGGGGACGCCAATCCAACGGCAATGAAGCTGTCACGGTGGCTGACTCAGCAGGGTGGATGATTGACAGGCGCCTTATGTCTCTTCCACCCAGTGCGGATGATGAGAAAGCCCACATCCGTTGGTTAAACAGCGTGATATCGACTCTTCTGCCGGCTTCTTATTTGTTTACTCGCTGACCCACATGACAATTACAGGAGCTACACTGATAATAAAAAAAGAGCAATATCCACTTGAGGTTTGGGGGCAGAAAAAACAGGGTAAGATAATAGTTATTCTGGTGGAATGTTTTTTTAAGTGTTGATAAGCTGCTGCATACTCATTACCTCCACCACAACCACACTTTTCTGTTCACACCAAGCTAAGCGAAAAAACCCACTGAAACCAAGACGCTACTGACAGCAACAAACCTGTCCAAAAAAGTACTTTAGAAAAAAAGACAGCACTTTACTTTACAGCTAACATGTATCCTAATTGTGTTGACATTTTCCTGGAGAACATTTATTTAGATCAGGTAGTTTTGTTTAGTTAAAAGGCAGCTGCTGAATTTCAGAGGAATTTCTTGAGAGAGAAGCTGCTCAATTTAACTCAAAGTAAAACTGAAATATGTCTAATTATCAATTAATAGAAGCTTTATTCTTCACATATGTTGAATCACATGCTTGCCTGCAGACAATTTTGGCTAAACTTCAGTAGTAAAAGTCTCCATTTACCTATAAATACAGTCAGATAAGATATTTTTCCAGGGAAACTTTGAAAGGATGTTACGGGAAATTTAAAGACTTAATAAAGTATTATTATAAAATTACTATCATGATATAAATTATACAATTGAGATATTAGTGCATAAAAGAAAACTAAAAACAGCAAGAAAGAGATAAAGAGGGAAGGATGTTAATAAAAAGTTGAATAATGAATAAGGAAAAATAAAAGTAATTATAAAACAATATTTGACTGATTACATAACTATCAATTCATTGGATACAGTTTAAGTAAACAAATTAAAGCCAGTTAGTCATTCATGGTATCAGAAGAGTCATTACAGCCAGGATATGATTAATATTTATATAGAGTTGATTCTTTATGTGTCAGTTAATTGTACTATGGTTCTGGGAATCAAGACTTCTGAGTAATGAGGGTTTTTTGATATCAAGCTTCTTTTTTTTTTTTTTTTTAAGACTGAGCACTATGACATTTGTCTCTCTCTTTCTCCCTCTCTGACAACAGGTTCTTAACTTGATGCACAATCAGCAATATCAGAAATTCTACCGAAGAAGTGGCATAGTTCTCGCATGTCTTTTCAGGCCACTGCAACCCCAAAAATGCCCATGTGAGTCAGAGCAAAACTGCAACCACACACACAAAACTGTTCTGACATTTACTATGACAAAGATCTGTAACTGACAAACACCATTAGTCGAACTCATCTGTGTATTGCTGAGGCCTTGACCTGTAACCACATCCTCTTTCCAGAGCGCAAGAAGGCTTCATGCTGATAGGATGGAAAAGGAGTAGCTACCTACTAAAATAGCCTCTTCCAGTCTCTGTTCCTGTTCAGGACTCCAGACAGCAGGCTTGTTTGTAGGGGAGGGGAGCTGAGGTGTGGGGGTTTATAGCCTGTATCTCATCACCAGACCTGAGCTGGTAAGAGATTCGGGGCACAGGATGAGGCAAATGTGTCGTTTCAGTCAACACAGTAGAAAAAGGCGTGTTTTAAAGATAGGCAGCCCGTCTTCTGCGGGATTCTCCGGTGTAATTGGTAAATGTGATCATCTATTATTAATAAGCCTGCTGTGTGTTTGTAGTTGGAGGGATGGAGTACACACCTTTCCGGTTTCACATCACTCTCCCTGCAGCATAAAAATAACCTGCAACAGGCTGCCACGTAAAACTTGAGGAGCCCAAGAGGAGCAAGTCGTTTGAGCTCTTTTGGCAGGGAATGATAAAGTGCTCAGATCTTTTACTTGAGTAAAATTAAAATTAGAACGGTCTCCAAAATATACTCTTAACGAGTAGCAGTCCTGAATTCAAAATGTTACTTAAGGAAACATACAGAAGTATTGTCAGCAAAATGTACTTAAAGTATCAAAAGTAAACTCGTCATTATGCAGATATGATATATAAATAAAGTAGTATTACTTGTTTTTAATCACTATAAACATGCAAGAGCATTGCTTGTATACTTCATTAATATATAGACAATTCTGGATACTTTGGGTAGATTAATAGTGCTCTGTCATAATATTTGACACTGTTCACACAAAGCAAATTTACAAAAAAGAAAGGACAATAATTTATTAAAACATTGATAATAGAATATTGATACATTAATTATATCTAAAGTATTATAATCGTCATCTGAAAAGTAAAGCTGGTAGATAAAAGTAGTAGAGTCCTAAGTACTATATTTCCCCTGAAAGTAGATGGAAACAGTCAAGTACAAGTACCTCAAAATTGTACTAAAGTACATCTTGAGTATGTGTGTTTAGTTACTTCCCACCAGTGTCTTTTGGTTATCTCACTGTGGGAATCTACCTAATTTGCTTACGGCAGCAGTAGCAGCAGCAGCATATGCTTATCACTCCAGGTCATGCTAAATCCCTGCAATCTGTGGCTCTGTGGTGTAGCAGTCACACTCCGCCGATTATTACAACCTTCACAACATTAATCAAATTATGTTCAAAACTATAAACCCTCTTTCAGACAAAGCTTCAAAAAGCATCATCTATAATCCGGAATGTGTATTGAGGCGAGCATCTGTCTATAAACAACCAGCGACTAACGTTACACTAAGTCCCGTTATAAAGCTTGTTAGCCGCTAACTAGCTCGCTCTAAGTGGCAGCGACTGGTGTTGTGGCTTAACGAGTGACCGTGTTATCTGGTGACTTTCAGTCGAGTAACATTTTAAACTATTATTTACTGAAAAATAAGTGAAGAAACGCGAATGCCTCCTGTTAGCGACAGCATTTAATTTACACGATGTAGGAGCGGGGAAAACAGAATAATATATTGCCTATTGAACATTTACTTTACATTTACTACGGCATTTAATAAGAAACCTCAAGTGTTCTGCTCTTGTTTTCAACAAAGCACGGCTCAAAGTCACCACTTAACACGGGCGCTCGTTACGCCGAAACACCGGCCGCAGACACTTCACAGCCGCTAGCTGCAGCTCGTTAGCAGCCGAGCTAGCTAGCCGACACATTCCTCTCCTCGGCGTATAATCAAAACCACACACGGCCCGTCAAAAACAACGTCGCATTTTATGGCTCCGGCGTCAACCGGAGCTGACAGGCTTTAAACCAGCCCGCTTTGTGCCGTATTTACTCGGGGGTGGGAAAAGACTCAGCCCGAGTGCTAGCGTTACCTGCCCTTCCGCCTGGCCTTGACTAAAAATGGGAGTGCACACTCCCGTTTTTCTAGCTTCAATCCCTCTCATTTCTCCGACACATGTAGCGCACACACACCGAACAGTCTCCTACAGCTGCCTTCCGAAGTGTCGACGGTCCCGGTTCGACCGCAGAAATGACTTGTTTGACCGCGTTTAGCAGCTTGTAAAGTTTGGTATTTGCACTCACCGTTTCTCTCTCGCTGTCTCTCGCCGCTCCGCAAGTGTCAGTTTGCCTCCCGGCCCGTGTGTGTGTGTGTGTGTGTGAGAGAGAGAGAGAGAAAGAGAGAGAGAGTGTGTAAGTGTGAGTGTGTGTGTGTGCGTGTGTGATTGTGTGTGTGCAGCAGACGTCACTCCCGACTATTTCTCATTTTTCTTAAAAGGGCATGACAAATCGGCCACTCGTCCCGAATCATTTGTGTGATAAAGGATCACAAAGTAATGAGTGTCTATAGAAATAAATCCACACCCTTATTATTACTAATGCGTTGCAAAACACTTGTATTCGTTTTTGTTTAATTAATTATTTAGTTAGTAACTAAGTACCGAATTTGACATAGTTGGTAATTTAACACGTTTCAACCTTTTTGTATTTTCTTACCAACTACAGTGTGTAATCAGGTCACATTTTAGATGTCTATGAGGTGTTAACAGTACCATTTCCCCACTAAACTTCTCACATGGTTTCATTACAATAAAGTCTCAAAGAATTCAATATTTCTTTTTTTTTTTTTTTTGAAAAAAAAAACTAAATGGTGAACAGGTTTGTGTATCATAATTATTTTTTTATTCTCTCCTCCCCATTATTCATCTAATGACCTCTCAGACTTATCCGGTGACCCTTTGGAGGAGCCACAACCCCTAGGTTGGGACACAGCAACAACAGTAACATTGGTGCTGTAGTATTAATAACCCAATATCGTCATATATAAGAAATATATCAGTGGGAGGACCGAAATAAGTGTTTTCACTTTATTACTTTAAGTAAATGTTTCTGCTAACACTTCTGTACTGACACTTAAGTAGGATTTTCAAGCAGGATTTATACTTGTAATTGAGTATTTTTCCACTTTTACTCAAGTAAATGAATGATCTGAGTACTCTATTCAACAATAACACTCGCTCTACAAGGGTCAGTTACCTCCTGGCTGTGAAATCTGACAGACCCTTTCCAGATATGTATACGATCTATATAAAATACTCTAAATAGTAATGTATGTCTGAAGTGTTTTTTTCCACACAAAATTACATCTACTTTGTTCTCATTGTCAGAAAAAAAAGAAACCATGAATATGTAATTCCAAATATTTAATTTCAGATGTTTATAACTGCTGGACAAAAGACAAAGTCTCAGTGTGTGTGTGTGTGCCCTCATGCACACCGCAGGCTTCCACACATGATTTATACATACATCATTACATATATAGACCATACACCATTCTGCATTCTGTGAAGATCAAACATACGACTGAAGGAACAAGAAAAGCACATTTTTGAGTGGAGCAAGACTTTAAGGAGAGAATATTTCTATAGAAGGAATCAACAATAACAAACTGCATGAGTCAGAGTAGTTTTTGTTTTTTTTTATTTAGCCTTTTTGGGTCAAATCAGTCAAGACTAAGTAAATATGTCCAGGGTTGGATTGCAAAGCAGGAAATTCAGCTCAGGTTGAATCCACAATATTTGGCACTACATCATCATAGATTAGTTATAAATTTGCAGCATGGAAGTGAAATATGAACTTTGACAGGTCATGCTCCATTTTATGGTCCTATTTTGAAAACAGACTCTGTATCAAAGTCTAATTTGAAGACATTAATAGTTTTAGTTTACATATTGAGCAAATTTTACCTCAAGTTTAATATTATCAAACTGCACAGGAAAAAAGGACTATGTAGTATTATTCCATGAAAGGATGAACCTCCTGGAAGGCTACAATCAACATTATTTTCATTATCATAATCATTTGTTTATTTTTATAGAGGTTATTACTTTTTTTGTTTTTTATTTTTATTTAGTCAAAATAAATATCGCTTTACACTTTTATTTAAGCCCCAAGGCCTTCTTGTGTGTTTTAATACTCAAAATTTAAACAAAATTAAATTGTATTTATTGTTTTTTTTAACCTTTTTATTGACTAAACAATGACTTAATATTCTTATTGGAAGATTAATTTATAGTAAAATAGCCATTAGTTTCAGTTCTAATCAAGTCACAAGTCATAATATGCAACTTTAGAAAGATTAGTTCCTGCTTCTTAGATGTGGAGGTTTGGTGGTTGTCTATGCTAATAGGCTATATTACTAAATATCTTTGTTTTCTACGGTTCACTGGACAAAAAAAGCCATTTAAATATTTAGACTTGGGGTCTGAGAGATCACCTACAGTCCATGAATATATGCATTTATAAGCAACTTTTAAGTCTTCACTTTCAAGTTTCTAAATAACACATTTAAACAGTTTCCTTATAGATGAGTGACTTTCTTGTTAAATCTATGAGTGTGTGTAACAGGCAAAAACAAAGTATTACTAAGAACATTATGTTATTGCCCAAGGTATCAAAGATTACAAGCTCCATGAGTTAGAGCTGTTCTTAGGTCCTGCTGGGTGAGTCTAAATGAAGTCTGAATACCAACAATGAGAAACCTTTTGTAGGTTTTCCTCTAAAAAAATGTTAACTTTATGATTTTTATATAACAAAGATCACCTCATTTCGATCTGTAGATCTATTTAGAAATTAAACAATTAATTAGTCCACAGTTTTCCCTCAAATCTTTCAAGCAAAAAGGCCAATGATTCATTCCATCTTATCCAACGATGAGTCTGTTTCTCACTTTTTTTTTAAAATCATATTTGGTGATTTTGGACTGTTGGTCAGACCATTTAAATAAGTCAACTTGAGTGAATTAAATACCACAAATTCCGAGAATAATAAATCAATAATCAAACAATTGTTGGTCACAGCTCCAGACCTAATAATTAAATAGTCAACATGTGGTATTATCGAAGGTTTGCCGATTTTGCTTCTAAACCTCAAGTTTTCAGAGATTTAAATGTGACTCAATTATCAAGCTCCAAGTTGACTCTGCCTCAAAATAAATAAACCCTGACCCCACATATCAGAGAGGTGATGTAAAACTTGCACCAAGGTCTCATCCAATAAATTCATCCAGTGTCCTTCACCTGTAGCTACACAACATTGGCTTGAAAGAGAGAACAGTGATACAGACATACAAGAATGTGAGAGGAAAGTGCTCCCTTATGTGTCTTTAGTAAACACATCTTAAAAAGACACAGCTACACAATTATGGGCAGACAAATAAAAGCAATGCAGGTCTGGATATCTTTGGGCAGACCTCCCTCTAGTGGGGAATGAGTATTCCTGGTCAGGCCTCATGGCTTAAAATAAAAATAAGAAGCTCATTCTTACTGTATTTAAACATGGGCTAAAATTAATTGTATAAATGTATTCATAGCACAAAAGATCCATTTTACAACTTGTTTTAATTGTATTATAGCACTCTCAGTCTTACACATTTAATACAGTATGCATCAACCCTTTACTTGAGTTTCTCCATTTATTTGCACTACCTATGCCATCCTTATTTATATGCAGCCTTATTCCACATCTCTATGTTGAATGTAAAAACGCTGTCACTTAAAATAGAGCAATCTGGTAACTCTTTACAATCAAAAATAAATAGATCACTTTAAAACAAACTTATATCCCAGGAATAGCTTTGTATCTGATAGATGATTGCCTTCATATGTGGATAAAATCAAAAAGAAAGGGCAGCCAAATGTCAGTGGACAGCCCAAGCAGGTGACATTTATTGTAAATAAAGACTAATAATGGAAGGGAATATAAACAGCAAGCCTTTACTGTATATACACACAGAGGTATTATACTTATATATAAGTATAATTCATTACGTTCCACGTGTGATGTGTTTTTGCTAGAGTCGACATTATCCAGAGCTCATCAGTCCTTAACTCACACTCTTAGGGCTACATGTAGTATGAACAAAATAGAAAGACACACCTCACACGAGCCCACAAATATCAACATATCTCACCCCGTATATTTGACCAATCATGGGTAACACAGATGCACATGACAAGGCTGAGAATGGCAAAAGGCAGATCTGTGCATGGCTCTTGAAAGGAGGAAATGAAAATGACAATGTATTTTCCCCTCATTTCTTTAACACAGTCCATAAAGTTGGGTGCAGTTGCTATTGTTTGATGTGTTGCTATTATACATCTCCGTTTCTTCTCTGTAACTTCAGCAAAGAATTCAAAAAGGCCTAGTGGACAGGAAGTGAGAGTCCTCTCACTGATATTGCCTGTAGTCTCCAAAAGAAGGGGTGGGCATGGCAGCAGGAGCAGGTTCCTCTGCAAACTGAGGCCCTAGAGAAAGAAAAAAAATCTTCATTGAGATGATAGCCAATGAGAAATATAAGAGCTGTTAGCAGTTAAAATAAATTTAAGTGACATTTGAAATGTTACAATTACACGTAACATGCCAATTCTAAGCAGATTTTAATATTTATGGCTGAAAGAATTACATGCATTATTATAAATAATAATGAACTATTTTACAATGTTGAGATTGTTTAATTTTTAAAACATTAGTTTTACAGTTAAAAAAATAGCTTGTTTTGTTGTCCACATTCCAAGACACAAATATTTCAGAAAAGACCAAAAAAAATATTCACATAATTTTGAATATCTCCAGCAACACAGCAGACTTGCCAGCTTTATTTTTTTTGAGGATGCTGGGTAAGTTAGTTGGTATCAGCTAATTTACTGATCTAAACATGAAAATCAGTCAGGCTGATAATTATACTGTTAAAATGCGCATTTCTTTATCCACGTTGAGTTAAGTTAGACTGACTTGGTATCAATAGCAGGTGTCAAAATCGATTTATGAGTCATTTTACTGTATTACCTTTCAACGTTTTGGCTATCACAACACAACCTTCAAATATCACTCACCAGTTGGGAACTGTGAAGAGGCAAATCTATTAAGCAAGATTCCAGCACCCTCTATCAATGCCAGCAGGATTCCTCCCATGGCTGCAGAGCCGACCATGGCCACGGGTCCATCTGCAGAGAGGATTGAAGGGACATTGATGCTGTATAATTCTGTGCAATTCGTACATCAAGTAATATTTCTGTGCAAAAATTAAAACATTTAAAATCTTTAGGATGCACACTTTTCAAAATACACATTGATAAGCACCATGCCTCTCTGCTAGTTGTCAACAACATGGCTAATAAACAAACAAACATATGTCAAATCTCATGTCAGAGCTTTACTCAACTAGAACCACAAGCTGAATAGCCTCACAGATGCCTTCTTGCACACTCTAATGTGTAAATAGTTTTGGTAATGCCACACGTTTCATTTCACACATAATTGTTAAGTGTTGAAATAGCAACATGGTTTTTGGTTAGCATGGAGTATGCATGTGTAATCTATTGACTGTCAACTTCTTCTAAGATTACTCACTTCTTGCAGCGAGGATAGCTCCTGTCATGGCCCCACTTGTAATTGAGTTCCAGGGATCCTCCTTCCCTCGCACTTTTACTAAACCACAGTCTATCATGGAGAAGAGGCCTCCCCATACTGCAAAGCTGCCTGCAAACCAAAGGAAAATTCACAGAATCCGAATAAGAAATAGGCAACAGTGTGTTCTCTCTTTAGTATCAACTACAGCCTGAATGGCGCCTGTAAAACATTAGAGGTGTCAGTTTAGGTTCATGATTTACTAACGCATGTCCAAAGGTGTCACAGCCTCAAGAATCTGTTTGCAACATACTGGCGACCTTCACAGCCAACGGATGGTGAGTATTTTGGAATGAAGGGACAAATACTGTATCTGGGTAAAGTCTCATTTTAGGTGGAAACATGTATATTCTGCGGTTGTTTTTACCTCCAAGCTGTGGGGCTCTGGTCTTGATGGCAGTCATGCTACCTCTCATTCTGTGGCTCATGCCCTGTGAGACAGAGCAACAAAAAACACTGTGCTCAATCATTTGTTGATTTTACTCACAATATGTACCAGCTGTCCCCTGACAAAATTAAAAACCACTAAATTATTTGTCACAGTCATAAATGTTAATGTGTAATTTAGCTGACGATACTGTAGCGTAAAGTTTATTGCACTATGAAGCACGTGACAACAATAAAACATGTTATATTCTCTGTACTTATGCCAGCTCATGCCTCATGTCTTACGATAGGGTAAAAGGTTATCTTTGACTGTGGGAAATGGTAAGGTACAGTTATATGACTGAACTTACTGAGGGTGAATTTCTGAAGCCTTTTACTGCCTGGAATATGCCTCCTCCGATAGCTCCCATGGTGAACGCTCCCCCACAGTCGTCCACGATCCTCCAGGGACTAAAAGCACATTAGTAAAGGTCATTATCATATATTGTACATAGAATGAAAGTGCATTTAAAGATGTTATCATCTCTGAAGTTACAGTCTTGATATGTGATAGGAATAAGCTCTGTTATAACCATTAAAATGGAAATAAAATAAAGCTAATCTGAATATCAAAACCTAGATATCAAATGTATACACACAAAGTCAATTTGATCAAATACGCTCACAGCAGTACAGTAATCGATACATAATAAACCCTGAACATCAAGAACACTACATTTAGTTTTCCATTGTCATTATCATCAGACTAAAGCCCAAACACATGAACACCAAACTTAAAAGTTAACATTATCTTTAAATTGAACAACGGTATTCTTCAATGATATGATCACATCATGTTACAATAACACTAATAGTAAACATGCAGTTGTCATTATCACCCAAAACACAGTACCTCTCTTCCAATTATATATAAAAGAAGGCAAAGTTATCTTATCCTCCCATTGACTTTGAGGACATCTCAGGACAGATGTTTTCACCTTCAGTAGATGAATGTTAAAACAGTCCTGTAGATGATCATCTAATTCTGCACAGTGGAGTTTAAACACCCAAGTGTAGTCACAATAAGTGGAGGGGGACTCTAAACACAACTTGTAAAATCTAGTTCTAATTATCACTGAATAACCATTTCCAAACGTACAACAAATTAATTTCCACTTATTCCATAGCATAAACTGCTAAAAGCCATGCAAAAGTTCAGTTAGAACACTATGTACTAATTGAGTATAGCATGTACCATGTGATCGAAAACTATCATCCTGCCAGCAACATATCAATGAGCCATAGGTTAGCAATAATATCATTACTAAATATACTAGTCTAAACAGATGAAAATACATTTGAATAACACATTTGCTAATAGTGATATCAGTTTGTTCTCCACACATTGCCCATAGGAAGTGATCCCAACTGTATTATATTTTGTTGAATTTTTACCCCTGTGTTTTTAATGTATGTATGCAGGTTTGTGTGCAGATATGTATTCTTAATGTTGTATTTTATGGATTGAGTGTTGTTAGATAGATGTATTATTAATACCTGGCTGTAACCTAGTTTCCCTTAGTATGACAATAATGAAACTTGACTCACTAGACTGCCCAAGTTCGTTGAGTTACTTGTGTATTTGCTATAGTCTAGAGACATAATATCTTTATGTCAATAGGATCATATTTGTCTTGTACGGTCAATATTCATAAAGATCAATTAAAACATTTGAATTTACACTGTATAAAGAAAAATGACACCTCTTACATTATTTATGTGCTCCACGTTTCATTTGTGAAAATATTAAATAATTAATCATATTTTTCATCAGTCATTTCAGTTAAACGTGATTTATGATGATACAACTGTCCAGATGTGCAGCTCTTAGCCAGCACCAACATATAATAAATAAGACACAGGTGGCTAGCTCAGCTAAGTTAGCTAACCTTAATGCTTAACTTCACATTTATTCTACTGAACAGCTCAAACTGTGTCGGTGGCGCTCCACACACACTGTCCTCCGGTCTTTACTTTGTTCAGTCTCAGTGACTGGAGTCTGTGAAATAAACGTGGTAACATGTGGGCGAATAAGCCGACAAGGTCACTAACAACGTGAGTTAGCAGACGATGGTGTAATGCTAGCACAAGCCGCCGATACAAATACTTGTAGTGTTAGCATGGCTGCTAACCAGCCGGCTGACTGGCCGGATTTCTAAGTGTTCCGAGTAAGGCACGTGACGTAAAATAAAAACAACTATACACACGAATTCCGCGAGTTAGTCCGAAGGGAAATGTTTGTATTTCTTCGCAAAAAAACAGCGTAAATTAGATATTTTTGGTCATAGGACTCACCATGGCTCTCTGGCATATTCCTCCATTTTGTTCTTTCGCTGTTCCCTCTGACGTCAGAGCTTATCGCAACCTGACGTAACGTCAGCGCTGCGTCTGACCGCATCATCACGTTATTTATAATAATATAATAATATAATGAAAGCAGTGTGAGCCCTACTTTTTTTACCGTATGCGCGTTTCTCACATTGAATAAAATGTAAAATAATTTGGCGACATAATGCTGCTACAACATAACTGCTTCTTATTGTGTTAGAGGCTTTTTGGGCCTTCAGGGACACCCTACTCACCGGTATGTTTATTTGTCAACATGTGATTTTCTCCGGGCTACACGGTGGAGCAGGGGTTAGCGCTGTTGCCTCACAGCAAGAAGGTCACAGCTTCCGAGACCTTTCTGTGTGGAGTTTGCATGTTCTCCCCGTGTCTGCGTGGGTTTTCACCGGGTACTCCGGCTTCCTCCAACAGTCCAAAACATGCTGAGGTTAATTGGAGACTCTAAATTGCCTGTAGGTGTGAGTGTGAGTGAATGGTGTGTGTCCCACGATTGGCTGGCGACCATCTGGGGTGTATCCCTGCCTCTCGCCGTAACGCGCACCGTAACCCCCTGCGACCCTAATGAGGAATAAGCAGGTATAGAAAATGACTGACTGGTTCTCTCCTGAATTCTTGGGCTCAACACCAAATGTCAGCTTCGAAAGAGAGGGCGATATGCCCTTCATCTCTCACACGGAGACGGCTGCCTCCTTCCGTCCACTTGACAGCTAAACTCAGTTTCTGTCCCTAAAAATATGCAGAAAACTAACTCTTCTAGTAACAAGAAGACTTGTTACTGCAAGCTGGATTACTGCAATTCCTTATTGTCAGGCTGTTGCTGCTGCACATTTACTTTAAAAATTGTTATGGGCTTTATGAAGTTATTACAATCTTAGATTCGGAAATATGAGATATATTATCTTTCTTTAAAAAGTTATTTACTAGTGTCTTTGAATTCATGGTATATTAATAATGAATATCATTGCCGTATTAAAATAATGACTTATGTCATTTTGTGATGGAAGTGAGTTTTCGGCTTAAATCATCTGAATTATAAGGATCATACTCTTTATGGCCTATAGGATGATGGCCATTTTTCTTAGGTTTTACTTAAAAAGTTGTCAAAACTGGATGTTGGAACTGACCGTCAAAATTGGATAAAAAGGGAACTGAGCAATTTAATTTACCTGACATGTGTTTAATTAAATTCCAGGTAATAGAAGATTTGAGTTTGCACTATGGAATAAAAGGGCAGTTTAAGCCAGGTTTAAAGTTGCCCAAAGTCATGCCAGAATGTTCAAAAATTGGTCTGAGTCACTTTATTCATGTTATTCATGTTTTGTGAGTGACACACAATGTTCTATGTATGTCCACAGCCTTCCACTATCAAGGCCTTTTTCATTGAAATGATTCATAAATATATTAATCTCTGCATTTGATAACATTTTTTTTGTGTTTTGCCAAAAACTTGAAAAAATGTCTTAGGCCATTATTTTAATAGCATAGGATATGTTTTGCTTTAAGATTTCCTGTCATGTAAAATTATCATGCAGCATGGACAGTTAATTTCATGATTTCACCACGTGTTTTTCTCTTCATATTCATATTGTCCTCATTTATTTTTTGTGCATTCATTGTTTTTGTACTGACAAGAATATGAAAAGATTATAATTTAAAATCTTTCTCATCACTTACAAAGCTCTTAATGATCAGGTACCATCACACTTCATATTAGGCCTCTCAACCCAAATAGAACACATATAGAATAGAACAACTACCACATATGTGTCAAACCCAAGGCCTGGGGGCCAAATCTGGCCCGGCCCCTCATTTTCTGTGGCCCCTCAAGAGTTTCACAAACTTGTGTGATTTATTGAGGGATGGGAAGTGAATAAATGTTTGAACATAACAGAGACACGCTGGTCACATTGTCTTTGCCTTTGTTAACTCCAAAATCTTTTCTCAATTGGCCACGAAGGTTGTTTAAAAACAGGAAAGTTTCCATTTTTCCTTATTTTCCTTTGTTGAAGTGACTGTCATTATTTTCTTGTACTTTCTATTCTTTAATATTTAGCATCGCAAATACAAAACCATAGATTCCAATTTTTGAAAAATCTGTTAAATAAATAAAATAGTTAATAGTGGTTATCAGCATATTCTTGTATGAGTCTCTATATATCTGTGATGATTTTACATGTTTTGCTGCAGCATTTTAGTAATTAGACACTAACAACAATATAACATTATTTTCGCATCAGCATATTTTAAAATTCTGTTTAATAATCTTAGCAAAGTGAGTCACCAGCACCATTATGAGTGGAGAGGCAATTATCTAATATAATAACATATATAATAATAATAATACCTAGATACATATACATGATATTTATAATTGGCCCTTTGAGGGAAACCAGAACATTCATGCGGCCACTGATGAAACTGAGTTTGACTCCTCACTACCACAACACAGGCTTACTAGAGATTCTAAAGGGAAAAAAGTCCTAAATGTCCTCTCTATGTTAAAGAGAATGCTATGAGCTCAATGTTTTGAGTCCCTGTCACTGAGGTGTGTGTGCATCTCTTGTAGCTTAACAGTGAATAACACGTCAAATTATGTGCTTGATATTCAACAGCTTGCTATAAGTTGCTGGCACAACATTTTCTATTCCACCTTATATTTGAACACATTTCATGGACACTGAGTTCAAGCCCCAGGTGATATAAACAATTGAGCCTGCACTATCAAATTACTCCTATTCTTCCATTTTCTCTTCTTTTTCTTCTTCTTGTTGCAAAATGCTTGCCCTGACTTCATCGCTGTGCTGCAGCTGTAATTATTATTAATGTTTCTCTGAGACTTGGGGGAAGCTGCTCCAGAGTTTAGGTGCAGCAGCATAATCACAGTGATTCTACAGTAATAATAGTGAGGAAAAAAAGGTGTCTCTGAGTCTGCCACATGGCAGGTTCTTACAGTACAGAGCAGAGGAGGAGGCTGGTTTTACATTTAGAACTACAGCAGCTACTGATTCAATAGAACCTCCTTTGAAATGAGAAGGTTTTATATGCAGTTGTTCCAATTGTTGTGGAAAGCAAAATATTAAATGACTGGCTACCGATACAATGGAGCGGAAGAGGATTCATGTTTGAAAATCTAGTTTATCTAGTTTGACATGGTATTGAGCCTACATGCTGCATATTCAGATCACACAAACCTGTGGCCACACAGTATTCCACTATAGAAATATTGAACTCATTGCACCATGAGTGGAGGGAGCAGAAGGTCAATAGAGTTATACCAGCTGTTCTTTGATAAATCCTCGACAGCCATTGATTGTTGTATTGCATTGCCACCTACAGGTGAAGTCATAAAAGTTATACAAGTCATGTGTAACAGTAGCTTGTTTTACAAATGTAACTATGTTCATCATGGTTTGTATTGTTTTAATGTTGATCAGAGAAAACCACTAGACTCCTCTATTTTCCAAAAAGAAACTCAAAAGCATCCATCATGCAAAAAAACAACAAAAAAAACACAATAGGTTTTCTGGGCATTTTTTTTGTTAAATAGCCTGAATCTAAATCTTGTAGCAGAGAGATTTGAACAGTGATTGAGCAGAATCAGCTAAAAAGGAGGTTTAAAGGAAGAGAGGATCTGCTTCACAGAATCTGAGGTTACAGCAAATCAACATTTTCTGTTGCTAAAATAGGTTTGACCACCTGCAGTTTGTATCACAGAGCACCGGATAGCGATCTCCCCAACAATTAAGGTTTGATCCACTATCTCCTACAGGAAATGTATTTACATTTTGACAGAGAGGCAGGTTGTGGAAGCTTTTGATGTATATGTGCGTGAAGGGTTAAAACTGTGGGAGTGAGACATGTTTAGATTCTTTTCTGGCTGCATCAGCCTGCGTCTATAATAATATCACACACTGATACAAGCTGAAAACTGCTGTAAAAGCCTTCACTATGGATTTAAACTGATCCAAAAATACAAAAGGCATCACAATACAGAACATACATTTGAATGTTGAAAGTTTGCGGAATGCTTTAAAGTTTTAAAGCATGTGAATTTCAGAGGTTTTTTTTTAGCTTTCCAACTGATACGTATCATTAGCTACCTTTATCAATTTCAATATTTAAAACAAAAATTATATAAAATCACCAGTGATCCTTGTGTGTGATCCTTTGTGGAAACATGTTCAATGATATGTTAGGACTGTAGCCGTATTTCTATCTTTAAACTTAAGGGACTATTTAAGTGCAGCCCATGACGGAATAATAACGAAGTGTGATTGCTGCAGGTGCAGTTATGAGTGAGTGAGTTATTTTCTGCCCCAAAATAATAACCCTGTTCCCCTCAGATCCCCTTTATTGGCACCGAGCAATGGGTAATCTCAGCATTTTTATTCCTTCCCCTCTTTTCCCTCCATCAGATCGGTGCTGCTGGTCAGGAGAGCAGCTACAGCACAGAGAGACAGACCACTGGCCGGCAGCCCATTATTAGGAACAAGAAAGGAATGAATTGCAGAGCGAGGCTTCATTGAGAAATGACCAAATATAGGCATTTCATGGATGCACAGGCTGAGGCAGGGCGATGGAGACACAAACTGGCCTGTTGCTGCAGTTCTCCTCTGAACACCGGGGATGACGGCTGCCTGCCAGCTTGTGGGTAACACTAGACAGCTCCCAATGTTTGCCTGCAGTCTTTAAAAAATGTTATGTAAAGAGATTGTGTAAATATTCTTCTTTGCTGGATGTAGAAGCACAGATGTGTGTAGCAATGCAGAGGGTTGTCAGTGGAGTCAAGTTGTCAGGAGTCACACAGTAGGATTAGAGTACAGTCCTTTAAATCTGGAGAAACTGTTGTTGGCTATGGATACATATCTATATATGGACCTGTATATATTGCGTGTGACTATTGTGCTTAAGACAGAGCTGAAGTGAGTATATTACATGGATTTCATATATAAAACATTTAAAAAAAGACAAAAAATATGAACAAAATATTGTGAAAGGGTTTCGATTTCAAAAGGAGTTGTATTTCATTTTCCATATAACGTACATATTCTCCTTAAAGATATCAGCCAGGCACAACATCACATCATACTTGTGACTTGTCATTGCAAACATACCAGAATCTTTTTATTGAAGACATACAGGCTCTGTAAGAAAGGCATGTGTAATCAAACATGACAGAGAGTCTTTCATTACACAAAACACAGTCATCAGTGGAGTACCAGTCAGATTTTTTTTTTTTTATCACATTAAATTGCTTTAGAAATGACACTTGGCATAAATCAACAAAAGGGTTGATAAAAGTCAGTTATGGTTTTCCAAATCCCCAAGGTTAAGACATGTAGATGTATTACATAAAAGTTATGTAAGATATTCAAACACCCAGGCTAGAATTATTCGGCACAAAATATAACATCAGATACTAGAGGACAGCCATTTGCACTTCCTGATTTTTAAAAAAAAAAAAAGGATTATGTAATTATGTTCATGCTAAAACTCTTTCGTCATGCACCAGGATTCCACTGGGCTGCTTTCCAATCTGTTAAACTCTGCCTGAGATGTCTTGAGATTTGGAAACGAGACAAACAATCAAATACCACTTTGACCTTTGTTTTTTTCATTACCCAGATCATTTGTTTTGTTTATTCCCTGATATTTCAGCCATTTCAGAATTCCTAGTTTGAGCAGATTTAAAGTACGGAGTGGAGTCCCTCTCCACAAATAAATAAATGGTCAAATTAATGTCCACTATATCGTTGATAGACTTTTGTATATTAGAATTTGATAGAGAGTTATTTGAAACTATATTTAAAGCTCATCATACGCTTCCACCATGCTCACATTCAGCTGCATAAACAAGCCAACATGTAATATGATCAGCTTCATATTATCTAGTGCAAATAACCAGCAAAGCATCAATATGAACTGAAGACAAACAAACTCAATGCTTTCTCTGCAGTCGGCTAATAGAGACCCTTGCGATACTTATCCTCCACAGTCCTTTTGGTCCAGTGTTTGAGGGGAGAACTCATAGTGAGGGCTTGTCATCCAGCAGATGGGCATTTCATGTTTCATCTTCTCTGTCCATCCCACAGCACAGCACAGCACTTTGACTGCATCTGAGGGGGTGGTAGAGTTTATCTCCTTTAAAACCTGCGTGGAGATGTCCCCTCTTTCATCTTTTTCCACTTTATAGTATTCCAACAGGAAATTACTGCAACCACTTTGGCACCGGCACCTGTAGGGAGTAAATTAAAATGTAAGTTATGTCTGAAGGCAATGTAGGACTCCAGATCTACCCAGAAACACACCAGCATACACACCTTCCTGAGTTCCTTCTTGTTGCTTCCTCGGATCGAGGCAAGCAGTTGGTCCCTAGAGTTCTCAGAAGCACCTGGGCCTTTTGCATCCAGCTTCCTCTTCGACACTGGAGTCAGAGAATTCCTCAGGCTGTCTACATCCAGCATGGGGGGCGGAGGAGGTGGAGGTCCACCACCAGGAGGAGGCGGTGGTGGTGGTGGACCTGGGCCTCCTCTTTTGGGTGTCAGCTTTGGCGAAGGCATGGGTGAGGCTATAGGAGAAGGTTTGGGGGAGGCTTTGGGTGAGCTTCTCAGAGATCCTCCTCCACCAATCTTGGGCACCTCCAGTGTCCCTTTCTTCTCCCCGTTGGCCTGAGCCAGCTTCTGCTCCTGCAGGCGCTTCTGTCTCTGCCGGTCCATGTTGCGACTCAGTATGTTCGTTGTGGTCATTCTGGGTCCGGCCAGCTCAAAGTGGTAGCCCAGTTTCAGCAAGGTGGTGTTTTCTTTCAGGATCTTGGTCATTTCCATCTCAGTTTTCCCGCCACAGATGTGACGCTGGTTTTGGAAGCGGAGCTCGGTGAGCGTGGAGTTGTGTTGCAGGGCCTGGATGAGAGACAGGATGCCCTTACCGGTGAGATGGTTGGAGTCCACGTTGATGCTGGTGATGGTCTTGTTGCTGCGCAGCATGCCAGCGATGGCGTAGGCCACGTGGTCATCCGCTCGGCAGTTCGCCAAAGCAAATTTCTTAACGTTAGTGTTGTTCTGCAAAGCCTCTGAAAACTCAATGAGCGTTTTGGTCTTGATGACCTCCGAGTTGTTGACGTTGAGCTCAGTCAGCGAGGGGTCGTTGCTTCGAACCTGCTCCATCAGCTCGTCAAACATGCTTGAGTCTTCGTCCTCCTCCGCTTCCTCCTTGCTTTTTGGAGTGTTCTTGGCCACACAGTTGCCAAGTTTCTCTGTTGGCGTCTTATCCTCTTTTTCCTTCTTCTCCTCAACTTTCTTCTCTGTGCTAACCTTGTTGTTCTTCTCTTTCATGTGGTCACTGTGGTTAACCAGCTCTTCTGTGTCTTTTCTTTTTTCCACCTTGTCATGTTTCACCTGCACATCACCCTTCTCGGATGGTTGTCGCTCAAGTTTGGCTTCAGGCTTGGTTTTATCTTCAACTTTGGGTTTCTTCTCCTCTGGGGCATTTTCTTGAGTCGAGGCTTCCTGCACTTTGTTCTGCTTCTCCAACATTTTAGAGACAAGTCCTTGTGTCCTGAAGTTCTCCGATCTTCTCTCTTTTTCCTTGCCTACGTCCTTTTCACTTTTTTCTCGTAGCTTTGAGATAATGTCTTTGGTTTTGCTGTCATCTTTTCTCCTGCAGTCCTCTTTCCTCTCTCTGCTGTCATCCTTTTTGTCCTGCAACTTGGAGATCATATCCTTTGTTTTGCTGCCTGTGCTCTCCCGCTGTTCTCTCCTGTCCCTTAGCCTACTGTCCTCACTTTTCTCTTTGTCACTGGTCCCATCTTTCACGTCACCCTCTCTGCTTTCCTGCTTCCCGAATCTACTCGAAAGCCGACTTCGCTCCTCTTTCAAAAATTCAGGACCTTTGTTGTTTGTGTTGTCCGCCTTTGTGTCTTTGTCACTCGTCACACTAGCTTGTCTTCGTAATCCTACTTTCGTGTCGTCGTTCCCTTCCTGGCTCAGGCCCATCTTCCTCAGATATTCCTGCTTCCGGCTTTCCTTCTTTTCACCCTGCAGGACGACAGACATGGTGGTAAGTTCTTTCTTGTTAAACAGCTAAATATATACCAGTACCTTATTTATGGTTATTTTAATTAAACTTTCTTTTTCAGAAGAGAAAGGAATGCCATAAACTAAAATAAATGACAGGAAAGGGCTGCCATTTTCACCCCAAAATCTTGAATTCATATTGGACATACATTAGATATAAAGTGAATCAGCACCTGCTCTTACAGTCAGTCATACAGTATATATTGCAAGAAATACACCATGTCATATGACACTTAACCAAGCAAATACTCTATTTTTGTTACTACCTACTACCTCTCATCCATCCTGTAAGCATACACTTCCTCTGGCATAATATGGCATGTATGTTTACAGTCAGCAAAAGGACAAGGAGCCATTTTTTAAAGCGCAGGGATACATTTGCAGCAAGTAGGTTGCTAAGTGTTTGATTTGTGAGTCCCCATCTGTTTTGCTGTGTGAGGCCGTGGCCCTGGCAGATGTATCCTTAAAAGGCAGTGAGCGTAGGAGCAATCAACCAAGGAATTCCATCAGGCCGGGATTAAGAAGCTCTGCAGGGCCGCAGCTCCATCGACTGAAGTGGCTCTCCTTTAAATACGCAAAATGCTAGAAATCTGTCTCCCTAACATTCAGCTGAGGGGGGCTCTGTGTCAGAATAACTTTTATATTACAGGTTACGTCAATAATAGAAATGCCAGCGCGATTCTGTTTCTGAGAGGATGATTAAGAATGTGAAATGGATGTAAGCAACCGAGTCTCAGAGGAGGAAATTATATTTTTCCTGGCACAGAAGCCAACTCTGGGGTGACTATTTATAATCTGATGACTCGGGTTGGGACATGAACGCTATCATTAGAATAGACAGAGCGTGTTATCAAATGCTCATTCTATCAAACATACATTGTTGTCATTTTTATTAAATGCTCAAATACAAATTTTAAGAAACTGAGGGGCCTTAAAAGGATGCAGAAAGTGCTTCACCTTCACCACAAAACACCCATCGGTGCCACTACAGCAGAATCATTTTAAGGATTCACTATCATACCTCAAATGACTGTTCTCTCCCACTGAGCCGCCTTTTTGTGTCAGTCTCCCGTTGAGCGTCTCGTTTGGCATCCTGGACATTGTTGCTCCTAGATCTGCTCTCACCTTGGCCGACGACATTCTGTTCCTCGGGGTTGTCCGGCACTTTCATCATGTCCTTCTCCAGCTGCTCCATCTCTTCCGGGGAAAGAGTGGACAGCAGGTTGTCCAGGTCTGGGTCCTCGCTGACCTGACGACCCGTACGGGTCAGGCCTCTCACCTTTCTCCTGGACATGGTTGCTGCCTGACGTTTTGGGGTAAAAATTGGAGAATTTGATTTCTTTCGAGGCGGTGAAGGTGTTCATGTATTCATTGAAACTCAGATTATGGTGTTGCTTCTCTCCTATGGGAAGAGATGGAGTATTCCCTAAAGCCAAATCTGATGTCCTGCTGTCCTGACACGTCCTGCTCGCCAAAAAGCCACCAGAAGCCTCGATCCTGGTGCAAAGAGGCTGGACTCAGTGTTGCAGTGAGGGGTACCAGTGACGAACTGCAAGAGGCTCACATCATCAAAGCGGACTGCGAGGCTGGGACATTCTTCAAAATCCTGTGAAAGTGCATGTCCATATTTAGTCCAGGGTACACACTCCTTTAAAGGTAATGGGAAGGGCTGAAGTTTACAGAGCTGCCAGAGCAGATTTACAGACACTTCCTATTACACAATTCATATTTATATTGAGACCTGATTATTTATTTAGCAATGATTCTAACATTAACTGCTGAGAATTTTCCATAAAATTGTTTTTGCCCCAAGATCTTTTCCTATTTCCTTGTTTCTTGAAAAAAAAAAACAGTATCTAAGTAAAGTATCTAAGTACATTAACTTAAGTACAATTTTGAGGTTCTTGTAATTTACTTGAATATTTCCATCTGATGCTACTTTATATTTCTACTATATCTACTATATCTGACAGCTTTAGTTTATTTTCAGATGAAAATTTGAATTCTTTGCATACAATTAATATACTTTAATATTCTTTTATCTATATTTTAATATATATATATATTAATTTGCAATGTATGGGAAAGGTTCCACATATAATGATGCAGTAATTTACTAAAACTATCTCAAATTAGCTGCATATTAATGAATAACATTAAACATTAAAAGGATTTCATGTGTATTTAGCGATTAAAACAAGGTTGTATAATATACCATTAAATGCAATGAGTACTTATTTTTTTATTTTAAGTATTACTTGAGTAATATTTCTCAATTCAAGGCTTTTACCTGTTATTGAGTATTGAAGTAAAGAATCAAACTACTAAATAAATAAATATAAACTATAGTTTAGTTTCTACAACAGCTCAGTGATTTAAAGGGAAACACATTTCATTACTTGTTAGAAATACGTTCAGTTTTTATACAATAATCTGAAATGTCGCCTTGAGGCTGTACTAAATGTCTAATGTACATTGACATTGAATAATAAGTAGAAGATTAAAAATAAGATTTAGCAAAAAAAATGCAATGTTTCATCAAGTGGATGATTAAAGTATCTGTGTATATGTGCAGGTGGACATATACACCTGCACATATACACAGGTGTATATACAATATATACAAATGTACATGTCACTAATTATAAAATTAAATTTTACCGAGGTTGATATTTTAAGTTTAGAAATCCATCCCAACAGATTTAACTTTCTGTGGAGGGAAACATGGACCTCTAGTGGTGAACGTCAAGTTGACACACAGTGACCCCTTCAAATGTTACATAATGGCATTTCAGGAACACATCCATCCAAATTAAAACAGGTCAAGAAAGTCACAGTGGACACTTGTTTTTACATTCCAAAGTTAAATTTTATGTTAAGAGAAATAAAAACTTTTCACTCACTTTATATTACAATGTCATACCATCCATATGACAACAGACAAAAAGCCATATCTAGACAAGTTATTTTGCAACTGATATCAGTTTCATTAAACACACTCATGGAGTTGGTCAGAATCACAAATTGACAGAAACATTATGTATGTCAAACTACATGAAAAGCATCTTACAAAGAAAAATCCAGTGTTCTTGTTGTGCTTTACAAAGGCTCAACAACTCATTTATGCTCTAAACTACGGGGAACACCTCTCGGCTGGTTCATCGCATGGTTTTGCAGTGAGACAAGATACAGCAAAGGCTCAAGGAAAGGTTTGAGAAAGCCCAGGCTTCTCTCAACAGCATGAAGGAGTCGGTTTGTTGTGTTTTTAATTAAGTGCCTGATTTGACATTGAGGATTAGATCTTCCAATACATCAACAATTACATCAACACCCTGCCTGCAGACGTCTTACAAAGGCTGCAGGGCTGTTTCTCAGGGATGATATACGACCCAGTTCCAGACAAATATAAAGGATCCTCACTGACCTCACTGGATCCAAAATCTGGATGCGATGATTTAAAGTAATCGTTCAACATTTTGATCAATGTGTATAATTAGAAGAGAAGTCTGTATGGTACATATAGCCTATTACCATCCAGCTAACTCTCTGCAAGGAAGCAAAATTCTCAAAATGTCTGAACTATTCCTTTAAGAGGAATCGACTTTTGGAACCGTGGTGATTTTTGGCTTTGTAGCTTGTCAAAAGTTGAGAAGATCCCATTCACAGTAAAAGGTAACCTTAATAATAATAATAAATACCAAGTGGAAAGATGCCAAAATGATTAAAACATCATATTTCATGTTACAATAACAATACAGTTTTAAAATAACTTGTTACAATATCATAAAATATTCAGCTGAAGAGCAGATTTACAAAATACGTATTTAAATAGTTAATCTCTTTTTTTCCCTGTCTTCATGGTTAATTATTGTGAAATGGGACATTTTGTTTTAATCAAGCAGCAATGACCTGCAACTTCCCTGACCTGATACTTAACAAGAAATAAACATTTAACATGAATTCCACTGTATAACATCTTACCTGGCATTATGGGATTACTCAAGGGACTCGATTCTAATTAATTTAAAAAGAACAGAAAAGCAGCAGGAGAAGACGGATATTTGACTGGGTAGCATGCTGATATTTGGATGTTCCATTAGAATAATGCAGATAATGTACTACCTTGAAGCAAGAAGACGAGTCAGATATAAAAAAAGAAGAGACTGAGAGTGACTGAAGGCTTCTTATAGAGAATTAGTACAATAAAATCCAATAAACCAGCTTCACAATCCGTACAATCCAGACATATCACCTTATATTTGAATCAAACATGTCGCCCTTAAACTTCTACCACATTACGAAAGAAACACTAACACATATGAAGACATTGTGTAATTGTATTTGAAAAAATGTGGATCAAGATGATCTGGAATGTAGCCTCTGGCAGTTATCGATTTCATCAAATTTAAGAAAAGTGAGCAAGTATTTTTCCCCTTTATTACATAAACACTGAGTTCATTATAATTTTTGTAAAGTCCTCTTCCACCAGATAATGAGCCCTGTCTCCAGGTGACACCCTGTCAGTTAGGTGAGCGTGTCAGGACAGCAGCGTGGCGTCGGCACGGCGACACCGTCGTGGGGACGTGTGACACCCTCTGTGAAACCCGGCGGGAGCAATCAGGCATCAGGTTGCAGAACACAATGTGGCTCATGTAAATCCTCCAGAAAAAGTAGGACAACGTTGTGAATAAACACAAAAAATTAAACCCTTAAAGTGCCTCCTGTTAGTTTTTACAGGCGAACCACTGGTAGACAAACTGTAGCAGTTATGTGTTTATTAGTGTAGGTCTATGTGTGTGTGTGTGTCTAAATGGTGCTACCTTCTCCCTTTCAAACAGTCATTTTCCCCCGTTGCTGTCGTTTTTGTGCGTGTTTGTGTGTGTGTGTGTGCATGTGTGTGTGTGGATAAGCCCATCAATGACCAGGATACTGCGGTGGAGAATATGGCGGAGGGGCTGAAAAATAAAATAAAAAATGTTAAAGCCTCGTCTTTAGCATATTTAAGGGTTTCTGATCACAATCAATATTTATGAAACTTTGTGCATCTTTACGAACAGATTATTAGCCATGATATATGTCCAAACACTGTTGATTGTTAAAACACAAAGGAGCTCAGAGCCTTCAGTAGATTTCAGAGAATTTATCTCTATTATAGATGTTGTCTGCACAAATATTCCCATAAACACAAAACTATTTATCCCATGTACAAAATTCTTTTGGGGGGATTATTGTCGAGACTTGAATGAATAAATAGATATATACGTGTCAGTCATATCATATCAAATCATAATAATCTAAATTATATGACCTCTTCTTTCTAGGAGGGTGTGTTCATGTTCTCGGAAGGAAGGAGCAGGAAGTTGACGTCATATGACAGGAAGTACTTAAAACCTTTTGTCTAAGTTTTCTACTATCATGACATTAGAAAAGACAAAAAATCTGTATGAACTGTTCAATAATTCAAACATTTCGAGTTTGAATTATAAAATGACAGTCACAGACTTAATGCCTTATATGCTTAAATGGATTAATATAACATGGTGAGAATCTGATTTAAAGCACATATCTTACATGTCACAGGCTGATTGTTGCCGATTGTTTTTAAGAGAACAGCCCTGTTCCATTCTGACAAACAGGAATGAGACAAAAACCAAACAAAAAGAGTATTGTTACTCTTTAATAATGCTCAGGGCATCACGTGCGCACACAGTTATATAGTCACCCGTCACGAATGCTACAAAGGATTCCGTCACTCTCAGAAGCAATTAAAACACCACAGTAAGCCCATTGTATGGTACTTATCTGTGTTTTCCTCCCTGATGCAGCTTCTGCCTCCTCCTCACGTGTCTGCCATGACACCTTTGTTGCTGCTCTACACCTGTTGGGAACATCAGGCCAAACGCTCTCTCATGCTTCCTTATCTGTGCCTTGGCCTTGGTCTAACCAAACACGCACTCTCTGAGAGATGGAGGGGTCTCATGCCATGAACCCTCCTGTTACAGTGAGAACATTTGAGTACGTAGTCAAGGGAAGTTCACTGGGATCATTTTTGTATTTAGAAAATGCAAAAAAAAAGATTTTTTATGAGAAATATTGTGCTTGTAAACATAATTTTGGCACATTGTATTCAAATAAAGTGGCGTTTTGGGTGTTTTCTGTAGCGTGTCATGTGGGGGATGATGAGGTACATGCGCTGCTTTGTTGCAGTATCAACGGTTAGATTTCATCTCAAGAACCATTCAGACTGACTTGCTGGTAGTTGACAGTTCAGAGAGAATGTATTTGGTAAACATAGAGCTACTATATGCCTGTCATGAATTTTTTTCCTGTTTGTTTTTCTTATTATTCTATTTCTTTTAATTGTTCTACCAATTTTTTCCATCCTCATCTTAAATGGGTCTTATTTGTCTCTTAATTCTTCAATGATTGTTTCTAATTATGTCTTGTCTATATTGCGATTCTTTTAAATATTTTGTGTTTAGTTCATTTATTCTCCAGTGTTGAAACATGCCATATAAATAACGCTTGTTACTAAAATAAGCAAGTCTGTATTTAACCTATAACCAAAAATATATGTCATTAATAAATATACACTACAGTTCAAAAGTTTGGGATCACTTAGAAATTTCCTTATTTTTGAAAGAAAAGCACTGTTTTTTTTAATGAAGATAACTTTAAACTAATCAGAAATACACTCTCTACATTGCTAATGTGGGCGACATGGTGGCTTTCTGTGTGGAGTTTGCATGTTCTCCCCGTGTCTGCGTGGGTTTTCACCGGGTACTCCGGCTTCCTCCCACAGTCCAAAAACATGCTGAGGTTAACTGGCAACTCTAAAATGCCCGTAGGTGGTGTGAGTGTGTGAGTGAATGGTGTGTGTGCCCCACGATTGGCTGGCGACCATCTGCCTCTCGCCGTAACGTGCTGGGATAGGCTCCAGCAGACCCCTGCGACCCTAATGAGGATTAAGCAGGTATAGAAAATGACTGACTGACATTGCTAATGTAGTAAATGACTACTATTCTAGCTGTAAATGTCTGCTTTTTGGTGCAATATCTACATAGGTGTATAGAGGCTCATTACCAGTAACTATCACCCCAGTGTTCTAATGGTATAATGTGTTTGCTCATTGCGTCAGAAGGCTGATGTAATAACATTTTCTATTCATTCTACAACCTATGTTGGTAAAAAAAAGTGTGACTTTTCATGGAAAACACAAAATTTTGGGTGACTGGGTCTGGTGACCCCAAACTCTTTAAACAGTCATGTATATCTCTCAAATGAAGATCAACTTATCAACATCATTTGGACTTAATATCATGGCCATAAAGCTTTGCAACATAACAGTTTGACGTTACCCTGGCTGTAGGCAGGATCCATCATCAGGTGTGGTGGATAATGAGCGGGTTGCATCATGGGATACTGCGGGGGCAGGCCAGGGTACTGCGGTGCCATTGGATAACCCGCATGTGGATACTCAGAGGGACCGAGTGGTTTTCCATAAGCATCATACATGGGCTCCACTGGGTAGCTGCCCATAGGGATCTGCTGAGCTGTGGGACAAACACACTACTCTGATGAAGGGAAACCACGATCTTATGGTTACATGGAGGACCTTGAGGAAATAGAAGTAAAGGTTTTACCATCGTAAGGCGTCCTGCCTCTCTGCTGCCTTCTCTGGTACAAGTAACAGCAGGAGCACATGAAGCAGCACACCATGGTCGCTATGATCGCCACAAACAGGAGGATGGAGGAGGCAATGCCGGCGAGAGTGGTGGGACTGAGAGGAAAAAAAAACCAGACAGGACAAGACTTGAGTTGCAAAGATTTTCTTCTTTGATCATGTCAGCCTCATGTTGTTCCTCCCCGGCCACTTTCCTGATAATTGTAACTCACTGTAGAGATGATTAAAGTCGAGATGGGTGCGACGTGCAAGCGAGAGGATACTATTGACCCTGAAATCACATCTGAGTTCATCACATAGACAAGTCTCACCCACTACAAGATTCCATCACCTCATTGTATCAGGAAAGTGACAAAGCCTTCAGCTTCATCTGCCGCCCACTGATCTGATCTGATCTCCCACCAAGCCGACCGTGCTGCGGGTCCTCCACTCGCTATCGGACAGCGAGGAGAGGGAGGAAGAGGAGAAGTGCCACGTTGCAGCCCAGCAGGTGGAGGCTTTCTTTATTCCAGCATTATCACAATCCACTTTGCCACAATCCACCACTGAGCGAACTAATGAGAAGATATTACGCCACGGGAACTAAAGTGGATTAAGTTGTTTAGTCAAACGCAGCCGACGCCCTGTGTGAGAGTGCATAGACAGAAAGTGGGCAACTGCTGCTAATAAATCCACGGTGATGGTGGACAACACTCGTCGCTTAAACGATTTCTCTTCCTATTTATACACTACCATTCAAAAGTTTGGGGTCACTTGGAAATTTCTTTATTTTTTAAAGAAAAGCACTGTTTTATTTTAATGAAGATAACTTTAACTAATCAGAAATACACTCTCTATATTGCTAATGTGGTAAATGGCTATTCTAGCTGCAAATGTCTGGTTTATGTTGCAATATCTCCATAGGTGTATAGAGGCCCATTACTAGCAACTATCACTCCAGTGTTCTAATGGTAACATGTGTTTGCTCATTACATTAGAAGGCTAATGGATGATTAGAAAACCCTTGTGCAATCATGTCAGCTTTAGCTGGTTAGAGAAGCTAGAAAACTGACCTAACTTTGATGAAAGCAAAGTCTGAAAATACAAATCATTATTTCTAACCTTGTTTATGTCTTGACTATATTTTCTATTCGTTTTACAACTCACGGTGGTAAATAAAAGTGACTTTTAACAGTAATAAAGTACAAAATTGTCTGGGTGAGCCCAAACTTTTGAACGGTAGTGTATCACCTTGTAAACTACACAATCATTCCATAATCCAAATACCATTGTATCACATACAATGTGATATAACAGAAGATCACTGTTACAATATTACCACTGTTAACACTCCCGAGACACTAACCCACTACCCTTAATTAAATAATTATTGTATCTTCCTTATCTCCTCAATCTTTTTTTTATGCTATGCATTTGTACATTTTTTAAGGTTAATTATTCATACTACAAACTGTCTTTTTTTATTCTTATTTTTTTCTGCTGTGACATTTCAATTTACTTACGCAGTATCAATAACGTCTATTTTATCTTGGATTTGTCCAAGGTTTTGTTGGTTTTGTCCTAATTTATTATGGATATAATGAAACAAAATCATTAATTCATAAAAACTAATTAAAATAATAAGTAAATTTAAAAAAGTGTTGAAATCGAAAGTAAATTATCAAAACAATTAAAGATTTTTCTACTGTTTTCTACAAAATAATCCAGATTCAACGGCCAGTTGATTATTTTGTTTTGGGGCTTTCATCTGCAAACAGAGATCTCACAAGTTCCGTGGCAGATGAGACAAAATTTCAATAAAGCTGGATAATAAAGTGGATTTTGGTAGATCAATATATTATCACACACAATCCATTCTACTGTTTTAGTGGAATCGATTGATTTAGAGCTACTACAGTAGATTTCATAACATGTTTTATATATATCATGCTATACATTATTTAATTAAAACAATTAAGTTTTGCAATATATCTGGCATTTATTATTCCTACATTTCACAATGTTGTTGTTTTTTTGATCACTTGCCTTTTGTAAAATATAAGGGACCGTGACAAATAATGTTTGACAGTTTTAAGAAGCATTCATCAGGTCTATCAAAATGTACATTTTGTGTTCATGTTGATTTGTCAATTAAAAGTCGTGTTATTAAAAAAGAAAAAAAATCACGATTTAGTGTGCTTTTTTAACACTAAATGTCAACTGGTATAACTGAAAAAGAATGATAAATGTTAAATATTTAATCCACCTGGAATATAAAACTAGTTGGTAGTATGTGTTTTATTTTTTTTTTAAACATTTTTAAGACACTGGAGAAGCTAAACTCTAAGTTTGAAATTTTTGTTCGAAAAGAAGTCCCATTAAATTAAATATTACATTTTATATATTGCTGCAGATACATTTTCTGTTGACCAACATATAATAGCACATAAAATAGGCATTAAAAATATCTTATTTTTAACAATGATGGATTTATGTTCATAGATGAGTGAGAGCCAAATATCCACTATGACAAAGACAAAAAAAGTATCTGCCTGCCTCATGGAACTCAAAGATAAGTGATCCTGCTGTGATAGCCTTGAATTACAAATACAAACACTAACTCTGGGTGTCAAGTAAATGAATAAATAAGTCATTAAATTAAAACCCCGCTGCTGACCCCACCTGAACTGGAAGAGCTTGCAGCGTTTCTGCTCCCGTTCCGTGATCATCTTGAAGGCGTCCAGGCAGCAGTAGCGGCGGTGGCAGTTCCCGCAGCAGAAGGTGATGAGAGGGCAGTCGAAGCCGTTGTGCCAGGTGCCGTTTTTATCCACATACCACAGGCAGCCCTCGTTCCCGCTGACTGTGAAGCAAGAGCAACACGAGATGTGAAGAGGGGTGACACCACGGGGGGGGGGGGATGATCAGAGAGGGTAAAAGAAGCAGAGAGAGAGGGAAGGATGGAAGCAGCACGTCGGGTTTCAGCTGCTTCACTACAGCGTTAACTGCCTTTCTTTTTCCCTGTGTCTCAGTCTACAGACACGCTGTCCTTTCTGTTTTGTCATGAATTTTCACAGCGAGACATTTCTTGACTCTTCACTTACAGTAAAGCACTTTGGAAACTAACACAGCTCTGGAAACAAAATAAGAGACCACACTGCATTTTTTTTTATCTTAAATCAGCATCTATACATGTATTCCAGCCATTCCATTCCAGCGTCTGTTGAATTCCAACACATCTCACACCTCATTCTGCTTAAAGGGTACCAGGAGTGGAATAAAGTCACCCAAGAGCAATGATAAAGATTTGTGGAGAGCATGCCAGGATGTATGAAACCTGCGATTCAAAATAAGGGTTATTGCACCAAATAGTCATTTCTAAATTCTTCTTAAGTGTAAACATTAGGATTATGTTGTTTTAAGATGTATTGCATTGTTTGAGGTCCAAACGGGGCGACACGGTAGTGCAGGGATTAGCGCTGTTGTCTCAGAGCAAGAAGGTTGCAGGTTCTCCCTGTGTCTGCATGGGTTTTCACCGGGTACTCCGGCTTCCTCCCACAGTGCAAAAACATGCTGAGGTTAATTGGCAACTCTAAATTGCCTGTGTGAGTGAATGGTGTATGTGCTCCACGATTGGCTGGCGACCATCTGGGGTGTATCCCTGCCTCTCGCCTTAATGCGTTGGGATCGGCTCCAGCAGACCCCTGCAACCCTAATGAGGAATAAGCAGCTATGGAAGATGACTGACTTGACATACTCATTACAAGTTCCTACAGCCAGAGGAGACATCAACAAAGTTCTTGTTTTGTCTGATTAACAACACATAACCCCTAAATATTCAACTTTTTGTGATGTAGGCCAGGAAAAACTCTTAATTGTCACATTTGTAGTCCTGGAAGCACTTGTACTCAAAGAATGACCTCAATGACCTTTGATTGGCTCGAATAGCAGGCCCTATGGGTGGTGCCTGAAAGGTCTGGCTTGGGTCAGGGCTTCATGAAGCTGGTTATGGTAAAAATCCCTCAGCCATGATTACAGCTCACATCTTATCTACTCCATTCTCCATCTGTCAAGGGTCCTGCCAAAGCTGTCCCCTTCTCCTTTTCTATTTTCTCCTTCTCTAGAACCTTTAACCTTTAGGCAGCATCCTCTTATTGAACACTTCATTTCTTACAATACACACCATTCTCTCTCTGTCATTCTTTGCAGATGACATATTACTGTATATCAATAATGCCCCCTCCACAAGTCCCTTGTTTCAGATGCCTTTGCCTAGTTTAGCTCTCTCTCTAGATACTAAATCAACTGGCCCAGGTTCTAACTAAGTCCTTAATCTGACCTTAGACCCATCTACATTACCCCCTCATATTCAAGCAGTTTAATATGTCATGTATTCATCCCTCTTTACAATATATTGCAACAAAGAACTTCCAAAACACCTTTAGACCAGTAGAGGAAGATATGCATAAATAGAACAAATTATCCAACTGGTTGTCAGCTGGAGTCTTCATAATAAAAATGAATATTCACTCCTGAGTAAAATCATTTTCCAATATGAAACACCTTCCTCCCTCAATATAAATGTGATGAATTAAACAAAGAAAACTTTACGTTTGTGCGATAAATGACCATGTTGATGTCCAATTGTTAAACTGTTATCATTTAATTTTATTTTTTATTAAGTACAAACATATTTTTTATTTGGTTATTATTTTTAAATGGATATATTTTAGTTTTTATTTTTGGTCATAGTGTTCTGACCTATGTCTCCATGACCTGATCAAGTGGTCAGGTTTCATGAAGACCAAAAGAAGAAAACCCTACCCTCCCTTATCGGTTACAGGACCTGGGTAACTTCACTTTACTCAAATACAGCTGTTAAATCCACAAGAAGACAAGATTTATACCATATCACCATATTACAATATAAAATTACATGTATTCACAATATTAATAGATTTCCCATATCCACAAAGTGACTGCATGACCACAGTCATTTTGTGCAAAGATCCACTTACAAGTTTATCTGAAGCTTATATAAGGCTTCAGCAGTTGGAATTAGTCATCATGTGGAATTCTGCCACATTTACAGTCTTTTCAGTGTCAAAAAAAATTCCCTGTTTCCTCAGACATTAGTTCAAGCTGCATTGGGAGTATAGCAACAAAAAGACTTTGGCACTAGAAAGTAAAGTTGAAAGATAACTTTGTGATTTGACCAACTGTTATTTATCGCAGTGTTATCTAGCCTTTTAACTTCTTGAATCATGACTCAATAAAACAGTGATGACGTTATGAACGCAATGTTCGCTGCAATGTTGAATTTATAGCTTAAGTTTCCATGTAATGATACTTTGAGCAGACTTAGTGCTAAAATGTCAAAAATAACTGAATAGAAGCAGAGTTCCTACATGTTTTCCATGTTTACTTTCCTGTGAACTACATCACTGCATGAATGTTCAGATAATCTTAATATTTCTGGTTATCTCTGCACAATTCAAAAATATTGCTGCATTTTGTCTGAATCTCTGCTTGTTTTTCAGAAATTTTCCAGAAAACTTGGAAAATTATACACAATAAATTCATTATTTTCCACACTGCACAGGAACCCTGTGGTATTATAACACCACCCTATTAAAATAATAATTTTGGCCTAAATAATCTTTTGATGAGGTTGTCCATGTCTGGTAATCATCAATCATCTTAACCCTGAGTTGAAAGGATCATTCTCTTTATGCCTTATAGAAAAATGGTAATTTTACTTAGGCCATTTTTATTTTTTTTGAAGTTTTGCTCCCAAATCAGAATAAAATGATTTGGCTTGGGCAATTTCACACGCTTTAATGATGGCAGCTGCTTCAACAATGGTGCACAAGAAGCTCTGAACATGATTTTTGAATCAATGGTGTATAATAAAGGCTTCAGACTATAATGTTTATAGTAATTTAGTTTCAATTTCATAAATTATACTTGATACTACTTGACTACCATCACTTCATTAATAAATTTGCCACACCTCAGGTTTCAAAAAGTCAAAACTGGATGTAGGAAATGACTTACGTTCAATAAAAACAGGAAAAGAAGACATGGAAAAGTGATAAATAATTTAACTGCTTCCAGACCAAATTAGATTTACTTGACATTTATTTAATTTACCTCCAGGTAATGTAAGTTTAGAGTTTCACTATGGAATGAAAAGACAGTTGTAAGTTGCCTAAAATCACACTAGAATGTTCAAAAATTGGTCACTTTATTCTTTATTGTTCCATGAGTAACACACTATGTTGTATGTCTACAGTCATCCGCTGTCAATGCCTTTTGATTGAAATTATTAATAAATGTAATATTCTCTGCATTTGGTAATGTTTGTTTGTGTTTTCCCAAATAATCCAAAATGAATAGTGTGATAAGATGAGCGGGGCTGCTGATCTATGCTGTTGTAAGCAGCTAATGTTAGATTACAAACAAGCTATTTTCCTATTTAACAACAAAGCCTGTAACAAAAAAAAAAAAAAAAAAAAAACTATTACACAGGCTCACATGAAGGAGACCTTTATTTACTGGCCTGAAGTTCACATGGAGGTTAAAGCACTGCACATGTGAGCAGCCAGTCAACCAGCAGCCGGTCAACCAGCAACCAGGCAACCAGCAGCCGATCAACACACCAACAGCAGCCAGTCAACCAACAACCGGTCAACAGCAGCCGGTCAACGAGCAACCGGTCAACCAGCCAACCAGCAACCAGTCAACAGCAGCCAGTCAACCAGCAACCAGTCAACAGCAGCCAGTCAACCAGCAACCAGTCAACAGCAGCCGGTCAACCAACAACCGGTCAACCCGTTGTGTTTGCAGCTTGCGGGGCGCTGCGGGGCGACGCGGAGCCTGGCGGAGTGTGGCGTTATAAAGCGGGGCAATAGAGGAGCATAGAGGGGGCTCGACAACAATAAGAGCGTTAAACCGTCACCGGCGGGAGGCGGCGCGGCCTGGACGGACATAATCCTACCGGGAGAAGTGCAGTGGAAGACGGTGAGCAGCGCCACAGCCGCCGCGATGACAGACATGTTGGCCGTAGGAAACGTCACCATCATCTTCATCATCAGCCGGGATCCCGACAACAAGTGGTACAGCAGCCGCAGAACGAAAGGATACGGATAATAACGGCACTAACGGCCGCGCTCAGACATTCTCCTCGGACGGGAGATGGGACGGGGCTGATGATCGGGATTCATCCGTCGAAATGACACATGCGTGACGCGGCCGGTTCACCAGACACTAGGATGGAGGCTGCTGCCTTCACGTACCGCCTGAAATGTCGGAATTAAAGGGCAGCTTCAAGGAGCAGGCAACGTAACCTATAAAATCAAACTTGCTGCACCTGTTGTGAGGAAGCACATCGGCAGCATGAGCTTCTATTTTGTCAAACGAAAGGAATGCTGCATTCCTCCTGCTATAATGGACACATTTAGTGGGAAAAAAAAAAATCACAGGATTTACAGGTACTACTCGGAAAATTAGAATATTGTGTAAAAGTTGTTTTATTCATGCAATTCAACATAAAAGGTGAAACCAATACATTTTATAGACTCATTACAAGCAAAGTGAGATATTTCAAGCTTTTATTTGTTTTGATTTTGCTCATTAGGACTTGCAGCTTCAGAAAACCTCAAATTCAAAAACTCAGAAAATTAGAATACTGTTAAAAGCTTCAGTATTGAAGGCTCAAAGTGTCACACACTAATCAGGTAAGTAATCCAAAACACCTGCAAAAGGGTCCCGAGCCTTTAAAAAGCCTGTGTCTTTGGTTTAGAAGAATTCACAATCATGGGGAAGACTGCAGATCTGACAGTTGTGCAGAAAACCATCATTGACTCCCTGCACAAGGTGGGTAAGACACAAAAAGTGATCGCAAAAGAAGCTGGATGTTCTCAGAGTGCTGTGTCAAAGCACATTAATGGACAGTTAAGTGGAAGGCAGAAGTGTGGAAGAAAATGGTGTACAAGCCGGAGGGATGACCGCAGCCTGGAGAAGATGGTCAGGAAAGGGCCATTCAAAAGTGTGGGGGAACTTCATAAGGAGTGGACTCAAGCTGGAGTTGCTGCTTCAAGAGAAACGACACGCAGGAGGATGCTGGACATGGGCTTCAAATGTCGTATTCCTGTTGTCAAGCCGCTCCTCACAAGCAAGCAACGGCAGAAGCGCCTTAGCTGGGCTAGAGAAAAGACAGACTGGACTGTTGCCCAGTGGTCCAAAGTCCTCTTTTCTGATGAGAGCAAGTTTTGCATCTCATTTGGCAACAAAGGTCCCAGAGTCTGGAGGAAGACCGGAGAGGCGCAAAATGGAAGATGCATGAAGTCCAGTGTTAAGTTTCCCCAGGCTGTGATGACTTGGGGATCCATGTCAGCTGCTGGTGTTGGTCCTCTGTGCTTTATCAAGTCCAGCATAAACGCAGCTGTCTACCAGGACATTTTAGAGCACTTCATGCTTGCTTCAGCGGACCAGCTTTATGGGGATGCAGATTTCATCTTCCAGCAGGACTTGGCACCTGCCCACACTGCCAAAAGTACAAAATCCTGGTTCAACAACCATGGGATTACTGTGCTTGATTGGCCCGCAAACTCACCTGACCTGAACCCCATAGAAAATCTGTGGGGCATTGCCAAGAGAAAGCTGAACGGGAAGAGACCAAACAATAAAGAAGAGCTCAAGGCCGCGATTGAAGCATGTTGGTCTTCCATAACACCGGAGATGTGCCACAACCTGGTAGCATCCATGCCGCGCAGGATTAAGGCAGTCATTCGTTCAAAAGGGGCCCCAACCAAGTACTAAGTACAGATGCAACATTTTATTTTCAGAGGCCTGACATTTTTATATTTAAAATCCCTTTTTTAAATTGATTTCAAGCAATATTCTAATTTTCTGAGTTTTTGAATTTCAGGTTTCTGAAGCTGTAAGTTCTAATGAGCAAAATCAAAACAAATAAAAGCTTGAAATATCTGACTTTGCATTTAATAATACTATAAAATGTATTAGTTTCACCTTTTATGTTAAATTGCCCGAATAAAACAACTTTTACACGATATTCTAATTTTCCGAGTAGTACCTGTACCTACTGTGATGACATTATTCAGCAGTATGAATTTAAGATGCGTGACCTTCCTTTCTTATTGAAGACAGGAATAACCCTTTAACACTCAGCTTTCAGGATGTGTTTTTCCTGCTATAATGGAGATTATTATAATAGTGATCTTAAGACCAAGAAAAAAACAAACTAAAAATTGTATGATCTACCATTTCTTTAGATGTTTTCTCAGAAAATTGTGTACTTGTGATAGAAATCCTTCATATGGCCCATAGTTTACTCTACAGCTGAACAAAACCACAGAGCTCTTGTGGCAAAATCATGCAATTGTATATCTACAAACAAATTTAAGGGGAAAAATCTAAACACAAATATATGATACATTCACTAATGTAACATCCACACCGCCTTATATAGTTTGTTTAATTAGGTTTCAATGTTAATCACACTGCGAGTGCACTCAGAACTAATGACATGATGTCCAGGCAATAGACCTTATTCATGGCAGCCATACTGACATGAACTAGTAGACAAACAGGTGTTACCACTGATACTAAACAAGGTTCCAGTCAGATCAGATTCAGGCTGCTGCTATTGTGCCGGTTGGCTCTGCTACAAAAAAACAGAACTGTACACGTTAAGCTTTTTAATAACTTCCATGGGCAAAATTACTTTTATAAATGGCTGCAATTGAATGTAATAATCTTCCATATAAAAAAAAAACACCTTGATGCTCAGTTTTTTCACCCCACCCCCAAGTAGGAAATTCATTTAAATATTCAGCACAAGAAGCTAGTTTGAGGGTGTATGATCTTAGCATCTTTCAGGTGTGATTAAAGAGCTGCATTTTATTTCTTGATCAGAGGTTAAAAAGAATAAAAGGAATCTGGAAATCAATCTGGAAATTTTGTCCATTTGGACTTTTATTTAGAAATCTTTTAATCCCAAATTTAAAATGGGTACAAGGAAATGACAAGGTTGTGAATTACCATGGCAACAGTGTGACCTCCCAAATACCCACCACACCCGAGACATGACAGCTGGTCTAAGAGCTTTTCATTTCCTGTTAAACAGTTTTCTGGAATATAAGGCCGCCAATGTTTCTATCCCTCTTCAAAGATCAGGATGTTCTTTTTTTATTTTGCTGACTTTCCTTTAAACAATGTAAAGTCTTTAGGAAGTGTTTTTCCATGTTGCGTTTCACTTAGTTTATACAGAAACACAAAAATAACAGGCTAAATTACAAATAGGACATGGCAGAATAGTCTGTTCATATTTCATGATTCACCTGTCCCACTGTGCAGCCTCGACCTCTTTATTCAATCCTCTAGTCCAGTCTGCAGTGACTCCTAAATGGCAGCAGAGGGTGAGAAGACACGATGTCCCCCAAAACCACCCGACCATCTTCAGGAGAGACCTGTGCAGTTTCTCACCTCTTTGTCCTCCTCATTTTCTGCAAAGTCCTTCATCCTGCCACAGGTATGGAGAAACTGGGGAATTAAGTACATTAGGCTTCCCATCCCGTCCCTTTCCTCCTCCTCAGGACCATCAGCCCATACTCTGTCTCTTTTTTTGCCACATTGTTAAATTCATCATGAGAGCATAAGTGATGGTGTAATAGAGGGTTTTGGGGGGCGATGTAGAAGGAAGAAGGTGTAGAGCAGCAGGGGGCGGGGCTAGAGGCCTATAGACTGCAGCGTTTGTCTCTCTGTGTTGTTGAGGTGGCCTGAGAACATGCTGTAACACGGCTGGTGGGCGAACTGTGTCAGGAAGTCCGTCAGATATGCCTGGGGAACGACAGGTGAAATAGAACAGGTCACCTATGAGGATCTTGTTGTGATGAAGTGAGACTAAGCTGGGAAAATACACAGTGAGACACAGAGCACCGGAGCTCAGACAAGTTTGGATCAACTATATCTTGTAAAGAACAAGGAGTTTTCGTTGAAATGAGGCATTAAATCAACAGTTTGGCGTGTGTACCTGCAGATCAATCTGATATATGGGATCTTTCAAGGCATCTGGATCGTCCTCCTCATCATCCTCATAATAATCATCATCTGTAAAAACAAAAATCTATTGAAATATTCAGGAAGCTTCACTTAATTTCACTCAAACAGAAATGTGAAGTGCTATATATCCATGAAAGTGGAAATTAAGGAATAACTGAATGGCCGAGGTGCTGGGTACCGTATTTGTTGGAGGAAATGAGATCAGAAAGCAGCGTCCCTGCGAGTCCTTCATCCTCTTCTTCATCATCCTCCCCGTCCTCCTCCTCGGCCTCCTCCCACATTCCACTTGAATCTGAGACAAACACCAGCTGTGACTAAAATGACCAACATTCATTTCTGTAGTTTTGCAATTTTGTGAACAATTAAATCAAAACTGCCCCCAATGAGGGCTCCAGAGGACGGCAGTGAGGATGTTTTTCTTTTTTTTTTTTTTTTTTTTTACTTCATTTCAGTTCAATTCTAATTTTTGTGAATGATAATAACATTACTGTGTACTCTTGGTAATGCATCTTTGATTAATTGAGACAATGGGTTGAGTGTGACAATAGTAAATATGTTTCAGTATTCTAGAGAACAACAGAACAAATGAACAAAAACATTTAAACTAACTCATCATATGCAATCTCCTGTTACGTCATGTTGCCTCAAGTGTTTAATGGGAGAAAGGTCACTACTTTGAGCCTCTCAGCGTTCCTGCGACCTGTTAAAGATTCACAGAGTGAAACACTGAGGTGTAACTTTGTTCCTCAAGTAGAAAACTCAGAATACGCTTAATTCAAGTATTTGTGTTCACCTTGGCTCCAGTCTGCTGCATTTGACCTGCTGGCGTTTGCCTCCACCACTGTTGACAGCTCATTGATGATCAATTTAAATATCTTCACTAGCAAAGGAATGTTGGTCCACCGCTCTGGATCTATAGGAGAAAATACACCACAGAGTCAGCAAACACGCTATCTAGCAAATCCAAAACGCTGTGATGGACGAGTTGTGATCTCTACGTTTGATGTTTATTTGGATCATGACGAAGATTTAGCAACATTTAGTGGACCAGACTAAGCAGAAGTGGAATAAAACATCCAAAGGTTTGTTTTTAAAGAATAAGAAATAAGTAGCTTTATTCTCTTAGACTGAGTGGTTTGTAACAGCATAGGGCGCAGGTCTCCCTCTGCGAAGCTCAATATGTTGCATCACTATGTTTCTACAGTAGCCTAGAAAGAACAAACCAAACAATGGCTATAGAGATGACCATTCGTATTTAGCACAGCTCAGTGGGTTGCATAAAGGCAACATTGCCAAAAGATGCTGCCAGAAAACTACACACTGTACCTTCAGAGTGTACATCATTAAGATATGGAACGATGTGCTCAAGCAAAATATTGAAGTGAAGTTGGTTTGGTGTCTTACTCTTTGCAGATTTGGAGCGTGTGCGAATGCCCTCCTCAGGACTGTAGATCTCTTCTCCCTTCACCACGATGTCCTGGAGACGTTTGTCATCAGTGTTGAGGCTGTGCTGCAGCAGCTTACACAGAGCCACCGTGCTGCAGAAAAGAAATAGAAAAAAGGACAGAAGTTTGAGAAACGTGGCAGGCAAACGCTTTTAAAAGCTGTTTCAATGCGGTCAAAAATCGGTTTTCATTAATACAAAACACCTAAATTTCAGTCTTTCAGTCTATAGGTATTTACAGTTTTAGGTTTAGAGCTGCAACGATTAGTTGGGAAATCGATTAGTTGTCAACTATTCCATTGATCACCAATTATTTTTGGTGAAAGAAGAAAATGTCCAAATTCTCTGGTTCAAGCTTTTCCAATCTGATTATTTTCTGGTGATCTTTAGGTTGTGGACTGTTGGTCAAGACAAAAAGAAATTTTAAGTTGAATCTTCAGGTTTGGGAATCAGTGATCGCCATCTTACACCATTTTATGAACCAAACAACAAATCAATAAATTGTTTCAATAATCGATAGATTAATCGACTATCAAAACAGTTGTTGGTTGCAGCCATATTCCACAAACTGTAAACAGTGGATGTGAGCGATGCTAGAACATTTGGTAGTGTGATTATTAACAAAAATAAGTGATTATAGATAAAGTTGTCTAACCTGACTTTACCCTCATACTGTCCATAGAAGAGGTGTTGCCGGCTCATCCACTCTGTCATGACAAACTCCAGGGCAGGTTTCCCTGTCGGGCCGGGCAGACTGCACAGGAACTCCAGCAGAGGATCCAGCTGGGAGTGAACCAGGTGAGCGAACACCATGATCAGAGACTGCAGGAAGAGAAAAAGAGGAAAGGAAGGAACAGTTAGGTGGTGACAGAGAGAGAGATAGCTGCATCTAATGATTCAGCTACACACAAAAACCTGTCTGACCCATCTGTCCTTACCTGCATGACGCTCAGAGTCTCCGCTTGCTGCATCTTGCTCAGAATCGCTCGGAGGATCTGGTCCAGCTGCTCCCCGAGCTCGGTGCCAGCCCGAGAGATCAGAGTGGACACTAGCCTGCCCACGAAGGCGGCAGTAAATTCCGAGGTCCTGGGGTCCAACAGCTGGTTGACTACCTGCATGACGTACCAGAGGCCGCTGTTCCCCTGCTCATCCCGCCACTGGGCGATCTGCTCCAGGGCGACGGAGACGTACGCCCGCAGACACTCGCCGCCGTTCTGAAAAGTGATGAAAGAGAGCATGAGCCATGTGGTGTCGAAGAAAAGATGATGCTTGCCATCAAAGATCTTTGAGTTAATCACAAGATCATAGCTTCATAATCAGCACCAGTGCAATGTTTTGTGTGACGTTAATAATATTTCTATCCAAAAATTAATATTAATTAATTTAGTCTAGATGAAATACAAAAAAAAAAAAGTCAGGTTCACCTGCATTATAGCATTGTCGTCAGTGCGCAGGGTGCACTGTGCTACCACAGGGAACGCCTGGCACACCAGCATCTCTGAGAGAGGGGGTTTGGTGTTGCGGACGACTGTGGTCAGGATGTCTATGGACGTCTGTGGAGGCGACAGAGGGGGAGAAAGAGCAGACAGAGAGGGAGAAAGAGGTGATGTCTTCGTTAAAACTTGATTTTATTACAATCTAGGAGTGATGATTTAAGAGTGGAATATTTGAGCAAATAATATGGTAATTATTGAAATACTGGCATTTTTAGACAGCCTCTCCTAGAAGGAAAATTATGCTCTACACATAAAAGAAAAGAGACAAATATGAAAAAGAAGAAAGAATGAAAAGACTGAGCTCGAAGTGAGAAGTTTGAAATCTTTCAATATCTTATTGTGGGATTTGGAAAGTTACAGTGATTGTTGGACACATGAAGGTCTGATTCTGATGTCATAAAGGTCTAAGAGGAACATTTTTATTTTATTTCTGTCACTTTCTTCCACTGGCTACTTACAGCGCAGAGTCCAGAGGGAATCTTGTCACTTGGAGCCTGCATGATGCTGACCAGCGTGGGGATGAGGCGCATCTGCATGGGGCCCTGGCAGCCTTCGATCTGTGCCAGTTCCTTAAAGATGTCCTGAGCCAGGGAGGCTACCACGGGGTCTGAGGAGAACAGAGAGAAGACAGGATATGAGAAAAGATAAAAAAGATTAAAGCCTGTCTACCTTCACAAATGAGTTTTCTCTGGGGAGCATCAAACACCAGATTTCCTTCTCACTTATTCCATCTTATCTATGCATGAAAATGAGAGGAGACAGAGCAGTACCATTGTTATATTTAAGGAAAATAGCAATGGTGAGGGGGCAGATCTTGTTCTCTGCACTGGTGGTGAAGGCTGGATCCACTGTGCATACGATGCACAGCGTTTCCATGACGAGGGTCAGCACTTCGGAACTGAACTGGGCAGCCAGCTGGACCAGTCCCTCCAGGATGCTGGGGAGGAAGGGCTGCAGGACATGGGTGCTGTCAGACAGCTTCAGCTGATCACAGTATCTGGAGAACAACATATTGACAGTAGATAAGTTTTTTGCTCAACAGTTTATCTTAATGTAAAATTTAGCAGCACTTACTAAATCCTAAAATACTAACGGCCAACACTTTAAAACTTGCCAAAAAATTGTATTTGCCTATGAACCATATATAGATTTGTTCAGCCTTAAATACAATCATGACCAGTCTGTCCAATTTCAAATGTTACTCATTATGCCTGAGCCTGTTCTGTGTTCTCTGGCTATTCAGATAAAGCGGTTCATGTTTGCCGTGTGAGATCACTAAAACAACAATGAAGCTCAGGGTGTGCTTCATTTAACTTGCTCACCCCCAGATGGCCCTGACTGCGGAGATGCGGACGGAGGGCGGCTGGCTGTCATGGAGGCCACTAACAGTGGCCTGGAGGAACTGCTGGATGAGCTCAGGAGACATGGCTGCCGTGAAGCGACTGGCTGCCCACAGAGCCCGGCCCAGGAGGAACGGAGACGCCGCTGGGCAAGAGAAAACAGAATAAAGTCGAGAAAGGGGAGGGAGGAACAAGTTGTTTAATAGTTTAATATTAGTTATTCAACTAATTTGTTTTTTGTTATTTTTGTAGCAATGTGTTGCTTTGGGGGAATTAAGGAACTATACTTCAATCACACTGCAAAACGTTTAACAGACAAAAAATAAATAATTAGCTCTATATCAACAAAAACTGTCTTATTTCAAAAAAGTCTTATTTCATGAAGCTTGTGGGGTTTAGATCTGACTGTGTATTCATCTCTAGTTGTGTTTCCATCCACCTGATTCACATTTTCAAAAATTGCGATTAAATACTTGGATGGAAAGGCCAGGAATTCAAAGCCTGAAAATTTGTGTAAAGTTTTTTATGCTTGGAGGAGGGTGAATTTATTGATAAAGGGCTACACGGTGGTCTTCCTCCAGCAAACTCACACAGCATTCGTAACCTTAAAGATCTGTTCTTTCTCCTCTTCAGCATGGTTTTGTAGCTGTAAACGCTGATAAAAGGTTAGCTAATGTTCTCCCCAGAGCCGACAGGTTCACAAGTAAATTATCGCTGATTGGCTGTTGAGTGTCAGCCGAGTGTCAACTGTTGTCATGGATACATTCACGTTGTTTTATGACCTCATCTCACAGCAAACTCTACCCCTCCCAATAATCGCTAAAACGAATGGAAACGGGCATCAATTCAAATTTTCTTTTGCTGTATTTCACAAAATCTGCTCTAAAAATTTGATACGTTTGGATGAAAACCCAGTTTATGATTTATTGATTATGATCTCTATCGTAAACTCCCTTATTGCTCTGAGGAACTCACCTGCCAGGTTGAGATCAGCCAAGACAACACTGGCCAGGAAACCGTGCATGTCAAACTGGATGCGACCATTCTTCACGTTCTCCGTGATGATGGTTTTGACTGAGCCGAGGGCCAACATACAGGCCTCGTGGATTTTCCACCTGGTAAGAACAAACAAGACATTGAGGATTTGTCTTAGTTGCATAATGCATGTATTGTCACATCAAGTTCCACAGACAGAAATATAAAGAACAGAAGAGGAGTCCATAGAGCCAGAAAACCAAACAGAAATCCAGTCGGGTAGAGATGGAAGTTGCTGTGATTCTCCTCACCAGTGCTCATTGCCGCTATTCTTGGCCTGCTCTGCCTCCTGCAGGTGTCTGGTTGCTGCTGCTGCCAGCGCTGCTGCGCTCTCATTCTGGAACTCTGCAGCAACAGCCTACAAACACAAAGGTACAAATACATACTACTAGAAGTATTGCTTTCCCTTTATTTTAATCAGGACTTTAGAAAGTCAGCATTGTTGTAAATGGTACATTAGTGTTGTGCCTTTTTAGTTATTAGGACCAAGTTCTTTACACTACAAGTGTACATTTGGAAACATTCATACAATGATGGTGGTGACTATACAAGTTACAGCCTGCACATCAGAAAAATAACCATTCATACTGCGATGGCACAGCCAGCGAGGGCAAATCAGGGTTAAGTATCTTGCCCAAGGACACATCAAAATGGAGCCCAGAGGAGCCGGGAATCGGGCCGCCCCATTGTGAACTTAAGAGTAAGAGGTGTATGCTTTTCTCTCACCAGCAGCAGGTCCTGAGCAGAGATCCTAACAGAGTAGGAGAAGGTGTCATCATCCTCGTCTTCAACAAACTGCTGAGGGTTTGCCGTCCACACTTTGATCTGAACAAACATCAGGTCAAACAATCAGACTTCAATACTTCCATCCCAGACTTTAAACACACATGTTGCAGCGCTTTCTCACCTGGTCCTCAGTGATCTGCATGTACAGGATGATGTAGTAGATGAGCTCGGGCAGGGCCTTCTTCACTGTGCTCTTGAACTTGTTGTTCTCCAGCAGCGTGTGGACAAACTCGAAAATGCTGAACACCAGATTCTCAAAACCCAGAACTTCACCTGTAAAAAAGAACAAAACGATAGTTGAGAAGGTACTTTTACAGTAAATGTATAAAAGTAATGTGATGCTGATTCTCACCATCCGAGTCTACCGGATCATCCACTTCCTCTGTGTAGTTGACCTCTGTCCTTACATAAGTAAACATGTGGTTAAGGAACACTCAATGTCAGTCTCCTTAGCTTCAGCCTTCCCCGTTCATTCAATCTATAAGCTAATGTGTCTATTTAGGATGTAGAATTTAATAATATCCATCACAACTCACTACAACACTTTACCTTAACATGTGAACAATCCTGCTGATCAAGCAGTCCAAACAACACAAGCTGAGACCAAAGTGTACTTAAAAAGAAGTGTTCTTTTACCTCAAACTGTTACTGTTAACTGTTATTGGGCAGCAGTAAGCGTAACAGCTAGACATTCACTAGTAGACAGTGGGTGATGTAAAGGATATAAAGCAGCACTTTCGGTCAGTGTATTCCATACAATGGGTAATATCTGCTGCATGGATGACACCATCGGTTTAGGGAAGTTCTTTACCAACGCTGTTACTGCCTGGGAGAAGGAGAAGAAGTAGATTATAGATTTAAAGCTTCAACTGAAATAAATCTTATGACTTCTACTTTCAGCTCTTTAAGTGACTAAATCATGTGTCATATTCACCACAGTTCAAACACATACAGTAGAAGAGTCTTTCAAATGAACACAGACTTTACAACTTCCTATTTGCATTTGAACCATTTTACTTTCTTTTCTAATCTTATAAAAACTGCAGGAAATAAAATAAGTTTCCTCATTCACAGCTGGAAGTTTCTGTTGATATTTTAACACATTTTACACCTTGAGAACTTCCATCTTCAGACCGCTGTCAGACGAGGGTCCATCAGGCATCTGCAAAGCCTGCACAAACGCTTCTGTGAACTGCTGCACCACAGGGAAGATCAATGCTTTGGCTGCACCCTACACACAAATAGAGATAATAATAATAAAAACACATTCATAAGTTAACCATCTAGGTCACTTCCGTAAAAACTAGAGTAAGTCATTTTGCAGTGCAAAAAGATTTTCAAAAGTCAAAACGTTTAATACCATAAATTCTAATGAATGCCTTTCTGTGACTGCCTCACCTTTTCAAGCTCCTCAATAGCACAGATGAGGTTGGCACAGGTGGTGAAAATCTCCACTGCTCTGGATCGGGTACGAATACTATAAACCTGCAACAATGAGGAACATTAAAAAGAGCCCAAATAAACAACTGTAAGACCATGATTATATGATAGTTGATAAGATGCTTCTAGTTGCACAAGAGAGTACTTTTTTTTACTAATTGATACTTTTTTACAAAATGTCTATCCACACAAGATTCTAATAGACACCTGTATTAATTAACCCTACTTTACTCCTCATTAAGTTGAAAATGTGCAAAAGTAACATTCTTGATAGGTTTGGGTGGTATCAATCTATGGATTTCAATAATCAGTATTATAGACATTCCTCTTTCAAGAGATGCTGTACTGAGGTGAAAAGGTTCTGGTGTGTAGCAGTCTACTGACTGAATGAGATGGATGATGACGCACAAATAGAAATCACTTCAAAAAACTGTGGAAAATATATTTTTGTGTGGTAGATTAAAGGAGGGAAGGAAGCCATTGTTAAGCCATTGTTGTTTTTTTATTATATTTTAACACTGGGTCTACATTTGGGTTATAAACTAACTTGGGATAGTTAATTGATAGTTAATTTATGTTGGGTTGAAAAATGTACTGTCTAAAAAATAAATCATTCATTCTGACAGATTTCTAATGAACTGGCTGTGGTTCATCTGGGAGAAAGATCACATCCAATTCTGAGGAACTTCCTCGGAAAGAGGCGTGATTCATACACTACATTAACCACCATCCTCAAAAAACCTGAATACTGCCGTATTCACTGGGTTTTTATAGAAAATGAAAGTGCTAGAGTTCATATAATAATAATATAAAAATATAATCTATAGAGTTTCAGGACCATCACATCAACATTGATGTGATGATCAACAAGACTACTATTTGTCTTTTTTAGGGCAGTCCATTTGAAACAACTTTTTCTGACACTGCACATATTTAATTTTCACACAATACTGTCATATACCAGGTGAAATGTACGGAGAAAATATGAAAAAATACATACAGCTCAAGTCAAGTTCATGGTAAACGACTCTTAATCTTTTTTTTTTTTTAAACAATAGTTAAAAGAGAGATTTGTTGCACCTCGGCCATGGAGAAGATCTTGTACATCTCTGGTAAGATGACTGGAGCCACCAGCGGCATCTGTGTGTCCGTCACCTCCCGAGTAAACTCTGGAAACAGACGACAAGATCATTACAGAGACAAAAGAAAAGAAGATTCTGAATTAGTGCTGGCAAATTTGGCCCAAAATTGAAATGTATAACTTTCAATTTAAACCTTTGTTTTTTGTGCTTCACTAAACAAAAAAAGACCATGGAAATTTTTAAAGATATATTTAAAAGTTGTCTTGACCTATGTGAATGAATCAGTTGTTCAGAGATTTGTACATTTTGGTTTCTTACTGCACTTGTGCTAATTATTTTAATTGCTGAAAGGCATCCTATTAACTTAATTTTGACTTGTTTTAACTTATTAAGTTGTTTTTAGTGTTCAGTTGTTTTTTTTCTCCAAGGTTGTGGTGTTGCATCATTTTATTGTGGTGTGTTGTATATATTACACAGTGTTCAACTTGTGAACACAATAGGTTCCAAGAGGCTGTTAGAAACCAGTTCTATATTAATTTTTGACAACCTCTGTTTCAATGGAGATTGCCTTACATGTTTTGCCACTACCACGAGCTTTTGCCACATCAGCCATGATAAATACAGTTAACTTGATCAGAAACAATCAAGTATCCAAGGGGTTACGAAGCCTGACACTCTGAGACGCTCACAGACAGTACAAGAACGAACTAGGTGAGATGAGGGAGATGAGTGTTGGACATGACGTACGGTGCTGCTTGGCGTGGGTTGCAGCAGAAAGGGGAACTAGTCGGTTCCGTCTAGCATGGTTCAAAATATGTTTTACAGACATTTATGGATCAGTCAACGGTTGTTTGTAACTACGATTGAAGTCAGATGTTTGTACCGTATCTTGGGGAACTGCTGCAGTCATGTACATATTTAGCATCATGCATTTAATACCTGAATCTCATTTTGTTGGCGTTGATATTGGTGAACATTGTTACCAATGAAAATCCCTGCTCCACTTGTGAAAAAAAAAAAAAAACTTAAATTTGGATTCTGATAATTCAGTATCTTCATTGCATCCTAAAAATGTTTTTCTCCAAAAGTACCGTATTTTCCGGACTATAAGTCGCTCCGGAGTACAAGTCACACAAGCCATAAAATGCATAATAAAGAAGGAAAAAACATATAAGTCGCACTGGAGTATAACTCACATTTTGGGGGAAATTTATTTTGTGAAGCAGAGGTAATTAAGGGGCAATTGATTGTTTATCCAGTGGGTGCCACTGTGTGATCATTGTGGCCGGCAAGAAGGTTTACTGAAGAAGAGTGAAGTTTCCGCACATGTGCGAGTTGTCGTTCTCCACGAGACTGGAAGGAATATATTGTTTTTGTCTCGATAAAAAGTGAAACTCAACATCTGTGTTTGTGGTCCTTTGTTTTGACAAGTTACCACAATTGATAAAATCCAACACCAAGAACAGACGTGTCAATTAAAATTTAAATGACGAACAATTTAAAATAAAAACAGAGGCAACAACAGCCTGAACGGTATGTTTAAGTTACATGACACAACTGAGAACGTGCCTGGTATGTTACACAACATATTAAGAGTTATTCTGATAACTATAGCATCAATAACATGCTAACATGCAAGAAGTTTAACAAAACCATCTGTGTCACTCCAAATACCTGCTAACTAAAATCCAATGAAATCTTCATCCTCAGTTTCACTTTTCATCAACTCCTCTAACTCCGGAGGTAGAAGATGCGGCGCTTCCTCTTCTATGTCGCTGACGTCATATTTTACTACTTGCAGCTTATGATCTGCAGAATATGATTTTCTTTTCAGTGCCGTTTTTGTTAAACCCTTCTCAGTTGTTTTTAAAAGGTATCGCTAATGTTGAAATTATCAACACAAGCCTAGAGCGCCCTCTTGCGGTTCAGTGTGAAAATAACATAAAATGATATACCGGTAATAATGTGTTAATAATTTCACACATAAGTCGCTCTGGAGTATAAGTCACACCCCCGGCCAAACTATGAAAAAAAACGCGACTTATAGTCCGGAAAATACGGTACATCATATTTTCTTAGTATTTACCATCATGTTTCAGAGAAAACATATTACTGTTTATGTCTGTGGTTACGCACCTGTGAGGACCCTCATGGCCCCGTGCACAGCGTTGACGTTCCCGCTGACCAGCATCTCCATCAGCAGGGTGAAGAGCTGCGGCCAGGCCTCGGGCCAGTCCCAGTGGGCGATGGCCGACACGGCGTATGCGACGCTGGAGCGGACTTTGCTGATGGCTTCCCGCAGACCACCCGGCAGCAGCTCCCTGATGGCAGCTTTCGCCTGGAGGGAGACAGCAGGTGTTTGGCTTAAATCCTTTTGAGGTCAGTGAGGGAGGATACAACTTGTGCCAGCACTGCAGCAGATAAAAGGAGATGTGTTTCAGGGGAAGAATGGTTTACCTGATCTGTGGTTTCAGGAGGCCTAAATTTCTCTGACTGGGAACACCAGTGAGTCTCCACATACTGCTTCAGGATGACTGAGGCTAACTGCAAACACACAACGAGACGGCTTCAAAGAGGTGGGCATGCTTTCATTGAAGAAAGCACATCAGTAACGCATGTAGTTGAAGTCATTACAGTAGTACAACACATAAGATGAACAAGATCAATAATGGCAGAAAAACTGTCTGAGCAAAGGTGATCTGCTTTTTTTTCTCTGCCACTCACCTGACGGATTGCAAGCGCTCCCTGAGGGTCAACTGTGAGTTCTGCCAAGTGGACACCGAACTCTACAACATGGACAAATATTAAATTAAGAAAATATATATCCTTTTCACATTACCCAGTGCAAAATAAGCTCAGAGCACAGTTTAGTATGAACAGACACAGAAGAATCATATCAAGTACTGGGAGGACATAGGAATGATAACAAAAGGCTTCTGTACGCTACATTTCCAAAACATTAAATCACACAGTGTGGATGTAATGATCGTTTTAGACAAAAATAAGTATATATCTTAATAGGCAAAGGTAATACAGATCTACAGTATCAACAAAGGCTGTAATTGTTGCCAAAGGGGCCGCGGTTAAATGCTGACTAGAATCCTCCATTTTTTGTTAAAAATGTAAACTTCAGTTCTAAAAGTTTTTATTAGATCTCTAGAGGTTTAGATAATTTGTCTTCCTGTTAAAACACAACTTCTATTTAAAAATAAAAAAATGTTCCTACAAATTTAACTTTTGGGACGTTCCCAGTCAAAATCATGGGAACATAAGATAACTGATGATGACAAGAAACAACCATGCAACGCCAAGTAAAAACACACAAATAAGCCCGGATAGAGGCCATGCTTGGCTGTGTTTCATAAAAAAAACAGGGGCCAACAAACCAATATGCAATTGTCTCTTAGCTGGAGCTCAGCACGATATATGTGCAGGTGTGTTGTACAGAGTCGCTGCACCTCAACAAGCAACATCAACATCATTTGGTACCAAAAACCATGCAACAACCCGTGAGCTTTGAAGCTAACAGAGCAGGCTGGTTGGAACCTGGCCTGACAGGCACGCAGAGTGTGAGAGAGAAACACAGAGTTCACGATCAGCATCGCCCTCTGGGTTTTACGAAGAGTGACATCAGGCGCCAGAAGACAATGCTAGTGCTGACAGTCCTACAGAGCGGCTGCCTTAGAGAGGGGCCAGCGGAAAAGGTCGGCCTCGCTGCTACACTGCAGCGCTAGCCGCCAGACAGCGCGCACAATTAGCCTTTGACCGGGGGGACGAGGATTGCAGGACAGACAATGGAAATGAGTATAAGCTACAGCCACTATGTACTGTATCCATCCATTCATCCATCCATCCCATTGAATTCTTTTAAAACTAAAGGACAGTAGTTCTATATGGGTATAATTACATTGAATATTTCACTAAGATCAACACCCAAAATCCCTGCAGATCCATTATCCTGATTTCTAAACATTTGGCGACCATTCTAACACCAATTACAACAAAAAAGACCAATTCTGCCACTGGTAAACAATAGTAAATGGTTCAACTGTTTATTGAAAATTAAAGCAAAATGCACTCATGAGATAAAAGATACTGTATTTAACTGCATTCTAGACCACTTCAGGCCTTATTTAAATATAAACGGACACATTATTTTCAGGGCTTGTAGATAACATAACATAACACTAACTGTTTAACGGATTATAAAACAAGATGCAACTATGCTGACGTTATTTTACGTTTGATTCTGAGCATCATTTTCAATCCTTTCAACACAACTTGAACTAGAGGAGGGAGGAAGAGCAGATGTTGCGTAGTTAATCACAGTTATGTACTGTAAATAATCAGATAGTCACACTGCTTTACATGAAATATTCAAAAATTCAGAAATGCGAGGCTTTTCCATATTCATGTTTGCCCTGGTGGTGCTGATATAGGAAGCTGGTAGCCTACAAGTGAATCATAAAATTCTGTGAGATAAAATTACAGTTAATCGTTGTATGTCAACTTAAATTTCACCTGAATCTGCATTGTCTTTCCAGTATAATGGTTGGAAGAAACATTGGGGGGGAAATCGATTGTACTATTAAAGTGTATGTATCCTAATGTGCAGGATCTAACATCCTAGTGGATTACTAGGATGGATTGACAGGAGGATGCATTGATTGAAAGTCCTCTGGGCAAGATGACTAATGTCCCGTTTTATTTTAATTTTTTGCTGAAAGAAAATGTGATTAAATTTTGACCTAATTTTTACATAAAAATACAAAAAATGCTTTCTTGAGTATATTAGTGAATGATATGGCCATCATCGTCATCATAAGTGTGTGGGGAACAATTTATACATGTTGTACTAGACGGGACCTGCAGGAGATGGGATAAACATCCCGGGAGAAATATTCGCGGGAAAATTATGTCAGTTGGGCGTTGAGTGGTTGCCATAGTGACCGTGGGATCACGTTGGGTGTCCAATAAGTTGGTTGAAGATGTTTATAAGGCGGGTAGTCACCTCGGGAGATTAACGGCTGCTGTTGCTGCTGGCATCTCCAGTTACCAAGTGACGTTATTCTACTGTTGCTATAGTGACAATAATTGGCTAACCGGTACCCCCCCCCCCCTCATTAACCAACAATATAAATAAAAATATATATAATGAGACGTTAAGTGGGGGCTTTTCTTCGTGTTTTAAGGCAGCGGTAGAATACACCACCCTGTTGAGCAGTGGAGGCCGGGCTCCGCACATTCCCTCCACATGTGCTTTAACACACTCACTAGCTAACTTCATGCTTCTACTGCTTAGCTGCGACTTCCGTCAGGAGGGAAAATGACCACTCTGAAGCAGCGGGGGACAGTTCATTGTGTTTTCGTGAGCTTTCAAAGCTAAAATTAGTCCCCTCGAACTTCTTGACAGCACGGCCTAACACTAGCTAACGTGGCCCGGGGAGCAGAGACACTTCCCCGGCTAACGTGTGGATTGTTAGCCGCTGAACACCGTCAAAGTTAGCAGCGCTGAAGCAGCAGCCGCATGGTGCCCCCCTCTCTCCCGCTGCGGAGGCCCATGCGGTGACCAGTGAACACACCACGGGGCGGCTAGCACCGCGAACTGCCTCCAACTGAACGCCAGCTGCGGTGGCTGACGATCCCACTCACCCTCTGTCACTTCCAGCACTTTAATCTGCTCCTCCGCGGCGGCGCGGACTTCTTGAACCGGCGACAGGATAGCCGTCAGCGTCTCGATTAGAGCCTCTTTCAGTCCCTGCTGGACCGGGCCGGCGGCCGAACCGGACCGAGCACTACCCGCCGCACTCATGCCTGCCCGCTGCTGTGTTTTCACCCGCAGCCTGATACAGACTCGGAGCAGCACCACCCGGGGAGGAGCAGACGGCCGCGGCCACAAGAGGCGATTGGCGAAGCGCGCCAATGCATGGAAAACCGGGGGCGGGGCCTCGCGAGAGGAAGGAAGCGGACGGTTCGGCCCACGTGTTTTATTGTCGGTGCGCGCGCCTGTCTTTGTTTATGAACTCGTGACTCCCTCTTGTGGAGCGGGGGAAACACTCCAGATCCTTTCACAAGCAGTATTGGAATGTTGGAAATCACTCAGTACATGCACTAAAATATTATTTGTGATAATTACGTTACTCAAAATCAAGTACTCTTTGGATTACATTTGAGTTTTGAGTTCCCCCGTATAATTTACATTGTAAACTCATTAATGGTTAGGAGGATTGGTTAATGTGAAAAAATAATAGAAAATTCGAAATATGAATAATGCAGTTGGTATTGATGAGCCTCTCCTCTGATTGATTTAAATAGCTGAGAGCGGGCAGTGTAGAGTGTATAACTGTGACATCACAACTTTACAAAAGTCCTGACAGCTCACACAGACGCAGTTACTAAATATCGACTGTGCGTTTCTCTTTGAGTGGACTGAATGTTTTGAAATATGGGACAGTACCTAAACAGTACTTGTATACCACATAGACCTTCTTATAATCAAAATGATAAAAAAATCTCACCTTTAACTTTGAAATACATTAGCAACTGTGGGTTTTGTTATTACAAGATCACCTATAAAGTTATTACCAATATCATGGTAAAAAATGTAGCCACTTAAGATATGGTTGCAATCAATTGTGACTCAAATATTGAAAGCTGCACAGTTTCAGGAGTGACAAAAAAATCTACATCAAATCACAGGACGAAAAACTGCAGCTGCACTGCCCTCTATGGATTACAATTTGCAGGCATGATGCAGTTGCGACCACACCCCAACAATTATTAAATTCAGCCTTCCAGGTCCTCCTACTTTGACAAGGGCAATGTACATTATAAAGCAGGGGTCTCAAACTCAATTTACCTGGGGGCCCTGGAGCTAGGATCTGGTTGAGGATGGGCCGCATATATATATATATATATATATATATATATATATATATATATATATATATATATATATATATATATATATATATATATATATATATATATGCGCCTACATATGACGTCAGCACACTTAGTGCTTGGTTGAAGGTCAGAAACCATGGAAACACAAGGTGTTTGTGGTGGCCGTTTAATATTAAGTTATTTAAATAAAAAAAGTAATAAAGTTTGAAAAGTTAGGCCAGTGGCTAGCATGGAGCTAACGCTAACACGGATACACACACATAAAACTAAAGCACTCATTTTTCCCGTTCTTGCGCGCGTGTAACGTCAGGTCTGGTGCTTCGGAGCACCAGGCTCCGGTGACAGCCACACCGGCGTGTTGTTTATCTCTTTAAATGTGTATTCAGCAGCACTGGCGAAGGCAGCAGCGGCGGGTTGTTTACATCTGTGGTTTAGTAAAAATAAATACCTCTCAGTCACGGGGAGAACAACCCGCACATGCGCGGAACCTCCAGTCTTCTTCAGCAATCATCCTTGCCAGCCATAATGGTCATATAGCGGCACCTACTAGAGAAACAATTATTTGCCCCCTAATTACTTCTGCTTTACAACACCTCCTCTTCTTCGTATTCTTCTTCGCTCACATAAAAAGCAATAATAGTAACCAATAATAGTCCCCGGTAATTCACTTCCGGTGTGGAGTTTCCTTTTATTTGCAGGGCTGTTTCTTTTTGTTTGCAGCGTTTCTTTTATTTGCATCATTGGACCGCACTAACATTAACCTTTCATATCAAGGCGGGGGCCTCAAACTAGCGTCCGGCGGGTGGCATTTGGCCCGCGGGCCGTGAGTTTGAGACCCCTGTTATAAAGCCAACAGTATGTTGATATCCACACGTGAAAAAGCCCATTATTCCTTATAAAGGGAACTGTCACTACAAATACAAAAAGACCACATTTTAGGTGATAACGTGCTCACAGTTTATGCTTGTTTATCATGAGGTTGCTCCTGAGCATGAAACCAGGCACATAAAGAAATGTTTTCTCCTGTTTGATATTGAGGAACTCCTCTGCAGCAAATTTAGAAGTGTGTTCACACCCTCATCTTGATGAAGACCATTTGTGGTCCTGTAGCCTACTATAGAATAAAACTCTAGAGAACAGCATAGACGTGTGCAGGGACCTTCCTTTGTGAAGGTTGTATTTAAAACATTGTTTAGAGTTCAGAGTAAAAGCCTTACTGTTTATAGTTCTTTAAATAATATATAATCTTTAAGATAAGACACTTATAATTGTAACATCCTTTAAACATATAAAGTGAGAACTGATTTAAAATACCAATAATTAATTAAATTAAAGATTATAATAATTTATTATTATAAAATAATTCTAGAATACAATGAAAATGATCAATAATTGAGGATTGTAATTTTGAATAAAGCTTTTTTTTTACTTCCATGCATCCTTGATATTCTAGGTTATCTTAAAGGACAGTATAGCATAAGCCTTGGGTTTTAGCCTCTTTCCTTTTCAGTTTTTTATTCTGAACTTTATTGTAAAATAATTCATTTTCATTTAAAATGTGCCTCCAGATGATTTTGTGTGATAACATCTGACCTCTGCCCACCAAATAGCTTTGGGATAAGCTGTAAGCAGATTGTCAGGGACTGGGACCACGTCTCTGCAGCTACAAGGTTTAGTGAAGCATGGAAGTTGTTATAGCAGCACCTTGATGGATGTAATATGTGTAATAATATGGACATCAAGTATTTTTAAACCATATAATACACCTCAACATTTCAGGTTGCAGGGGTCAATGCAGAGACTGTTTTCCACCACTAAAAGTACTTAAACAGCTGACAGTAGTGGGTGATGCAATACTGCACAGGTTAAACTATTACAACAGACCTATTGTCAGCTGCAGCAGATTGTGAAAGGTCCCTGCGTCTCCTGTTAACAGGTGTGGTCCAACCTGAAGGACTTTCTTTGCAGAATCCTCCCTCCTCAGCATAGACAAAAGAAACATTAGACCAGTGTGAAATGAAACAGTAGTGCAGTTCTCTGTGAGGTGCGACAGTCGGTAAGTGTGTAATTCTGGAAGTTACTGCAGGTTGTGTTACTGCAGGAGGAATTACCAGCTTCCCTTCATAACCCTGTTGCTCCAACAAGGAAATAGATGGGAGTTTCAGCAGGATTTCCATGAAAATGCGATGTGACCGATGCGGTTTGTCTCTTGTTGAACCTCTTTGAATGGAGAATGTAAATTGTGTGCTTCAAATACATACTGGTTGAATTTCTTACATTTTAAATGTCCGGGGATGATCTCCAATCTTCTGTAGTGTTAACCTTTTTCCATCTGGAACAAATCTGGGATGTCTTTTGAAAGTCATCTCATCATGTTACTACTTTTGCAATACTTTGTGCCATCAACATTAAATCTGGTACGAACAGGCCTGAGAGCAATGAGACTTTTGCTTCCTGAAACCTTATAATACACAAGCAAACGAGCAATGGGACTGAACTAATTTCACAATCAGCTGGAAATTTGCATGCAGCTGTATCTAAATGATGTTCCCATGTGTCTCTCAGGGGTGTTTTTACTCACTCTAGTGTTACGTGTTTGTTGTTCCACCTCTAAGCCTTTGTACAACTTGTACAAGGGAATCTAGACACACAGAAAACCAGTTAATACTAAAAACACTTTTTTTTCCTCCTTTCTGAGCTGAACTAACACTCAAGGATCTGATGGATTAAGCTCATGGAGGTAATCATTGAGACTCATATTGCTCTGTAAACAAACAAAAAATGTATACACTTGAATATTAAAATAATTGCATATACAATTATACCAGTCTCTTTTTTGTGATGCTGTGGGTCAACATCTCTGATGTCCTTTGCAGTCTGAAGAAAGGACACAAGGTTTGGAAACTTTTTTCTTAATTCTTCAATTGTGCCCCCTCTGCTTGATGATGATACATAGCATATCAAGAACTCAAATAGTAGTGTTCAATTTTGCCTTCCAGACCACAGTGATTTAGAATGAAAAACTGTATAATCTTAGATCAATAATCAAACTAATAGACTCGAGGAATAAAGCCCTGTTGACACCATCGTCTTCATAGTAAGGCTATGGCTATATGAGACCACATTTGTATCTTTCATGAAAAAAAAGAAACATCAGGAGTAAAATAGTTATGTTGGTGAAAGTCACGCTCAAACAGCTTCTGAGTGTTCCAGTAAAATACTTTGACATATTGTGAAAGGCAAGTTGTGCAGGATGTGACTTCAGCAAAAGTTTGAAGATGAAACGTTAGATTCCTCAACATAGGTTCACAGTGTGTGTGTGGGGTGTTGAATAGAGAGAACCCAAAGTGTCACAGAAATAGAAATATTATCATTTCATTGCCTGATATCTAATTAAACAATAAAACAAGCAGGAATATTGTTGAATTAGATATTAATAAAAAGCTCAGTGACTTTTCGTGTGACACTTGTGCTCCTCATAGCTTTGGACCTCAGTTGAGAGGATCTAGGATACGAAGAATGACCAAACACTACTACAGCCGTTTCTTCTTGTTTAAGCAAAAAGAATTTGGTTTATGTAGAAACAAGCAATGTTTTGCAATCGGATATTCCCCTCTCCTTCAAAAGAGTTAAAGCTAAAATTAAAAAAAAAAAAAAAAAATGAATACCCATCCCATTTGCACCCAGAATTGCCACCTTCTGAAAGTGTATGCAGATGTTACTGACAGAAAGCAAAGGAAACCTGGGGATAGCTCACAAGGGAGATAGATATAAGTGTACAGTTCATATATATAAAATATAAAATATGAAATATTTTATATATATTAAATTGTGTTAGGGTTCAGTATCTTTCATTACACAGCATTAAGTTGTGTCTGATTATCTTCTTTTTTTCTTCTTCTTTTTTTTTCTTCAAATCCTATCATATAAACCAGAGGAGAGTCAAAGCAAAACAAATGAATCAACGAACAAACAAATGTGGGGGGAGGGGGGGATGGAAACTAAGCAACAGATGAAAGGCCTCCGCCCTGATCCGATGCCCCTCCCCCAGCCCCCAGCGGGGGGTGAGCTAGCACGGACGAGGTGGGACAGACCCGTCCAGCTGTACAGCGCAGTGAAACATAACTTACATATTAGCTCATTTTTTACACGTACAGTCGTGATCAAGGCACAGGGATCTTCTACAAGTTATTTTTTCTTCTTCAATAAAGTTGTACAAAATAATACATTTTACAGTCTGTACAAGAATAATAGTCCAGCAGTAAAATAAAGACAGACGTACTTAAAGCCGGGGGGGGACAAGACAAAAGGAGGTGCGAGGGTGTGTGAAAAGGGATGGTTCTGATGAGGGATGGAGCATGTGTGTATTTGTGTGTCCGCGGGCATGTGTGTTGTTTGTATGTGTGTGTGTGTGTGTGTGTTCCCAGGTAAGAATGTTCCATCCAGTCTTGATAAGTCATTTGTTTTACTTCATGCTTTCCTTTTGCGTTGTTTTTTTTTCCTTATTAAATGAATCCTCTCCTTTATTTTTCATATGTTGAATAGTTGTCAAATAGCAGCGGAGGGTGGGGGGGTGGGTCAATGGTGTATGTGTGTGTGAGTATGTGTGTGTGTAGGTAGGAAGAGGGGTTTAAATGGTGCACAAAGGCAGATCACACACAGTGTACACCAACACACAACATGGGGTAAAAACTAACAAAAACTTAAAAGTTGAATTGTGTTATTACAGGAATATATAATATTTATATTTATATATATACATATTTATATACACACATATATAAATATCTATATATATAGCTTGGATTTTTTGCACTGCATGAAGTTCACTGGTATGCATGATTTTATGCATTGTATGGTATTTTTTTTTATTTTCCTTTTTTTGTTTTCCTCCGTCCCTCCTCGACTGGTTTGTTGAAGAGCAGGTCATGTGAGCCGTGTGGTCTTATGTTCGAGTCACGCTCACGTCCACAGGCAGCCGTTAGTCAATTAGTCCGTCCCTGGGCACAAAAAAAAAAAGGCTCACAGCTCTCCTCTGTTATCAGTTTGCCACCCTCCATCCGTTTCCACTGTGTCCATCATTTTCTCTTCTCCTGGTTCGTCTTCAGCACGCGGTGAATAAACTCCTCTCTCTCTGGATGCATTATTTAATTCAGCCTCTGCCAACTATTAAAAGCAGGAGGTTTTAAAAGGGTCAATGTATGTGTGAGTGATATGAGACATTAAAACCTATCTGCTGTAGTGTGTGTGCGTGTGTGTGTGTGTGTACCTGCGAGTGTGTGTTCATATATCTGAGAGAGAGAGAGAAAAAGAGAGAGAGATAAAGAGAGCTAAAAGGAGGGATAGCCTGCACTGAGGGATTCCCATCTTCCCCTCCTGGGTCAAAGTGTAGCTGAGTACAGCAGTCCTGGCTAATACATGATGAAACTGTTGTTAGTGAATCCTTAACTGTATTTCCTTTAAAAAAAAAAAAAAAGAAAAAGAAAAAAAGGCTTTTCACTGTTCTGTTTAATAGACTTCTTCTGAAATTGTGTTACTGGGAGAAATAGGAGCTGCATCGGGTCGGAGGGGAGGGCAGGCGGTCATTTGTTTGGTGAAGTCGGTGGAGGTGGAGGGTGATCGGCTAACTGGTCATGGTGGGGGAGGGGGTGGTTGGGGGAGTAGATAGGTAGGTCGGTAGGTAGATAAGTAGACCGGACGGCCGCTGCCCATCACAACAGCTCATACTGTCGTAGGTGCATCCGCTGGATGATGTCGCGACAGTCATTGAAGACGCGGCGGATGTTTTCCGTGTCAACCGCGCAGGTGAAGTGGGGGTAGCAGTAATGTCGTCCGTCCCCGCTGGCTGTGCTGATCCTCTGGAGGGGACACAGGAGAGGAGACACAAGTTTTATACCCAGACAGACCTGTCATGTGACTCCAACTGGAGGTTTTCTATTAACACAATATTAACAACACTTAAACTAATATTACATAAAAGAGGACACTGTTAGAATATTAGGGATGCTGCTGTTTTGCACAGTGTTATATTTCTGTTTATTGTGTTTATTTATTATTATTATTTTTTCAACTACAACATTTTTTTTTTATTTTAACAAAAGAACATTTATTTGATTGCTCTATTTAATTTCAATTTTGTAAGGTGTACGTGTTTAAAGAAAAAAAATTAAAATGTCAATAGGTGTCCTTTTTCATTTTCTACGATTAGCTTTTTATAGGTATTTTCTTTTTTACAACCGTAAATGCAATTGGCTACAGCAATTTATTGAAATTTAAATGATATATATGTCCAAATACAAATCACAAGTCAAAACAGCACTAAATTTGGAGCAATTACAAAAGGTATAAGTAGTACGATGGAGAGCCTTTTGGGAGCCGAAAGAGCCGGTTCTTCTTAGTGAGCTGAGCCAAATGATCTGGCTCACTAAAAATTATTAGTTATTATTATTTATTATTCCTGTCAGTAAAAACGAAATAATAAAGTGTCCCTCTGTGTGATTTCTGTTTGGATTTTGGTGATATCTCTGGTGCTTAGCTGTTCTTTAAGCTTTGCTTGGTTGTGGCTACTGGTACATTCAAGTCATCTCTGGTTTTGTCTTTTACTGCTGACTTTTCATCTTAAATAGATGACTGGTGTTAAGTGCTTTGTTTATCACACCTTTGTTCAATGTAAAACTATGATGTAAAACACAAAGGAACAGATCTCATTAAAACACAGGTACAACAAACTGTGTACAAACCAGAAATTCATCCCGAATGAAGTACTTTGCCCTTGTGACACGTGGATCTTCACCTGGCTCTGGTATTGCTGTTAGACAAAAAAGAAATGTGGTCACAAAAATATCACCTGTGCTCCGTATCATTAAAAACTTTACAGCATCACATGACAAAAGGAGCTACAACCAATACATATGGCAATGGTGACAATTATTTTATGAAAAATAGTAACTAAGAAAATGGTTCTATACACTTAGATCCATGCAAGTTTCTTTTAATGAAAATAAAGGAAATAAATGTGTTTTCAGCATGTAAATAATGCATTTAATGTTTGATTATGGGCAGTTAGCGTCTTTTATGCTTGTGGGACTGAGCAATATAAATAGTGAGTTCCTCCACTCTCCCACTAAAGTTTCTGCACCTGCTTGATTTTGTCATATGGTGCATAGTCTGGTGATTGTTCACAAGTAAAGAAATACCTGATATTCCATGCTGCAGTTGGAGATATTAGGTAATTCTTATAGGCTCATCTATTTTTAGTTGTGTGTTTAATTTGTATGCACTTCAGGGCCAAAATCATATAACATTTCTGGGTCTGATAATGTCAACTAGTTTGTATTTTCAGTGTCAACATCTTACCATCATCAGGTGTAGTGTAGCGAGCAAACTCAGGAAAATACTCCTCAATTTTAGATTTCCCTGCCAAAACCTTCTCAGCGAGCAGGTCCTGTTTGTTCAGGAAGAGGATTACAGAAATGGTCCGTAGCCACCTGTGGAGGGAAATCAAGAACGAGTTGAGTCCCAGACTTTCAGAGAAATGGGTCACAGGTCTGTTGCTGGAGAATTTCAAGTGGCGTTATATGTTTTAATAGGCTTTGGCTGAAAAAAAAGGGAAGCGTTTATTCTCCAGAGTTCTGGGATGAAAAGGTATTAGAGCTCGGTCCATATGCTCACACATGAAGAGAAGGAAGAACATCAGCATCTTCCTCCAAACCCTGACATCGATCCATTTTACACAAGCGCCATATTTTGTTAGTATTTTGTGACCTAGCTTCACTTCTATCTATGAACTATAGTAATTTGTAAGTTAGTTGTTCTTCATTAAGTCTTTGTTTAAAATTATCCAAACTCTTTTTTTCCAATAAATTCTGGGAAAAAAAATCTGGATTTATACCTGCCATAGTTTTTTAGTGGTGGTTGGTGGACTAAAAAGCATCATAGTATGTTTATGACCTTCAGCTTTGGTCATTACTTGCTTTATTAAAGTAAAGTTAAAGTGAGAAACAATCCAAAGACTCAAACACCGAACATGACACTTTCTTTACCAGTCCTCGTTTGTCTTTGACTGTCTCAGACTGAACTTATATTAGTCAAAACCAGACAGACAATGACTTGCTGAAAAACTGACAACATCAAAGTGCAGTGAAGACTCAGGGAGTGACCAACATGCATCCTGCTGTAGATAAAAGCCTGTTAGAGAAGATTGTTGTAGTTTCTAGAAGTTTCTAGAGACCCTACCGGTTTATATATTGATTGGGGTTTCTTTTTATTTGTTTAGATATCATCCTAAGCTTCAGAACCAAAAAATGACTACAGCAGTTATAGAACACAATTCAGATGGTATAGAAATAAAGACTGTATTGGTGTTGAAAATTAAATGTAGTGTTGTTGTCATTCCATCAAGTTTTCTAAATGCTTTTTTTATTTTCCCCTTTTTGTTCATCTCCTCACCTTGAGATAATTCATTCAAATGAGTCACGGAAAGAAAAATACAAGCACAGGTGGAGGCAAGTGTCTTGTGTTTCACAGTGATTTTTATAAAGACAAGTTTCAATGCCGCTGTTGCTGACCTGTTGTTCCAAATGTTCTTGAAAAGGTTGAGGGCTTCCTGTAGTCTGTTGGTCTGATTGTCTTCTCTGATCACCATGTTGTAGCTGCTGCTCGCCACCACGAAGATGATGGCGGTCACATCTGGATCACATATTCAGGATTGAAACAGCAAAGATGAAACAAAGCGATACATACGCCTCCTCTCACTTTGGAATTTAAATAAACGGATTGACATCCGACACACTTAAATACCAAATATTTGTCACTGATGGTATTTCAACCGGATAAAAGTCTTACCGTTGAAACACTGGATCCATTTTCGACGTTCATCCCTCTGACCTCCAACATCGAACATACTGTGAGACACAGGAAGTTACAGGGTGAATTAGATTAGATGCGACTTTATTGATGCCTTTGATGCCTTTTAAACTGTAAAAGTAACGTCAATGCATTATTGTACTGAAACAGTCGACGGGGACGTGGATCACATTACAACATGTGTTCAGTAAAGAAAACTACGCTGTTCTCAATCAAACATTTTGAAAAAAAAATTGTGAATAATATTCTGTTAATTAGTAATGCAAGCATGAAAGTTCTGTTGATTTATTTATTTATTTTTTTGCCTTTTTGTGCAATTTCCTTTCGGCTTGGTATCTGATTGGTATGGGGTGAAATAAACTTTTGGATGACTCACTGGAAATTCACTTTGTCTATTTGAAATCTCGTCTCAAAGATCCCAGATGTCAGTACTCTGCATCTCAACAGGTCCTGAAAAACAGAAACAGACAGTTTAAGATAAACAGTTTAAGTAATAGTAAAATGTGAAAAGGTTTAGACTATACTCGCTATAAGTGAAGTGAGGAAGATGGACATAAGAGAGTGTCAAAAGGAGGATGATACCAGGATATGAAAGTGTCAAAGAAAAGAAGAGTAAGAAAATGGAGTAATTAAATTGTAAAGGCTGCAGCTTCTTGTTTTATATCTAACATGATTGACAAAAACAATATAGCCATTTCTTTATCAGGTCATATATAGACTAAGCATGCTAGTCCTTTCATTTCTTACTTTCATGTCGTAGATGATGAAATGTCAATTAGATTCTCACTTTTGTGTCAAATTTCACAGTTTATTACAGAGAAAACATTTTCATTATAAATTAATTCCATTTTTAAATGTGATGTTTATTTAAGTCTATAAAATGTTCATCACGGTTTCCCAGTTTTGTCCGACCAGCAGTTAAAATCCCCCAAAATTAAATTCACCATTATCTAACACAGAATAGCTGAAAATGGTCAAATCAGAGGCCTCGAAACAAAACCAGACCTCCTTTATAACAGACATTTTGACTTGTCATAGTAGGAAAATGTTCTTGATAACATTAATGATGGTCATGGTGTTTTCGAGTGTCTGAGGCAGGGTGCATAACACCAGAACCTGAATCTGACACAACTGAACGGATTTGAATTTGATTCTTTACAGCTGTGTTTTCCTACTGTGACATGTCAACATGTTCTCCGTGAAAAAAATCCTATGTTTGGCATTCCTGCTACGATAAAAGAATCAAACAATGAATTCAAACTGTTTACTTTCCGTTCGATTGGCTGGGTGAAATGAATCGACTTATTGTTTCAACACCACAAAACACAGACATGTGCCTGAATGTAAGAATACAGGTGATTGTGTACGAGACTTCTCACCTGATCAGTGGGTGTGTAGTCATTCTGCCTGACCACATCGGTCCTGTCTAAGAAGCTGCAAAAATAAGCAAAAAAATAAAGAACACCGGTTAGGTCTCAATTGCATGCTCATAACATTATATTAAAACAATAGTATATACATATATACAATCTATAAACAGTAAAATATGGATTACCACAAGACATTAGATATGACTATTATAGAAAAAAAGAAAAAACACTACAGTACTGACTAACCTATTATGCTGTGCTGATGTACATAGTGAGAACAAACACACATACACAAGTACATTTGTGAGAGCAGGAGACATATGGAGGAAGCAGGTCCCTGAACAGCCACCAGGGGGCGTGTGTTTAATTCACAGTGAGATCAGAGGCAGCCAGTCTGAGTCACCAGCAGCCGTTTGCTCTGTCAGACCAGAGAAGCCTCGTCAATGGAGCTGCTGTAGTAGTACTTGCACAGGAGGAGAGGTTTGTGTGTGCGTGCATGTCTCTGTGTGTGCATATGTGTGTGTGTGTGTGTGTGTGTGTGTATGCGTACGTGCGTGCGTGCGTGCGCAGTGTGTATATGCGTGGGTGGGTATGCAGGCCCACAGTTAGTTTAGATTTGCTGAGCGCCTTCAAGCAGCGCTCAACGCATGTTAATTGTTCCGATGAACTGGCCTAGGTGTGTGTGTGTGTGTGTTGCCCTAATGTTTTCATTATGACTGTATCATGGTCGCCTGCAATAAGTCAGAACTCGAACTAGGTCTATAGCAAGACTAGTGACACAGTTACATTAGCATCAGTGCCGGAAAATACAAAGACTAAATGTTGGTAGCCGCAGTAGGTATAAACCTGAATAATCCTCCCTCCTCATTTGAGTGGGCTGCCGTCCCACATCATATGTGAACAGGGACGTGAGCTGAGCAACTCGCTAGACTTTATTACAGGCCTTGAACACACAGACAAACACACACGGAGGAGACAGAAGTTCAAACGTGTTTAATCATCCCGGCTGTCTTCAGATGTTTACAAGAAACATTATTAAGGAAGAAGGACAGGAGCAATCAGATGAACTCGGATCACTTCTGCTGTCACAAAAGCCTGCATCAATCAGGTTTTCCCACAATTCCTCTTAAGAGCAGAGTGACAGCAGCACATGACGGTGGAGGAATCATCTTAGGAACACCTACATCTCGCAGCACACGATAAACTCCACAAACTCACTGTGTGGCTCCTTGTGTAATAGTTGGACAGAAAATAAAGCAGCGGCTTTTATTATTTATGACATATTTAACTTTAGACACATTATTCTGAGAGGTATTAGCTCAAACTGAAGCTCCATATAGTATAGTAATAACATTATAATTATATATATATATTATATATATATTATATATATATATATATATTATATATATATATATATATATATATATATATATATATATATATATAAAATGGTCTACTGAATGATAAAAAAGGGGGTATGCATTATATTATATTGGAGATGTGCCACCTTACTAGAAATATAAACTGCTAATGTCTAAATATTAGCTACTGTACATTTTTATGAAATATAGACATGGTAAACACCGAAGGAAAGGCTACTTATTTAATAAACAAGGTTAGTGTTTATACTATCATCTAGTAACTAAACTGATAAGAAGACAAGGGATAATAAGACAGAAACACTTACATCCTCCATTATTTCCTGGGTAAAAACACAACAAAAACAAAACAAAAAAAAAAGCTAAAAACACTTTCATAATGGCTCCTGGTTACTTGCTCAACTCACTCATCTGCCACCATATTTGATTGCTGCACTGCCATCTGTTCTGACTGATCGCCTGCCCACCATTCTCACAACTAGAAAGGCGAGATGCTTGCTAGTAGCTGCCTCTCGGGGGCAGGTATGTAACCCCCTCTTAGATAACTAGGAATGTGGCAGGCAGGAGTGAAATGTGACAAGAGGGCTGCAGGTAACACACTGAAGAGGAACGGGGGGGGGACCTGCGGAAGCTGCAGCGAGGGGGGAGAAAGACGGAGTGACTGAAAGAGGAACAGCTACGCCCCTGTCCACATCTTCTCACAAATGCACACGGACACAGATATTCATATTAAAAAAAAAAATCTGCACACACGGAGGCAATTAAGCAGCCAACCGGTCTGGTACCATCGGCCCTCTGCAGGGGCCGAGCGGCTCAGCTGTTCCCACACCACAGTGTCTGTGCTGTGCCAGCACACCAGAGAGTCCTCAGTGGACAACTGTTCAGCCGAGCTGCTCGCTGCCGCCGCTGCCCCGCATCCATGCGTTCAGACCCCGCCAGCGTCTCATTCCCTCCTCCCACAACGTATACCAAGCTCCCGGGGAAAAAACATAAATAATCTGCATGTTAACAGCATCGAAACCAGAAGCTGCAGCTGGAATTATGACAGTAAGTAGCTGCTGCAACCGACATCTGCCGAGGCCAAAACTGGTGTTTATCTACAGCTCTGGTTCGGAGGCACCGACACGCCCAGGACAAACACACCGCTCAATTTTTAGCACTTCTCCCTATTAATAGGTGAAGTGCCAATAATAACCGTGCCTAGTAAGTTGAACTAAATAATAGTGGCTGCCCCAGTAACAGAGAGGTCTGCGGTGTTATGTATAACCTGTCAGGGTTATTCTGGGGTAGCAGACGGGCTGACTTAAACTCTGGAAATACACACAAGACACTGGTCTGGTGAGTGAAAATAACTCAGTATTTACATGATGAGATAAAGGCCTTTTTTAAAACTTTGCTGGATTTTACCTTGTTATCATTCGGGGGGTTCAACAATCTATGTAAGGATAACAAAAACTAACAGGTAAAATACATATTTAAAATTATTTAATTTAATTTTGTTTTAATGTATTAGATTTAAAAAGAAAAAAAAAGTTGAAGGCTTTAATAAAAATTCTATCTTTTTCCAAAACAATTTATAAAACTAACAAATCTACAAAATGTGCTTTTTCAATTGTCTTCTTCAACTTCCTTTTCATTATTATAATAATATGAATAGATTGTTCTGAAAATAATTTCAGCTCTGTATCCTCTTCCCATACTCAAAATCCAAATTAAAACCTTGTCTGTTGAAACACTGATCTGCATCTTATCCAAAGCCAGACGTTGCGAATAAAATAAAACATATTTTCTTGTGGTAGGAATTCTCTCCACAGTGTAACCGAGGGACATGAGAACCTGCAGCATCAACAGCGGCGCTTTGGCCCAACAAAGCTGATAACACTCCCATAATACATTCATCTGGTTAAAGTGGCAGTATTAGGACAAAGGATTACCCAGATTATAAACTGTATGCATCTCCAGCTCTACACAGGATTAGATAACACTAAGCTTCACAACAGTGTTGACTCGTCTACCCTGCACGCTTACAGCTGGAAAGTATGTCCAGCTGTGTAATATATATATATATATATATATATATATATATATATATATTACACACACTTATACACATTTATAAGTTATATTATAATTATGACAAGTTTCATTTGACATTTTTAAATAAGATAATTAAATAAAAACAGTTTAGCCCTCCATCTGAAAGCAGACTTTATAGATCATTAAACAAGAAATCACTTACAAATGCTCATAAACACATATTAGAATAATGCTTCATCATATAAATATCTATCAGGTTTGTTGTTGATCATACACACAACATCTGGGGACCTTTGCCCTGCATGTGCAACACACACCCGCACTCACACTGACCGGCAGAATTATGTCCTTAAAAAGCAGTCACCTTCTACGTCGACCAGATCTTAAAAAATAAGTTCAACAAGCATTTTTTTGGTCATTAAAATCATCTCAAGTTAAGTTCATTAAAACAGAAAACAAATTGAGTCAAATAGTATTTTAATGTTTCATGAATAAACAGGGGGGTTAGAAAATAAAAACTGAAAATACAGAATGACTAAGGAGTTAAAAATGTGTGCAGAAATACACCACACATAAGATTGTATGTATAAAGAATTTAAAAAAGACAGATTTTTCTTAGAAATACTCTAAGGTAATATGGCATTAAACCCTCAATAAGCTAAACTGCACAACTTGGAAATTCAAAGCAAAAATCGACCTTTTAGTCTTAAAATAGGTTTTAAAAAATAACTTTATTTTGTCATCTCGAGATTATAAAATCAAGAGAAAGCTGAAGCAAAACACAGAGTCAAGTCAGAAAATGGTCTTTGTGCTTCCATCGGAGTGAGGCTGTGCATGGCCGGCCGAGTGAAGCGATTCAAGGAGGGAGCTTGTACGTTAACGTTTTACATTGAAAGTGGACCAAACCATAGTCTTCACCGGCTGATCCTTAATCAAACACACACACACCGAATCCAGCGAGAGAGAGAGAGAGAGAGAGAGAGAGAGACAGAGAGAGAGAGACAGAGAGAGAGAGAGAAAGACCAAGAAAGAAAAGAGAGAGAAGGCTGTGTCTGACATTACAGCGCTGCTCCAAAAATAGCTCCCTGGCGCCCTGGCCTCCAGCTTGGTTGTCATGGTGACAGAACCACAGGCGCTATAAATAGACAATCGGCTCCAAATCTTGTGCGACTGGAGTGGGGCCAGAAAGAGGGAGACAGACCGGGAGAGAGAGAGAGAGAAAGGAAGAGAAAAAGAAAGAAAAAGAAAGAAAGATAGCACGACAGATAGGAAGAATAGAGTGAAAGAAGAGGGGGAGAGAAACAGAGCGGCACACAAAGAGATACAGAGAGAGAGAAATGCAGGGAATGGAGTGGGTTAGAAGAATGAGAGAGGAGGAAGAACTGCATGAAAGAAAAAGGAACAAAGAACACTTTAAAGAAGTTTAGAATCAACACAGGAACACAGAAAAAAATGAATGTAACAATTAATAAAAAGACAAGACAGAATGTCAGAAAGAAAGAATAAAGAAAGGTAGGTATTCACAAAACGTAAGAATTAACAAATGAATACAAGACAAAAGCCAGAGAGAAAGAATCTTAATGACAGAGACAAAAAGACAAAAGAAATAAACATGAGTAAAATAAAGAGAGAAAATTAAAGGACCAGTTAAGCTAAGAAAGAGAGAAAAATAGAATGGAAAGAAAGAACAGGCAAAGACAGAGAAATAAAGAGAAATAAACAAAGAAAGGATTTGAATTGAAAATGTGCTTATTTCTCCTATTAAGGAAACATTTAAAACAAGAGAGAAAGAGAAAGAACAGAAGTGACAGAAAGGAAGAGTAAACCCAGGAATGGGAACGCCAGGCCTGTTCAGCGGCAGCTGAACGCTGGGAGCGGCACAATCACTGAATACACACAACATTCAGAAAATCACAATAGGCTGAGATTACAGCAGCAGCAGCAAAGTTTCTCAGACATCTGGATCTGGAATCGAGTCGCTCAAATGTACCCGACTCATGCTACACAGCAGCACGACGAGAGCATGTTTAACAGCTGCTGCACCAATCTGCACCGTTATAAACACATTTACACATATTCAGGACAACGCCAAGCTATGTATTGATCCTGCACACCCCCCCCCCCCCCCCCATCTCAAACATAACAATCAGTTTGTCTTCATCCCTCATTCTCGTTCTCTTCCTCACCCTCCCTCCCTCCCTCCTCGCGATGAGTCAGAGACTCAATCCCAGCCATTTTCTGTCCCTGCAGAAACACCACTACACATCACAGACACCGGGAGAATGAGAGGAGAGGAAGGAGGAAGAGGCTCCGCGAGGTCGCCGGAGAAGTAAATCAAGGGGAATCCGGCACATGACGGCACATTATTATCGTTTGGAGAAGATTTCAAAGAATCAACGGATGATAAACACGGCGGTAATGCTCGGCTGGAGACACGTAAAACACGCACGCACACACGCGCGCACACACACACACAAACACACAGTGATACGAAAGATAGAGTCTTCCTCTTATGTACACATTACTGTCGCACACAAATCACCATTTTCTTTAAACATCTGGTTTTACACACACACACACACACACACACACACACACACACACACACACACACACACACACACACACACACACACACACACACACACACACACACACACACACACACACACACACACACACACACACACACACACACACACACACACACACACACACACACACACCCTTTTGCCTTCAGAACTGCCTCAATTCTTCGTGGCATAGATTCAACAAGTTGCTGGAAGCATTCCTCAGAGAGTTTGGTCCATATTGACATGATGGCATCACACAGTTGGCGCAGATTTGTCGGCTGCACATCCATGATGCGAATCTCCCGTTCCACCACATCCCAAAGATGCTCTATTGGATTGAGATCTAGTGACTGTGGAGGCCATTTGAGTACAGTGAACTCATTGTCATGTTCAAGAAACCAGTCTGAGATGATTCCAGCTTTATGACATGGCGCATTATCCTGCTGAAAGTAGCCATCAGAAGTTGGGTACATTGTGGTCATAAATGGATGGACATGGTCAGCAACAATACTCAGGTAGGCTGTGGCGTTGCAACGATGCTCAATTGGTACCAAGGGGACCAAAGAGTGCCAAGAAAATATTCCCCACACCATTACACCACCACCACCAGCCTGAACCGTTGATACAAGGCAGGATGGATCCATGCTTTCATGTTGTTGATGCCAAATTCTGACCCTACCATCCGAATGTCGCAGCAGAAATCGAGACTCATCAGACCAGGCAACGTTTTCCAATCTTCTATTGTCTAATTTCGATGAGCTTGTGCAAATTGTAGCCTCAGTTTCCTGTTCTTAGCTGAAAGGAGTGGCACCCGGTGTGGTCTTCTGCTGCTGTAGCCCATCTGCCTCAAAGTTCAACGTACTGTGCATTCAGAGATGCTCTTCTGCCTACCTTGGTTGTAACGGGTGGTTATTTGAGTCACTGTTGCCTTTCTATCAGCTCGAACCAGTCTGGCCATTCTCCTCTGACCTCTGGCATCAACAAGGCATTTCTGCCCACAGAACTGCTGCTCACTGGATATTTTTTCTTTTTCGGACCATTCTCTGTAAACCCTAGAGATGGTTGTGCCTGAAAATCCCAGTAGATCAGCAGTTTCTGAAATACTCAGACCAGCCCTTCTGCCACCAACAACCATGCCACGTTCAAAGTCACTCAAATCACCTTTCTTCTCCATACTGATGCTCGGTTTGAACTGCACGGTTTGAGTTGCCACCATGTGATTGGCTGATTAGAAATTAAGTGTTAACGAGCAGTTGGACAGGTGTACCTAATAAAGTGGCCGGTGAGTGTGTGTGTATGTATGGATGTATATATGTATATATATATATATATACACATATATACACACACACACACACACACACACACACACACTTGCACCAACTTTATCAGAATGAACAGTTTGCTATTATTTGGTATTGGTGTGTGTGTGTGTGTGTGTGTGTGTGTGTGTGTGTGTGTATATATATATATATATACACACACACACACACACACACACACACACACACACACCAATACCAAATAATAGCAAACTGTATATATATATATATATATATATATATATATATATACACACACACACACACACACACACACACACACACACACACACACACACCAATACCAAATAATAGCAAACTGTTCATTCTGATAAAGTTGGTGCAAGGCCTGGAAATTAGACTGATTCTCCAAATCAATTGAAAAAAAATGATTATCTTCATTGATGATTTTTCATGAAAAGACAATTAAGAAAAATTGTTGTTATGTTATTAAAGACATGATTGTTCTGTGGCATAAAGTTACATAATTTGAAATGACATAAAATCAGCTACCATCATTCTTATTACTACAGTTACGACTTCATTTTCCAATGATACATATATTTATTTTTATTTTTTTGTGCTTGGGACAATACAGAATAGGCACAATACAACAGATTTATGTTCCTGAAGCTAATTTGCAGCCCAGTTACTTAATATTAATATTCTTTACTAATATTCTTACAATGAAGTAAATAGTTGACTATTTCTCTACAGTTCATTGTAAAAGATAATGTAATTAATGGAGAGCTGAGGAGATAATAAACATCTCATCTCACTGCTGTTTGACAATCACAAATATTTCTAGCCTGGAGGAGTTTATTTCACTCCAAAGTTGTAAAGTGAAATAATCATAAATGTGTTATATGACTATTACATTTAATATGATTGTAACGTTTAGTAACAATCATATTAAGACTTTGGACTTTTACAAATCAATAAATCTTCATTTGTTACATGTGATCACAGTGTAATCACATATTTTCAATGCCAAATTCAAATCCTAAAATTCTGTTTTATAAATTCAGATTAAACATCAGGGATTCCTTTGGATACCAAAGATAAGCAATAGACTCAAATCAAACCAACAACCAATCTAGTTATGCTCCACTGATGATGTGACACAGATGCTTGAAATTCAGTCACAGGAAGGCGGTCACCTACGGCAACGACGGCACCTCTGTGAGGGTATTTCAGTTACATTTTTATAGGATAGTTATTCAAAGCATTTACTACAGTAACTTGTTTTTTTTTAATAGTTATTCTGTGTTTTAAATATTTTAATTTTCAGACTGACTCATGTTGAACTTCTAGGAGAGAACCGGTTTCTTCTTCTGCCCGAAAAATCTCAGGACAAAAGTTCACGACGATGATCTCAACTTGGATGAAACAAGCCTGAAAAAAAAAAAACCTTGGCTTCGGTCGTTCCGTGGTCCTTGTTTGTGAATCGCCAAACACAACGTATCTGTGTAATCAGAGAGAACAACATCCTCGCAAATAAAACCATGTGACCATATAGGGCAGCAGGAAGTGTTAATAAAAACCACCAACAACAAAAAGCCATCACGGAGGAGCATGACTGAGCAGAAAGCTTCAGTGACTTCCTTCTCCTCAGACACAGCACGAAGCATCACCGCCCAGCCAACTTCTTCTTCCCTTTTTTTTTATTTTTATCATCAGGACATGAATCCGATTATATAATTTGCCCCCCCAAAAAAAAAGTTGCAGAGGGTGTACGGCCCTCTGCTCCAAGGTTGACATTTTTCATTTAATGCTAACAACCTTCATCAATAATGCTGAAGTTGTCTCTCTCCTAACACTCGCTCATTCTTTCTCCTTCTGCAGCCTGCCTGGGTTAAAAATAGCTCTCCCCTCTCTCTTTCTCTGCTTCTCCGTTTACATAAGCACACAGAGGGGGGAGGGGAGCACTTCCGGTCTGGCCACCCAGCCCAGCATCTGATCCATAACACTGGGGCTGCTGGGTGTGGGAGAGAGGAGAGAGGAAAGGAGAGAGGAGAGGAGAGGAGAGGAGAGGAGAGGAGAGGAGAGGAGAGGAGAGGAGAGGGGAAAGGAGAGGTCCTGCAATGCAGGGAAGCCCTCTCTTCCTCTATATCAATCTCTTTTTCAGTCCTGTGAGCTTGCATCTCTGTCCGTCCATAATCACATTTCCATCAAGGAAGATTTTTCCTCACCCCGAAAAAAAAAACATACAGTATCGCACATAAGTGGCAAACACCTGTGGCCATGCATGAAGAGTGACACATACACAGTCACTCCTGCAGCACATGCACGCATACACACACACCTGAAATCATGACGACCTCACGCACCACTACATACTGTACACAAACACACACAAGATCCTCTGCTGTCCGAGAGCTCGGCCTCGTGTGACCACTGCATGCCTCAAAAAAAAAAGAAAGAATGAAAGAAAGAAAGAAAGAAAGAAAGAAAGAAACCCTCCACATCTTTTGTTGTTTAACATGATTGATGACTAGGCAGCTACCTAAGAGGAGATAAAAGTGGAATCCTGCAACTACTCAATCCTTAAAACTATCTGCAAACATATAAGGATCCATCTATATTTTTATAATGTCATCAAGGACCAAATTTAGGGATGAATTGATCCGATTAAAAAGTAATGTCTGCTTAGAGGTAAACGCTAACGCTAAAAATGCTAACATGCAGAAGCTAAACAATAGTATAATGTTTACCAAGTTCACCATCTCATTTTAGCATGCTAACATTAGCTTATTCACACACACAAAAAAGAAAGTACCACGTTTTGTACTAATTCATGGAGGATAATAATTCCACAGGATAATATTTCAACTTTGTGGATTTAATGGCACAAGAGGAACAGTAAGAGGATCCCCAGAGTCAGAATTACTCATCGGTATCATAGTCTCAAAAAGTTTTTGAGATATTCCAGTTTCGACCAAAGTGGTGGACAGCATTTTAACATTGCTGTCCGCCTAGTAGAGGTCGTGCCATTGCACTGTGTGATGTTGTGTACCTGCATTTATATGAACATGGGCCAAGTAGTTTATTCTCAGTCAATCCCACATACACCATCCTGTTGCTGTAAATACCCAACGCACTAAATCCACAGCTGAAAATAGTCCAGACCCAATGCTCCCGTTTTAGTACAGTGCTCAGCTGTTTTAAGAAATTATTGAGCCTTTTTTTTTTTTTTTTTTGTTAATTAACTACGATTACTTCTCATGTCCTGTTCTTAAAGCTTTAAAGGAAGGAAGAAAAAACTTGGACTGGAGCTGCCCGCAGGGTACAGAAGTTGAATAGTATTGAGAGAGACTATCGCACTGTTGGTTTTCATCTCGTCACTGGGTTTACTGACAGTAAGAAAAATTACAGAATGTCTTTAGGTTTCCACTTTAAAAACTTGTATTCCTCTTTCTAATATCTGACAAACTTGAAACTGACTCTGAAGAAGTCCATTCATGCTCTTTCCAATCTACTGTTAATACATACTTGTCATTGTCAAGGTTGCGCAGCGTTCATTGTCACCTCGTGAACCTTGACACCTTGTGCTCACATACACCACATGGCAAAACATCCAAACACCCCACAGTTTGCTGGCTCAAACACTCGTTGGGGGAGTGTGTATATGTGAAATAAAAGAACAGGAAAGGAAGAAAATGGAAGTGGGTCTTTGCCTGGATCCTGAGATTTTTTTTGTACAATTGCAAGCCTATGTATAGAGGTGAAAACAGGAGACTCTTACTACTGTGCGCAGTCGATGAGCTGATATTCGTTGGACCGTTCCCAGCAGGCCCGCACACCTTCGTCCTGCCAGAGGATCTTTGCATGGTCATAAAACTCCTGGAAAGAGAAAGAGGGGTCTGGATCAACGACATACCACAACTACAAATAACTACAAGTCGGACTTGTTTTAGCCCTGAAATAAAGATGTGATATCATAAAAAAGGGGGCAAACAAGACATGACATATTAAAATTATACTTCTTAAAATGTATTTATTTATTTATTTTTAAAGGAAATTGTCTTAAATGTTAAAACTTTGGGTTTCTTGGTCCCTTGTCGTTAAAGGAAGGATGGGGGGGGGGGGGGGGCAGCGATACTCCCTATAGTAGCTTAGTTTGGAAGTTTAAGGCCGTTGGAGAGGAGCAGCAGATGAGCGGGCTCTGGCAGAGGCAGGAAACAGAGCAGTTCACAGAGTTCATGAAGAAACGGAGAGCTTTGTACTGACACAAGGCTTGGCTGTCACTGTGTAGGGGCCTATCTCTTCACTATGATCTTCGGTTGGTCAGATACAGTATGGACAGGCACAAATAAGCCTTTATGAGCAATAGCGTTACACTTTATAGTCTAAAAACTTCAGCTGGAAGAAAACAACTGACAGATGTACACAAGTTTGGGAAAGTGAACAGGATGTCGGACTTATTTTTTTTTCTTTATAGATTAAACTACATTAAACCAATTAGAAATTATGCAGATTATCACCAACACTGTAAAGTACAGTAATTTGTCTTTTTTTACATTAACAGATTAAAATTCAAGCGGTAAGAGTTTGATTTACGGACTGAGTTTTACTCCTCTTTACCCTTTTGAAAGCAATATTTAGTGATAGAATTTGGCATGCAAATTAAAGAAATGTGAGTTGAATATTTTGTTTATCTGTTAGCAACAATAATTAAGTTTAGTTTTTAAAGCCGAGTTGATTAATAGCTCATCTACAGCATTTTCGATGGTTAAATAATGTTGTGATTTATCAAATTTGCTCAACGTGGTGGTTTCCGCTTCTAAAATCAATTGCACCTTTTTCTTATAAAAAAAAACGTGAATTAAATTTAAGTTCATACTTACAATCAAATTTTTAAAAAAGTTAAAAAAAAAAAGTAAAAATGAGCTGCACATTTATAAAAACAGATACATTCCTATAATTAGCTTTAAAAAAATGACAAAGTTTTTGTTAAGAGCTCACCAAAGAATGAAGTTAAGAAAACAGAACCAGGAGATATTAACAGAATTACAGACAGCATTAGATAACAAGTGAAATGGCTTTAAATTTCAACTTTAGACTTGCTTATGATTTATATTTTGTTGCAGCTGTTAAAAATAATCTTTGGCATTTTATACTTCATCAGTAAATCATATATCACTTTAAACCCCAACTAGAAAACTTCATTTGTCATTTTACGTTGCTGTTCTGTCTATACTATGCTGGGAGCAAAGAAGCCTGGGACACGACGGCATGACACTAAGCAAGGAAGGAAAAAAGCCTGAGCAAAAAAGTCAGTCACTTTTTTTTTTTTTTTAAATCTTGCTCACAGGTGTGGTTCAATTTATTAACTTTTTATTTGACTAAATTCATTGGAAGGAAAAATATGTTTTGTGAATAATAGCAACTATGAGGATGGTTGATTAGAAATGAAGCTCAAAGTCTACACAGATTGGGACTTGTGCTTATTCTCTCTCTCTCTTTTCCTCCCCTGCTCAAGGCAGTCAACCAGTCCAACTGGTTTCCAGTGGGCCCTCAGGCCAGCCAGGGGAGTGGGGGTGGGGGGGCGTGGGAGCGGGCAGAGGAGGCGGTGGAGGAGTCACAGGAGAAGTTGAGCCTATCAGAGACTTTTCCTACTCCTATTCTCTTCCTTTTTTTATTACTTAGAGCTGAGGCCTCTTTAAATGTTGTACTCGAAGAGCGGAGGTATTCTGAAACCACGTCCGTACCTGCTCCAATCCTCCACACACCATATTAGTGTCAGATCAAAGGGCCTTTCCCCTCCATCCAGACCGTGCAGGTCTTCAGTGGAAGTCTAGTGACTGACAGCCCCAGGGAAGGGTCAGCCTGAGATAGGCCCGCATGATAAATTTGCCATGACATTGCGGAGACAATATCAGGAGCCGTCCTTTTGCTTACACACAAATACACACACTCTGAACTGGAAACTCAGCGGCTACAAAAACAATCTACACCGTACAAATATTATTAAATTAAACAGTGCAGATATTGAGCCGGGAAAAAGTTCTTGTTACTGAAGAAAACTGTTCCCTTATTAGAAAAAAAAAAAGACATTTTCTGACTTCTATCTTAATCTATATTCTGTCAGTATTTATTCTACTGTTTGACCTAAACTATATGTTACACTAAAAACTTGTTTAAAAAAAATAATAACATGAAATAACTGGAAAATACGTTTTTGTGACGGAAAATAATCGGAAGCGAACAACTTACAACTTCTATTACTTTCTAGAAACAACTTCAACCCAAAATATTGTCTTATTTAAAATGACTTTAGCAGTCTGGTTATTACTGGTTATTACTGTCCACTGAACAAACACGACCAGATTGTGATGTAGGGATAAACATTTTGCTTACACAAAATTAATCACAAATTAATCATCAATAATGTGACTATAATGACTAAGTTGGTAAAGGCTACAACAGAAAATAATACAGATCACACATCATCATAATCATGGATTTCATATTGTAGCTGATCATTGGTCATTTTTACCTATTTGGACAGTTTGTTGCACGATTTTAAGAAACAGGCAGGATTATATCCACTGTAACTGATCAATATCAACTATTTTATACATTTCAGTATATTTTGTAAATTGTATATAAACAGATTTTATAGACAACTAACCTATCATCAGGTTAATTGATGCATTTCTAGTCTTGTCCACTTATAAGAGTTCAGTGTTGCTCAGTTTTCATTGTTTCTGGCAAATGACCAATGTGCTCATTAATTAAGTGATATATGCAGAGGAGGATACACTTTCATATAAAGTGTTGCACAGCTTCACATGCTCCTGCAGGATCATACTCAGTAAGAGTCCTCTGGCCGTTCTCAATTCACTGGACTATTCCTGTAGTGACTCACACTCATTCAGTGTTGGGAGGGTTACTTTTAAACTGTATCCCACTACAGATTACTGAACGCATGCTCTAAAATGTCATTTGTAATGTATTCCATTAGATTACTCGGGTTATGCAATGTATTCTAAATATTTTGGATTACTTTCAGAATACTAAAAAAAAAATGATTTTCACAGCCCATTTGTCTGGGTGCCTCTGAATGCAGTTAACACTTGATTTTTTAAATGACCTTTTTAGTCTTCAGAGGAAAAAGTTATCCAAGCGGCCAAAAATTGCCAAGTATATCACGTTTGGTTTCAGAATCATGAAAATATAACAGTATTCTCTTAATCCCAAAGTAGGAACAACACAAGGCACAAATTAATCTAATGAAACGGATTCGGTAGCTCCAGATTACAGCCTCTAGTCCCTGCTGTTTGATGCGGGATTGAGGATTACCAGACCAAAAACATACTAAACCTTTTTTTTTTTTTTGGTGATCAACTAATCTGTAACATGAGTTTCAAATGGCAAAAGATCATCCAGAAGACGTCAGTAAATAATGAAATAAATATGCGGTCCAGCGGCAGGACCCGACAGGCTCCTGGCAGCTGCCTGCCACTGAGGGGAAATCCCTGTGCGTCTGTTTCTGAAGGACAGGTCCCGCTAGACGCATTTAGGGTTATTACAGACAATCAGAGTTAATAGGCGGTGTGGATCTCTCAGGTGAGAAGCTCATTCAATTGACAGCCTCCCAAGCGGGAGCACACCTGCTAATTACTGAATCAGAGCGCAAACACACCAGATCCACAAAGGAGCCGTGTGAGGTGCCTAATCACCTCCAGAGCACCTAGCCAGGAGACCTGGAGGCTGCTTTTGCTGTGGCATTTAACAGACACTATGTTTAACATTAAATTTACTGTATAAAGTCATGTTAGTCATGGGATTAAAAAAAGAAAGATTACTCGTAGCGTGTGATGTTAAGCAGGAAATCTAAAGCATTGGATTATTTCAAAAGATCTAGAAAGCCAAGAATGTGATTCAGATGTGTGTGTATATATATATACACACACACACACACACACACACACACACACACACACACACACACACACACACACACACACACACACACACACACACACACACACACACACACACACACACACACACACACACACACACACACACACACACACACACACACACACACACACACACACACACACACACACACACACACACACACACACACACACACACACACACACACACACACAGGCTTCTTCATCCATAAAAATTGATCTGTGGCACAAAAAGGGGAGGTGCAGATAAAGGAAGCGGGAAACAAAAGAATCACAAGTAACAGATTCAACACATCTCGATGACATAAAGGTGCAACTTACCGAAGGAAACTCAAAATCCTTCTGGTTTATTAGATTCAAGACATAATCAATTCGGCACTGGTTTGCTGGGCAGGCTAACTTGCACGGAGGTGTGAGTGTGCTCATGGCGGACACAATCGTCTGGATGAAGAGAGCAGAAGAATCAAATATAATCATTTATTTATAAGACATTGAGACACTCACAGTACAATGAGGCTTCATCTGAATGGGCTATCTATTCATATCTGAAGGAAGTTCATTTCTCAATATCTTAACACGTCCAAAAAAAAAAGTGTTGTTTGTTGTTGCCTTAACAGTGGAAATAATAATTTAACATGACTTTTTTGTTTAAAAAAATGACACTATTATACAAACACTTTCAGGGGCAAACTGTTTACATTCTTCTTAGTAAAAACTTAAAGGCTTGGAAATGGATTTTTTTTTTCTTAATCATCATTGCATTCATGGTAGAAGCATCACAACAAATTGCTCAAATATCCAAAACTTCAGATCATATCATTCAAAAATGTGAATAATGTCTTACCTCTATAGCTTCTTTAATGTTGTTTTTAATATCGTGAATTTTCTGTTTTTTCTCCCTGTGAAGCAAAAAAAAAATTAAAACACAAAATAATTTTCACTTTGCACAATACAAACTTAATTATGATCAAAAAACATATAGTTGATTTTCGTTTTAACAGCTCATGCCAGTAGCTTTTAGAAGGAAATACGCTGTGTAAGAACACTTCTCCAGAAGCTCTCTGTCAGCCTGAGGGTACATTATACCAGACATCAGGAGTATTAGAGCTGCTCCACATGCACAAATACCTTTAATTTGCTGACCAAGTGCAACTCCTGACTTTTGTGTACTTGCTGATACCAAATGAGAACAGCAGAAAGCCTCTTAATTTTGGCAATGGGCTACACAGCCTGGAACTGTACGTTTTGAGAATTTTTAAAACAACACTCTAGAGTAAGAACAAAGCAGAATTACACCAGATTTAAAGTATTAGTGTGTACGATTATATGCGATTTGTTGTTGTAAAGACAAGCAGAATTTCAGCATCTCCAGAGTTCAGTTTATCTATGAGCGTCCCTGATACCAGTGCACAGTAATGGCCTAATGTCACACAGCTCTTTCAGAAAAGCAGGATTGCAGTGTAGCATAAATTCTTTGTCCTGACAAAAGACAAGTTGGACTAAAGAAAGTCACATTTGATATTGAAATTCCACAAATGTGACATGTAGAGCTGCTTGCACAATAACACAAGGTGATTAAAATATCTCAATAGGTTAAAGGAAACTATGGTAAGCAGAGCTATCTACACTGTGTGTGTGTGTGTGTGTGTGTGTGTGTGTGTGTGTATGTATGTGTACTGTGCTGTATATATTTTGTCAACATTCCAGCTACAGACACTGCTCAGTGTGTCAGGAACAGTGAAATCAGACCTTTTTTACTCATGTTGAGCCAACAGGATTTTAAATTAATATCATGGATAAATATCTTTTGTTCATGAATGTGTTGTATATTCAGTGAAAAGTCACTTTAATTTGACTTCAAAGGACAGTTTCAACAATAATCTCCATGTAAGTGAATGTATTCTAATTCTGTAATTGGGCGGTATAAACTAAAACTATATTTCAAAATTAACTCTATACCTCCATTAAGTATTTTACATGATTACTGGTGCTTTCAGAGGATGTTTGAAACTTTTAATGAAAGATCACAGAGCATCTGGAGTAAAAAAAAATGAATAAATAAAAAAATCTCTCATTAATTCACGTAATTCTGAATTGTCAAAAAATTAATCAGCAAATATTTTGATGCAGAATACATCATATTCTGTCATTCTCCTATGTGAGAGTTTGCTGCTTTTCTCTGTTTTATATAGTTGTAAACTGGCAGACAGAAGATTAATGGAGAACTATTTTATTAATCGATTAATCAGTCCTGTCATTTTCCAAGCAAAGAGGACCAATATTCCCAGGATTTGCTGCTCATCCGTGTCATGTGTGGCAGTGAATCAAAAACATTTGGCTTTTGGATGAACAAAACAAAGCAAACTCAACACATTAATGCTATTTTTTCACATTTTTTACTTTTTATAATGATGACTTCAGAAAATAATCGTCAGATGAGTCGTCGATAAAAACGAACCAACAGTGTTTTGGAATTGATTTGGATGGAAATTTCCATCCATCCAAGTTTCCTTTGTGTTTTCTATTGGAAGCAAATACAAATGTTCCGGTTTGTATATTAGAAATAGAAGAAAACTTGCTTATATATTTATTATTATTACTAATAACTATTATTACTATTTTAATATGGATAAGTCTTCCAGTTACTGATCAGTCAGTCAATAAAATGTGAAAAATAGTGATCACAGTTTTCTAGGAGAGGCTAAAACTGGGGAAAGTTTGACATTCTTCCTTGAAAAAAATTACAATCAACTACCAAAATAGTTTCATATTGTATTTCTGTCGCTCATCCATTGATCATATATCTCGAGCTGTTGATGTTTATTAGTGCTTAAGCTCATTGGGACTTACCGGTTTAAACATTTAGATCACCAAACAAAACATCAGATCAATCTGATTATTTCTTCAGATGCTGCTGAATAGAGAGGTTAAACTGCAGCAGCAGTGAGACAGACGAAAGAAACACTACATTCTTCACAATAGGACCTCCACAAAGAAAAAAAAAACACTTTGAAGTGAACTGCCACACCGATCTCTTGTCACCTCAGCTATACTGCCGCTCTCACCCTCCTCACATCCTCCCTTCCTTTCATCCCTTTCCTATATTCCCGTGTCACTCCCCATCATCTCTGTCCTCATCCTCCTCCCCCAGCACCTTGCGCTGCCTGGCACTGCTCTGCACCACAAGGGGAACTCGGCAAAGTGAAACCCTGCAGTCCAGAAGAGTGCAACAAACCCGGGAGCCGAGCGCGACAGGAATCACGGGCCAACCGTGGATTTGTCATTACACCCAAGCGTCTGGCTCTGTGAGGAGCATCTGTTCAACGTGACCCAAAAATAAGCGCATGATGATGCTCCTGCCTCCCAAACCCCCTTTCTAGGAAACCGGTGATTAAGAATAGAAAAATGTGACTTTTGTTTCCATTGCATCAACTCGGGATTGAGTTTTAGGAAATTCACAAGACGGGGTGGCTCGAAAAACACCCAGGGCAATGTTTCCATGAAAACCTGAAACAGATAAAACATTCCTCTCGTGTCGCGCAACTTTTGAGTATTTACTCCAAAACATCACAAAAATCTACCCAAAATATTAGACCTTTTCTTCTCTTACGTTACTCCATATTGGATTGTTTATTAAAACAATGACAGGAGATAATATCTCTATTCCTGTTAATGGTACAAATAAATCTTTGTATGGGAAGCAGACAATAAGAATTTGAACCAAGCAAAACAATATCCTTGTGTATAGAAATTATAGAAATTTTTCCAAATGATAATCCGTGAAATTACATTTATATTTTAAGGAATTAAAGCAAAAAAAAAATCCTGAGCCTGAAGCTTTTTTTTTTTTTTAATGTGGGTGCATAGGTGGGTGGGGGTGGTAATTTGTGGCGTGGACACATTCTCAGGCTCAAAATAATGCAGATTAAGGCAAAAGTGGATACAAATGGACTTTTAAATAACAAGAAACCAACATGAACACACAATTTACATTTAGAGAGACCTGATGAATGCTCCTTAAAACTGTATTTTAAAAAGTTTTTGACTGACACACAAATCGAAATCATGATTCAAATTAAACTAATTCCACAGCCCCACAGCCGAACGACTCCAGACTCCATGCGGTGCAGATCTGATGTTAAAATCATCACTTTTTAATTCATTATCAATCTCTACGGTTCACATTAACATGTTTTTTCAGGTCTGAACAGTGCAGGGCAACACACCATGAACCACTGTACCTTTTTTTCCCTCTCCGCACGCCGGAAATCCGGCACCAGAAAAAATGTTTTAGGTGCAAACACATATTTCATCATAGTGTGCTTCGTTATATGCAAAAAAAACACCTAAAAACTTCAACAATGTGGGGCTTTATGAAAAAAAAAATCTGATTAGGGATCAAACTTTTATATCATAAAATGTTTTTTATTCTTTTTTAAGAAAAGTGACTTTTTTCATGCTAATTATTTGCAGTAGCTGTAATACATTTATTGTTCAGGATATGTCAATAATGATGATCCATATTATCTCATATTTGATTGGTAAAATGTTATATATAAATGTTAAATAACTTTGCATGTAAAGCAGGTGATCCCTATTAAATGTAGTTCAATTATTGAAACATTGACCGGCTCTGGCATAAATTAGTTTAATGTAGGTTTTTAGGCCTGCAAATAATGATTTTTGTTTCATTATTTTAGTTTCATCTGTTGTTTAGCTTCTAGAGTGACCGTGTCATTAAATAATGTCAATTTCCTAATGGCCATGGCGATGCCTAGAAAAGCAGAGAAATTGCTTCATTTGTCCGAACAACAATCCAAAAACCAAAAAGGTATTTGGTTTGTTATCTAGTAAGAAAAAGAAGAGAAGGAAGTTTATTTAATTACAGAACTGAAACTGGGAAACGTGGGGGCATTTCTTGCTTTAAAAATATTTAAAACAGGTCATCAATTATTAAAATAGTTGTTGATAAATGTGTCAGTCGACTAATGTCGTCATCAACTCCTTGTTCCAGCAGTAATTCTTTAAAGTTGTTTAATGTTGTTTGATGATGCCTTTACCTATATGTCACCAATAACAGAAGATGTCATTTCTATCGATTATATCCTCTGAATGCACCGAAAGTTCTTCCAAAAACATAGTTAAACATTTCTGTATCTGCTCCTGTCAGTATTGCCCAATTCTGTCCGTCTGTGCTTGTTGAGTAGATGTGAAATGTGTTGCAGCAGCTGTGCGATTAATAACAGAATGAAGCACGAGGAGAAACAGACTTACTCTGCATTGAAGCCATTAACGTGCAATATTCGCATCTGTTTGACTATCGTGCTTTTCCCGGATTCACCGGCACCTGAAAACAGGAAACAAAAGGGAGAGAAGTCAGGAGGTGTTGTCAATCACACAAAACTCAGACTATGACCTGGATTACGGTTTAAAATGTTGAACACTGGATCGGTGGAGAAGAGATGTTTGGGCATTTTGGTGTTTTGATGGAGAAATGGGCCGAATGAATATGAAGTAAAGGGATACAACCTTTTCTCCATCAATTATTTGAATTTTGACGTTTCTAAATAAGATCAAGGAAAAGTCTTTTTCAGTGAGTCTGGCTTGATCAATGGGTTGGAACGCTACACATTATGAAAGAAAGCAAAAACAGCAAAAAGGCCTAAATGTGTCATTAATCCTGACAAACACAAAAATGAAAGAAGCAAAGGCCTAGTAGCTTGGAGCCGTGGGCCTGCTATTAAAAGGCCGAGTGTAAAAATCTGGGATCAGTTTCAGATTAGAATGAACTAAAGCAAAGCTAGTAATCCCAGTAGTAATCCTAATTTACTCTCAGCATGAGGACACAAGCTCTGGCCTTAAGGTTGTATCATGACCTCGAGGCCTTAGTGCATCACATGTAGGGAGAAACGGAGCCGTCCTCCACTAAACAAACACCATGTGGACCAAGACTCATTTGATTTATCAACTACTTGACTGATTTTTTGAACAAACAATGAATTTGTAAAATTTTCCAGGATAGGATAGGAGGGCCTCTTTAAACCTGGACCGAACCGGTGATGTGCTCAGAATTCTTCAGGATCTATCTAATTCAGCGTGGATAAATGCGTTAAAATCAACTAACAAATCCTTAGTCGAATATTACCAAATTGATTGATTAATTGACTATGAGGGGTCGAATGATTAAAGAATATGTGTCTCTGTTGTAGCTGGTGTGGAAGTGATGAGGGAAAGGTCTGAAAAAAAAATAAAATAGCGTATAGGCCCAAATAAGATGAAGTGAAGGACGTCTGGATCCACAGGAGATCACACATTTTGCAAGAGAGAGCTGTCGTGTGTGAATTAAAGAAACAACCATGTAAATCTCCTGTTTGTGGCCTCCCAGCCTCTGCGTGGTGCCTGCTGCCTGCCTGCCTGCCTGCCTGTGTGTGTGTGTGTGTGTGTGTGTGTGTGTGTGTGTGTGTGGGAAGGGAGGGTGTCATGTCCAGCGTCCCTCACATGTTCTGTAATAATCATGTTCCATAAGTGAAACGGAACCCGTCCTACGTGGAGACGCTGGAAAACGCAGCGCTGCAGTGACATCATGTCATTGCATCATATGTTGATGCTTCGTCGAAGGAAGTTGTGTCGTAAAAGAAACATTTATTTTTTTTATCCAGGGCCAATCTGAAACAATAGCTTTTACATTTGTATTTAGACAAGTGAAAATACATGTTTATGTGAGAGCAACAATTCAGCACAAAATGGACTGCAAGGTCTCTCTCTCTCTCACACACACACACACACACACACACACACACACACACACACACACACACACACACACACACACACACACACACAGTAATGATAAAATATCAGAACACCTACCTAATAGTAGTAGCCGGTGAGTGGCCCGATATATCTGTTTGTCTTTCTGGAGCTGCTTCTCTATCTTTTTGTTGGCTTCCCTCTGTGCCTTCTCCTCATTTCGTTGGTCTTCAGTCTTACTATTGCCAAGACAGCCCATCTTCCCAAAAACCCAGTGATAGGTTCAGGGTTGTTTTTTTTTTGGGGGGGGCAGGGTGGTTGGTTGTGGGTGCGGGGAGGGAGGGATAGAGGGAGGAAGGGAGGGTGTCGATCAGGAGAGAAATCGATCAATCCTAAATTCCTAGACTGGCCCAGCAGAGGAACACCTGGCTCAAAATGGGTGACATTTATGTTGCCAGAACAGAAGACAGATGTGTAAACCTGTTAGTCGTCAGTCAGTTCAGCAGCAGGGGGTGGGCTCTACCAAGGCTCAGGGATGGATGTAGGATATATATGTATATTTTTTGGCAATTTATCAACAGAGATCAGTCAGAAGGGGAGCAGAGCAAGCGATGCCGCCCTCTCAGACGCTTGATTCCTGTGTTTTTCACTGTAAATCCGCAATGAAGTCATCCACATTGATATGAGAGTGGATGTGAAATCCTCGCAACGTAGATGAATGGACGTCCTGTTTCCTTATAGGGATTGTTCTCAATTGAATGATTTTTATTTTAAAATATATATATTTATATATATATTCACGCTATTGTGTTTAAATTGCTTAGCAAATGTCTCCTCTGGAGCCCATCTTCGGCAAATATCTCAATACTGCCATTCAATTCATATCCACTTAAAGCCCTATTTTCCCCTCCCTTTAAATATAAACGGAAGGTTTTTTTTTCGTCTTTTAAGAGGTTCAATCCGTTCTCCACCTAACCAAAGCACATCAGAGGGCGGGTGAAGAAGAAAAAAAATAAAAAATAAATATTTCCTCTTAAAATGACGGCATGTGAATCATCAGGCTACACCGGAGCTTCTTTCTCTTCTGTCACATTATACGCACCGTTTTTCTCCTTTTTTATGTAAGCAACGTTATCGATAATATCCTGTTTATTAGAAAATGATATCCTCTCCGCGTCAACAGATGCTGCTGCTGCTTTTTCACGGAGGGTTTGACCAGACCCCAAAAAAAGGCCCCTTCTCCTCCGTCCTTTTTCTCTGTGTATCGTTAATTTGTGTTTCTCCTCACATCGGAGAGGAAGGAGGCTTTCTGGCAGCTGGATGTCCTTGAATACAACGCGAACATAAATCCAGGTGATAGTCGTGGAAAATCCTCCCGTTATGTCCCCGTTTTGGCGCAGGTACAGCCCGCTGTCAAGTCTCTCACGCGTTTTGTATTCCCTTTGAATCCGTATGGTAGATTATGGTTACATGTGCATGATACATGAACATACCGCGGTGTTTTCAATCACTGGTCCGAACGGCCGACACAGTTGTTGGTTGTTGTTGTTTGTTTGTTTGTTTTACCGCCGAGAGGCCGCGTCTGAGCCGGTCGCGGAGGCGAGGAGCGTTTCTTTGCGGCGTTACTCTGAATTATTTTTGCCCCCTTTTTTCTCTGAGAATTGTACATTGAGATAGATAGCGTTGAAGAGGTGGGGTGGGGCAAACGGCTCTCACGGAACCCTGGGAACGAAGAACGGCGGTCAAGCGTCCCGGGGTGAGAAAGCCCGTTTCCGGTGACGGCTTTCACAATAAAAGCCTCCACACGGACGCGTCGTTGGAGGGACGTATTTTGATTCTTAATTTACATGAAAACGATATCAAAATATCATATGAAGTTTCTTTTATATGTTTGTCACGACCTGGGTGAGATGGACGAAATGAAATCACCATGTCCAGAAAAGAGGCACTTCAGGATTTGAAAAAGGAATAAAAAGCCTTTAATATAACATGGCAACAATATGTTTAAAATCACATGAGCCTACACATTACAGCCATATTGGTCTTTGTGCCCTGATTAATGCCAGTATGGCTGTAACACATAGGCCCATATGCTTTTAAACATATTCTTGCTATGTTCTATTATTATACCTTTTTTTCAAATGGCAGAGTGCCTCTGCTAATTTTGTTCTTTTTTGGATTTTGATGTACCCATATCAGAAGAGCAGCTGACAATAAATATCCGATGTCTTTTGAGCACCCTAAACCCCTTTCTATCTTCTAAAATAATCATGTTTTTTGACCAAATATCCCATTTTCTATTAGTATTGTCATTTCAATTTAAGGAGAGATATGGCAAGGAGCACAGAAATTGCAAAATTGCAAATTTAAATGCAGCAATCTGATGTAATATGAGAGCAAAGTCACAAAGCTATAAACTACCAACAATCTCAAACTTCAGATCAAGCTAATCACAAAACTGCAAAAATAATCACACATTTTCATCTGTTCTAAATATACCTTAAAGTGACATTTTTCAAGGTTTTAACACTCTTAACATGTAATTCGACAAATATGCTTTAGGTTAATGTCTGATTATGATTATTGGAGCAATGAGAATTAGTCTCAATAATAAACGCTTTTAAAATGGTAAATAATAATAATAATAATAATAATAATATGGCAAACACAAACCTAACAAGCTTCAGTCATTCTGATCTTTTAAATTTATCATGACTGATTAATATTAGTCCTGCTCGTGTCTACCATAGTTAACGTATGGCGAGATCGACACCTTGCCATACCCAAATATTGCAACAATATTGGTGGGATGACTGTGCTTTAACTAAATAATAGCAGAAATAATCATCAATCAATATATAATCATCAGTAATGTAAATATAATGACAAAATTGGATAGAGGAAAATAAGATTAGATAATCAGAACATTCTAGGAAGTTTAGAAAATTACAATAAAAACATTTATGATCTATCAAAATACCCCAAAAATACCCAAAAAAACTAATGTGATATCTGGATTCATATCACAATATTAGTCTAGAATATTAGTCTTTTTGGTTTGGTTTAGTCAAGGTTTAGATAGTAAGTTTTTCCTGTAGAACTCACTTTTAATTGCAATGTAATATCAGTCAATATTTAAGTCATAATTTAGTCAGAGTTTCATGATGACTTCACTGAAGGACTTTTGTGTGTAATAAGTGAAATAGAAGCACATTTGCACACAATGTTAATTTGACAAAGATTATAATTTAGTCTTAGTTTCTTACATGAAAATTACATTTAGTTGAATTTATATTTTAATCTTGTAATTTTGTTCTGTTTCAGTTGTTGTTACAATTTAGACATTGAATGAAATTACATTGCCAAATAGATATTGTCTGAAATTTATTTACATCATTGTTCAGAAGTTAAAATATTTTAGAATACGAATAAGGTAAAAAAAAAAAAAAAAAAGGTAAGGTAAAAAAAAAAAAGTCATGGATTAAAAATATTATGTAAAATGTAAAATGTAAAAATGTACAGGAGGAGGATTATAAGCAAAATGCAAAATATATTTTAAGTATAAAAAGTAGTTAGCACTACACAGTTTCTTTAGAGTGTTATATTATTATAGTATATTATACAGTTTTTTGTCATTAAATACATGTAAGAGCATTTATTGTTGTAATTGTCAATCAACGTGGAGCCAATTTAAGGTACTTTATACATGAATATGTTTAAAGTGGAAGTATAAAGCAGCTTCAGATGGAAATAGTCAAGTAAAGAACAAGTACCTTAATATTGTTCTGAAGTACAGTACTTCAGTAAATGTATTTAGTTACATTCCACCATTGGATAAAAACTCTAAAAGTAACTAGGCTATATGATGAGAATGTAAACATGTAAAGTCTTTTTTTCTATGGAAACAGATTTGCAGTAATTATCTTGTTTAAAATTTGTAAATATTTCCTCCACATTATAAATTCCACAACCCTAAATATGTAAATATATTTAATTTCCAAAGTGTAACTGCTGGACAAATGATGTGTCCTCTTTCAATGTAATGTCCATTCTCAGTGTATTTGCAATGGAAACTGCAAACTGAAGTTACACATGAAAATTATCAGCCTATTATTTTCCTTTTTTACATGAAAATGTTCATTTCACTCCATAGATACACAATTCACAACGTATATATATATATATATATATATATATATATATATATATATATATATATATATATATATATATATATATATATATATATATATATATATATATATATATATATATATATATATATATATATATATATAAACATACTTAGAAAACCACAAAGGAAAAATACACAAACAACTGCAATCTTTACATTTATCGCTTCGTACCTAGGAGAGAAATGTTGTGCTTTTAGTTTGAAGTTAGGCTCACGGCATTTCCGGTTTCCTCCTTGCTGCCACTTGACGCATCTGGAATGAAGCAGGGTCGGATCACATGATTGCCCGGAGCGTCATGAAGCAGAGGTACAGAAGGGGAGAGGCGCCCTCTTTGAAGCAAAATGATTATCAACCTATCCACCCAAAAGGCAATAATCAATAACACTGAAATCAGAGAAATTAACTGTAAAATATCCACACACAACGATATAAACTGCATATTCCATAATATACATTGAAACAGCAAGAATAATAGTAATAAGTACACTGATATAATATGCCATACTATACTAATATATATATATACACCTTTTAATATCTTTGCAGCTTATAAGACAAATTTTTAAAAAATTCTGTGACATGTAACTTCCTGTTAGATCCTCTGGGAAAACTGACTCTGACAGTTATGTAAAATGCAAAAGCAGAATAGTGAAGGAAAAGAACCCAAATGAAACAGTGGAGACACAAATGCAGATGTTTCCATACGGGGCAGAAAGAGCTAATAAATGTTTTGATGAGTATGACCCAACCGAAGAATCAATGACAGATTTTGAACCGATGGGAGAGAGTTCTCTCTGTCGCTGAAATCTAAACAGATGAGTGAATAACTTTAGAACAACGTCGTCCGTCTGTCTGTCTGTCCAGGAGAGTTAAAGAAGACTGCAGAAAAGACTAGAATCTGTGCCACATTGACACTTTCCTGGAGGACAATAGTGGCCTCACCACCTTCCTGACAAGCCCGGACTTCAAAATAATCGTACCTTAATGCAGCCGCTTACACACAATCACAGTGTGTAATTCTCTGAACTTCCCAGACTGTTCTGGTCTTATTTTCCTCTATCCAGTTTTGTCATTATATCCACACTACTGGTAAATTATTTATCAAAAATCTCAGTCATCCCATCAATATTGTTGCAATATTTGGGTATGGCAAGGTATGGAGTTGTCATACCTCGACTATGGTAGACACAGTTTTAATTACGGGTAGGACTCATATTAATCAGTAATGTTAAATTTCAAAGATCAGAATGACTGAAGCTTGTTAGGTTTGTGTTTGTCATATATATCATGTGATCCGACCCTGCTTCATTCCAAGGTTTACACACGCACACCTCCTCAAGATATGATGTGCTCATGTCTTCTCATGTCTAAAAACATTGTCTTAATGCCACGGCTTTAAAACCTTCAACTATGTGCAATATGCATGTTGTGTCCATTAAAAACTAAAGTGCAATACTACAGTTTAGTTTTTAAAACATCAGAAATAGGCAACTGTTATCACAGTTAACAATGACCAACATTCCATACTTTGGTCCTGGGATGACAAATTAACAGTAGTGTGCATATGTTTTAGGCAATTTAGGTTCTTACCCATAATGCAAAAGCCACAGAGAGGCATCTGATCAGTCCCCAGTTTGTTCTGTGACAATGAGCCCAAATATACAGCTGGAGTCATGAGGGACAAGTAGTGACAAGAAGAACAAGGAGTCCCGCTACAGATGGTTTGGCTCTTACAGAGTCCTGATCTCAACATCCTGGATTCAGTCTGGGATCACATGAAGAGACAGACATTTAAATTCAAATTCTCCAAACCTGCCTACAAGATTGACTTGAAAAACTGTGTGCATGTGTGTTAGGGATCGACTTATTTTATGTTTCAGTGCCGATGCTAATTATTCGTAATCAAAGAGGCCAACAACAGTAAAATTTAAAGTAACACACCGAGATTTGACTGAAAAATATCCACTGTTTTTTCTTAAAAAATACAAAGATTAAAAAGTTGTGAACAAAAAGAAGGCAAAGCAAGGCAAGGCAAGTTTATTTGTATAGCACATTTCAACAACAAGGTAATTCAAAGTGCTTTACATAAAACATTAAAAGCATCAAGATACAATTTAAGACAGTTGATTAAAACAATTTAAAACAGTTGATTAAAATAAAAAAAATAGATATAATATAAAATAAAAATAAGAAATAAAAATTAAGAATTAAAATTTATAACTTTGAAATTAAAACAAAGAACAAGTTACAGTACAGTGTAGAGTAATTAAGAATGATATTAGCAGTAGGCAGCATTGAACAGAAAAGTCTTCAACTGTGATTTAAAAGCAGTGAGAGTTGTAACAGACCTGCAGGTCTCTGGGAGTTTGTTCCAGATCTGTGGGGCATAGAAACTGAACGCTGCTTCTCCATGTTTAGTTCTGACTCTAGGAACAGAGAGCAGGCCTGATCCAGATGATCTAAGAGGTCTGGATGGTTCATAAGGGATCAGCAGATCTGCAATATACCTAGGCCCTAGACCATTCAGGACTTTATAAACCAGTAAGAGTATTTTAAAGTGAATTCTTTGGCGGACAGGAAGCCAGTGCAAGGACCTTAGAACTGGACTGATATGGTCTACTTTTTTAGTCCTAGTCAGGACTCGAGCGGCAGCATTTTGAATCAGCTGCAGCTGTCTGATTGACTTTTTAGAGAAGCCTGTAAAGACCCCGTTGCAGTAGTCTAGTCTACTGAAGATAAAAGCATGGACAAGCTTTTCCAAATCTTGCTGAGACATAAGACCTTTAATCCTTGATATTAAAGGAAATCCAAATGTATGCAGCAGCAGAACCAAGTGTTTCTTCTTTTCTACCCAATCTATCATCTCCAGACTCAATACCCACACAAAGCAGTTAAAAGTAGCTCCACCTTGGCCGTCAGAGCCAAAGCTGCAGATTTTTAAAATTAATTAATTTTATCGGCTATCGTGGAAAAAACAAACAAACAGCTGATTCTGATAATCATAAAAATGCTGAAAATTATATCTCGGCTATATCAAGGCAAAGCATGGCCAAACTGAAATATTGATTTCATTTAGGTTTATTCTGTTTACATTGTATAAAGTTAATTGATAAATAAAAAACATTTTTATGGCATTATTTTTGAAAGCATATTCACTTCACTTTTAGTGCCAAAAAGGTGATGCTGCTAAGTTGTGTGGACTGCAAGATGTGGTTCCTAATGACTGGACGGTTTCCATGAACTCCTTTTAAACCCCATTGGCTGAATTGCTATTTAAAACTGTTACAACATCATTTAAAGAAATTGACTGAAACAGTTTGAGAAACATTTAGAATGCAATCCAGATGTCACGTCAGCTCAGCTCAACGGTGAGCTGAATGTTTTGTTTCTTAGTTTGCTGGATTTCCCCCCTTTAGCTCTTGTAAAAAAGTGTGTGTGTGTGTGTGTGTGTGTGTGTGTGTGTGTGTGTGTGTGTGTGTGTGTGTGTGTATCATAAAGCATACACCCAGACACACGCATACTGTATGGAGCAGAGAGACAGCGAGACTAGCACGTACACAAACACCTCCCTCCTCAAATACGTCAAAAGGCGAGGGAGAGAAGCTCAGGGCAAAACACATAAAGGTCATCAATGACAGCTAAATGCTACTGTGGCTCTCTAATGAACCCCAACACACAGTTGAAGAACTAATGACTTAAATCCCAGCAGCAAGTTAATCCCAACCTGTTGAAATGACACAAACATTTGTCCTGACCCCATCCTGTCCTGCATCTACTGTAACTTTGCTGTGTTCAATGCACTCACTCAGAACAGGAAGCTTTTTAATCTAAAGGTCACAGTAAATTTCAAATTTCACTGGTTTACCCATTAACACTGGACCTTTGTGCAATTATTTGCTTACTAGCAAATCAGGCTGCACTGGAAAATAGACTTAACCTTTTTTTTTTAATCAACATTGTATATTATCACTAAGGCACAGCAACAATACCCATCGTCAATCCCTAGACTGAAATATTTTCTTTTAATCTAGGTATAACAACCACCAGTAGACAAATTAACTACTTCATGTACTTACACTGTAAAATAAATAGAAAATGTGAACAAAAGTAACATTCCAGCAGTTGGGTGCTTCTAGACAAATACAGTAATTCTTCAATTCAATTTAATCACACAATGTGCATGTTATTTAAACATTTACAGTGTGTTTTTGGTAATTTTATTGACACTTTTATGTATTTTTGAAATACAGTAAATATACACATTTCTCTTATGGTGTACAGTTTATGAGTTAAGAATGTTTGTAAACTGATACACTGCAACAGGTTGAAGTATCTATTCTATATTTGATGTGGTATAGATGCAGTCATTTCTTATCCTTAGAATACATTAAACTGCAAAAGGGAAGAGGAACAGTGTTCACACAGATCAGAAATATGTCGCCCTAAATGGTTCCTGATAATAAATGATATTCAGGCTTCTTCAGTTCAGTACTTCACGAGCTCCATCTAACTGGAAGCCAATTTGCAAACATTTTTTTCCAGAAGTAGATTAGAGCTATTTAAAGGACAAATCGGTAATGTTTTAGGTTTGTTTTAAAACAATAGCCCATGTAACAGGGAAACAGGGTTACTTGCTTTAATAGGTTCTGCCATTTATAGTTGATGTGAAAAGAAGAACTTCCAATGTAAGTGATCAGTGTTCACGCATGCCTTTTTTTTGTTTCTATCCATCCACTACAGCTCAGCAAGGAAACATATCTGTGGAAACACAAAGAGGGAGTTTCATGCTAAAAATACTGTAACTTGATTTAACTAATTCAGTCTGCCGTATTAAATTCAAATTGAACCTTTTGAAATAAATGTTTGTACAGAAGGAGGCTTGTAGGTTTAGTCTTCCATCGCATACATTGGAAGTGCATTAGAGAGAGATCAGCTAGGATGAACAAAGGTAATGATTACAACAGGCAAAACCTGTTTCACTGTTCATATGGACACCACCTGACTAGTGTTTGACAGACTTGAAAAATTGTGAACCTATGCTTTAAGATGCAGGTGTGATCCAGGCACCCACAGTGATGTGGATTTCTCCTTATTATACTTCTACATTCAATTCATACAATATATAATGTGAGGATAAGAACAAGGAGGCTGTGATGTTTTGTGAAAAATGTAGGTATTTTAAACTGTTTTTCTGAGGTTAATTTATTCTTATTCCTATTAACTTCAAAATATCTATCCTAATGTGGTGATCATTTCCATACATTTGGGCCACAAGCATGAGAAACAATGTGATTATTAGACAATTATTATCAGGCCCTTAAGATCTAGGAGAATAAGTGGGCTGAAATATGAATAAATGAATGAATAAGTAAAAGCTACAATTGACAAATTAAATCACCAAGTCTATCTTGCATGCCATATAACTACTCCAGTCAGTTATGTCCATGTTGGTCCTCTAGATGGTAGCATCTCTTATATATAGCATACAGTATCCTGTAGACTCCCAGTTGCTGCACATTTTCACTTTATTATTACACAGAAAACGACTTAATAGCTGAATTAGTAATATTTTGTAGCATCTGTATTCTTTAACAAAGAAAAACATGGCATGTATGATATGCTTTGGTATTGAGAGACTAATTACTAGAGACTAATTACACTAATTATCATATTAAAGGCCAAATTCCTTTCTGAATTTATAAGCTTTAAAAAGTTCCTCTCAGACATAGGAACAATATCTTTGATACTTGCCTGTGTATACAGTACTGTAATATAGAGAATAAAAGAGCTTTATCTGACTCTGCCTCTATTCATGCTCATCTTCACTTCCTTCCTGCTTTGGCTGGAGTCACAGATGTGTTTTGCCTCCTTCTACAACATCCACACACTTTATAAAGTAAAGAATTATCAGTCATTGCTTTATGAAGTATGTGGATGAGTCCACGGTTTTTTCCATCGTATGTTTTACTTGTAATGTACAAAATGAAACATACAGAAATAATATTTGAAAATATAGATAACTACCTAACCTAGTAAGATATGTCAAAATCCATCCAACAAGAATGAATTTATAGTTCTATATTTAATATTGTCCTCAGAGGTTACAATAGAGTTCAATGGACACTCATATACTGACGAGAGGGACTCCGTGACATCACTGATGACATCATTTCTGGTATAAAAGATCAGTTGGAGAACTGCAGCATATCAGAGACCCCCACCCGGACTGTGTACTGTAGTTTATACAGATCATCATGCGGGAAATTGTACATCTGCAAATTGGACAATGTGGCAACCAGATCGGCTCAAAGGTAAAAAAAAAATAAATAAAATAAAATTCCAATGCAAAAGTTATAATGTGCATTCACTTTTTAGTTGTTGATAATATTGAAATTTTAATAATGTTTTCTATATTTCCATTGGCCCTCATCAGGGCTCATTCTGTCCTCTTAAGGAGAACATGAATTACACATTTTTAAAACAATGTTTTATTTTATTTCATGTGATATTAGTTCAACTGTAACAATCATTTTGTTATTTTGTTTTTCTGTCCTAACCCTAACCCTAACCCTTGATTATTATGCTTGTTTTGAAATGTTTTGCATATTGACAGCAGCAATTGTGAGTGACACAGGGTGTTGCCTGCCACACATTCAGGGAAAAGATAAGAGCCACAGCGGGACTGGCAGGGGCGGGACATTTTTTTATCACAGCTAACACGAAATAAGAGAGAGAAACTCCAAGATAATATAGCTCAAGCTACAGAATCACATAACTATTAATGCTGTTTTTGCTTTTCTATTAAATTTATATTGCTTTGCCTTTGTCTCGACGTTGTTATTGTTTTGTTCGTTTTTGTATACCTTTGTCATTCAATATTTTATGTGCTGAATAAATTAACGAAAAGAAAAAAACCCTCACATTTCATTTGACGGGAAAGATTGTGGTATTTGTTTGACTGAGTATTGAAATATGTGCAGCCAACATGTATAGAAGAGATTATAAATCCACACGATCCAAACAAGGAATGTAGTTTTTTTTTGTTTAAACTCAGAGATGAATAAGCTGGGTTGCACCTTACCATGTACATTTAAATGACTGTATACCTCCCTTGTGAAAAATCATATCCAAACAGGTGAAAGGTTCATAACAGAGCAGAATAAAAGCAATATATTAATGCTTCAATATTTATACAGAGTGGGGATTCTCACTTTAATGATCCTTATGTGGCTCTGTTTTCCTAGTTTTGGGAAGTGATCAGTGAAGAACATGGACTCAATACTTCAGGTGTCTATGAGGGAGACAACAACGTCCAACTGGAGAGGGTCAACGTCTACTTCAATGAGGCACATGGTGAAACGATATACTGCTTGTTGAAATTTATTAAGATATAAAATATTTTATTTCTAATTTGTTGCTTAGTTTTGTTTTTTATTCACCTTTTTTAGAATTCTGACACAATGATATATTTAAACTCATGATGCCCATTTCTGACTTGTCTATAAAAATGTACTCACCCTGTTTTCAGGTGGTAAATATGTGCCTAGGGCCCTGCTTGTTGACCTGGAGCCTGGCACCATGGACAGTGTTAGAGGGAGTCGCATCGGGGCGCTTTTTAGACCTGACAACTTCATCCATGGTGAGACAAATAAGAAAATACTCAATAGTGCAGAATTCCTCGTGTGTACATTAAGGCGATTTTCACGATTATATAGAAAGGAGACATACAACCTCTTGGCACTGATGCATAATAAAAATATCAATAATTACAATAGTTTAGGTATTTTATTAGGGAGGGGGAGGGGGAGGGGGTGGGGGCAGAGTTTTCCAGAGTGAGTAGGTGATGTGTATTGCTGCTACAGGTCCAGCTAGTTTTGACATCATAAAAACAGGTAAGTTTAATAAATAGACTACACAAATCTAAATATTAAAATGGCAAAGAAGGGCTCCTTTAATTAGTATCATTGATAACACATGGTTTTACCTAATGGTCTATTATTGTATAACATGTGTTGTGTATGTCTGCCTTCTCCTATTACTTTGAAGTGTGATATTAACCTAAACACCTTTATTTGGTGTTGCAGGGAACTCAGGAGCTGGGAATAACTGGGCGAAGGGTCACTACACTGAAGGAGCAGAGCTGGTGGAGCAGGTGATTGACAGAGTGAGGAATGAGAGTGAAAGCTGCGATTGCCTGCAGGGCTTCCAGATGGTCCACTCGTTGGGGGGTGGCACCGGCTCTGGTATGGGAACCCTCCTCATCAACAAGATCCGAGAGGAGTACCCCGACCGCATCATGAACACCTTCAGCGTCATGCCTTCCCCTAAAGTTTCTGACACGGTGGTGGAGCCCTACAACGCCACCTTGTCGGTCCACCAACTCCTGGAGAACACGGATGAGACCTTCTGCATTGACAACGAGGCGCTCTACGACATCTGTTTCCGCACGCTGAAGCTGACCACGCCCACGTACGGAGATCTCAACCACTTGGTCTGCATGACCATGAGTGGGGTCACAACCTCCCTGAGATTCCCCGGGCAGCTCAACGCAGACCTGAGGAAGCTGGCGGTCAACATGGTGCCGTTCCCTCGCCTCCACTTCTTCATGCCCGGCTTTGCCCCCCTGACGGCGCGTGGCAGCCAGCAGTACAGTGCACTCACTGTGCCTGAGCTCACCCAGCAGATGTTCGATTCCCGCAACATGATGACAGCTTGTGACCCCAGACGAGGGCGCTATCTCACAGTCGCCGGTGTCTTCCGTGGCAGGATGTCCACCAAGGAGGTAGACGAGCAGATGCTTGCGATCCAGCAGAGAAACAGCAACCACTTTGTGGAATGGATCCCCCATAACGTCAAGGTCGCCGTGTGTGACGTCCCACCCCGAGGCCTCAAGATGTCTTCCACCTTCATCGGCAACAACACGGCCATCCAGGAAATATTCCGTCGTGTAGGTGAGCAGTTCGCCCTGATGTTCAGAAGGAAGGCTTTCCTCCACTGGTACACAGGGGAGGGGATGGATGAGCTGGAGTTCACTGAGGCAGAGAGCAACCTCAACGACCTGGTGTCAGAGTACCAGCAGTACCAAGATGCCACCGCTTATCCTGAGTCGGAGGCAGAAGAGGAAGAAGAGGAGGCACCCTCGACTCGAGCAGCTACAAAAGTTCAGGTAGAAGCTAAATTGGAAACAGTGACGGAAACAATCACTGAAAGTGAAGAATTAGAGTAGAAGACCTGAAACATGTAAGTTGGTATGGAGGTTTGACACCATGTTGCAAAAATGTAGAAGAATTGTGGGTTGTTTGGTCTGAAAATGAACTCTGTTCTGTTGTAGTATCATTTATAACATGAATGGTAAATGATAAATGGTGCTGTGAGATATTTACACAATAATATTTGAATTTGTTCCTATTTTCTAACTGATTGGTATATGCCGGTTTGTGTGTTTTAAGGCTTTGAGACTTAATGAATTTTTGTTTCTTTCTGTTAAATTAAACATTTGGAAATCAGCATTTGTGTATATAGGCTATATCAACTGTGTTTTATAAACTGCAATTACAAACTACCATTAGATATTGATGTTGAAATTATTTTTTCAGTGTTTTTCTGAAGGCATTATCATTGCATTGCATTTAATCATGTTCCAAAGACAATTAAACACAGTAAAACCAAAGGATAATGGCTACTGAGAGTAAATTCATCAACATCCTACTGAAACATGGTTAATTTTCTGTTGTTTTCATGATTTGAAGTTAAAGTGGACTAAAACTAACTCAGCTCAGCTGCAATGACTGACAGTACACTGACAGCACAGTGATGGTGATACTGTGCAAGGCTGTCACACAGTTTCCTCCTGTTGCTAAGAGCCTGGGACACAGAGATTACACATAAATTGGCCTGAGTGTCTGTGCTCTGTGATAAGCACACATTATGTGGAAATGTCCCTGCAATAGTTAACTAGACTCAAACACTGGGATATGGGAAATACCTATATGTGAATAGGACAAAAAGGCAGTATATTGCACCATAGAGGGCAAATCTGTCTTAAGTCATAAAGCAGGAATGAAGTAATATATAGACTCTCAGCTCTGAAAAAAGGTGTTGTCTGGGTATGTAGAACCGTTTTGCAAGAGATAAGGAACTCATTACTCGCAAAGTAGAGTTTGACCCTTAGAAAGCATTTTTCACATTCATCCCCTGACTGTGAACAGACTGTGAAACATGTCTGTTCTCGTTGAAAATCTAATTTTAAGCATTGGGCCTATGAGCATAATTTGATACAACACAAATTGTTTGGAAGAAATCCTAATGCAATATTGAACTTATACACGTGAGGAAACTTGAATCATCCAGCTCAGAAACGGAGAAAAGTGACTTTACAATGAAGTAGGAAACATTTTTTTATCCAGCAGGAAAACTTTTAAGATTAAATATTTCATATTTATAAATTTTTGAAATTTTAATGAGGAAGGGGGTTAAGATGTAATTTCAAGGGTTATGACAAATTTATTGAACTTTTTTGAGGAAAAATCAAATTACAAACACATTATCATTAGAGTATTTACTTAAAATATGTTTGAAATGGATCTTTAACAATTACCAAGGTTAATTTCTGAAGTTCATATCACAAGTTAACATCTATTATCTTGTGGTGAGTGTTAATGATTAATGATGTTATACTTTTACTGATTTTATGATGCATGTCTATGTATGTTTCCCTTCCCATTTAAAAATATGGGATTTGGGGTTTGTAATTTCCTTCTCAATGTCTTTACCATGTTTATTTTTTACATGTTTATATATCTCTTTCTATAAAAGGTGCTATACAAATAAAACAAAAATGTATTACTTTATTACTAGTACTATCGTTATGAGGCGCATATAAAAAAAATAAATACCCCACAAAATACTGCAACTAAAAATCCTACAGTGACATATTCCAGTGAATTGCTGACAAAATGTCTGCAATGTTCTGCACAAATGTTTGACCTCGTTGCGTCAAGAGCCCTCGTTACTCTCATTCTCCCAAGGTTGCTGAGAAGACCTTTCAACCTTCACTGAACTGAATTGTGTAACACAAGGTTACGGTATAACCATTAGGAATAAATAGCTGAATGCTGAATGTGACCTAGAGACAACGACAACGTTAGGCGAAGATAAAAGATGGTTTTCTATACGTTAAATCGTTCATCGATTATCTAATTTTGAAATAAGAGATGTTTTATTCCTCCGCCTGCAGTGGATTCATTCAGCGGAAGTGCGTATTATTGCGTAATGCGTCTCATGTGACCGCTCCATTCATGTGGGCGGGGACTTGAGGTAGTCTTTGAACGTGGTTCACCGACTGCTGTCAGTGAGCGTGCCCACTTACCGGCTTATCCACGCGTCTGCTCCCGGTATCACCAGCACCGGTAAAGTCCCCTCACCATGAAGATCTGGACCTCTGAGCACATATTCAAGTGAGTAACGCTATTAATCTGTGTCCAATCTGTAAAGACGGCCAGGGGTCCACAATCTGGTTCACACTTCGTGTTTAAATGAGACCAGTGAACAATACCGGTGTGGTTTATGACCAGAAAAAAACTGTGAACGTTGCTTTCGTGCTTCAATTTAGCTTACAAGTTGTAGAAGCTCTTAACGACATATCTATTTGTCGAAGCTCGTAACGAAAATGCTCTTTGTCAAAGCTAGTAACAATGCTAGTTATTAAAGCTAGTAGCGACAATGCTAATTCTCGACGCTCGTACATTAATAGTCGCTTAACGTCAGTTCGCGCATTTTATTTCACACACACGGGGATAGCCTAAGTTAGGTGTTTTAAAATAAACGTAAAACAAAATGTGAATAAAACACTGTCAGTGACTGGTTATAGGAAAAAAATGTTCAAATTACGTAAGCAGCCGGTCTCGGCCAGTACGTAACCTTTCCCCTACATTTCACGTTACCTGCGTCACCGAGCAACGCCGGCGCACTCACGCGTCTCCAGGGCAACCATCCAAGGAAACTTTATTTATACAGTGGTTTTCTTAACAAGACTACACGGATCTTTACAAAAATGAATACCCAGTTACAATCAGAAACAACGATAATATAATTAAACATTCTGAAATAAATTATAATATACATATAGATGTAAAAGAGATTATTAATTCGCTGTGTTACCAATCTTGTAATAATAATAGCAAAAAAAATAATAGCAAAATAAGTGCTCACATATCTTAAGCATCAAAAGTTAAAGTACTCAATACAGAAAAATGACCTCTTTAAGTATTATGTTTTTATATTCCTACCTGCAAATTTGGCCACAGTCACTTTTATATGTCGACCAGGGTAGCTGAAGCGAATAGGGTTTTTTATGTTGTCACCTTTTTTACTACTCCAGAGTTTGCAGGTCTATATATATAGGATAACCATTACTGATTGTAGTGTTAGTATCATTTTATTGATGTGGAACTAAGTTTAACTTGAGGAGAAACCTGATGATCGGTTGGCACCTTGTATGGTAGCTGCAGCTATCAGTGTATGAATGTGTATGACATTCTGTGAATGGGAGAACATACACTGTGTACGGTGCTTTTTTAGGTATTCGGAAGACTAGAAAGGCAGTATAGAAGTGCAGTCAAGTTACCATTTAACTTTGGATCATATAATTATTTATTGTTCTATATCAACAATGGAGGGTATAATGGCTACTTTTTTCATAAAAATAAGAGTAATTTTACTTTTGATCACAAATTGTTGCTTAGACTTTTTGGGGTGTAAAGGAAGCATTACTACTTCTTTAAACATAATCTTACAAACATTGTAATTGTGAAAATGTGTGCATGTGTATTTGTATTTAGTTTTAAATCAATGTTAAAATAATATTTTTGTTTTCTTTGGTCTTTTCTTTAACAGCCATCCTTGGGAGACAGTGATCAAGGCTGCTATGCAGAAGTATCCCAACCCCATGAATCCCAGTGTGTTTGGAGTGGATGTTTTGGACCGAGCCATTGACCAAGACGGGCGTCTTCACAGTAAAAGACTGCTCAGCACAGAGTGGGGTCTTCCATCTATAGTGAAATCTGTGAGTGTCAAAACTCTGGTGGCATTCTAGCATCACTTGCTGACAGAGCATGTGAAGTTTTGATTTAATTACTTTGGTCACATGTTTAACTGAATGGAGGGAAAAGGCATGACTTGACGTGCAAGTTGGTGTCTAATGCCCTTGGTATGAGGTAGTTGAATCAAAGTATTATGTGGAAAAAATGCTGAAACATCACTGATAAAACACATAATCTAATCCAATAGTGGCAAAAAGTCAGACTGTTACAATGTGATACCATGGAAGAATCTAGTTATATATTGTAACTGAATAGATTTATTACTGGGGATAGGTTAAGACTTCCCAGCCAGTGAGTGTAACCTTATGCTATTTCTGTCTAGGGCCAGCAGCAGACCTGGTTTCTGACTGGTGCTCAGGCAATTTCGTGGCCATGTGCCTTAGTTCGTGTTGTACAGAACACAGTAGTGCCATTTTTGACATTGCTGAGGTGTAACCCGTGACAGCATGTGATGTAACTTTCCATCTCTGTGTGATATGGGTTAAGCAAGAGGTCACTAGTGTGCGAAGCAGCTGAGGAGGACTTTGGATTTCTGCAGTGTGTCATTTGAACCCTTCTCTATTTTCCTTTGCATTCAAGTCAGTAAAGATAAGGTATACGATAATAGGCTATCATATCTGAGGTAATGTAAATATTAGCCCATCAGCTGCTGCTGTCTGGTAATGACATCTATGAATAGCCCTTATAATTCCAAGGACATTCTATGACACAGACTGTCCCAGTGACTGATAGCACGTTAACGTAGTGTTAATCAGATTGTCTCAAAGCAAATCACTCCTGAGCCAGAGTGTGCGTGCAAACTGGGCATATCAGTCAGACAAAATATGTTATGAGAGTTTATATTTGCTAAGGTCGTTGTTTGACAAAAAGGATGCTATCAAACCCTCATGGCATCTGTAGTTTTCAAAAGCTAAGAAATTTAAAAAATAAGCATTCTTTTATTTCTGAAAAATTACAAAGTTCAAAAGAGTTCAACAGAAGACTGAGGTAGGCCCAGAAGAAGCTAAATATGGATTCTGAAAATTAAATCTTCATTTTTTTTAAGTAGTGGGTCAGTGAGCACCACATAATCAAATTTATTGTATGCCTGGTTTTACAAGGCTATGCCTACCGTTACAAGGCTTTTGGTGCAGCTCGTAAGCTGAATGAATGTGGGGAGCACCAAAACGGACTGACATCTCTCACATCCAGTGGTTGTAGTTGATTTATGGTAAACTTCTTTAGAAAGTTTTGTCTTTAAGCTTTTTGGTTGTTGCTTAATTACTATCTGCTCTAGCTTTTCCATCTTTCTGTTAAGTTCCATATTTTTTTATAATACTTTTTTTTAATTTACATTTTTATGTAAATAAAAAAATATATATTTTCATTTTTATTAACATTTGCAAGAAAACTGTATAAGCAGTTATTTTCAGTTTGTAGTAAAACATTTCTATTTTTTTCTCAGATCATTGGGAACACAAGAACATGCACTTATATTAAGGAGCAATCAGTTGTGGATCCTGAAGAGAAGACTTTTGAGCTTCAGTCAACAAACGTGAGTAGCTACTGTATGAAATACATGGATGTTACCAGCTGAACCACTACACTAGGACATAAAGTCACAGTTTTATTTTTACCTGTAACTTAATTCACAATTAAAGACAAGGATTTTCACCTACCGGTACTATTTTCTTGGCACTGTGCATATTCTTATCAAACACATTCAGCTGTTTCCTAAACATATTCTAGTTAGGGTGTTTCAACTACAAACACCCATAACCGCCTAGATCAACTTTTCATTATTTTCATTTGTCAAAACGCATAGCTTAGTGTGTGAAAAGGTGAGGCATTCGTAGAATGAAGTTTTACTTGTTGCACACAGCTTACATTTCTGACTTCAGCATGTTGTCTCCTCTATCTTCTTCTAGATCACTTTCACAAACCTGGTGTCTGTGGATGAAAGGTTAACATACAAACCACACCCTCATGATACTGATAAGTAAGTTGATCATGTAATTCTGAAACACTTGGGACTGTGAAGTTCTTCAGGGCATTTTTTTTTTTACCTTAATTCTTTTAAACTCATTTTTTTCCTCTCTAGAACCATACTGACACAAGAGGCCATTATATCTGTAAAAGGGGTCAGTCTCAGCAGTTATTTGGAGGGAGTTATGGCCAACACCATCTCTACTAATGCTGGAAAGGTAATCCCTTAGAACTGACAGAAGTGTTTTTTTTTCAGTGGTTCCCAGCCATTCTTTCTGTTTAAAATTGGGTAATGTCTAGTTATCCCAAGTGTTCTTATTTTGAGTAAATTAACCAAAGGGTCACTTTTACTTTTCAGATTTTGGTGAAATGTAATCTAGTGCTTTCATCTAGGACCTCAGTAATAAGGAGACAATAATTACCAGTAATTGCAGAAAAGCCTGAATGTAAACAGTATTTATGTGCATATCATTTAGTTTTTAGGTGATATTTAGCAATCCCTGCTGTGCATACTTTAGGACAAATTTTACATTAAGGAATTAGTGGTGTTCATTTTTGTACCTACAAAAAGTATGTAAGAATGATTAATGGGGAAAAAAACAGCACTTCAGAGAGAAGTTGATCCCTATCTAATTTCCCACCTCCGTGCACCTGGCCAGTCCCTCCATTGAGTGAGCATGAATACCAGCTTGCTGTGACCTATATTTCCGGTAGCAGCCCTTTTAATTTTACTGTCAGAAAGTTGTGGGGATGGTTGTGACCTCTGGGTTAGGACACTGCTTTAATTTAGTTTGATTCAGGTTAATGGGAACATATCGTACAATACAATATACTTGATGAAATTCTATAATATTTCCTCCAGTGTATTAATTCTCCCTGTTTTTTGCTCAGGGCCGTGAAGCCTTGGAGTGGGTGATCAGGCGACTGAATGCAGAAATCGAGGAGCTGGCAGCCACAGCACGCGGGACCATACGAACCCCCCTGGCTGCCGCGGTCACTGAGAACTGATACCTTTTTCCCCATCAGAGTCTGAGAGAAACCAGCACAATAATGCCACCATCCTCCCTTTATGATGCTCTAATCCTGTTGGTGCTCTGTTTTTTTAATCGTTATTTAAGGGTACAGTTAAACAATCTCACTATCTACTATCTACATTAGATATATTTTAAGCAGCAGATTGCAACATAAAGGGGTTTGGTGGAGTGCTTTTCGGGGGACGCCACTTAGCAGGACTGCAGTTTTTAAGAGGGAGACTTGGGGAAGAAATGTAACCTGTACGCTCAGGGACAAGTTTAAACACCACTGTCATGTGTGTTTGAAAACATGTAGCATTGACAGCGAGGTATCGGAGGCATTGGGTGAACTGAAAACACACAAAAAGTGCCAAAGCAGACAGGCGCCACTACCAGCTATGTTTTCATCTGGCAAAAGACCTCAGAACACCAGCAAGACTCCCCTGGCAGCGGTAGGGTTACAAGAAAAAACAGTTAATGGTGAGACACATAGAAGTGACAGTGAAGAATACTCCGATTGAGACATGAAAGCAGGAAACAAACGCGGTCAAGGGTACATGGGAATGTTTGGCATAACATTGACAGAAACACGCCGGTGAAGTGTTTCACTGTCAACTTTATTTCTGTTAGAGCCAACTCCTCAACAATGTTTTCTTCCGGGACCTCAGTAATAACAAGAAGCACTGTACCAGGCATTACAAACCAGCCTGAATATAAACTTTATTATGTTATGTAATAACTAATATTCATATTAAGGTATTTAAGTTAAATGAAGGGATCAAGTACTTGCCATATTTATGTTTTGATAATGTAATGTAGAAGACCTTCTCAGATGCTGTGTTAATATAACCAATTCAGTATGAGGTGTAGAGACAAACTGAACAGTAAAATGTTCCATACTGCACCTCAACATATTTGCTGAATTCACAGGAGTCTTAGCATATTCTCTCAGTGTAACGGCTTAGACTTTTGCATTAACTTTTATTATACTTTTAACAAAAAGCTGCTACACATGCTGAGAGAGCAGATTATTTCTAATTATTTTGAAATTAATGTTGAGACAACAAAATGCATTTGAGAAGGTCTTCCTGAATGTTACAGACAGCAGTAAGGTGATGGTGAATGTTTTAGTTTCTTGATGTATTTCTTTTCCTGTAACAGGAATGTTTTTTTTTTTTTAGAGAAGCAGTTGATTGTGTAGTTAGAAATTGTAACATTTTTTGTCTGTGTGCCTCTGAACAAGAAATGGTTACACCAATGCAGAATGTGTCAGTAAAATAAAACATTTTGATGCGTTTCAGAGAAAATGTTTGCCAGTATTTCCTTCAATTAGAACAGAAACAGCTTGCTGAGAGCCAATTTATTATATTTACCATTTTACTGTGTGACTTACTATTTAATATAAGGTGGACAATACCTGATTATTTAATCATCCCATTGGTAATATACTAGAGTTGTACAATATGTATTTCCAGAGACACTATATATATCACTTGAGGCTAAACACAGAAGCAGTTACACTGTAAAAACATTTGGTGGCCAGAACGACTGCATTCTTCTAACATTTGTCACTTGACATGTTGCACTGATATTCAGGAACAATTATAAGTTCCTCTGATATATATAGTTGTGTAACATCCTTAAATGGTTAATACTGCGACATCAGTGTGTAAATGTGTAAACAGAACTGCACTGTTAATAAAAATAAAGGACACCTATAAGGGTCATCATTAATAAAGCTTTCATACTTCTTATAATTTTAAACGTTTTTTTGCTGTTGATTTTATTTTAATAGGAAATTTGGTTAATTTCTTTCGAACAGAGTTTTACTATACATTTATAAATGTAAAACTGTATCAAATAAAATTCGATTGATTTTAAAATACTCAATTTTAGGAATAAATCCATCTTTGCTGCCCTCTGTTGCTGTGGAGGATTTGATCTGACGTCACCATTCGCCGTCGCATCAGCCAATGACGAGCGAGTTCAGAGCATTCCCTCAGCCAATGGGAGGCTGGGATGTGTTTAAAGGTTTGAACAGAGGGACGTTTGAATCAGAAAGCTTATTTGGAGGAAGTGCTGGCTGTCTGAGCACATTTCAAATACAACGCGTTATCTTGTTTTATCCGTGCTTAACTCACGTTGTTTATAACATTGACGCCAGTTAAATCTCACCTTAATGTTAGAGTGAATTTGCCGTATGTATGTAGCCACACACATCAACTGGTAAGTTAGCTTCTAGCCTGCTAACGTTAACGTTGCTCCTGAGCTGCTGCATTTGAGTTCTGGGTAAAGCCCTGTCTGCAATATTATATATATATAGGTAAGTTATGCTACTTTAATACTATAATAATATAATGTATGTTGTGTGTGTTGGTTCGATCGTGTGGTAATGTTAGCTGAACTAACATTAACATATTAAACGAAGCTCGTGGTAACTTCAGCTAGCCATGCTACGGCTAACGTGTAGCTTTTCATTCCTTTCTAAAAGGCTGGTAATGTTTAACTTAAATACATATTTTATTAATACAAGGGGCCGTCGAATCTGCTCTCTGCTCGCAATTTAGGTTGCGCAACAGTTTTGTGGGAAAACGTCAAACCCTTGAAACAATGTCACGTTAGCAGGTTACAGGTTACATTTACTTAAAGATAGCTCATTCAATAAATTCGATGTTTTTGAAATAGACTGGCGAAATGTCACATCTGATTTATGTAACGTTGCTTAATGAAACTATTTTCTCTCAGAATATGGACGCTGCTGCCAGGGTAATGTTGGCAAAGGATATGAAACTTCAGAGGCCTGAAGTGAAGGTAAGTCAATGCAAAATAACGTTATAATATCTATTATCTTGACCACTTGTTAAATTATTTATATTTGACATTGCTAATTCTGTTTTTGGAATAAGGTGTGAATATGCTCTACCAAAGGACCTCATTCCTGTGTCTCACATCACTTTTAGAACCTAAAAAACTGCTGTATTCACCAATCACTTTGGTCATCTTTAACTTTGATGTTGTTTGTTTGTGGTGCACACTTTTTTTGTTAAAATACAACCACTGTGTTTGTGTTATGGCACCAGTAACTCCAAAGTATGAATTTTATGCATGGCAATCTCATTACAATCTGATCTTTTTAAAAGGTGGTTTATTCAATGTTTGATGTTTGTCTTTTAATATTACAGTCAAATGCTGATGGACCCAAGCGGATTCCTGTGTCGCTACAGTCGCAGACGACTCCGAAGGCTTTAGTCACACCAACTCAGCACCAGCCCAGAGTCCTTGGCGTGTCAAATGGTCCTAAGCGCATTCAGCGGCCTGTGAGCCATCAGAAACCAGTATCTCATGGTTCTGTTGTTAAATCCACATGCACGGCTGATCAGAATGTGAAACCTGTGCCTGAAAATGTAAATCCTGTGCCAGTGCCCAAATCTGGTCCCCAGCAAAAGATGAATGTGGTCAGGGTGAACCCGGAGCAGACCAAACCTTCAGCAGCAGAATCAGAAAAGCCAGAGAAGTCACAGAGTAAGCATTGCATGGAATTTGACAAAGTATTCAACTGTGTGGGGAGTGTAGATGCTAATTTTTTTTCTTTCCCCAGATGTTGCTACCAAGAATGAGTCTACAAACGCATCTGTAACAAAGTATGTCTTATCAATTATTATTAATCTTATTAAATGGTATTCCAGTCTTCTGTAACTTTATTACTTCTGTAACTGGTAACTACGAATCCTTCTCCTCACACAGGAAGCGATGGACACTGGAAAACTTTGACATTGGACGTCCTCTAGGAAAAGGTAAATTCGGCAATGTTTACCTGGCCAGAGAGAGACAATCCAAATTCATCTTGGCCCTGAAGGTGCTCTTTAAAAAGCAGTTGGAGAAGGCCGGGGTGGAGCACCAACTGAGGAGAGAGGTGGAGATCCAGTCTCATCTCAGGTAACACTTCGTTTCATGCCTTTTCTCAAACACATCGTCATGTTGCATAGTTTAAAGATCAAGTATAAGCTGAGAAAAAGCACAGGTGCTGGAAGTTCTTGTAATGTCAAACACTTCAACACATGAGAAGTACATTTTGAAGTCACAAACTTGGCAAATGTTGGACATGGTTGAATACATGTAATAATACTTGTTTAAATACTCTTGTGTCACTGGGAAATCTTGTTTTCACAGCTTAAACATATTCAAATCTGCGAAACCATATTCCACACACAAACCTACAGATAAACAAAAGAAGGGATTTGATCAAATATTGTGATATTTGTGACTCACATCGTGGCCTTTTGTTGAGTCTTTGCTCTTAAAACCTAAGGCAATAACTCGTTAGATATTGGTTGGTAAATTCAACAAACGAAACAAAGTTCTTCTGCATCCTGCAGGCACCCCAACATCCTGCGGCTCTATGGCTACTTCCACGATGCATCTCGTGTCTATCTCATCCTTGAGTTTGCACCCAAGGGAGAACTCTACAGTGAGCTGCAGCGTTGTGGAGGTTTTACTGAGGAGAGAAGTGCAACAGTAAGTCTACTCAAATAAAAAAAACAACTTTTCTTTATATTCAGTTCATGGCTATAAAGTGAATTGCACAGTATTGTTTCATTATGTCACAGTAAACAACATTAAATTCTGTATATAATATTGTTAATGAGTGAAAACTGATCAAATCAATTGACCATAATTAATGTGCCTTACTAGTACATCATGGAGCTTGCAGATGCCCTCAATTACTGCCACTCCAAGAAGGTGATCCACAGGGACATCAAGCCAGAGAACCTGCTGCTGGGGGCCAATGGGGAGCTGAAGATTGCAGACTTTGGTTGGTCTGTTCACACGCCCTCCTCCAGGTATTTATACATACTTTTGTTTTAACCTGTAATAGTGTTTTTTTTTTTTTACTAAAGCATTTAAAGTCAATGTTTTCAGTTGGTTTGTTGCGTGGTTTTACTGAACTTGTTAAATTTTTTTTCTACTTTTTTTTTTTTTTTTTAAATAAACAGTGTAAATCACAGAAGTCCTACGAACTACTGACAGTTGCTCTACTGTCGTTCTTTTTCATTTCCGTGTGCAGGAGGTCGACTCTCTGCGGAACACTGGACTACTTGCCACCAGAGATGATTGAGGGAAAAACTCATGATGAAAAGGTGGACCTGTGGAGTCTGGGCGTTCTTTGCTATGAGTTTCTGATTGGACGCCCTCCATTTGAAACAAAGAGTAATGAGGAGACCTACCGCAAGATATCAAGGGTAAGGCAAGGCAAGGAAAGGTAGACATTCAAACAATGCGTGGTGTTTATAGCATGGTCTGGGTGAATTCTCGATTCTCATTGGCTGCATGGTGTCTAGGGCTGATCCGATTACAGAGAATGGCAAAGCAATTCACTTAAAGATGTCACTTAAAGATGTTTACCACACAAACCAATCTGTGGCTCTGTGATTCGCTTTCTTCTTCTTCCCCCAACAGCTGCACATACATGTCAATTAGGGTAAACGTCAGTTTTCAACTAACTCAAGCCAGTAAAAGATGACACAAATTTCACACAATGCAGCAGGAGCAGGAACAACAATTCCCTGACAAGAGGTGAAACACGGTTACTATGACAACCACAAACAATACTGTTGCCAACCACAACTCAAACTGGACTTTGTGATTAATTACCATGGCAACAACTTGAAGCTTCAAGGCTTTGATTTTTTTTTTTTTTTTTGGGGGGGGGGGGGGGGGTCAACCCTAATGGTGTCCACTAATTCACCTAATGAACAACTTATTGAATGTCTAATTTACAGCACTGAGTGTGTCGTAAGTCTGAACAGCACAGGAAGGCACCTGTGAAACACAAGTTGCAAGAGGTCCCCAAATTTCAAAATGGGGGTCGTGTACCCCATTTTGACATATCAATATCAAATGGGGTACATTGCCCCATTTTGATATAGATTTGGGGACAATGAAATTGCTCGATAGCTAGTTGGTGTAAATAAAAGCCAATTAAGAAATGAAGAGATTCTTTGCACAGAAACATTGTTTAATTTAACTGAGCAGAAACAGGATATCATATTTATAAATTTTAATTTGTATATAATTCACCATTTTATTTTTAAACTGAGCAGTTTATCGATGTGAGGAGTGGATCATAACCACAGCCACCATGTTGCACTGCCATGTTAAGTTATGATATGGCTTGTCTTCATTTGTGACCATGATATAAGTTGACACTGCCCAACTTATTTGGGTGTCGTCGGTGTGTGACATTTATCACAATATGCTGTTAGTGTTGCAGATGTTGCTCATATTTTAACCTGTTTCTGTCGTTGTACAGGTAGAATACACTTACCCTGGACACACCAGTGTCAGTGCTGGAGCCAAAGACTTGATTGCCAGGCTGCTGAAGCACAACCCCATGCAGAGGTTGCCTATCGCAGGAGTCCTGTGCCACCCTTGGGTTGTAGAAACCTCCACCAAGAAACCCACAACCCTGAACAATGAGGAGCCCAGCCAATGAGCCTTTTGGTTTCTCGCCACCTTTTGTCTTGTCGCTGTACATGTGAAACTGACTCATGGCCATTGACTGGCTGATATGGAACAAGAACGTCTGTGAATCACTCCACTGCATGTGGATGTTTTTTCTGCAGGCATCTTGAGCCAGTTGGTCATTTCTCTTTCAATCCTTCATATTTCTTTGTCTTAGCAATGGCATTCTTTGCCTGTAAATATTTCATTGTCATAATTATACAAATTTTATTGTCCTTTTACTAAAATGCCATTACTTGAAATAAAATTTCCTTCATGGACTTCTGAATCATGCAGTGTAAATTAGATTATTTAGTTTGTCCACTTTGCATTCCGCACTCTGTGGAGTGTCTCAGGGATGTTGTAAACTCAAATTAGCAAAAATGTCCAGTGTGTGAGATGCTCAAAAAGCAAAGGATTGTTTTGCCCAGCGTCTCTAGTGGGAAGGGGACAGCAGAGGGCGCCAGCAGACCACTGCAATGGACTTGAGAACACATTTCAGATTTCGCAAAGTATTAATGCCACTATATAATCTGAGTGAATTTCTGCTACAATAAAATTATTGAAATGTAAATAATTTAGTAACTACCCATTATCACTTTTTGTGATGTTTTTATTGTGACTGTACTGACATAAAATGTTGCATAAACACAGGTTTTCCCAATGATACCGAGGATCTGCTTCACTCTGCAGAACCTGTCTAGTGATCAGCATGCAGAAGGCAGCATCCTCATTCTGTTTGACCTGGATGGAGCCTTAATTAGTATCATTGTTAACACCCATTTACCTAGAAATTCATTTTAATATGGCTGCTGTGAAAAGATAAAGATTTAAAACTACTTTTACCAAGCATACTGTTGGTCATGTCACAAGTAAAGTAGGCTGATAAGTGAACAATACTCAATGGTGGAATGTAATAAAGTGCATTTACTCAAATGCAGAAATACAATTTGGAGGTGCTTGAATTTTTCCATTTTATTTACACTTCTACTTCACTGCATTTCAGAGGGAAATTTCTACTCCACTGTATTTGACAGCTTTAGATACTAGATTAGTTATAGAAGAAACAAATTAACTAATTGATATACAGTTGTGTTCAAATTAATAGCAGTGTGTTTAAAAACGTGAGTGAAGCCAAAATCCTTTGAATTTTTCATTTCGGTGCACTGGGAACACTGCATTTTATAAAATGAAAAATGTGTATGCTTTTTAATTACTTTATAAAAAATGAAGAAAAAATAATAATAGGCTGTTAAAAAATTTTTTCGTTACAAATGTATTTACTGTATAAACTGAAAATCGTCAGGATTTTGCATTCCTGTGAATCACTTAAGTGAATTTAGTTATGACCATGGTTTCTGAGACCTGCTTCACATCTGTGTTGCAACCAACTTTTGGCTCCTATGAATGGGTGTTTCAGTCTCACAATTCCTCTGAATTTCTTGGTTTTGCCTGAGAAACAAACATTTTTTATGTCATCCTACAAGGATCAGTTTGTCTATATCAAATTACTTTAAGAGGTCATGTTGCTTTATGCTGAAGAGGAAATGCCATTGAACGACCCCAAACCAGTAAACCAGCAGCATCTTGGTTCCATACCAAGAAATGTTGTTTCTGAGGCAAAACCAAGTAATTCAGAGGAATTGTGAGGCTGAAACACCCGTTCATAGGTGCCAGAAGGTGATCGACGCCATACAACACAGATGTGAAGCAGTTCTTAGATTCACAGAAATCCTAAGATTCTTCAGTTTATGCAGTAAATATATGAGTTCATAAATAAAATTGCAGCCACTGCTATTTCTTTGAACAGCGTAATATTCACTTTTCTTCATTTTCTGTAAAGTATTTTAAAAATGTAGACATTTCCTTCACATTTTGATTTAGGATATAAAATGCAATGTTCCCAATGCACTGAACTAAAAATTATTATAAGGATTTTGGCTTTACTCAGGGTTTTAAACACACTGCTATTACTTTGAACACAACTGTGTTGTTAATAGGCTATAAGCTACAGCAGGATATACCATTATTGAAATTAGCCCCACTTTCACCAGCTGGAACACATTAATAATTATAGTTCATTATGATTCTGAAATGGACCATTCTGCAAAAAAGTATACTTACTAGTAATTTTACTTATTTATTTAAGAAATATATTGAATGCAGGACTTTCACAGCTGTTGTTGCTTTTACTTAAGTCTAAGATCTGAAAACTTCTTCCACCAATGACAATACTGAGGTGATGTGATGCTCAGAGGTGAATATTTCAAACAGCCCGATGAATAGGAGACGTACGTCGTCTGTCATTGCTGTTTTCTCCCGCTAGATGGCCCCCTAGACATTAGAATTAGGGAAACGCCGTCTTGTCTTGGAGATAATTATGTGGATAAATTAATCTTCTGTTTGTTGTTAAAAAATCCTTTATTTAGTTGATCATTTTCCTTGTAACGTTTTTGTTTTTCTGTTAAATTGCATGTGTGAAAGAGTTAACTGGCTGATTTTGCGTAGCAGGCTTCATTTCGCATTTAGCACTAAACTTAAGTCTATAGGCTGTGGAACGTTTAGATTTGACAGGATCTCTGCTTGTCCGTCTCAGCTGTTCATCTGAAATATTTCAACTTTTTTTTATTTCTCTTTCTCCTCCATTTTCTTTACCCGTGAACCGGATCCGTAAAAGCCTGCAGTTTGTTTGTGGTAGATGGTGGATTCATAACTTAAAGGTAAATCCGTGCATTCGTATGCACCAGGTAGCTTCAACGCGTCAACAGCTGGAGATTAGGGCGCTCAGAAATAAACGTTTCCGTCCAGATGTTGCCTGCGCAGGAAAACCAACACAGTGGATGAACAGGTCTAGCAGAAGGCCCGATGCGCACCGCCTGGAGCAGAAAATCTGGCGAAAGGACGAGAATGTGAGCGCGCCAAAAAAACACAATGGAACAAATGATTGAAGACACAAGCAGAGTAAAAATGACACAAAACAAGTGGAGGACTTCTACAAGGCCTGGTCAGCCTTTACAGCCTCGTACTCTCACATTCCATTTTTTAAAAAATAAATATGAACGCGACTATTTTCTCCACCATTTTCTATCTTTTTATTATAGAGAGGAAAAAAAATACAAGTTCTGACCGTTTTCGTTTCACATAAAAGCACACACATTTTTACAATATAATTTCACTTAATCTTTATTCTTTAATATTTATTTCACGATATATGATAACGACTTTGAGATATACATTCCATCTTTTTGAAACCACAATAACACACTACACATACGGTTTTATAACATTTCCACAGGACCCATTGGATTGCACAGAATGAAAAATGTCTGTATGCACATTTTCCTCTTTAACGATTTCTCTCTTTAAAAAAAAAAGAAACTGATTCTCAGACACCGAATTTCGAGACAAAGGGGGGTGGGGGGTTCAAATTCATTTCAGAATATTTCAGATGTGATGAAAAACGTGATGTTAAATTGAGTGTGCAGGATTTCGAATTGAGGGTCTCCACTATACTGAAATGTAGGGCCAGGACTGTGGGGGCGGGGCTCGACTTGTGTATTTTCAAGTCAGGTGAATTTTATTATTGCCAATGTAAAAAAAAAAAATTAAAAATCAGTACAATAAGTGTTAGATATTTTCCAAATCCTTAAAAAAATCAAACCTTCACGCAGAATAATCGATTTTTATATTTGTATTTCCACTTCCCAGTTTCATTATATTTTGTGTGTCTGAAATATCATACATTCAATGCATAGTTTGTATAGCTGCTGTGTGCTATAAAGATATTTTCCACTATTTTAAACTGCTCGGGGGGAGGGGGGGTCCAATTTCCTTATTTCTAACGAAACTTCTCTTATTTCCTTTAAATATCTCTTTATGCATTCACGTGTTCCTACTGCTGGTTATTGCCATTCCGTTATTTTCCCGTCTTGTCCACAGGCGTTTTTTTTTCTGGGATTTAACACCACATTCATTGCCTATAATCATATTGCAAGAAGAAAGTAAGTGGCATTTCGTTGTTGTTGTTTTTTTTAATGTATTTTAATTAATTACTAACTTAATTAAATCACATTATGCCGTCGAAAGTCCGTCCATCACAAACTCGAGCGTTACATGAAGTGAAATCTCATGTGGGGAAGCACCACAAGAGCTACGAGAAGACAAACTGCCCTTTTTGCAATTTAGTTTAAGGTCGATATTGTAAACGTTCACTCCACTGTAAAATATGTATATGTACTTTTCGTTCGCATATTTATACAACATGTATTGTCCATATAGTGTTGTGGATGCATTAGATTCCCTCACTGTCACGGCTCTATATTTCGGTGTGCGCGCGCACATTTTTTTCTGAATTGATGCAAGACTTTATGAGTGTACGTGTGCTCTGTGCGCGCTTTTTACGCATGAATTAAGCAGAAGGGCTGCACTTGCCGGGAAGTTTTTTTTTTTTATTTTTTTATTTTTCACTAAATGGGGGGAGTTGCAGTTAACATCTAGTTCCAGCAAATGGCGTCTACTCTTCTATGTTATATCTGAAAGCCTCTATGAGCCCCTCCATTGAGTGGATGAAACCGGAAATGCTGCATATACCTCCTATTACAAAGATGGCGACGTCAAAGAAAACTTGGTGCCATAGCAGCTTTCTCCATAAAAGCTTGAGGTGGAAGAGACTGGGAAGCAGAAAGCACAGGCCGGCGCCCGTCAGGCTGCCGGTGAGGCCCATGAGGAGGGCAAAATGTGGCACGTAAATGGCCATGAGCAAGGTGAACACGACAAGGCTACATCGGAGAGTCAGTCCCCAGGACTTCAGGCGTCCGTCACCCCCGTAGCAATCTGGAAACACTGTGCGTCCTCCTTCCTGGAAAAAGGACTTCTCCAACACCTCGACAGCGGCGAAAAACGGCAGCGGGTACGACAACAAAGCTTTGGCCACGAGGAAGAGGTTGACTACGGCTCGGATGCCGTCGGGCAGGTTGTCTGTGATGACCTCCTTGGTTGCGTCAGCCCAGGTCAAGTAGGCCACCAGGGCAAACAGGCCTTTGAGGATGCAGGCAGCGATGTGAGTCCAGTTCATCATGCAGTGGAACTCGTTTGGTTTCTGCATGTTCCCCTCCAGGGACGGCAGGAAGATCTGTGAGGTGTAGCTGAACACGATAATCCCAATGGAGATGGGGAACTTCTTGACATCGATGTAAAACTTGACCTTGTCCCAGGCCCAGTCCCTGGCTCTGGAGAGGCAGTAGGCGATCACCAGGATGTTGATGATGAAGTGGGCCAGCGTGCACAGCAAGCTGAACTTGGAGACGGCTTTCAGGTTCTTGAGGAAGGCGCAGGGGAGGAGGGCGGCGGTGGCGATGATGGCCCACGACTTCTGGGAAATGGGCATGCTGGGGAAGCTGTTGTACATGAGATTACCGCTGACCACCACGTACAGGATGCAAGTCATCACCAGCTCTATGATCTGGGCTACATTCACAATATGGCCACCTAATGACGGGAACCTGGGCGCACAGCAGGCGTTGGCAATGTCCACATAGGATTCCCTCACACGGACCAGCTGCCCGTCTTCATCCTCCTCGTACAGACAGGCAATGAGGATTTTTCCTGTGTAACAGCACACCACGGCGGCAAAAATAATGAGAAAGAGTCCGAGGTATCCTCCATGAAGAATGGCGTAGGGCAACCCAAGAACGAACATCCCCTACGGGGCATAAAACAGAAAAACAGCTTGTGAATGATAAACTATTAAAGCCTCTTTATTACCAGTCAGCAATTAACACATAATTGTCTTTTAATTGATGTTTTGTTATTTGACCAGATCTTATTTTGTCTGGATTAGTTTGGCCTGACTCCTCACTTCCCCTTTTCATGTTGTGGATTTCCCACTTCACTCTGAGCGCATCCACGCGCCTCTGACGTCACCTCGAGCCGGAGGAGACACACTCTGACGTCAGGATGACCGCCGTGACCACAGGATAAAAAGGCATGGAAGGATGTCTATGGGGATTTTTGTCGCATAGCCTTACACACACGCGTGCGCGCACACACACACACACACGCACACACACACACACACACACACACACACACACACACATACACACACACACACACACACACACATAGCCTCCCCTCTGGAGAACATGCTGGTACTTGAAATGATTTTCCGTCTCTTCTAATAGGAAGTTATCACAACGGTTTTGGGTAGAAATAGTTGCGCGCACACGTGGGTCGTTGTGCTTAATTGGATAATAGATATAGCTTACACTATTATATATAAAAAACATAACTATCTAATACAAGTCAACCCCCAAAAATACTGGAAAAATGACACATTTTCCTTATGTTGCAAAACAATCTCCAGACATCTTAGCCCACTTCCCTACATGACCTCTGTTTTTTTCAGCTGCGAACAATTGTATGTGCATTTAGCCTTAAATTAGGCTTTAAAATAAAAATCAAAAAATTAATAAATAAAACCTGCTCTATGAATACATTTTTGATTAGAACACCCAACCACATTCCATTATAGGTAGATGTATTCACTGTCCTGCGGAATACCAGGTGAGCAGTTATCAGTGACGTGCATCAGTGACATTGGACATCACAGACAAAGAATGTGTGTGTGTGTGTGTGTGTGTGTGTGTGTGTGTGTGTGTGTGTGTGTGTACGTGTATGTGTGTGCGAGTGTGTGTGTAGAGGGAGGGGAAGGGTACACAGGACATCAAATACCTCCCTTTTATTCAGCGCATCGTAACACCTTCGCTGTTCCTAAATATCCTGCATTGCTCCAATAAATAAATTCACTATATAATTATCTTTTTTTTAAAAGTTGTTTAAGAAATATGTGAATATTGTTGTTGCATATTGTTTGTCTTTCTGCGTGATTTTTGTTGTGTGCGTGAATATTTTTAATGAACCTTTCATGTGGTCGCGGGTGCGTATTTATCTGGAATTTCACAGCTGCGTCTGAGGCGGCTCAGCCAATTAGAACCGGAGCGCCGGAACCGCCAGTTTCACTACCAGCCGAAAGTGCGTCTTTACCTGGATCGCGTTCGTGACGTTCCAGCCCGCCTCCCAGGCGGTGATTTTTGGTCTGACTTCAGCCAACTCGTTCGTGGAGCCTCCGTCCTTCGAGGCTGAGCGCGACGGGCCGGTTCCGTCCCTCTGATAGTGGCTGTCCCCGTCCAGCGCGCCCCCGTCCCCGCTCACCTCCCCTCCCATCTCATCGGATGTCATAATGTCCATCTGCATGCCTTGCCGGTGGTCGTAGTCCAGGTCATCGCAGGCGGCGAAGCCCAGACCCTCCTCGTCGGTGGCGGCCTGGAAGCCCATCCTGGCGAACATCCCGCTCACTTTCGCCTGGGATTTGTTGGACACGGCGGTGGCTGCATTTGACAGTTTATTAGAGAGCTTTCCTTTGATTAACGTCGCCATTTTTCCTCTCCCGACTCTAGGCGGTCTGCGGCTTAATTAGTTCCCTTTTTCCTCTCCACCAGTCAGTAAAGATTCGAGCCTACTTTGGGTTGCAGCTCTTGATTCTCTGCATCAGAAGAAGCCACGAGGGAGGGGGAGGGAAAAAAACGCAGGTTGAGTTTCAGGACACCGACGGCTTCTCAGTTGCTATCTCCACTTCTTAATGAGTGTGCGCCTGCTGCTCTCGATTATCCCCGGGTTCATGTCACCTTCAGACGTCGCTGCTCCGTTTCTGCATCTTGGCCACTGCGCTCTGACGCTCGACGAGTAGTGCACCTTTTCAGTCTGAGGCGGTTCAGCGGTGCGCGCAAAGGTTTTACGCACGAAGGAAGCCGAGCCACAGGTTTGCTCAGGGCCTATAATATCGTTTTCTTTCGGGCTAGAAGGTGGCGGGCAGCCTTTGCAGGAGTTGGTTGTCGGTTTTCAGGTGCCTTTACTGTTGCCAATGCGGTACCGTGGAGCCCGAGGGGGGGCAGGGAGGAGACACGTGTCCTCATCAGCCTGCCAATGCAAAGCACGTCTCCAGCCCTCCCAGTGCCCCACCAGGAGAGAAAACGGGAGAGATTTGCTGCATTTCTAGGGGAGGTGCTTGCAGTACCCCCGCCATCACTCCCCCAACCCATAATCTATAATACACCATCCTAACATCCAATGAAATTCCGGGGGCCTCAAATCTAGCATAACTTTACGCGTATAAAGGGAGGCGGAAATTGTCGAAATCCAAACTCTTTGGATCAGGATATGTATCATATAAACTAGGATTTATCATTTAAGACACACAAAAAAAATCAAATTTTGCGCCATCTATTTATTTTTTAAGGAGAAGAGGACGTGGATTTTAGTAACCCAAGTTGTTTCTGGGATTTATCGAGTTTAAAAACGTGTTTGGGTTTGTTTGATGATGAGAAAAAATATATTCTATATTTTGTTTTTGCCCAAAAAAATGGTAAGATGTAGAAATTGAAACCGCACGTGTTTTAGTTTCTGCAAGATGCGACCTCTTAAAAAAATAGAAGTTTCATCTACTTCCATTGCAGAGGGTTTTAGTTTCAGGCTGAAGCCTTCATGCTGGACGCTCATTCACTCACTCACTCATTCATTCAGTCTCTCACTCACTCACTCACTCACTCACTCACTCACTCACTCACTCACTCACTCACTCACTCACTCACTCACTCACTCACTCACTCACTCACTCACTCACTCATCCGTTCACTCATTCATCCATTCAGTGACTTTGTGTCTGAGGAGAGGATGTGGCCGTCTGAGCCGTGGCGGTGCTCCAGTCATGCCATGACAAAAAATAGATTTATATGTATGCAGAAAATGTTTTGGCATATTCTGGATGGAACATAGGTAGATGGAATCAAATATTGTTTGATTTGGTCTGAGGTGAGAATGCGTCACGCGTTTATTTTTAATTCTGAAAAGTCGATTTTTTTTTACCCAATCAAGTCATTATAACGTTTATTATAATACCAACATTTGCTGATCTAGCCTGGTTACAACATAAATGACATTTAAGAATCATTCTCCGTTTTTTTTTCTTTGCGCCATTTTATTTGTTTCTCTATATTAAAAAATGTAAATGTTTATCTGCTGTTAATTTTCCCCTATTAATGTAACCTAAGTGATTTTAACCGAGGCCTAAAGTGTTTGTTGACATCGCCTTGTCAGCAGCACTTAGTGTCCGTGTTGCCTGTTTCCTCAGGCTGTGCTATCATATTCATCAGGAATACGAAGCTGCGGCCTCGCTCCGCGCATTAAAACACAGGCTGCTGCTGCGCGCGCCGAATATTTATACTTTGCACTTGAGAAAAAAAAATCATTTGACCTATTAAAAGCCCCGAACCTGTTTTTCTTTATTCCTGATCGTGAAACCAGATACAGAAGAATGAATTAATTTCCAAATGAGGATCATGGTTGCAAACAGCAAAAAAAAAGTCGGCTAGATTTTTTTTTTTTTTGCTGGGAGCATCACTGAGAGGCATGAAGGAATGTGTGTCAGACTATAAACTGAGCTCAAAATTACTTCACGTGGCTAAAACACCACAGATTTATCCTGTTATCATTGTAATATTATTTAGAAATCAGTAAATCTTAATGAATTAATAATAAACCCGTTAATGCGAATATATATATTTTGGAAAATGAGCATCAATGTACACAAAGGGAAATGCAGAAAAACGAGTTGTTTCGTTAAATATATATACATGTACAGATTTACAGATCAGGAACGGGCCGAGCTGCTGAGTATCTGTAAACGACACGCAGCGTTTTTATCATAAAATACGAAGCCGGAGAAAGACGCCATCGTGACGCGTGCGGGTTTTGTGTGTGTGTGTATATGCGCTCGCGCGCGCGCGTGTTGTAATTGTCAGCTTTGGTAAGGAAAATGGTTGCTTTATCCCGTGTGAGTGAAAGAGTTAATGACAGAGGCTGTTATCAGCGGACTGCAGCCCTGCTCTGATCTGCGCTGCTGTCTGATGGACTGAGCTGCAGGATGAAAAGAGCAGCTCTGACACCGGCAGCAGCGGGTTCCAGCGGCGGGACGCCTCTCTACGACCTGCTGGACACATCACAACCACAATACACCCCATAATACCAATAATGCATACAATATGTGTTTTTTATTCCCATGTTTAGGTAACATGATTTAGGTATATTTTTTTTCCTGATTTCACCCCAGTCATAAGCTATGATCATTTGTTCCATATTCTAGTTTTTTTTTTTTTGAAGTGTCTTATTCATCACGGTTTTAGACGTTTCTCTGCGTAAATGTAACAGTAAGATCATCTTAAACTTCTTGGGGCCTCGCGAGGAATCAGAGCGTTTGATCACACGCCGTTTATCCTTCATCAGCAATGAGAAGGAAAGTGATTTCCTCGGTTTATCACCCTGTCCCCAGAGTCATCGGTGCGGGGTCACGGTGTCGCGTCCCGGGGGGGGATCCGTCGCTACAGATATGACCAATCAAAGCTCTTTATCTGCGTCCGAGTTCGCGTCGCTTTGTGCTCGGGCCGCCGAACAAAAGACGGAGACGAGATCCACCGGTGAGACTTTTTTGTTTTTTGTTACAGAAAGCCAAAACCCAAAAGGCAATGTAATCTCTCAGTGCCCTCATTCATTTCCTCCAGAGTACACACCCACCCGTCTTCCACGCACACGCACGCACATTTTTCTCTGCCTCCCTCCCTCCGTACCCCCCCCCTCGGCTCTCTCCTTTTTCGCATTACACACATGGGTGAGCTGGCACAAGGTTCTCCGCCTTCATGTATAACCCCCTCCCCCCTCTCCACAGACGAGACCCCCCCCCCCATCCTTTCCTCAACCACAAAAATAAAAGCTTCATTTTTTTATCCAATTGACATTTTGATCAGTAACAGACTGGAAAAACAAAGACTTCATCTTAGTAAAAAAAACAAAACAAATATCCTTTATTTCAGTAATTCTGCGATTCAGAGGCCTTTAGATTTGTTTTTTTAATTGTAAGCCAAAGATTTTATATCTGGGGTTTGTTTCCATGGCGTCTTTGACTGCAAGTAGGTCTACAATAGCCTCTGTCTTTCATTGAGAGCTATCATTACCTCACCCATTAAATGTTTTTAGTGAAGTGTGTGTGTGTGTGTGTGGGGGGGGGGGGGGGGGGGGGGGGGGGGGGGGGGGGGTTGACGCACGACCAATTTGAGCCAAGATAAAAGTATTTTTGTATTATATATGAGAATACCAGGAAACAGGAGCATTTATCCTGTGCACCTGTCATTTAAACCCATGATTGGTTGACTGCTGGCTGAAAATATACCACCCAAACACTTTTCAATTAATAAGGGACAGTGAAAAGGCACTCCAGGCTCTCCAGGGACTGTGGAGGAGGAACATCAGGCTAATCAGAGGACCTCAGAGTCCATTAACATTTGCATCACAATCAAAAGCAGGACATAGCGTGCTGTCTGATATCAACAGGATTAGATGTTCTGTCTGTCTGCGCTCGACAGTTTTGTGCAAAAATGTGTTGAAAGTGCATGATGTCAATTTCAGCACCATAGGCAGAGTCTGTTTGTTCATGCCCAGACTCTTTAAAGGGAGAACTCACCAAAAACAGAATGAAGAAGATCTCATTGCATTGATTTTTGATATTTGATGGAAGTTGTAATTATGACATGAGTTTAAATTGAACGTAATAACTAGTCTTGTGTCTGTGTCCAGGTGGTGATGTGTTTGCTGCGTATTATTACCTTAATTGGTAAATTTGTTATTTGGTTTAAGGAGAGACTATTTTAAAGTCAAATATTAAAACATATTATTATAGATATAACCTTAATAATAGAGTGAATTTCTCCTTTAAATAATAAGATCACTCATCGAAAAGTGTAGGCAATTTCAGACACCTTTTTGGGCGTGATTTTCAAAATGGATATACAATAATGATATTTTAAAAATGTAATTCACTCCATATATACTTTGTATTAACTATTCCATACCACATATTCAAATCAGATACAGACCTTGCAGACCTCACAAATGGATATCTGGGTGTAAATATTGTAGAAACCTAAAAAGAGGATGCGATGGATGAATTATCATTGGAAAGTTCTACATCAGCCTGTGTGATTATTCAAACATCCTCATATTCATCTTCCCCGTTTCTTTTCCACAATATGGATCCGCAGCAGAGCCATCAGGCAATCACAGCCAGGGAGAGAAATCCAGGTGGCCCACAGAGGCAAACCACTAAGAGCCTTTTCATTACTCCTAATGTGCCTGTTTAATGGCTTATTATGCTCTCCCAAGAGACTTCTTCCAAAAGGGGTTTGTATTAGTCCTGCATGATGGCTCCTGCCTGAGCAAAAACACCAAAAACATACTCATCTATCTATCTATCTATCTATCTATCTATCTATCTATCTATCTATCTATCTATCTATCTATCTATCTATCTATCTATCTATCTATCTATCTATCTATCTATCTATCTATCTATCTATCTATCTATCTATCTATCTATCTATCTATCTATCTATCTATCTATTAGTTCTCAAATGATATATATTATCCAAAAAGAACATGTCTGTATCTATAGATGAGTTTATTATTTATTTCTCTGTACTTCTCTCTCTCTCTCTCTTTCTCTTTGTGTGTGTGTGTGTGTGTTAGAAAACGTTCCCCAGACGCCGTTTGGTTGTTAACCCTCGGTGACTCTGGTCTCTCCATCAAACCTTTGACGTCCTCCTTCCCCCGAGTTCGGGTTCAGTCTCCTGCTGCGACACATTAACATTGTAATTGGCTTTTTTTGAGCACAATAAACTGAGCCAGTCCACGGGGACCTTGAGGGCCTGGGGGCTGCCACAAAGCTGTGCCATCGATTTTTCACACATACAAAAAAAAAAAAAAATGAAAAAAGAAAAACAATGTATATGCATGTTTTTCTTTTCCTTTTTTTTCCATGTTGAAATTCTGCAGATGATGTAGGGTATCAGATGTACAGCTGACATTTGCTTCAGGGCAGGAGGGGGAGGGGACAATATGGAATACCAGACCTAATTATTATTATTATTATTATTACAGGCTAAAATGAATTTAAACATTATTTAATTGTGAATAGAAGAGCAAGGAGCACATCTCCTTTATTGATCAGGATTTCAGGTGATGGAAAATCATTAGTATCGCACCTAATCTACATTGATACCTCCTTCCATCACTATTATTGATATATTTTGCAAAATATATGCTTAATAGAAAGTGTATATGCATTTGTTATTTAGAAAATGTTCACTACAGTGTGTGTGCGCAAATGTGTATTTATGTGTGTGTGGTCTTGTCACTTACAGCCAAGTCAATAAAGGAGCAGACCTCAGTGACCTGTTAACTGCCATGTAATAGTTTTGTTCTCATTAAAGTTTTATGTCACAAGAGCAGCGACATCTTGTCGCCTCTCACAGGGATTCATACATTTGAATCAGGCTGCACTTCGACTAAGAGCTGAAAGGTTCATGTGCTTTCAGTCAGAACTACCTGAGGTGAACAAGGGGCAGCACAACAAACAAACCTTACAAGCACTGATTATCTAATTGACCATTTTTTTCTTTTATTTTAATATTAAAGCAGAAGTAGGCAATTTATTTTTTTGTGTAATTGCAAAAAAAGCACAGACAGGGCTGTAATGGCAGATCGTAGCGAAAATAAAGCAATTCCAGCGATTACAACAGCTTATTCAGTTAAGCAAGCAAAAAAAATAATGTCAGAAGAAGCCAAAATGGAATCTAAGAGACCTAAAACACAAAATGTATGTAAATCTTGGTTCAGTATTTGAGACTGTGGCAAATCTTTGCTTTGAAGTTTGACTCAGAGCTCACTGTTCCACTCACTATCGCTTGGAGGGGTAAGTTGTTCATCTTTCTGTCATATCTAAATGTTTTGTATCTTTATTGTGTGTTTTGATAGGTTGCTTAGGTAAAGTTAAAGGGCAGATTTAAGTCTGTGCTGACTGTTGTTATTAGTATTAGTATTAGTAACTGTGAACTAACACTTGCCTTGTGACCACTGGCTGCATTTCATATTTTGTTGTTGTTGTAACTGTTAGTGGTTTGCTAGGTTGTTTATGAAAATGGTGATATGGTGTTGTATTGGCTTGTTAGGTTGTCAGATTTATGGCTATGTTCTCTGTTGTTAATAGTTGTGCATTATGCTAATAGTGAACAAACGTTCAACTGGCTGTGGTTAATCTTTGTTGTTGTTAGTAACTGCTAGTGACTAGTGAATTGTAGCTATGTGTTGCAGTGACCTGCTAGCTTGCATGTTCACAGCAGGCAGAGCAATAGTTTGGGCTGGAGCCTAGAAACATAGAAAGGAGTGGGGATCGGAGTCTCAGGTTAAATATCAAGTTTTTTAAAATGTGACTCATAGAAAAATATCCCATATATATATATATCTTCTTATTGATATCGCTCCAATACGTAGACTCCTTGGATGCATTCAACACTCTTCCTTCATTTCCCTAATTTGTGTTTTGCTTTTAACAAGTGTTTCTTGCAGGAGCATGAATTGCTTTATTTATTTTTACTGGCTGCTGGATCAAAAGACGAGTTGAAACAGATATAGCCCGCCAATACAGGGAATCCCTTCTTCAAATTAGCGTTGAGGCTTTGTTTATTCTAGTGCATCCCCTGTGTTTTTATAAGTATAAGCCATCTATTTCCTCTCCCCATCCAGCCTGAATGATTCATTGAAATGCACATCTTGTTTGCAATTGACTACATTCACAACCTGCTGAAAGCTTTTTGTTCTGTCCCTGTGATGTCGGCAGGCCTTCAAACAGCTTTGATTTAATTGAAACTAGCAGCGCTCATGGAAAGTGCTCAGAGCTTAATAAAGGCAACCGCTGACCATGTTGCATACAGGTTTATGAATATACAACACGTATGCTTTTGAAAATGGGTTTTTCCCTCAGTGCCGCCCCCCTCCTCATGCCATACCCCACAGCACACTCCGGGCTGTCATTAACTGCTATTGTCGATGGCACAATCAAGAGCAGGAGAGAGAGAGAGAAAAAAACTACAGCACTTATCATGAGCTCAACCACAAAACCCACATATACACACACAGAGGCACACAAATAATACACACCACACACCAGGAGAATGGATGTTACTATTGATTTCTGGGCTGATGTGCGAGACTTTGCACAAATACAGAAGCCTGGCTACAAAAGGTGTTTTTGTATTTCAAGAGCTATAAATGTTCTGCAACACCAGGCCAATGACTGGCTCTATATTTATACGGCAGGTTAATACAGATGGAACAGACACTTTTATCTGCAGTTTAATCTGAGCAACTTCTGCCTGCAGGACTTCTTATACAGCTCAACGTGCCACTGAAAGCACATAAAACACAGAATCTATAAGATATAGAGTATTCTGATTAGAATATTTATTTTTGATCAATGTCACTCATTGTCACACACACACTTTCAAAATCCACTTTCCTGCTCCACTAATGTTGAAGGATAAGTCAAACGATATTGTATTATAGCTTATTTCTGTACCATATGCTTCCATTGTTGTTCAAAACCAATGAAAAACACATCAGTGCCACAGCATGGTGCTGCATGACATTTTCTTATTATAAGGAACACAGGCACTTCAATGTCTTCCAAATTTAGCACAATGTATTTCCATTAGTGAGACTGTACATTGCTGAAAAACATTTGAGTGAAAACCTTCTGCCTTTTCTTAATATTTTTTCAAGTCAGGGTGGAAAAACTCACTCCAAGCAATTGAACCCTGGAAGAAAAAAAACATACAGACCCTATTACTCATAGTAAGATGCTGATTAGAAATTAGATTCTCTTAAAAGAATACAGCTTCTACCGCTTCTGTTATTCTCTCGGATACATCTTTCATCAACTTTCATTGATGGAGCAGAGGTTAATCCAGCCTGTTGGTTTCTGCCTGAGTTGTGCCACAGTGAGCCGTGCCCCCGGGGGGAAACTGCAGTAACACATCTCATACAAACCTGTCAATACACTCACCTTCTCTCACTTCTCTCAGCAGCGGCCCCTCAGGCTCTCTCTCTCTCCCGGTGTGTCGACAGTTCACCGCTGATTGCTTTCTGATCTCCCTCATGTACTGTTTAAGCACAACATCAGGAAACACATGCACAGCCGCAGAGGGCAAACAGGCCAGACAGGGACCACACACACGTTCAGAGACTTTCTACAACTCAGAAGCATACATTAAAGGGCAAGTGAGCCTTTTCATAATGGTAATGTCAACTAATTATGTTTTTTTTTTTCAAATAATTGTTATCATATTTACTGAATATTTATTATTTAACAGCTTTACTGTGTACAAAGTCCAAACATTATGATTACTGCAGTGAAATGACCATCAGGAAAACATTAGGTATGTATAGAAAAGGCTGTTGGTGATTACAGTACATTATTGGCTCAAAATAACTCCAACCTGTGATATGCAAAGTAAGACATCTCCATTTCCATGCTCATTTCTCTTCATCCCCTCTATCTTTGGGGTTTGACAGAAACACATATCAGGTCCTGTCAGCAGCAGCCTCCCTGCTGTCTGACCACAGGCGGAGGTATTGCTCTCCAGTGTGCGCGGCTAACAGAACAGCATGCAGCCCCATCTCCCCTTTAACGGGTTATTTAGGGAAACAGGGTTAAATTTCATTATCCTGTGAGTGCCGAGGGGCTAAACATGCTTTACCATGAAATTAATGAACTATTTCCTTTATTTAATTATTAATCTCAAATGTGAACTCAGAAATCAGTAGCTGTCTGAAATGAAGGAAAATGATCTTAAAGCTTATGGTATTCTTCACAAAGTGACCAGTTTCAGTGAAAAATTGAGGTTTCCCAGGTATGATCCTTCAGGAACACCAAACATGAACTTTTCATCAACACTCCTTATTAATTTTATTTTTTACTCTCTTCCCAAAACCCCTCATGTCATCTTATAATCCTTTCAGAACCTGACATGATGCCGGTGGACAATTGTCAATTTCCATATCACATAGAAATAAACTGTCAAACAATCAACATCAACAAAAATCAACATTTGCTGTAGACACTGGAGACTGGTTATATTTCTACTTCTTTAAATTGCTCAGATGAGATTTTGTATTCAAACACCTTATTATTGTGTCATAAGATAAGCCATTTTTAAGAGAAATAGATCACAAAAAACAGTCCCTCATATTGACAGGCCTTCTCCTGTTCTCTTGGTTTGGTCAATGAGTGAGGAACACACAACTGTTGAATCCTCTATTTATTTGTAAATCTGTGTTTCGTAATGTTCCTTTGCATTACATGGCAGTCAGTTCAGTCTGTGTTTGGCATTCCTCTAAAAACAAGTAAATATGCCTCTGGTCATATCATTTGCAACAGAAGTGAAGCTATCAGATCGTGCCTCTCCCTAATTCAATCTTGAACGTAGCTTATCACGTTCTCACCATGATCTGAAATGTTTCTCACCCTACGGTGGGAGAGATAGAATCTCTATTGTGCGCTTCTGTTTAGTTCCGATAAACAGCAAACAATATTAAACAACTCTCTCCCTGCACAAATCCAGCTCCCACTCTCACTGCTGCCTTATTGCATTTCCATCTGCAGCTCTCCTCTCCTGTAACTCCTGCCCCCCCCCCCCCCCCCCCCCCCCCCGTCACCTGGTGCTGTGGCATCTTTGTACAGTTTCTACAGTTTCCAGATGGATTAGGATGAATTTCACACTCCTGTAGGATTATATTAAGTGACCTCTCACCTTTTGCACTGCAGCCATATTGACATGAACTACTTCGTAAACACAGGTGTGTACAATGATACTAATTAAGGTTCCATTTGTAGTCTTTCCAGTGAGCCAATATGTAGAATAGGAGCAGCCTGAGTGGTGATGTCACTACGTCACATTACCATACATACCAGAATGTAAACAGTATACTTTAGTAACATAATACGGTGAGTATAAGGGTGGACAAAAAGAATGATACTTAACACACCCACTCACACTTAACTCACTGGGTTATCTGAAAAATAAACCAATAAATCAGTCTGCCTCCTAGGGCTAAAAACACAAACACACTACACACATTTAAGTGCCAAACATTACCCAAGCAAACCTCCTCCTTAAGCTTAGTAGCTGGTTTAGTTAACACATCAGCAACCATTTGACTACAATTTGACAACCATTTGATTTAACTCCTGCTCTGTTGTGTTTTTAAGGTATCTGAACAAATGTTTTACTGTGCTCCAGTATTCTTTTGTCAGATCAGAAAAATGCTGAGATAGTTTAATGACCACATAGCTTAGATTTGGTCGAGTGCATGTGGACAAGTAAATTAAACTTCCCACAGCCTTCTTATATTTTCTTGCTTCTATTAGTATTCGAGTTTTGACTCCCATGATGTCTCTCTGGGCCTGCAATCCTGCATTTCAAATCTGTCAAGTATCTTATTAACATATCTCTTTTGTGAAATTTTTACCTGGCCCTCCATTTGGTTAAAGTCAATTCCTAAAAAATGGCGTAACTTTCCCTGGGCTTTCATTTTAAATCGGTCTGCAAATAGGCTGTCTTAACGTCCATCTGGTGTAGGATAAGATTCTCTTGTGCTGCCTTTTGCATTATTAATTGCACACTTGTCATATCGGCTGTAGGTGAGAATGTCTCCTCAAAGACAGTCCCTTTTTACCGACTATAGCCTTTTGCCGCAAATCTCGCCTGGTACTTGTCTGATCCATCAATGTCACCTTTGAGTGCATAGACCCGCCTTCCACCCACTGCCCGTTTACTCGGTGGCAACTGGGTGAGGCTGAAGGTCTCCTCCAGTGATGTCATCTCCTCATCCACTGCGTTTTTCCACTGCTTTGACTTGGATGACACTATGGCATCCTGATAGGTTTGAGGAATGTTGCATACGGATCTGTAACCGTTGCCAGTTTGTCAACCGTGTCCTCAGTCTCAAACTCCTGTAGGTGACTTGGAAGTCTCCTGTTTCTCGGTGGGTTCCTTCTGATCACAGTCTCAGTAGCTCTACCCTGCAGTGTACCCTCAGTCATGTCAGTTAGAGCCCCAGAGACACCACTTTGTGTACACTTATCTGGCACATTCATACATTCATCATCAACATTGTCATCCTTGGTAACCATGTGACCATTCCCTTTCTTAAAGGTGATAGTTGCTCCTCCATTTGTTGCTCTTGCCAGTTGCTCTTGGGCATGTACAACGCCTCTCTCAGCTGCACTGTCTGCTGGCGCCTGGTGCTGTCTTGTAGGTAGATCACCACTGTTCCTCTGCGTTGTGCTGTTCCACTGCACTTGGTCCCGTCGGCCAATTCCACTGAAGGAGACTCAGGCTTGAATGAGCTGGTGAATGTCTGGATATCATTCACAATGTAAGATGTTGCTCCCCCATCCACCATGATGCCTTTCATCTTTATATTGCCCGGTGGTCTCTTCTTTTTTATATGTTTAGCTTTGAAAAATTGGTCTTGATTACACATCTCTACGACTCGTCTCGTTTCATCTTGAGTCCCCTTTATCCTACATATGGACTTTTCTTTTCTGGAACATCCTCTTGACTTTTGTTCCACATCTGTAGGTCAGCAGCATCTTCACCCTTTTTGTTGTTAACGTGCCATTTAGTGGAGCCTTGGCCTCGCTTCACAAACATTTTCATCACATTATCTGTAGACTCTACTGATTTCATTTTCTCTGCTTCTTCGTAGATCCGTAACCTTCTCTTGAAATCTGTGAATGTAACTTTATCTTCATTTTGTGTTACATGCATGGTTAGTGGCTTGAAGGAGTCAGGTAGGCCGTTTAACACCATGGCTATGGTCAATCCATCATTCATGGTCTCACCTGCATCTCACAGAGCAGTAATCAGGTTCTCTGCCCTTTTTTTTATTTTAATCAACTGTTTTAAATTGTAAAAATTTTAAATTTTAAATTTTAATTCTTAATTTTTATTTTAATCAACTGTCTTAAATTGTATCTTGATGCTTTTAATGTTTTATGTAAAGCACTTTGAATTACCTCGTTGTTGAAATGTGCTATACAAATAAACTTGCCTTGCCTTGCCTTATCATATAGTCTGTCACACTCTCGCTACCTGCCATGTTTAGCTTGGTCAATGAGGTATACAAGTTTATGATTTTTAGCTTGCTTTTTTTCTGTTCTCAGAGAATTTTCATTCTTGTTCACAATACGCCAAGTTCACTCTAGCTTGCTAAAAACACTTTCACCTGCTAAGCTTGGTTAGCTTCTTTAGCATTTGTAACATTGCCAGTCACATTTCACTTCTTTTGGGAATCTAAACAGGTCCACTTATCTCCAGGCGGCTGGTACACAGATAGCTTTTTTGTTAATTTAACACAAATTCCATGTCTATACTTCAAGGTAACTTTTCCGGTCTTCTTACCGATGCTAATGTTAGCTCTTCATTTCCAAACTTTATCCCTGGGCCCATAACCTGTAAAGGGTTATAATACAGTTAGTATAAGGGCAGACATAAAGAACGATACTTAACAGGCTGGAACATTAATTAGTGTCAGTGGCAACACCTGTGTTTACCCGTTAGTTTAGTTTATACAAATATGGCTGCAGTAAACCATATTGATTGTTTTTGTGGCACAATTGTTCTTTAAAGGATAGGTTTTAGGGAGGTTACATTTCAAGAACATTCTGGAAGGGTTAGCAGAATGCTCCAGCAAGGTTACTTGAATTTCCCCTTCATGTTCCCTACATGTTAAAACATAGATTTTCTGATGCAAACATTGTCAGTATTCAAACTTCTTCTACTTCTATTCTAAGCCTAACTCACCATCAAGGAATAATTAGACATTTTAAGAAATGCTTATAAACTTTCTTGCTGAAACCTGGATGAGAAGATACCACTCTGAAATCTGTAGGGTAAACATGAAGCTACTGCCAATCGCTGTTAGCCTAGCTTAGCACTGGAATCAGGTGGAAATGGCTAGCCTGGTTCTCCTTTGTTTCCAACCTGTAAAGCACACTAACAAGTTAAATCTCATTTAAAAATGTGCACAAAAAAGACTTTATAAGGGGTTATGTAACCGACTAACTTTTGGGCTGCCAGGTAACCAGCAGATTAAACAAACATGATTTAATGTTGTAATTAGTGAGATTCAGAGGTGCTGGTAGACAGATTTAATTACATCTGTTTCCATTGCTTTTAGTGCTTGTGCTAAGATAACCAGCTACTAGCTGTAGCCTTGATGTAACCACGCAGAGCACTAAGAGAGTCCATCTTCTCTAACTCTTGGCAAGAAAGAAAAAAGACACATTTACACAAAACCTTTACTTTAACAATTATGCCTCTTAATTCCTAAATCATCATACTTCTTTCCTTCTGGTCTTATTGTCTCCTTCATATCTCTTCTTTCCTCTCTCTCCCTTTCTATTGTTCTCTTACTTTAACTTCATTCCCCCTTTACTCTGCTTTCTCCTCCTCTTATTGTCTTCCTCCCTCTCCTCTGTGTCCTCTCTCCCTCTGGTCTGTTGTGATCATACCTCAACCAGGCACCTGACCACAGATAATCACCCAGAGAAAGAGAGAAAAAAAGATCAGTTTTTATCTGCAGCCACAGCTGCAATTCATTGTTGAGCAGTGAATGAAGCGGAGAGATTAATAGCACCCCACTCACTCTCCTTCTCCTCTTTTTTCCCTTTCCTCCACTTTCTGTCAATGTTGTCTACTACAGCTGGTGCTTTCTGAGGGGTGAAAAGACACAGTTGGATTTGAATGCCCCCATTTTGAAGTTACTGAACAGCAGCTGTAAATTACAAGCTGCTTCAGGAGGCAAAGATGATCATGGGATAGATTAAGTCAGGATTTTACAGGCTCAAAAGCCCCCCCCCCCCCTTTTGATTGTTTAGTTTTTATTCATCACAAATGTCTTTGATCTTAAAATGGGCTTCAGAGTTAAATTTCATTATTAACCTGTGAAACTACATCCTGCAAGATGTTTACAGTTCTGTTTATTTGATCCTGTGCATTTAAAGCCACTTTAAGAGAGGCAAGGTGTCATTACAAAGAACCTGTTTGCTCGTTCAAAGACAAAAAGGACAATTTAGTGATCCTGAGGTGGCGCAGCTCACAGCGTGATGCAAATGGCTCGGGGGGGGGAGGTGGTTAGCGGTCTGCAGGGCTGTGTGGAAACGGCAGACTGGCAGCTGAACAAAAACAACTTCGCTGTGGCCAAGACATCAGGGTGACAGCAGTGATCCAGCCTATAACCTGTCCTGGCTCCCTGTCCTCTCCTGCAATCATCAAACAGGATGAGGTCTACATGTCTGGTGATTTCTGCTGCTTCTAACAGCTGCTCACATCAAACTGAAGGAAAGACACTGATGCATATTGTGAGTTTTGATACTCTACGTGGTGAAAATGATCAATTTGATTTGTGGAGATCTCTTATAAGATGATTATTACCCGATCTTGAGGCCCTGCATCAAAATATACTTTCATTGAATATTTCCATATACAGCAATTTACTGAAATAATTGTTTACAGTAACATCACTGTGTTGAACACAGTAAATACCTGCAGATTTCACAGCAAAGTTTTACAGTGTAGAAAACTGTACAGGAAGGGTTCATTCAGGGCCTGATAGCAGTTTAATCCAGCCCTGTGTATTTATTTTTCTTTTTATTTGAATGTTTTCAACACCCACTTAGCTATTTTTTAAATGTTATAATGCAAGTGTCCGAATATTTTTTTTTAGTTTTGGGTAATCTGTATATGTAATCTGTTTGCAAACAGTGTGATCGCTCAATGTTTGCAGTCAAAGGGAGGAAAAAAAACTTGCTGATGTGGACTGATTACACAACCACCCCTGACTGAATGTGTATGTCTGATGGCTGATTTCCCCGCTCATGGGAAAAACTGTTTTTCCAGGTTACTCCACATAACGCAGCTGCATCATTTCACAACTGAGCAGAAAAAATGTGAATGAGGTCTGTTCACGGCGTACGTCGTGTGAATATCATCCAAATCCTGTGTGTAGCACTCACACAAACAGAGAAGATGTGCACACACGATTTGGACAAGATCAGGTGTAATTATAGTAATAATTATTCAAACTGGAGATATTATATTTGTCTTTGGATCAAAGTTGCAAATAAATAGACAATCATTGTCAAACACTGAATCATTGTCAGACACTGAAATTTCTGATGTGCATATTTCCTGTATTGATGATTATAACTTAAAGAAAATGTGCAATACTGTTATCATTTTATAGCCTCAGTGCACTGTAAAACTTTGGTGTGAAACATGCAGATATTTACTGTGGTAAACACAGTGATGTTACTGTAAACAATTAATACAGTAGATTGCTGAATATTTTATAATAATTCAATAAGTAGTTAAAGTAAAAGTGTAGAAAATCACAGTAGTCTAAGAGTTAGAGCATTATAATACAGTTAATCACCAAATACTGTAAATACAAATGAAATATACTGAAACAGTATTTAATTGACTTTTTAAAATTTTACAGTAAAGACAAAATACTGTAAACAGAAGTACAGTACTTCTACAGTAAAAAATAATTACAGTAACGTTCTGAATAATTGCTGCTAATTAGTTATCGTAAATTTTAACGTAATGATTTTACAGTGTGTGTAGAGTGATGGTGCTTACTGTTGGGTTTTAGGTTTCTGTGTGACCTTTAAAATTGTCAAAAAGTGTCAAAGTCTGAAAAGCAGATTGAACTAATTCTTTAGAACCCTAGTTTATATGTATAAGTTCAAAATATTGACAGATAAATAAAAAAATAATAATCATCTAAAAACATGTTAGACTACAGCAGGGTATCTGAGATTATCTAAGTATCTGCTCCTTATCGCCTATATATTGACATGTTACTGTGGAGATCATCTCAGATCCGTTTTGTTCTCAAACACTCTGAGATTATTTCCGCCTCGTGGAGTGGCATGGCTCTCCACTCCACTGTGTGAAGGGGTGTCTGGGGACGTGGACACGGGTCGCAGGCAGCGCCGCATCAGGGCATCGAGCTCCAGCCGAGAGGGAATTCATGTTGATTTTCATGCTTGGCTAAGCCTGTTTTGCCAGCTGCCATTTATGCTCAGACATTCATTCTGTATGAGTGAGTGTGTGTGTGTGTGTGTGTGTGTGTGTGTGTGTGTGTGTGTGTGTGTGTGTGTGTTATTTTGTCTAGCATAATATGGCATATAGCTAAAAAAAACAAGAACAAATGTCATCACTGGCAAAGCATGATTATCAGAACCTATTCATAACAAGATGAAACTCACTTTTTTTGTGTATAAAACTGTAAATATCAACTCCAATGTGGATACTGCTGCATTTTCTTATTCCAGACATATCAAAAGAAGACCTGAGAGCCTTTTCTTTCCTGCCCAAGATAATTCAGCTTGGCGTCTAATTCATATTATTACTGAAATTGCCTCAAATTTGTTGCCATGGTTATTTCTATCCTCTCTTTTTTAAGCTTTGTGCCTCCTTGGCGGCTGATGATTAGAGCCAACAGCGGCTGGAAAGAGTCTGTGTGTGTGTGTGTGTGTGTGTATGTGTGTGTGTGTGTGTGTGTGTGTGTGTGTGTGCCAGTAGGGGGACGGATAGGCTGCAAGGCAGTGACCTGGTAATAGTGAATGTATCTACAGGCCATATTCCAAGATAGTTGCCATGGTCACAATAATTGGGAGGCAGAGAGAGGAGGAGTGTGTGTGTGTGTGTGTGTGTGTGTGTGTGTGTGTGTGTGTGTGTGTGTGTGTGTGTGTATGTGTGTATGTGTGTGTATGTGTGTGTGTGTGTGTGTGTGTGTGTGTGTGTGTGTGTGTGTGTGTGTGATGGTGTCTGAAGTGTTCAGACAGAGTGAGAAAGACAAAGAAAGAAAGCAAAGGAGAGAGAATGATTGACTTTAAAAAAAAGGAGGCTTGGGGCAACACTGCAGACTAGCAGCAGGAAGTGGTACTACATCACCAGCTGCTGACAAACACAATTAACCCACAAAGATGAATCAATGAACTAATCACAAGTTTCTTGGAAGTAGTATTTTTTTTATCACCAAATGAATTTCCACTTTTTCCAGCATCAACTTGTACATGTGGGATTCAACTAAAAATAAACTACAAGGCTCATGTTCACTGTAATGAAGGAACCTGTCACAGACGAGCATTGAGATCAGGCTTTGACTACTTAGACCATGCTTGTAACAACTGTGATTTCCATTTATTTTATATTTGGGTTTTTTCAGAGAATTTGTTGGCAATAAAACAAATGGAAAACATTTACATTAAGTTCCTTGTAATAAGTGTAAGTTAATGTGTAATCAGGTCTTTATAAGTCCAACGATGCTTAGTGCACTGTACAATTTGCGCTGTAAAATCTGCAGTTATTTACTGTGTTAAACACAGTAACATCACTGTAAATTGTTACAGTAGATTGCTGTATATTTTACAATAAATCACAGTAGTCAAATAGTTACTATATTATAATACAGATAATCACCTAATACTGCAAATACAACTGAAATCACTGTATTTGTTTTTTTATTTAACAGTAAAGACAAAATACTGTACACAGAAGTACAGTACGTCTACTGTGAAAAACAATTACAGTAACTTTCTTGATAATTTCTGCCAATTAATTACTGTAAATTTAAAGCCAACAGTTTTACAGTGTGCCTTCATAATCAAGCTATAACATATTATTGCTATTTATAAGGCATTATTCCATTTCAGAAAAGTAGCATTTATTATTTGTTATGCTATGGTAGAGCAAGTATTACTGGCTAAAGCTAATTAGTTAGAATATACTATGTAACCCAAGCATTATGAATGACCGCATACACATACAATATGTCCATTACTTATAATAAATATATATAATACTTTATAAATATAATACTTTATATGAGTTGTCATATTTGGTAAAAAACAAAACAAAAAAACAAACAAGTTGTATAAAGCCTTATGTATGTGCTTATAATATAAATGAGACCTTTGTAAAAAGTGTAACCACCATGGGCAAATATTTGCAAAAAGCAAGTAAAACAAGTATGTTTTAATCTTAACGAATCAACAAAAAAAGGTTAGTAAAGATTTAAAGATGACATAATAGTTGAGTTAAATAAACTCAATAGATGTTTGCAGTTATGAAAAATGATAAGAAACTCATAGGGATTTTCTTAACATTCTTAAGCATCTTAACATATCTGAATAACTGTATGTACAGTGCTATTACTAACATATAGTCTGATTAATGCATAATAATGGACATATGCATCTTATAAAGACTTATTACATGTTAACTAGCAGCTATTACAAGGAGCCTAGCTTTTTTTCTGAAAAAGCATTTACTCGTCCTTTAAGTTCACGCCACTCTGTTGTTTGTATTTTTAAAAAATTAAATAACGTAGCGAGTGTGTTGTCTCCTCGTCTCTCTCCGTCTCATCTCTCTGTCACAACAGCAGCATCATTACCCTCTGACACACTAAGATCACAGGGGTGTCCCCCCCACTCCCCACCCCACTGTCATCACTACTACTGTCATTATTACTAATGTCATCACTACTACTGTCACCATTACTACTGTCATTATTACTACTATCATCATTACTACTGTCATTATTACTACTGTCATTTTTACCGGTACTACTGTCATCACTACAACTTTACCATTCCTACTGTCATCACTACTACTGTTATTATTACTACTGTCATTATTACTACTGTCATCACTACCACTGTCATCATTACTACAGTCACCATTACTACTACTATCATCACTACTACTGTCATTATTACTACTGTCATTATTACCGGTACTACTGTCATCACTACTACTGCTAATATCATTCTTAATTACTCTGCACTGCACTGTAACTTGTTCTTTGTTTTAATTTCAAAGTTATAAATTTTAATTCTTAATTTTTATTTCTTATTTTTATTTTATATTATATCTATTTTTTTATTTGAATCAACTGTTTTAAATTGTTTTAATCAACTGTCTTAAATTGTATCTTGATGCTTTAATGTTTTATGTAAAGCACTTTGAATTACCTTGTTGTTGAAATGTGCTATACAAATAAACTTGCCTTGCCTTGCCTTCTTATTACTACTGTCATTATTACTATTATCATCACTACTGCTGTCATTATTACTACTATCACCCTTACTACTATCACCACTACTACTGTCATTATTACTACTGTCACCATTCCTACTGTCATCATTACTACTGCCAGTACTACTACTGTCATCATTACTACTATCATCACTACTACTGTCATTATTACTATTGTCATCATTACTACTATCATCACTACCACTGTCATTGTTACTATTGTCACCATTAATACTAACATCACTACTAGTGCCATCACTACTACTGTCATTATTACTACTGTCATTATTACTACTGTCATTGTTACTACTGTCATTGTTACTACTGTCATCATTACTACTATCATCACTACTACTGTCATTATTACTACTGTCATTGTTACTACTGTCCACCCACGTCTCTCTCTCCTCCTTCCTAATGCCATGGTCAGGAAAAGCCCCCTGGAGGGAGTGCTGGTGCGTCGTGGGTGTTTTTACGGTGATGACGTGGTTCGGTGGGTCTGTGGGTCTGTGGGTGGATTTGCTGCCTGCCTCTGCATTGGATGCTGTTTTTTCGTCTGCATGGTCACGATGCTGCGTGGTGCAAAACGTTGGACATCTAAGGGCACGCCTGAAGGACAGAGCTGATGTACAAGGCAGTGATTCTTCTCTTTTCCTCCCTTCTGTTTCCTTTCCTCTCATCTCGCTCCATGCTTTCACTTCCTCCTTTTCTTGATTTTTCCTTTCTTTTCCTTCCGCTCTCTTTTTTCCTACTCTCATATCTTTGCTTTTCTTCCTCACTATATCATTTTCACTTCCTCTTCTCTTTGCTACTCTTTTCCTTTAATTTCATCTTTCCTCCCTCCTCCTATTTGTTCTTCTTTCTTCTCTTCTATCCTCCTTTTTCCTATTCTCTCCTTGCCTATCTTCCCATTACTTCCTTTCTATCGTATTATTTTCCTCTCCTCTCCTCTCCTCTCCTCTCCTCTCCTCTCCTCTCCTCTCCTCTCCTCTCCTCTCCTCTCCTCTCCTCGATGTCCCTCTTTTATATTCCTTTCTTCTTTACCTTTGTTCTTCTCTTTCCCTCTCCTCTTTCCTCCTTTCTTCCTCTCCTTTCGCTCTTCCCTCCCTTTTAAAATTGTATTCATTTATTTGACAAAATCCCCATTAATCTCCAAAGAGAAAAAAGTCTAAAACACAGATAGAGGCAACCTAAAATTAGAATAAAATCATGCTACACAATATAATATAGGATATACAATGAATACAAATTTTCCAATTACACTATGTTCCAACACAGTACAGTTGACAGAAAGACTAAGTAAGTTAAGCTAAAAAAAAAAAAAAAAACATTGAGGGAAAGGATGAAGCAAAAAATTCAAAGGACACGCCAACTCAACTGATCTATTACAGTATGTGGAGTATGTGAGTGTTGATTTGAGTGCGTGTGTCATGGTTTTAGGGGTTTGGTGGAGGTCCGGGTGGCACCAATGCGTAGGGGGGAGGTGGGGAGATGGACTCATGAGTCATGAGTCATGTTAAAGGAAGGAGACACAGCATCCTCCCTCCCTCCTGCCTCAGTGGGCTTTTCAAAATGAAGACGCCACACCAACAAAAACGCTCCCGGCAAACAGCTCTGCATTGTCACAGTGGTGTAGTGATAAGGTTGGTGTGCCACTCGGTTTGCTGTCAACACAAACACACACACATGCACATACACACATGCACAAACTCCCCTTTTCTTCTTTGAACTATGAAGGCATCAGCTTGTGCATATGCAGTCATGTAACAGCCAGATTTGTTCAGTGTGCGACATGCTGTCAGTCCGAAGTGTCTCAACTGTTTTCATGGTGACCCAGGGGATGGAGCGTCTGTCTGTGTGAGACAAGTGTGTGTGTGTGTGTGTGTGTGTGTGTGTTTGTGTGCGTGTGTGTGACAAACACCATCAGCATGTCCGACTCCTGCCACAAACACAAAAGCGTCTGCAATGACAAACCAACAGCATTGTCAGAGAAATAAAAAAAAAAAAAAATTGGAAAACTATCAATAATTTTTCTCTCTTTAGCTTTATTACATATTGAATTAAAACCTGATTTATTTCAGTATGCTAAATTTGGTCTTGTTGCATGTTATATATTGATGTTTTGAGTTTGTAACATCAGTTGTCTGAAGAATAACATGGAAGGGGACACTGTAGATTAAAAAAAACAAAACCACTCATTCTAAGTCTAAGGTAAAAAAATATATATTTTGATTGAATACTAATTAAAATATATTTCTGAATATTATATTCCATTTCTGCCAAGTCCGCTTAAGCTCACACACTGCACACTGAATTTAATATATTTTAGAGAGAATAATCCTCTGTGAATAAAGAAGCTGTCCCTGCTGCAGTGAATCAGTTTGGGTTATCTGCACCGGAAACAGACTCCTTTAAGCATATTTGTACTGATGGATATTGAAAGATAAAAACAGCCATTTCCATGGAATCATTTTATCTTTAATTATGTGTTTTACTAATGGCATTTTTTTAATATGAAAATGTGATTATATTAACACAACATACATATTGTAGGTTTATTAAAAGCTGCTCTGCTTTTAATTTGGCACTTTTCCTTTAAAAAAAGAAAAAGAAAAAAGAAGGGCTATTTGAATATCTTTGATGTTCCTTTCAGGGTGTCTTCCTGATACAGATTCACAATCAGCTCTCCGCCTGTCTGTTGGCTTTCTGCAGGAGAGATAGCGCTCTCTTCATTACGCGCTTCATTAATTTAAATGCTAATTGATTCTGCGAGGGCCTTTCAGACTGAGGGCCAAGTCCTGTCGTCTCTCATTGATTGTGGTGGTGGTGTGTGTGTGTGTGTGTGTGTGTCTGTTTGTGCACCTGCTGGATCCTGGAGTGACACATCCTGACAGAACAGCCTCTCCTGCCTGTCTGTCCGCCTCAAGTGTGGCACTGATATGGTTTGAGTGCTCCGGGCCAGGAAGACAAGTGCTTCACATAAAATATATATATATATATATAAACAAAACACCAACCAGAGCCTTGGACATTTCAGGGCACAAGAAGTGAAAATAAAAACACAGAAATGTGAATAAAGGCAGTTGACATACTGTAGCTATGTCAGGATTTGTGGATAAAACAGAGGGTGCAGGGGCAGTTAAATGATTCACGCTCCCGTTGCTAGGAGACACCGGGGCTGGATGGAAGAGATAAACGCTGGGATCCACCCCTGGCAGACGAGCAGGGGGTGTGAAAGAGTTTGAGAGGTGGTGGAGGTGGTGGTGTGTGTGTGTGTGTGTGTGTGTGTGTGTGTGTGTGTTTGTGTGTGTGTGTGTGTGTGTGTACGTGTGTGTGTGTTTATGAAGAAGCTTTATAGGTTGTTTTTTCTTTCTATGTACAAAAACTAACAATTCACTGTTGGTAAGGAATTGATTATGAAATAATATGTCTTGAATTGAAAAACATTAAATATTACATAAACATTACATAAACATTAAATATATTAAGAAAGGTGCACCTATGAAATCCAATTAAAAACCTGTTATTTGTAATTTGTCGCCTATGTAAAAGTTGAATAATAATTCAATGAATTGAATAATAATAAAAAATAAAAAAGCTACTTCTCAACACTTTAAAGCCCCCATGTTCCCAAATAACTTGAGCATACAGGGAAGTCGAACACAGACTGATAATCAATCATCAGAGCTTTTACTTCTACCACAAACTCTTCATTCATGCAAATCATTTCCATCATTGCTCACTTCAGCACGATCCTGTAAATCTGTCAAATTGTCAGCAGAGCATGTTCTTTCCATCCGTTTCCTGCCTCACTCGAACACGTCGTTATCAGCAGAGATTAGGGTTCTGAATTTGAATGTGAAACTTTACTTTTGTGCAAATTGTGTCCTTGGTGGCTGAGCCTATATAGCTGCTGCCAGGCGGGATCCGCCATGTGAGTACAGGAAGTGGCTTCGTCCAACGCTGTCGTCGCTCATCAATCTGCCCGCCGACGCCGGTCAACCCGGCTCTAAAAGACAAAAGGGGCAGAGGAGTGCTTCCTCCTTCAAACCACAGGCAAGTGCTGAGCTCTGAGTGCACGTCGTGATTAGTTGTGAATGGGACGCAGCGGCCTGATTGGTGGAGAGAGCTGGGGGTCAGGCGTTCTGCCAGGAGCTCATACAAGGCTGCTGATTGCTATTCATCCACTGATTACAGTAATTTAGATCTGCAGCAGGCCAAATGGGCCTGTGTCTGGCAGGCGGCTGCTAACACTACTGCTGCTGCTAACACTGCTGCTGCTGCTAACGCTGCTGCTGCTGTAGTAGTTTGATTTGTGTCATGATTTTTAGCTGTTGTCAGAAATATGTGAATAAGGCTGGGAAAAGAACAGAAAAAAACGTAATGTCCCTAATGTCCCCACTGAAAAATAAAAAAATTGTGATTTCTGTTCTCTGATGTGAAAGTCTTGGAGATTAAATTAGTACTAAGAAGACAAATTTTTTTAGAGAGAGGATGCGGATTTAATTTTAGAAAACAATGTTGAACATCATCAAATCATTTTTTGTAAGAATCTCATTTGGGATTTAAAACTTTACAGCCATAATTAATTCTCCACATGGTGCACGTCTCAAAAATCTAAAATACGCAGCTCTGAAAAGATAACAAAAAAATAATGAGTGCAATAGGATTCATTAGTTTTGTTCCTTTTGTCATTCAGACGCTCTTTTAGACACACAGAGACCTTGAATAATCAAAGTTGATGAGGCGGTTAGTTGCGAATGGCTTTTCCAGGAACGTTGACGATGATTAATCAAGGAAGTGAGCAGCGCTGGCCTCTCCAGCTGCACACATTACAAGGTTAATCTCTCTATTGATTATAGCAGCAGAATGAACTAATACCTCACTACACATTTTCTCTGTTTGCTTCTTTTTTCTAGAGCTGATGCAATTGTAGATTTATATGAATGATGAATGTTTCCTTTGTTGATACCATCTTTTCTACCACACCCATTATCCCATATTGAAAAAATAAATCATGTTAAACACAACATTAGAGTCACATTTATTGACCAAAAAAATGTCAAAAGTTGTCCTTTCTACAGCAAAACCTAGAAGGTATTTTCACAGGAGTATTAAAAACAATGACTTGTGTAAAGGGCATAAATATACATTCTGACGTCTGCAAACAGACATCTAAAAAAAAAAAATCTTCACCGTGATAAAAGCTGGACATCGTTTCAGCGATGAAGATTAAAAAGGTCCACGACCACACTTTGATCACAGCAGGAAACGAACATCCCTGCGACTCCCTGGGTGATTTTAAAGATACGACTGTTTCAGAGATATCTTCTTCATCTTTAGCCCAGAGGAAGCTTCCTCTTTGTTTCACACATGCACAAACAAATTCACATATATACAAACTCAAGAGTCCAAAGAGAACTCTGCTTCTTTGTCCGTGTTACATGTGTTTAGACGATACGTGTCCATGTGTGCTGCTCCCCGGGTGTTTGGACCCACGCTGCTGCCCTCTGGGATGCTGCTTCAGAGGTGACCTAGTTCTCCTGATTGTCAGCAGAAGGCAGTTTCATCAGCTCGCTTTGTGCCGAGGCACTGAACTGTGCCTTGGACCCTGGGACAGGCCACTTGGACTTGTGTAATGAAGCTCATCACACACACACACACATGCACACATGCGCGCACACACGCGCACATGCACACGCTCCCGCTGCTGTCATCATGTCCAGGGCAGCAGAATTTATAACAGCCATTTATTACCTTCTCCTTTATCAATGCATTTCTGATGCATGCACCGCAGTGTCATTATGGTCCATTATGGGGAGGTGACAGAGATGGAGCAGAGGCTGTTGAGATGTTGGGCCCGGCTGTCATTACTCTGTCTATCGAGTGGAGCGCAAGGCGCTTCCCACAAAATGGCCGCGGAGCACCAACATGGCTCCGATGGTGAGGAGGTAAATGATTCACATCTGATGGATCGGCACAAAATGTTAAACATTCATTTGCTGCTCGGAACAGGTTTTTTTTTGTTTTTTTTTTGAAAGAGAGTAGCAACACGATCACAACAAGCCGGCTACTGCAGTGACGGCAGTGCCTCTTACAGCAGAGTGTGTATGAATGAGCAGCATTTACACGTGACGTTCGCCTCACTCATGTTTTAGGAAGAACAGGTGTAAAGAAACAGACAATTGAGTATGAAGAAATATGTACAAGAAAACTGCAAATTCCCACACGGAGTATGGACGGCTTAACACAAGACACTTTTACACTGAGTGCAGCAAATCCACACCATCCTACAGTCTTCTCTAGCCTACACAACACTCATCAAATACAGAAGCAACAATGGTATCACATTCATATAAATAAGAGTTTACCCTCAAAAAGTCACTTCAGCACTTTTGGCTCCATTCATATTTAAAATGAGAACTGAAGACCAGCTTCACTGTGTCCTTAACAACTCCCTTTAGAGGTACGGCTGTCTGTCTTTGAGGTTTCCAAAAACAAAAAAAAAAACAAAAAAAAAGTCTGTTGTGTGCGGTCCTTGGAAGTTTAGTTGTTTTTTTTTCCAGTAAGGTTCAGGTGATGTCAGGGTTTCAAAAATAAGTGGCGATCAGCTGATCAGTTTGTCTCTTTCCCTCTTTGAATGGCACAGATGTAGAAAGAAGCTTTGTTCACTTTGTGATCAAAATGAGCTGCTTTATGGTCAATGGAGGGACAAGCGACCAGGAGAAGGAGAGAAGGAGAACTGGGAAGGATCATTAGTTGATTAATTGATTGATCAATCAATAACTGTGTTTAAAGAGAACTGAAGTAGCTTTGTGGCATTTTCTCTGCTGATTGTTTTAATGATCAGTATTTCTTCATTAAGAAACGTGATACAGGGCTTTTCTGTCTGTACCAAGTAAATCTACCAGTCAGTGCATCAACGTGCACTTAAATAACCAAATTACGGTCAACTTTTCCCAGTTCTTAAACATATTGTAATAAAAAGAGCTGAGTCCCATGGTCGGGTAGGGGATTACATATTTTGATTTCTCCCAGAGAATTGTACGATTTCCCTGTGACTGGGCTTCTACTCAGCCTTTTACATGCATATAACAAAGGCTTCAGACAGGCCAAATAACAGTGGAGTGGATGAAGGAAGAGATAATTACACAGAGGGAGGCATTCTAGTATTTACAATTATTCCGTCTAAAGTCAGACTGATGGACTGATTAGTATTCAGCAACCACAGCTCCTGTAAGTCTGTCTACACTTTCAAAACCTTGTTTTGTTGTTGAATGTTAAAAAAAAAAATAGTTGTTGGCAAAACAATTTCTGGAGATTTCAATCAAAATCTAAAATGGAACTTATGGTGACAACTGCTGTTTCTAAGGTTAAACTTTCAAAATCAAAATAATCATTGTTTTAGTGTATAAAATGAATTACTTAAAGGAGTATATACTAATTTGGACAATACTGTCTGTATTTTTACATTACAGACAGAAACGCCCTGTATCATATTTCAGCTTTTGGGGAAAATACAAGGTCTGGTGGACTTAGAGGCCATCAGGAAGGGGAGGGGCTTGGCTCTATAGCCAGAGGTGATCGGCATCCCCATCTGCTCACTCATGGTTAGAGATGATCGCTCGAGAGAAAAAAAGCAAACTGTCCAGCCGCTCGCTTGCTTTTCTATGCGGCAACTGTTGGAAGTAATGAGTCACGTCAGCAGCTTTGCTTGCAGCATCACCACCCTGCAGTAACGCAGGGGAGAAAGGATGGAGCGAAAGTAAAAAAAAAGAAGAGTACAGGATGGACAGAGTCAGAAAGAGTAAGGTAGAGGGGAAGAGGATGCAGGCAACATGTGTCCATCTGTCCAGAGACCGCTTTTAGACTCTGCTCCTGGCAGATCTGATTCCGCTTCCTCCATCTGTCTCCTTCTTCCTTGTTGCTCTGAGGGTGAAAAAGGACGAGGAAGACAGCGCTGTGTAGATTTAATCTTTTTTTTAAAGGCTCTGCCTTTGTCCTTCCTCGACGACCTGTCTCCAGATCTGTCCGTTCATGCCCTCCACGTCACAGCCCTCTGCCGCCGTTGGGTTTCAGCTTGATGATCCACTCTCCTCCAGAGTTGCTGTTGTACAAATCCAGAAGGTGTGTGTCTGGGTCCAGGCAGTGCTCACCTGCAGAAAACACACAGGTGCATTGTTGGAATGGTTTTGAAAATCAAGGGTTAAATATTATGATTTAATGTGGACTGCAACTTTATTACAAATTCATCTGCACTTTATCGCAATTAATAATTTGTAAAAAAAATAAGAGAATATCGAAACACGTCTTTCTCAGTTTCTAAGAGTTCAAATTGATTTCTTCAAATGTCTCATTTTGTTAAACCAACTATCCAAAACCCAAAGACATTGACTTTACAATAACATAAACAGAAAAATCAGCAGAGTCACAACTGATAATCTATAACCAGGGATTTTTCTGGCATTTTGCTTAAAAAAGACTTTATTCCTGGAATTAATTCTGGACCCGTGTTTGGATCAAAACATACGCACCAGTCAATCATCTCAGGTACACAAATGCAGGTTCAGAAGTTTCCCGTCACAAAATTGAACCGATTGAACACATTTAGAGTCAACTCTCTCTGTTGAGTGTGTCATCTCTCCTCTGAGAGTACAGACGTGTGTAATAAGCATTCGTCTGCTCTGATAACTACAGATGCACTGCCTGTGTCTCTTTGCTGCTTGCACACTTCATTACATAAGACCTTGCTTCCCTCATCAGCTCAGTGAGCATAAAGACATGCAAATGTCAGCGCTGCTCTGATCAGAGAAAACAGCACAGCCACTTTCACTTACCGATATTACCTCCCACCTCGTAGAGGGCGCAGTCCGGGAAGGCCACAGAGCCATTCCTGTGGAAAGAAATAACACTGATATGTTATATCCTGTTTTCCATAAAAGGTGTAAGAAGCACATGGTATCTCATTCTTAAAAGGGAATATTCAGGTGTTTCATCATATTGTTTTTCTGTAGATTTAAGTTGGATTAAGGGTGAAGGTTTGTGCAGCGTTGTACCTTCGCATTTTCCCCTTTCCATTGTCTGGGCTGCGAAGGAATTGTCGGTGAAACTGGGCAAGCAGGTCTGAGGTTCGGGAGTTTATGTTGAGCTGGAACTCCATGGTGCTGCTCACCAGATCCCCGACATGGATCTTTACTGTACGGCACGGCTGCTGCAGACAAAAGGAATATTCATCAGTTAAAAACTTTAAACCTTTGAGAAGATCTGCAGTGAGGCACTCCTCGCAACATAAATCCTCTTAAACCTGAGGCCTGTGAGAGCAGCTTGAATATTATGATGCGTATGTGTGTGTTGTTTATGAAGCAGAGCAGCAATGATAAACCAGCTGACCTCTGAGGTGTTTTTGTCAGGTTTGTCCCGGCTGTCGGTGTGAATCTTCCTCAGCAGGTTTTTGATGCGGCGATCATAGAACTGGTAACGGCGGTTACTGTTCTCGTTCAGTTTACGCACCTGGCTCATGAGGAAATTAGGGATCTGGTGAAGAGGAGAGTGAAAATGAAGTTACATTTTAAAATCTGGGTTTTGATGCAAAGAACTGTGAAATAAAGAGTTTCAGACATCATTTGACACCACATTATTTCAGTCAATTTCATAAAGTATAGGATGAACAGTTCCAAGAATCAGAAATCCAAACATGGACAGAAGTTACAGTCTCTGACTAGTCATGGTGAATTCTGTTTTACCGTCCAGAGCAGGTCCTGGTAGCGGATCAGGAGTCTCATAATGTCAGCGGCCTTCTCTGCGTGGCCTTTCTCTGCCCCCTCAGTCAGCCGGCTGGGAACGGCCTTGTGGAGGAAGAGGTTGGGTGCCATGATGGTGGCTACAGCCCACAGGTTCATCCGATTCCTCTTCTCTCTGGAAACCACCTTACTGAGGAACTCTAGGAGAGCCTGTACAACACACACATGAAGATACATGAAACCAAACACTTTTGATTCTTTTTCTTTTAAAAAACTGGATGTCGAATAGATGTTGAGCTTTCAACAGTCACGGTTGAACAACACTTTCATTTTCAGCTCAACAATGTGCACAACGCCTGCGCAATTTTTTTGAGAGCCCACTTATACTGAAGCACAAAATGGAGTAAAGTGAATCGTCACAGTGACTGAATCGTCCCTAACACCTACTGAGATGCATGTAAATGCACACTAAGTTTCAGCTGCCTCTACTGGAGGCAGAGTAATTAGTTCAGGTGGGTTTTATGCTTATGGGTGCTATAAGCAGAACGGTGATGACTACACATTTGTGTCAGTCAAATGGTTAATGCAAGCGGTTATATAACGGAGCATAATGTGGATTAAGAGCAGAACAATATAGATAATGCATTATGAAATGGTGCTTTGGTTTGTCCCATTTCATGAAAGTGTAAAATAGGATGAATTTCAGACAAACACAAGAAGAGCACGTAGGTGTAATTTATACATCTACCATCAATCACGAATCAGGTTAAAATCCTTCCGTGTTCTCCTACTAGGTTTTCGAAAATATGTTTATTTTCCTTCAGGTAGAGTTACTCTTATGTCTGTACAATAAGTATGAAGCTGGAGTCAGTAGCAAGTTAGCTTAGCAAAAAACTGGAAACCCCACCACCTACAAGAAACTATAACACTCATTAACAAATTAGACATTTAAAAATGTATTCATTTAGCCTGGAGACAAAATGAGGTGTAACATCTGCTGTTTTATGGGGGGTGGGTGGGTATGTTGGGCAGTATATTCTGGCTGGCAGCAGTTGCCTGGCAACCAGTGGATCCTTCAACAAGTGGCAGCAGCCTTACATTTACTGTACCTGTATGACAGTGCAGTCAATCTTCCACCAGAAATTAAATGTAGTTTGCAAAATGTTGAGTTTTAATGTTGATATGTTTTAAAAATGAAAGCAAAATCTTATCACAAGCTGAATGTCCATCTCAGAGTGTGATGTACCATGACAACTACGCACCATTCAAGTGAGGTGGAATGTGTGTGGGTGTGTGTTTAATCTCTACCTTCAGCGTGTTCCTGTTGGGCTCAGGCAGCAGCAGGATGAGCAGGTTCAACATGTGGAGTTTCTGTTTCAGCTCTGTGATGTCTAGAGGAGGGAGGGAGCAAAGGTAAGATACTTACACACACACACACACACACACACACACACACACACACACACACACACACACACACACACACACACACACACACACACACACACACACACACACACACACACACACACACACACACACACACACACACACACACACACACACACACACACACACACACACACACACACACACTTAATTTCCTCTGTGTTTGGCTACGATTAATGGGATGTCGAAAGATTGATAGCATTATGACAGGTGGCCATTAGGTTTGTTAGCTTATGTCTCTGTGGTCAAACGTTGTTCATCACTTCGCACGCTGGCTCTCTTCACCAACTCTATATGAGTATAATAAGTCATAAATCAGATTATAACAGTATCAATACATTTTTATTAAAAAGGTGAGACTAATATGAAAACAGCTGATCTTTCTCACTCCTCTGTCGTTGTGCATGTATTTGGGGCACTGCAGAGATGCCTCTTCAAAAGCTATCAACTTGTTCATCTTAATGTGGGTTTCTCAGCCGGCGCAGAAAAGATAAGAGTCATGTTTCTCCATCATCAGGGTAAAGAGACTTTTGGTAATTATGATGTGAACCTTGCTGTCTGCAAAGTAGGTAGTAGATTGCTGAAGATGTGTAGAGGAGGAAAAGATGCGTAGTGTTCCTGTTTTATACAGTAATTATATTAAACTTGACCAGATATACACTTGGAGATGATCTTAAATCTCATCACAATCATTTCAAGAAAACTAACTGCAAAGAAACAGTGTAACTGTGTAATTGCTACTGTTAAAAACTGAAAATAACACCTGATATCTGTGTGTTCACTGACCTCTGATGGCGCTGAAGTTGTTGAGGTACTCAGCGGTGAGCAGAGGAGCTGGCAGCTCGCGGATGAACTTCTTGAGCAGTGCAGCAGCATCATGGGGACTCACCTCGTCCCAGCTGACCTGCCCTGAGTAGAAGTTGGTCTCCAAGTTCTGCTGTAACAGCTGAGGACAGAGAACATAGAGGTGTTCACAACAGTTCTGTTAATGTATTACAGCATAATGAATACTCTTGAAGATAAAAACAGAAACCATAGAACTCTGATTGTTTCAGCTTTTATACAAATATGCAAACATTTAAAATGGTACTTATATTTTAATTTAGTAAAAAAATTGTTGTTTGGAGAAATAATATTAAAGTAGTTTATCACTATACAGTAAAAAATAAAATAAAAAAGAGTATCAAAATATGATCCATTAGCAGTTATTTAATTTATATCTGGCAAGTCCTGTCAGTTTTTCTCCATCAGTGCTCAATGATGCCCTCTTCTGGCAGCTTTGATTTAATTGATACACCAGCTACTGGACAATAAATTAAATACAGCAGCATTAAAGGGTAGCAGTCACTGACAAAGACATTATTGATTCAGTCTCATACGCTCTTGTTTTTCTAAATGCCAGCTGTAGTTAAACTTGGTGAAGCTGGTTGGTTGATTTTCCTCACAGCTATTGAATCATTTCTGACATTTTACATTATCAATATTTTAGGTACACTTTTTGAGCGTGATACTTTTTTTCCTCCTTCCTTGAGAGAGTGGACAAAAAGGAAGGAAGAAAAGAGGAGAAATTAAATACATTAATTTTTTGTCACTGAAATTGTTGTGGACCTTGATGCTGTACCTTGATTCTGGACTGAGACCCTGGAACCCGCAGGATCCCCTCCGAATCCACTCCTTTCTTCTCCAGAAACGTCAATAACTGCAGAGAGAGTAGAGAGAGAGGAAGAGAGAAAGGAGAGAGAGAAACATTAGCAAGAGGCCTCAGTAGATAAGAATCTCTTGCTCACCTCTGCTGGTTGTTCTCAGTAACTGCTGCTACATACAGGGTGTGGTCAAAGCATTTCACAAACACAACATTAAAGATGTTTCATGTGAGAAAACAAATCTGAAGATGTGGTTTATGAGTTCAACAAAAGGCAAAAATGTGCACAGTTACCACATGTTGAGCAAACTAGTCGGAAAATATGAAAACTGGCATCTTATGACAAACCTATGGTAGGTAGCAGCTATAATAAAATAACTGCTTTTAGACTTGTTCAAAACTCAAGGTAGAAGAGCTTTTGCACCTGTAGAAAACATATTTTGGAGATTGAAGATTTGAAGATTGTCATTCGACTATAGAAGAAAAAAATCATCTACTTCACTAGCAATAGAGAATTAGGAATAATGTTATGATACAAAGACCTTTATCTGTTTATTTTTATTCTCCTTAAAATAACCTGATTAAAATCTCTGTACCATTCTCTTATTCTGAATAAATCTCTCTATTGCAAGTGAAGTGGACTTGTACACTTTCAAAGCTCAAATGACTATTGAGGCTGTTAAGGTGAATTAACCCTTCAATCCCACCTTAAGCACAGACAGCTAATGAAACCACTTCATTCAAAAATGAGAATCCTCACCGCCTGCAGGAAGAGAGGAGTCGTGGTGTGGGGCCTCACTTTCTGGTCGTTCTCCAGCATCGTGGCCAGCGGCACCCCGAACAGCGGGCTCTCTGTGAAAGAGCAACGTGTCTGGTTTAGCTAATGTCCACCCTTCTCTGCTTCATAGTAACATTTAGCCAAAACAGGAGATTGCAAACGTTTTCCTGCATTGTGTGTCTGTGTGTGTCTACATGCATACATAGACAGATTCACTTAGCGTCACCGTCATTTGTTCTAGTTTTCAGTGCTGGTTTTTGACAGAATCATGTTCTATGTAAAGTCTTGTGTGAAGAGGCAGAAGCACATGTTGCTCATTTTGTAAGCCTTCGTGAAATTCATGAATCACACAGGAAACACTGCAAAAACACTAAGTTTTAACCTAATTAACCTGCTAATCATTTAGACAGTTTGTGTTGTTGGAGTCAACCAGACAGTAGTGAGGTTGAGCCATTGTTTTCTCTGATTAGTTAAAGTATGAGAATGACGAAACAAATGACACGTTAAAATGTGATTGTCAAATATACATTTTTTTTTTTTTAGTTTGTCTTTCTTCTGGGTGCCTGCTGCCCAGCACAGTTGTACAGATGCTGCTTTACCTGGGATTTTCCGCTTGCCGGTTTTGTGCCTTTTGACCTCCAGCTCTAAGAGATCGCACAGCGCCGTCATGTCGATGAGAGCCAGCTGGCGAACCTTCTTCATGTCAGTGTGGGACAGATCCTGAATACGAGTCACTCCTAGACGGCACTTGGGGCAAACCACCCGCTGATAAGGTGAGTGCAGAGGGAAGGAAGAGGAGCGAATGGAATTGAGAGTTAGACAGTGGGGGTGAAGAGGGAGAGAAAGAGAAACATAGTAAATAAGGGAAAGGCTTTAGGGAAAAAGATGTGGTGTCTTTCCTTTGGCTCAAGCAACTTATTCAGACTCAAATAGAAAAATAAATCTGCTGGTCTCTGACGCAACAACTCTCCATTTGTTTCCAAGATAATTCCTTCATTCTGGTTAATCTTATTACGTATCTGACCAACAGAGAACAATGGATTAGAATTGTCGTACAATAATATTTATCAGCATTAAACCCTTTAAATTAACCTCTGAACTCAATCACCAAATATTTTGGGAGACATTTTTGGTGAAAATCCAGCCTAATTTTTCCCTGATGTGTTGAACACAATTATAATTACAATCAACAGGAGGTTCATTTTCAACTGCCTGAAGACAAAGTTTAAGGTAATACTTTTATCAACATATACACAACACATTTGAAAATTTACCGAAAAATATCATTTTAAGCCCCTCAAATTTTATAGGAGTCTAAGGAGTCTAGGAGAGACTTATATCTGGACTGGTACTGTACGTCTATAAACACATTTTGAATTTTCAGCCTTGAAAATCCTGTTATACAAGCCAAACCATTCAGAGGTGTGCCGATTAATCTGGTTCATAGATGTCGAAATGCCTTTCCTCAGAACTACTTTTGGATGTTTGAAATAAGAAGCAACATACTTTTACAACCAAAAGTAAAGAGAGAAAAATGGCAGCATTTTCTTTCATGCCCCCTACATTTTATCACTTCACCCAAAGCTTAACAAAAGTCCCTGTGGAATTCCTCATTTGAAATACTATTTTAAAACTTCAATTTCCCTGAAGGCAGTGGGAGCCTGGATGAGAAATGAGTGGGATTGGGTTAAGATGTTTGGGTGCTCACAGGCAGGGTGCTGTCCTCTTTCCTGCGCTGGACGTTGTTCTGCGGCAGCTTGGCCTGTTTGAGGAAGATGACAGCCTGTTCACAGTAAGCCACGTCGGTGATGAAGAATTCCTCTTTAGGAGCACCTCGCTGATGCTCGGGGGTCACAGCTGAAACACATCCAGAAACACACACACATACACCAAGCTGTTAGTTTGTTTAAGGAAGTCAACTGTAGAAATGCATCAGATAAAACAAATTTGAATCCGCATGCCATGAGGGACAGAGAGAAAAGCAAAAAAGAAAAATCTCCACAAATATGAGGAAGTTTTCATGAACATGATACAGACGAGGAAGTTCAACAGTTAATATTTCATGCAAATCTGACAGAGGAGTGGTTACTGGTCTGACCATACTGACTCAAAACAACTGCACTTTCATTTGGTTATTCCCTTTAGATACTTTCTTTCTTATAATAAAATGACTTCATAATGAAACTCTTACCTGATAGTGGTGTTTTGGCAACCGATGCCATACTGTTTTGGGCAAGGTCTTCACTATGCTGAGGATCAGGCAGAAGTGTCTGGTGAAAGAACGTTTGTTGACATGTCACAAACACGTTCACAACAACACTTTCAACACTGACAGTCCTGTTTTATTTTCTCCCCCACCAGGAATAGAAATTGTGAGGTTTTTTTGGCAGCTGTGCAGATGACATGATTAGAGAGACCGATAAGGATCTGAGGGACAGTGGCTCTATTCCTCTCTCAGGGCTGCAAGGACAGTCAGCGAGGACAAAGCATGGCCTTTACATGCGATTTGCTTTCATTGTCAGAGGTACACTGGAACAATAGAGTCCTGACAGTCAACAGGGACTTTTCTACATACAACTGTAACGCAGGCGGCTCCGTTTGTTGGAATCTTGCGTAATAGCAGAACAGTAATCCTAAAATCCTTCTTTTTTTACTTGAAGTCATATAAAAAGAACCATTTTCTTGCATCCCTCCACCTGGATGTCTGAAGTTTAAGTCAGTTAAAGAACTGCTTGTGGCAGGGATTCAATGAGTTAAAACTGAACTGAACTTGGCAATGTAATTTCATTAGAATATTTGGTTGAAATAAGACATTTTGATAATTGACAACCAGAGGTTTTGGAATGTGTATTTTAACCTGCTTGATGGGTTAGAATTGTCACCTACTGCAGCTTTAATTGCTTTAGTTAGAATGTGTTTCAAAGTCCTGACCTGAGAGATGGGGGAGTTGAAGATGTCACGAACGTCTCGTGGCGCCGGTTTGTTTCTCTTACGAAGGGACAATGTGTAGGAATCCACTCGACGCTGGACCGCCTCGGCCTGAGTCCGTGTCAGAGTAGACAGCAGCACCACGTTGTCTACATCCTCACTGTCCTCACTGATGAGGGTCGACAAACCAGCATCAGCCAGCCACTGCTCCTCCTGTTCACCCTCTGAGACACACACAGACACACACAGACACACACAGACACACACAGACACACACAGACACACACACACACACACACACACACACACACACACACAACATTGTAGATCCAAACAGGCTGCATGTAAATACACATCAACAGTAGACACATGTGGTTAAAATGCTATTAAATATGGAGAATCTAATCAATAGTAAAGTGTCATTTTGGTGTAATTTATTCTATAAATTTTCTTTTCATTCCTTTAATTTCATCAAAAGTCCTTTCTATTAAACTTGTGATCTAGCACTTTGAATTTTGTTAATAAAACAGTAAAAATCAATCGTGATTTAGAGAATTCTCTTATTCCGGCTAGTAAAGAATTTAGCCATGTGTAAATTGCTGGGAAACAAAAAGGCCAATTTAAAAGCAATCACCATGATAACAGGAAGCTACAATAGCACCACAAGCCAATATAACTCAAAAAATTACTACTTCAATACTTAGTTTTGTTTATATATGTCTACATGGAGAAGTATATTTGTTTCAGAGTAATATTTAGAAGAAAGTTTAGAGTGGGTGTGAAATATTGGTGCCAATCATCTCATCACTGTCCTGATAAAATCCCCACTCTCTGCCAGATCCTTACAGTTCCTACTGTGGTAAACTTTATCAGGCCAACCTCAGACTTTTATGTGTTTCCCCCCTCTGTGTTTCTTTGAATTTACTTCATTTTGCTGGTTTTGCAGAAAACCTCTTGCCTGCACGTTGCCTCCCTGGACCCGCTCCGCTGCCGGCTATCCTCACCACTACCACTATCATCATTTCCCCCAAACCTCAGCCCCACTACATTCTATGGACCTCACCCTATGTGTCTTCCAACCCAAACCACCAGCATTACTCCTTTAATAAATCTCCTTTTTCAGCTAATCTGGTTGATATAATGTAATGTAATTACAATGTAATTATATAAATTAATCAAAATGTTAATGGCATCAAGATTTTCTGATTTTAAGTGTTATGCATTTTCTAATGACATAACATTTAATAACATAACTATTAAACATTTAATAACATAACTATTAAACAATCTTATTCCATATTATCTCTGTAAATGGGTTCTATTTTTATCTTTTTCAATAAATAGGTACCTGGTAGTTCCTGGGTATAAATGCTTGGTGTACCAGCTAATCTCTATATCAGAACTACTTTGTGTGTAAATCTCATCTTAGTTAAAACATTTATGTTACAACCAGGTTTGGTAAGAGCTGGTACAATTGTCTCTTGGATACTAAATACAATACTCAATGAGTTTCAAATCAACAAAGTAGACAGTGAACACAGAATGTATCCTCTAAAAAATCATGATACAGCTTGATTAGGCACAGACACAGTTATGCACCAAACTATGGACTTGAGAGAGGTTTCTCAGTGCCTCTGTTTAACATAACATCAAAAGGATCTATTAAAGGGGTCAAACTGACACAAACAGATTATTTAAATGAACATAATAAAAGGGCATTCTCACGCCAAGGAGTGTTTGATAGTGTTGTCATGGTGATGGACTTTGCTGCATAAGGGGAAACCTGGTATGTTGCCAGGGCGAACACATCACTTCATAAAAGATCTCAGAAGCGGCTGTCTTAAAAATCAAAGTGTTTTAATTCAATTACGTAGATGTGTGATGGCTTTGTTTTAATCTGCTTTCATCTGAATCTATCGGCACAGGATTTGCAGTATTTACCGTCCGACTGTCTGGAATCTCTCCTGCTGCAGTCGAGGTCGGCGTAGCCACTCCCCTGTCGGATGGTCTCCACCTCACTCCAGAACGAGTCCAGGCAGAGCTTGTCGGGGTGCTCCTCTTGATCCTGGGAGGATGCTGTAGGATGCGCGGTGCTGTGTGCGTGTTCAGCGGCTGCCTGGTCCTGCGGGCTGGCCCAGGGCTCCACGCTCATCTCGGTGGGGCTGGGCTCTCTGGCACAAACATACACACACGGAAAGAAATCACACGCTTGCATGCAAACAGACCAGCAGAAACACAAAGACACATACAAACACGAGAGGAATGGTGAAGACAGAGGCTGCACATGGAGGGTGAATCGGCCGGGAGAGCCCAGAGAGATGGAGAGACAAAAGGAGAGGGCCGGAGTGAAGAGAGGAGACGGCAAGAGCGGACACAAAGAGGGGGGGTCTTCTATTGTTCTTGCGAGATGTGGCCTGGAGGCAAAGTACCCCGCAGATCCACTAGATGTCACTGTAACAATGTGAGATCTGTTACCCAGAGGGTTCCACCCCTCCATCCACTACAACAGATCTGTGAATATAACCCAATTAAAAATAGAAGATGAAGCATGCAATGAACAATAAGTCGTCTACATATGCTCCCAGTTTCCCTTCATAACAAGCAGGGAAAACGCAGCCTGCTTTTCCTGTGGGCGTCACGCTCCAAACAACGGACGGCACTGTTCTTCAACAACAATGGGACTCCCTCAGCTGGCAAAACGCACCAGCAGCCTCAAGCGCTAAAATGTGACCCATGGTTACAGACACAGGAAGTGGTCAGCTGACTCACCCCATCGGCGTGCAGATCAGTCACATTCCTCCAGTCAGCAAATCTTAAGAGACATACGACACCACAGGCAGTCATCTGTGCTGAAAGCCAGTTGGCTTATCAAGCCAACATGAATGCAGGCAGACAATGGATGTATGAGAGCAAGCAGAATACCCATCATAGTTTCTGTTGTTAGGAGGTGACTATATAAACATGTTATTCATAAAATGTCCACATCAACAGCACAAATCAGATTAGGATTTTTCCAATCATCCAATCAGTGTGTTTGGGGTTATAGTAACGTCACGAGAGTAATATTACACCATACACAGGAAATTTATAGACAACAGTTGAAAAGTGAAAAATATCAGATTGTATTGTAGGTGTTGGTCTATTGCTCGACAAGAAATGCTGCACAGATCCAGTGTCGTAGATCTGTATCAGCAATGATCTTAGTGTAAATATCAGATATAGGTCAGACAAACCAGATCTGGGCAGACAACTAACAATTATTTTCTTAGTTAATTAAGTAGTTTATTCACCGATCAATATGTGTTTTTTCCCCAGTTACTATAACTGAGCAGAGAAAGCAGCAAATCCTCATACCTGGGAATCTGTTACCAGCAAAGGTTCAACATGTTTGTCTGTTAGATAAATTACTTTTTAATCAACGATTAATCAATTATCAAAATTGTTGTTAATGCTCTGTCAGCTGTCTGAATAACACCTCAACTGACACTGATTAATTGTTTCGGCTCTAGATGGACCCAGTTGGAATATTCTTTTAGACACTATCAAAATACAACAAATTGCACAAATCTTAAAGAATGTGAATATATGATGCACATGTACTGTGTGTGTGTTTATATATACACACACACACACACACACTTGTGTGTATGAGTGTGAGTGTGCACACACAGAGGGTCTTTTATTCTCAAATATCTGGCTCACATCCCACCCACCCAGATGTTCAAAGCCACAACATGTGCTCACAACCTGTTACAACCTAAAATACATAAAGCCTGAGAGAGGAGAGGTCTGCTGCACGGACTTGATACGGCGGGCAGCAAAAAGACTGAGGCTGCTGACAGGATCAAACGCAAACTGTTTATTAAAAACAAAGTGGACCAGGCAGGCGGAGAAGCTGACAAAAACCCGAGGGAACGGAGAACATGTGAAGAAACGCAGGGAGCAGGGCACAGCTAACCAGAAGATTCAGGGCAGGTGTGGAAGGAAAATACAGAGCAAACACAACTAAAACACAATAAAACCGCAGGATGGTGATGTACCGGGACCCCGATTTCACAAAAGAAGATTTTTTTGTGCCGTACTCACATGATTTTTAAATATCTTTAAATTTTAGGTCATCAGAAAACTGCCAACATAAGCGTCACTATGTAATCTACACCGACTGCAATGACATGTTCATGTTGTCACACAACCTGAACTTTCAAAAATCTGCTCATGCTCATCCAGCTCCATTTCCAGCTCTTTTTCTCATCACAACATACCTTGATTTTTTCTTGTGGGAGGATGGCGTAAGGTGCCTGATCCTCGCCGGGCTTCGTGTCGGCCGGAGCCTGAAACGGTTCAACCTGGTGCGGGGAACCTGCATGGTGGACCCGAGCCTGCTCACCACTACCTCCTCCCTGCCTCCCATATCCACACAGCTTAAGGAATCCAGGAATTACAGTCCAGAAACAAAATCTAGCTTTATCCAGTCCTGGTGGTTCGTCGGTATGAGTCAAGAGTTTGCTGCCCGATTTTGTGACCTGTCCCACTGCTCCAGTTTCTGTGTGTGGTGACAGGAAATGATGATCTAAGTCTTTTCCTGGGGGTTTGGGGCATAAGTGGCGTGTTTCTGAGCTGACTTGAGCTGGAAGTGGAATGTGGGAGGGACTGAGTGCTACCCGAACATCAATACATCTTTCACACCTGTCTCCTCCCTCAGCACCTGAGGCGTCACGCCCTGCCCACAGCCTGATGAGCATCAACTTCCGCTGATTTATACAAAAACCTGCTTCACTTACAAAAACCACTGGCTGAAAAAAATACAAAGTAAACAATGAAACCTCTTTAGCCAAATGAGTGAAAGGTATAATCTAACTATAGATCAGGACGTTTATTGGTCATTAAGTGTAAACTACACAGCCCTACATCAGCTAATTAATCAGTGACTGTTGAAAAGATGAGGCATGTAATCACCTCTTTGTTTTACTGCTTGAGTCCAGAATTAAACTAATCAAATGGATCAAAAGGATGAAAATGTTTTCGTCTTTTTTCTAATTCTGCAACCACATAATCTCGACTATAAATAGCTACAGGCTTGTGGTGACAGCCGGTGACGCACCACGTTAACGCAAATCATTCCTTATATGCACAAGACAGCTCAAGTATTGCATCAACCACATAGTTTGAATCCCAGTTTAACTTCATACCGCAGCACGACTCGATAAGAAAAGCAGAGTGAGACACAGCGAGAAAGCGAGAAAGATTCAAGTGCAACAGGTCTGTCAACATTGCCGAAAGCAGCACTGTGACCCCCAACCTCAATAAATCACTCATTCATCACCACTATTGTCATGTTGATGACAGTTTACAAAACATCACAAGCTGTAAACAGGCAGAAAACACTTGTAGGGAAGGAGAATGTGAAAAAAATAACATTTTCACCCATTTGTATACATTTTCAATGTCTCAGATTGTAGAATTTTCCAATGTTTTGTTTGAAGTTTTGATATGTCTAACAATAAGGGTTTTAAGTGCTAAAATCCTTATAGTTGTACATCTTCTGTCTCAAGCTTCTAATTGGAGCTCTGTAAAGAACAGATCATTTTGGTTTTGTCTTATTAATATTATATTTACGAGACTCTCCTGTTTGGCTGATTTAAATAGCCAAGAATGCAGGCTGGGCCCAGACTGTATAGTTGTGACATCTTCAAATTCGGGTAAGTCCTGAAGGCTGATGGCAATTTCTGAAGATGGCCTGTGTGCTTTTCTCTGTGGATCAAGTATTTTTAAACATGGGGCAGTAGCAATTACAATCTGGGGATCTGGGGGAGGGAATGTAGTGTGTTTCAATGAAAATCCGACCAAACCCTGCTGTGCAGCTAACGAGGATGAAACTCAGGAGTGACTTCACCCTCGACTTTACTTTCATTCGAAAAAACAATTAAATATGAAGACTCATAAAATGACCTCAAACTAGTCAGAAAACGGCCATAGAAAACTTTCAGAGGAGAGGAAACAATGAGTAAATAAAAAAAAGATCAGAAAGTTGTTTGCCTTCAAAAATAAGACAAAGCTGCATTTGTTTTATTTTTAAACCTGCTATAACCCTCCCGACCTTGTGCTCAGCTATAAAAACACAAACACATGGGACTACTGAAAATGTCAGGGTGATGGGATTGTTTCTTGTTGAATAGGCCTCATATTAACAAAAGAACATCAACAGGAAACCATCCGATCAGAGCAGGATGGACAAAATGTCAAACATGTTGTCTTGGCTTTGGCTTGCAGCACCATAGGAAATAACAAACTAACCAAAAGCAACAGCTCCAGGTGAAGAGTACAGTAATCCACTTGTGGGGAAAAAAAAATCGGCTCGTGTTGAAAGCGACGGTGTTTAATCCTCGTGGCTGAATTCCCCTGCAAGCTTCTTTTAGCTTCCAGAGAATGCAACAGTTGCCACAGACGGCCTTGAGAAAAGTGTTATTTTTCAAAAGCTTGTCATGACATGTCAGATCTGTCCTGCGGTGAGGAGAATTAAGCTTAAAAATACAAAAAAAATAAAGTGATGGTTTTGAATAACCACAAAAAATCTTCACCTTTGACAGAAAAAAACAGCACCAAACAACAAACAAGGAAATTAGAAATGACAATCAAAGCATAAATTTGTTGCAACAGCAGCTCCCGATCAACAGATTCAAACATCTCAATCAGTCAACTTGAACTATGGGTTCATGTTTTAACATGTTATAACAGTGCAGCACCGAAACCAAATTCAGGCTAATGAGTATAGTAGCTTAATCTAGACATGAACTCCAAGAACCAGCAGCGTCCAGCACAGTTGCAGCAAAGGCCTGTTCCTACCTGGCCTTGGCCCGCCCGATGGCTCGGCCCGAGAGCAGCAGCAGGACTGCCGAGCCGCTTCTCCCCCACGGCATCCTGCCGTTGTCCCCCCGAAACTGCTGCACGCCGTAGGAAACAGCAGCTGCCTGCCCCTGGCAAGCTGTTTCCTTGTAATCTCGTCGGTGCACAAACACATTAGAACAAGGACGGTCTCACTGCGTTGGCAGGCGCGTCACTACACTGCATCCTGGGGCAGGAAAAGGAGGTCTGCATGGGGGGGATGATGAGGGAGAGCAGCTGAGTGGATGAATGGCTGATTGGGACACAGACAGAGGGAGCGTGAATGGCTGGTGGGATGGACTGAGCCGGAGCTCTGACGGCAGCTGTGTGCTTGACTGTTTGGATAAAGTTACGCTGGAGATGCATCGTTTCCACCAGTGAAATGGGGGCAAACATCCTTTGTGTATAAGGCAACATGCTCACTTATTAATTTACTGATTTACTCCAACCAAAGTACAGGAATCTGAAATCTCTTTAAGACGCCCTCTGGCCTTGTGTCTTTTGTATTTGTGGTTTTAATCAGTAACTAGAGGTCACGATCCATCTACTGTCATTTATTTACAACAGGCTGTTATATCTGTGAATAGCAACAAAGTCTTAGCTTTACCAGGAGACAACTGGCCCCGCATAACTTGGGAGTAATATTACTGACGGAGGAATGGACGAGGACGTCAGAGCCAGAATTGGAAAAACAAGAACATTTTAAATAAATTAAATAAAATCTGGAAAACAGAAATGAAGTATCACTCAAGACCAAATACGTCTTCAACTCAAATGTCGAATCCACTACACTTTACAGATCTAAAACTTGGAAGATACAGACATTCCTTAACTGCTGCTTCTGATGCCTCTACTAGGAATCTAACTGTTCAAAGGCCATCTCAAATATCAACCTATCTCAACTCAACCAGCAAGTAGCAATATATATATATAAATCAGGAGGAGAAAATGAAACTGGTCACACGATCAGATAATTTATTCTTGAATTCTTTAAAAAAAAGGCCTTTGTTCATTAAATCTGATACACAATAAAACAGTCTCTTGCAATATTTTGCCCTGTTTATTTGACACAACCTCCTTTTTTCAGATGATACAGAGGAGACTGTGTGAGTCAAACTACTTTTGAGTCACCATTTGAAAAAAGGGCATTTTTACACTCAACAGGATGGAGAACGAGACACTCATTCCCTCCGGTTTCCCTCTTGGTGAATAATTGGTGGCTCTGATTGTCCCTGGTCTCAACCTGACGTTGGATTTCTACCCAGGCGGTTGTGGAGCTGAACTGAGCTCAGACAGATGTTGGGTTGAGTGTGACGACATTATCGACTGAAAAAGTGAAGTTTCAGTTGGATTTGCTCACGTCATTATGATAAAGAGCTTTGAAAGCTCATTACTAGGGATTGGACTTTGTAACACAGTAACGATGGGTAAGCTACGTGTGTCCAGGAACATGGTAAACTATTATGTGAGAAAAAAAAAAATCTAGTTCTGAATACTAAAAGTGTTATCAGTTTGTAATTAGCTGAACATTTTTTAGATTTCTTCTAATCCCCGTTGACTTCCCACTGGCTGTGTTCATTTTGCACAATACGTAGTCATTGCAGGGCAATGGAGGCTTAATGCTTTGATGGATAAAACTGATGTAAAAATAATATCATTATTAATTATATTTGAACGATATTCATATTATATTTATATATTTATTTAATGTAGACAAAAAGGTGAGAATAAAGGCAGTAAAAGAAAAGGGTACCTAAATTAGCTACTTGCAGTTTTTGGATGATACAGAATGATATATCTCAGGGAACACTATACTTTTCACTATAATTTCAGTATATATCAAGAGAAGCAAACTCTAAATTAGCTTCTGGTTCAGTTCAGAGTCTTTGATGGTGTGATGTTGTGCCCTGGTGTGCTTTATGTTGTATACTGTATATGCTAGGGCTCCGCAATGAATCAGATTTTTTTTTCTCAATTAGGATTTTGGTTTCCAATGATTATAAAAACAAGATAATCTGAAAAAAATATTTTGAAGAATAGTAAACTTCAGCCAAGAGGATGAATTCTCCATAAAATTCTCCTATATCAAATCCAAAACAAGATAACCAATATCTGGTGGTATATAACTGACTATATCAATAACATTTAATTGATGTGACTGAAATCCCCTGCCTGATTCTGAGTATGTACTGGGATTGGGATAGTATTGGGATCTGTATAATCGACCAACTATGATGCTACATGCTTCTTAGCAGTTTGCTCATTCACTTCCTATATTTTGTTTATCTCTAAGCAGGACAACACAGATTAAGAAAACCAGAGGATCCAGTTTGGGATTTTGCCTTCTCACCAGTTCTTCCACACTAACTTATTCCTTTCTCCTCTCTTCTTCGTTGTTTTTGACCGAGTGTGTCAGATGAAGCTCTCTGGAGTTTCCCCAGTGTCAGTGTGTCACACAGCTTGACTCTTCTTCTTTCCATTATCTTCAGGTAAAATTATCTTCAGGTGAAACCCAGCACCTTCTTGCCTCATCCTTCCATAGCCATCTCCTTCCTTTCACTCTGATCATCTCTGACTGTTATTCCTGGGAAGTCAAGACCTTCCACCCCTTTCTCTGACAATCCTGCTAAGCTCATAGGAAAAGGAGAATAAAGAACGTGACGGCATGTCTCGGCGTGACCCTGCAGATGGCATGTGACAGCCTGCTCAGCCCTGTGTCCTGCCCGTCCACCTCATGGCAAACATGGCCCAGAGCCGGTGTGGAGTGAAGGGGAAGGGAGGTGAGGACGGGGAAGTGGAGGAGAGTAGAGTACAGGAGAGGAGGTTAAGAGAAAAGAGGGTAAATGACGACAGAGGAGGTCAAAGGAGAGGTGGGAGGATGTGAGAGGAGTGGAGGAAAGGTGATACTAAACCAAATGTTTCTTGTAACTTTTGATTTGTCAGCAAATTTTACTGACTTTAAAATCTGATAGATCCTTAAATGCGAATTAAAAATGAAGAGGAAAGCCGAAAATATGACTCAGGCTGAGGCAAAGCGTGATCAACACTGCCAGATGGATTCACTTATAAAAAATGGTTGACACAACATCAGAAGACGCAGCACGTCACACATTCAGTTATACACGCATGGTTAAAAACTTGGCTGCATGCCAGCACTGGGAAGCTCACGTGTTCAGATACACGAGCACACGGCAACAATGGAGGCGAATGTATCGCGATGCAAATGGTGCAATCAAGCGCTGAAGTTCATTTGAGTGCTTTGTCACGAGTACAAAAGATTGTTTGTTATGGGATGGAGAAAAAAAAATAATCATGCACGTGTGATTTTCATTGTATACGTACAAGGAGACGAGACTGTGTTGCAGGGATCGAATTCCTGCAATGCACCCAGCGTGTTGGGGGCGTTTCTGATCGTCGTTATTAATGGCTGCAAAGTTTTAATTCATCTGGGCGGTGATGCTGAACTTGTTCTGAAAAGCACAGATGGGAAGGAAGTTTGAAAAAAAGAGGCTCCAATCATTTGGATCATATAAACATATTGATGCATCGCTCAAAATATGTTGGCATGCAAGCAAGGCTGTAAAAGAGGGAAGCAAAGCATCTAATTAAAACTGAATAGAGGCCATGTCAACGCCACACCAGTTTTATTTCCTTTCTGTCAAAATTGTCCTTGAGGGATGATCTCACCCTAGACCATGTGGACTGCTTTATATTGTTGCCAGCTAACTCAATCAATGAATTAATTATCTCTTAAAGGTTGATGGAAAGTTTTGTGCACTATGTGAGAGAAACCTGCTGGTGACCTAAAATCCTACCTGATTACGTAGATTATAACTCACTTTGTCACTTACAGAAAAGAAGACAATAAAGCAGGCAGTGAGCAGGTTTCCAGAAGAGCTGAAGATGGACATTCAACGTGTATTTGAAACCCTACGCTTGACATGCGATAATAACAGCAGAGATAAAATGAAACACTATCTGCAGTGGGTAACCATATCTCTCATATTGATCAGGTCAAACACTTCCTTGAACCTATTTCTTCCACTGAGCCATTTTACAAACACTGGCTCTCTTTTGTCAACATCAGTTAGAGGAACAGAATGATTTAATATTTACTCCCTCAACTTATTTCATAATTATGGGTAGTGTATGTGTACATCTATAGTCTCTTTGTTGTAGCCTATATGGTGTCACTTTCATCATGTAAAGTCACTCACAGCTGCTGCCTATACCTGAGCCGTGCAGGGTTTAAGCTGCCAGCAATGAAAGCTGGGATTCCCTCTCTTCTGTCACCATATGGAGCAAAAGTGGATTACAAGGGGAGTAGTAATTTGTACTTACTCTTACTATGAGACTTGGAAGCAGACACACTTTAGCTTGGCAGGTTTAGCCTTTTAAGGTGTGTGAGATGCAGAAAACTGACAATAGGCAGGAAACAACATATCAATTCCTTCATCACAAAAAAGGGACTAAATATTTATTTTCTTCTTTTTTGGGAAATGATCTGAAATTGAGCAGAACCCTTCAGATCCTTTACTTAAGTACTAAATACATTTGCACATATAAAAATACTCAAATACAAGTATAAGTCCTGCATTCTATATTCTACAGCAAGTACCCTAAATAAAAATTACTAATTATGATTAATGAGGCAGAAAACAAAGCTCTGCTAATCACATTTGTATTTGCTTTCTTTTCTATAATAAAGGAGGAAAACACAATGCAATAATGGGCCATTTAATCTCGTTGGGCCTTGAGCAATCATTTAAATGCAAACATATAGGGGATTTAGAGTGAATATTACTTTTGGGTGGAACTGCTAGAAAATCACACACTTGTTCAGTTCGGTCTTTGTACTGTGTCAAAATACATTTTAAATTTATCTCATCCCTAGTGAGGAATAAGCAGGTATGGAGACTGACTGACTCTTCTCTTATGTGTTTCCCTGCTGAGCTGCAGTTCGATGGATGGGAATTTTGCACTAAAAGTACTGTAACTATGGAAGACACCACACTGACTACAGCAAGCCAAACTGGCCCAATTCGCATGTTCAAAACTGAAAAAATGAGACAAGGTTATTTACATTTCTCACCTGCTTCACGGTGAACCCGGGGCGGGGGCGCTGTGGAGCGGTAACGAGAAACACGACACCCGAAGCACGATTTTAGAGGAGATACGCGACATAAAACACAATTTTGATTGTAAAATACTACGCAATATCGAAGAAACTTAATACAGACTCTACTTACAACCGTGGTTTTAAGGTGAGCATTGTTGGTTCAATATTGGTTCATGTTGGAAAAAGCAGGGGCGAAATGTATGGAGCCCATATGTCATTGTTCGGGGGATAGCTTGAGACTCTCTACAGCGCGGAGCCTGGAGACGCTGGTGAGGCTACAGCTGCACGTGCAGACAAAAAAAGAACGCCCATAGCAACAAGTACCCTAGTACCCTAGCAACCAGAAACGCTTCCCAACGGGGGAAGAGAAATACAAAGACAAGCGGCAAAATTACACACAAAACACAACACCCACATATTTATTACAGAGAACCTGTTGTGAAATACCGCACCGGTGTTTTAACCGGGGTAAATCGTTTTTATGGAATTGCAGAGGCCACCTAGCTTAACGTTAACTGGAAACAAAGACATGTAACCCGTAACGGAACCAAGTGATATGTTACTCACCTGGAGAAACACCATCGACACCTCCGACGTGTGAGGCTTCGACCGACCGTGGGAAGAGGATCGTTCCATGTAGGACATCAGCGGCAAAGAATCTCGCATTGAGCGGCAGCAGTGACAACAGATGGCGGATAAGAAGAGATGCTGCAGCCGCCCTCCGCTAACGGTCCACGTTATCCGCTCACCTTGCAGCTGACGTCATCACGCCAGACCTCCACAACAATATAGCCATGCCTTCTAAACATCAGCATCCAACTGTGCTATCACTTATTTGTAAAACAAGGTGAATGCCATTGTCACATTGAAATCAAATAAATATCATTTATTATTAAATAATTATAATCTTAAAATGTATTTGTATAGTAACGTTCATGCAGAAATGCAGCTGCAGATAAGCATTAAAACACGATTAAAAAAACATTAAGAAGGACAATTAAAACCTATTTATGACATAAAATGCATGACAAAAATAAAGTAAAATAGAATAATAGGTCAAATGAACAGAATTAATATATAGATGATATGCATATCATAACCATTATTTGTTTATACAGGGAATTCCTTAGGTCAAAGCACTTGAGGCCTACTGTTACTGTAAAGAAAAGGTTCACAATTTTTCGAATTTTGTCTTATAACAGCTGTCAGGTGACCAACGGAACATTGTAATAGATTTTTCTTGCCATATTCATTTGATGTAGGCTGGGGGCCAAAAATCTATAGTCCTGTATAAATGCATTTAAAAGTTTAGCCAAATGAGTCAAACTAAATAGATATTGTTCAACATAATTGTGTGTGTCAGTGCTGAAGTTCCTGCACCACTCCTTAACAGAGAAACACAGTATATTGTATATTATGATATTTTGGAGGAAACTGGACAATGCAGAACTGCATTGTGTCTAGTTGCAGATTTTTGGTGGAAAGATCATTCCTCCTGTACAGATAAATCGTTTCTGGCGTCCTGTTTTTGTTTTCATTGTGCTCTCAGCTTTTCTCCCAGACAGCCTCATTCCAGAGCTGTGGATGTGTGTGTGTGTGTGTGTGTGTGTGTGTGTGTGTGTGTGTGTGTGTGTGTGTGTGTGTGTGCGTGTGTGTATGTGTGTGTGTGTGTGTGTGTGAGAGAGAGTGATATTGAGAGAATGTGAGGAGGAAAGAGAAAAAAAACAAAGACAGAGAGTCAGAGTGACAGAGGGTGCAGAAGGCCAGTAAGGCAGTCCTCTCTCTTCCTGCTATTGTTTCTTGTCAGGGACGAACATGAGGCTCGGCTAGGTGGCTACGCCTCCTGGACATCAACTTACTCCCCCCCCCTTATTTGCCCACTCCTCTTACGGCTGCCCCGTGTTTCCATGGAGACGGAGAATATGCCAGCAGATGATTGCATTCCCTGTTGAAAGGCATTCATGGAGACAATAAAGCAGGACCAGAAATTCTGACTCTTAGAAGGAGAAATATGTAGATGATTCATGTCTATTCAGACAGAGATTTTTGACGTTCCAATGAAAACCACATATCTTCAAATTGTTTATCATAGGCTATGAAAAACATTTTTTCATCTGCATTTTTAAGGCAACTCATTGGGCTATTAGGTTGTTCATTTAGTGTACGAAGCAGATGATTTTTCTCAACCCATAAATTTGTCAAATAAATAAATATCCATCCATTTATAATGCACTGCAACAATTCATTAGTAAAAGTACAAATATCCACAATTCTATTGTGTTTAAAGCACACCTGATACATATTTTCTTTATGTATATCTATATAAGCTGCACAAGTAATAGATCTATGTGTGTTGTGTGTGGGATAAATCACCAAGTGTGTACTGTCTGTGCAGGCTTTTTGTATAGGAGTGTGTGTGTTTGAATGGCTTGCATGCATTTTTACACCTACACCTGACAGTGTCTGTGTGCATGCTTGCACTGCATGCTTGACAAGCTTGACAAATTACTGATTGAAACCCTACCTGAAGCAAGGAACCCTATCTATGCTAATGATCTGCTGAGCTTCCTTTACCGTGACTAAATCTGGTCACTGAGCCATTTCACACACATGAACTTTTGTTATGGATACCTGGCTGTACTTGGACTGTAAGAATGTCTCATTTTACTACAGAAAAAAAATGTTGATGCCTAGATTTTACATCGGCTTACATTCTGACATGTGTGCATTAATCTTATTTGCTAAGTTCCTTAAGGTCCTTCAGCTGCTTTACTAGACCTGGGAAAAGGGCCAGACATCTGCTGTCTTGCTCGCTGCGTCACAACAGCATGCAAAACCTGCTCTGCTTATGTGGCCTTGTGCTGTGGTGCAGGCTACAAGGTAATTATGGTGGCAAAGCTTTTAGCAATACAACACATTAAAAAATAATCTCATAAAACATACAGTTGATTGAATGTAGCTGTTCTTTCACATTAACATTTGTGTGCAATTACATAATAACAACAGCCTTTATTTTCTTAAAATGATTTACTTTTCCTGCTCTGTGACTTTATGAAGAAAAGAACACGAGCAGGGTGACATAAATTAGATTAATTCTCAGACAATGGTGGCTATTCATGCAAAGCTGAATTTAGCTTGCTATATTTAACCACCTCTCTTTTCATTCGTGACAATATCCTGCTTTGCTTTTGGGATTAACACTGATTTGAATTGGTCAGTGGTGGGACGTGAGCTCAGCAGCACGAGTTGACATCACGAGGTGATGACGTTTGTCAGGGGATTTTAATGACGCATGATTTAAAACAAAAAAATGTTTTTTTTTAACTGTTTGAGCTGAAGGAGCACTTATTTCTGTGAACTGAATATATATCATCAGTCATTTGGGGGGTAAATATATCATTAATATTGTAAATAATGAGTATAATTCCAAATACCCAGAACCATCCAAGAGCTGTTGAATGTTTTATTTCATTTAATCTTTATGCAAATCCTTCCATTCAAAATATAAATTGCTCACCCTGGTCACTGCAGGTATTAATTACATTTTAAAATACAACTGTCTATTGCAATATGTGTATTAGGCTAAAAATATTTTCATTTTTTGGGGATAAACTGCTAACTTAAGAAAAATCAGGAGTACATACAGTATATGACTAGTTTGCTTCTATGACTTGTGTCCTCCTTTATGATTGATGTCCAGCAGTGAATTTAGTAAGGGTGATTAATGAGTGGTAATATATTCTACATAGATTCATTTTAAGAGTTTAGCTTACATTTTCTCTCTTATTCAGCAGCCTAGAGCTCATAGATGCTACTCAGTTGTTGCTGAGGTAAGTAGAAACTGTATGAGAAGGTAATACTAATCTCAATGCTACTTTATTGTTTAGGTGTAAAGGGACTGACAACACAGTATATAACACCACACCAGCACCTCTTAGTGTCATTATGTGGATACTACAGAGGGTCAGCACATATACAGTCTGAATTCTTTACTTCAGCGGGATCAAAAATGTCCCTGAAGACATATGGACTCACAATGATGGTAAATGGATGTCATGGCAACAGACATCCAGCTGTTCGGCTATATGGAGCATGATTATCACTGTTTCAACTATATCTATATGCATTTTCATAATTTGACCACTAGAGTGAGCTCTTACCTTTCTGTATGCAAAAAAATCAGGGGAAGAGGCATCCTGTTGTTAGAATTTACTTATAAAAGAGGCCAACATGCTTCTGCATAAACTTTTACCATTTAATCAAAAAAGATGTGATGTCAGTAGCCATATATCATAATATTAAATATTATATACTTCATATATCTACATTAAATAGCGGGCCTATTCCTTAGAGATTTAAAGCAGGAAGAAAATATTGGCTCATTTTGTGCTCCAAGTGCAGCTTTTCACACTCCCGAACATCAGGCAGAGATTAAGAAGATGAAATCCATGTGTAAAATGGTAGACTTATTTTCTACAACGCACTTGACTGCAAACAAGTTTTATGGTGCAGCTACAACTCGCTGTAATAGTTCTGGAGGGAATGAAGCGTGCCCCAGATGCAGCCTTTTTTTCAAGGCTGGGAGTAAACTGCATTGCTTGAACGAACTTATAGAGTTTATTGGTATGAGTGGGGGAGCACACAGAGACCTTTTCTTTCATTTTTGCTCATCCTTACTTTTTGGCTATAGTACAGGGTCCAGTGATCTATGGTCACAAGTGACTTTAAATCACATTTCAGTGATCCGAATTAAAAGACTGTTTTCAAAGCTTGACTAAATCTGCACTGTCAGTGTCTGCACTCCAGCCGAAACCTGGAACTCCAACAGAAGCCTTTGCTGCAGTCAGCCTCCGGCAGAGGTGTTTTTTAAGAACTGGAAAGCTGCTGTGTCATTTTTGCTCAAACTGAAATAGAAACACAAACTTTCTTGCAGTGACCGAAGGAATTGTAAAATAAAAATGGATTATGTTTCAGGCATTTAGAGTCACTGACATGCTGGGCAACAGACATCGACACAATGTCAAAAAGATGGAAGGGCTAGAGGGAGAAAAAAATTCTTTTTTTTTTGTGCCAGTGTGGATGAAAGAGAATGTTGCCAAAAAGGACTCATGGCATAATGTGGTTTACTGTCAAATCTGCCAAAGGAAGGCTCAGATCTTCAGGTCTTACTTACTGAGCTGGATCATTGTTCCTTTCAGCATGACATGTGTGGTAATCATTGGCTGCCAGTATGAAGAAAGCTCTATGATGTGTTTGAGTGGCACCATTTGACTGACACAGATTGAATATCCTGCCTGCAGCTTGGTCCTGTCAGAAAATCCTTAAAATGTATCTGTAACAAGATTGAACCACTGTGGATTTACATAGAATTATATTTAGAAATCTGACTGTAGCGTGGTTGAAGTAGAAAACAAATTCAGCCCTCCATTTTGTACTAACGTGCCTTTGTTCAATCTGATACATTTTTGATGCCTCCCTTTAACTGAGACATCAGCGGTATGCAAATTACCTAAGTGCACCCAGGAAACACACTTATTTAGGATTTCTCTTTGCCCGGGCCATGATGACACTATCTTTTTAGTTCTCAGAAGAAATGCTCGCACAGCAGTAGTTTTGCCCACATACAGATCAACCATATTTGGATTTTTAAGAGTGTAAAAATGGCTTCAGGGTTTAGGTTTTTAGGTCAATGGATGTAAAATCTTGGTTAAAAGAGATTGAGTAGTTTTTGCTAAAGTATGTAGGGACATGTGTTTCACTCTCATAGTATATACATTATTTATATTCTGCAAAGATTTTTTTAAAAACCTGTTTTGACTATCCATGTGTCTGAACTTGAGAAGCAAGAAAAGACACATTTTTTACCACTGGGCATTGCAGAACATCTGTGGAAATAACTAGAGATTACATATCTGTCATATACAATTATATCCTCTCTCGTTCGTATCCCTCGCACTCTTTAAAATTTCCATGGCGGTAAAGTGCTCTTATTTTCCAGTTGAATGAAATAAGAAACAAAATGTGTCATCTGCAACTGTCACATTTGCATTTCTATGACGCATATGGACTCATGTGCTCTCCTCCAGGTGCTTTGAGGGTCTACACACAATTTATAGGCCCTCTTCACTCAAAAATTGGTTTGGTTTTGCTTGTTGTTACTTCGGTTGGATGATCGACCATCACTGTATAGAACGGTGCGTGTGCAGACCTTGACACTAGAAGGTTGTTCAATCTTCAATCTTCCAAAGGGGAAAAGCTTCTGTGTACAGTGGGTCAGCATTTTGATTAAGATCATGTGCCTTGCGCTATTGCCTCACAGCAAGAATGTCACAAGTTCAAGGACTTGAGTTGGGACCTTTCTGTGTGGAGTTGCATGTGTCTGTGTGGGTTTTCTCTGGGTTCCTCCCATATTCTAAGGTTTAGACTCTAAATTGCCTGTAGGTGTGAGCGATACCCCATGGGTATGATAGACTGGGGTGTATCCTTGCCTCTTGTCTTAAGTGACAAGTTAACTTAGAAAATAACTGCCTGGCTTTGTTTGGATGCCAGTCGAGCGTGCAGCCTACACAAGTGTGATGTAGAAACTCTAAGCGGGAGAAGCCTTGCATCCAAAGTAATTGAACTTTTGGGCAAATCATATTAGAAACTCATGACAAACGGTGCAACTATTTCATTTTTTTGCAGGGCAACCATACCCAGAAAGCATGTCTTATGCTCTTGGTGTGGAGAAAACAAACCAGTGGAAAATGAAATCCATTTAAATACTCAATGATCCTCAGTGTAAAATCCATTATTGTCCAGATAACCCTGTCTTCACTCAGTGCTGTTAACCACAGGAGGCAGGTCAATACTATACTACTATAAGCTGCTGTGCAAAAACAAAATGGCTGTGCAGAAACACTTAAATATCAATGTGATAAATCTGATTTATATGCAGTTGATTACAAAAAAGTTTAAAGCGGTTGATAATAAGAATACACTTCATCCTTGTTGATGTTCTAATATCTTAATGGGGGGATTTGACAACATGGACTCATCACTCACAGCAACTGCTTGGCATCGATCCAGTCTTCACCACAGAGAGAACAGAGAGAGACGAAGATAAAGGAGAGGGGGATCAATGCAGGACAGAAAGACATGCTGTGTATTGTCTATTAGATTTATAATACAGTTTTTAATAGCATCATACAAAGAAAGATTGTTTTTTCCAAAACGCTCCCTCAGGAACACGTCAGCAGCATGGACATTTTCTGTCTGTACTTTTGTCTCATTAGTCACATCTGCCGTCTTATTTACTGTAAGCTATAAAAACTGATGACGTAAAGCTTCTGCTTCAAAATTCTCTTTCAAATCGTCTTGTATATCAGTCAGATGAATAATTTCTCAGCACATCAAAGTCAGCGTCTCCAGCCTCCTCCTGGACAAAGTTAAATGGCTCCAGAATCAACTAGAGTACCAACTTGAGGAACACGGCAAAGATCTAATCTTCCTTCTTAACACTTACTTGTGGGCTTTGTTAGGTCGTACCACACCCAACAAAACAAGCTCCCCTTTCTGCTTACTGGAGAAGTGGGGCATGTGCAGCCGCTTGGTGAAAATCCATGAAATATGTAAAGAGTAAAATCTTAAAAGCCGGCACGCAATTCTATCTGCCGTGGGACCAGGAAAATTGGGTTTAAGAGGGGAAGGGGGGATACTTTATTCCATCAACCATAGCTGCTGACCCAGATTCTCACATCACAGCCTGTGTTCTGTCATCATAGTTTTATTCACTCGCATTATCATCATGTGAATATCTATAAATTTGGATACCAATATATTTGAGCACATACTGTACATCTTGAGCTACAGATGCAATAAAAAAAAAAATGCTACGATCTTTTCCTTTGGCGTCTTCATATTAGGATCACGTTGAATCACATGAACTGAGAAATACAATTCTTCCATCCCTGCTGAAACCGAATAGAGCTTACATGGGATACAGCATATCGTATGTATTGGAAAAGACTAACAAAAATTATAATCGAATTCTTAAAAGGATGGCTTCATGGTGTTTCAAGTCTGTCTTAAAACAATAGTCAAGTATCCATATGAATGTTGAAAAATGCTCTTATTACAGTAATCTTTCCTTCTGTTTCAGGCTATTGGATGATGCCTTCATAGTGTGTTTACAATGTAAGTGATGGGGGGCAAAATCCTTTTAGAGCAAAAACATATTTAGAAGTTTATCTGAAGATAGTATGAAGCTTGTTCTGTATTAGCTGGTCAAATAAAGTAGATATCCTTCACAGTTACAGTATTTTTGTGTCCTGGTGGGCAGCATTTTCCTCCTCAGCTGCAGTGGAAGTATAGTAAACACAAAGAGAGAATTTGGTGCTCAAAATCTGTAACTTTGAAAGATATGTACTTAATTTGTATATTTGGGATGATTCAAGCCTTTGGTTATATTCAAATATGCTTTTAAATACATCATTTTATGGAAGGAAGGTGGTGGATTTTGTCTCCCATCAGTGATACTGAAAGTGCCTCTTGTAGGTTTTGCTTTCTTACAGCAAGAAAAAAACAGTTCAGTGGTCATTTGGGCAAAAAACTACAAACCTATACTTTTAACATACACACTATATACATATAAATGTTACTTATTATTATAACTAAAATTATGTTGCATATTAAATTATTATTTTAATGAATATATGTGTGCAAATAATATGACTGATTCATTTTAACGTCTCATCTCATCTCCTATACCTGCTTATTCCTCATTAGGGTTGCAGGGGTCTGCTGTAGCCTATTATGGCGAGAGGCAGGGATACACCCCAGATGGTCACCAGCCAATCGCGGGGTACACACACCATTCACTCAATTTAGAGTCGCCAATTAACCTGAGCATGTTTTTGGACTGTGGGAGGAAGCCGGAGTACCCGGTGAAAACCCACACAGACACAGGGAGAACATGCAAACTCCACACAGAACAGTCCCAGACCCAGGACACAAGATGGTCTTGAACCTATGACCTTCTTGCTGTGAGGCAACAGCGCTAACCCCTGCCACACCATGTCGCCCTCATTTTTAATGTGTATTATCAAATTTTAAGGGAAAAAAAAACATTATCAATCTATAATTTGACGGCCTCCTGCAGTAACTGTGAGGCCAACCTGGAGGGTCATAGACCCCCTGTTGAAGACCCCTGCCCTGCTCCCCACACACTGCATGACTTAGACATATTCACTCAATCCACAGATGTTTGTATACATTTCTCTGTAGATTCAGTTTCGAAACATCAATGAGATAACATTTTACTCACAGGATCCTGCGGGTGACTGCTGCTGATACATATATCCACTGCTATATAGGACACAAGGGAGTGATGAGGGAAAAGAAAGAAGACTCAAATGAGCAAATGTTGAACAAGTGTTATGAAAAGACAAGAGGAAATCCCAAAGAGTGTTTGAGAAATGTCACGCTGCATTAATTTTCATGTGCATTACAGATTTGCCCAAAAACTAGGCTTACCGTAAGAATCGGCACAGACTACGTCCTCGTTCTTCATATTTTCGGCTTCGGTGTACTTTCGAACATCCTGGGCATTAAGTGGAGTAAAAATACTGCTAAATAATAAATTAAATGTAATGTTTGTGTAAAAGTATTATTTTAATCAGAATGAGTGGTTGGATTATACTTCCAGCTTATCATGAGAGCTGCGGGGTTTGAATTATATATTAAATGTATTCAGGTCTGGGTAGTTCCCTGTTCCTTTGCTGTGGGTCTTGGCTCCGTGTATCTTACAATATGTCCCAAAATCTGAGGAACAGACTCACTATCAGCTCTGATTGCAAGAGAAAAAAGTGCATTTGGCACTAGATGGATACCACTGTAATGTGCAGGGAATTCTGTATTTCTTGGACTGTTGCTGCTCATTGTTTGGTGGTGCAATCATGTCTTCTGCCAGTGTTTGTGTTTGCTTTCCATTCGGGTCTGTTCGGGTCCACTGCATTTGGGTTCATGTCTGATTATCTTCAAAAAAAAAAACCTCCAAACAGCACATATGACTCTCAGAAGAAACCCACTTAGGTACAATATCAGTTTTTCCACCTTGCCCCCCTGACCCCCTCTTACCGTCAATCACAGACACTTTTATATTCATATCGCAACAGCAATGCACTTAATTAGTTATTCATGTGGTTTTATGTTTGTTGTCAGTTTGGCGTTGAATTGTTATCCTGCTCTCTCATTCCTTTTTAAATTGCCTCTCATGGATGAATAAAGTGATTGATTGATTTAGATCCAACAAAATGCTAGTAGAAGGGATGAGATGGCCAGCACTCAAAATGTAGAGAAAATTAGTTTTCCGTTTATTGAACGTTCCAGGTCAGGAGCCACCAGTGTACGTGTTATGGCAGAAAGCCTTCCTCGGTGCTGTGAGGTGAAGCAACACGTAAATACACATTGCAAACAATGCAATCAATCAAACAATTAAAAAAACAGGCCAATAAAGAAGTGTGACAGTATATCAGAACTGCTCCTCTGAAATATGTATATGAAAGTTAAATAAACAAGTAAGAGAAATATAAAAAATGGCAATAAATATCTCAGTATGTCATCATATTAAAATTCTAAGTTACAGACTTCATATCCAGCTGCAGTGAAGTGTGGCTACTGAGGACTTCTCAACCTTATACATATTACTGTCATGTTCAGAGATAAAGACTTTAGGTTCTCTCTTAGTTTTACCAACATTACAAAAGCCACAGGGGCATTTCGAGAAATAAACCACAAATTTTGCCAAGCAAATAATCCTACTTTTAATGATAATCTTCTTGCCAGAATGAGGATGTTAAGAAAGATACATAATCATAGCATTACAGCTGGAAGAGAGAAAACTGCCATTAGGCAGATCAGACAAAAAAATGTGGTGGGTGTGTGTAGCGGTCTGCTTTCACCAGAGTGTCTCTTAAGTTTCTGGCTCTTTTATGAGCAAGTCTTTGAAGGCCTGTCCTACATGTGGATCACTGGACAAGTTCACTTCACACATTTTTCTATTTCCTGTGAGACAGGAGAGAAGGCCATAACACAAATAATATTAGAACCATTGGAGGAAGAGGACTTATGGGTCAACTAATTCTGTGTCTCTCTGACTCTCTCTCTTCTCCAGAACTACGTTACCATGGCCTTTAGATCTGCAATGTGCTCACAGCTCAGCTGTTTGTTCCTCAAAAGCATACCCTGAATTGCAACTTCTTCTTATTCTAAGTAATTGGCTGTAGGGCAATCCCATTTGCAGACTCTGAGGTGGTAGCTGGAATGCTCTAAGAAGAAACTATTGCCATCTGTTTTCTTTCTCTAAACCCTAATAGACAGCTGTTCTGATTTATTCACACGTACACCAAGAAAAGACACGGATTCCTGACTGTGCTCCAGTGTGAATTTTATGGATTGAATTTTAGAGCTGATGTATGCTTTGAATTCAAGTTGTTCCTTTGACCTGTAAAAATGAAAAATACATCAGAAACGAATCAAAATCAACATCAGAGAAGCAAAAGGGTTATAAAGGTTTAAAAATTCAAAGGTCCCATATTGTGGATATTGATATTTTCATTCCTTTTTTTTTTTTTTTTTACCATATATGGTGTAGTTGTTATACTACTACTACTAATATTGCATAAAACACTCACTCCATGGAGAAATGTACACAGCCTGGATTCAAAAACTTTGCCTTAAAATGTCTTATTTCTACATCTGTGTTTTTATGATGTCGTAAAATGTGATGTAAATGATACAGTCCCCCCCCCTCGCCATTTACATCCATTCAAATCAACCAATCAGAGAAGAGGCTCATGAATAATAATGAGACCAGAATCCTCCTGTGTTCCAGAGGAAAGTTTGGGAGAGGAGATTAAACTGAGATGATTTTGCTACTTTAAACTGTAAATATATATTATGTTTGGGATATTAAAACTTCAAGTAAAACCCAGAAAACTGTACGATATAGGATCTTTGAAGTAACTGCTCTTGAGGACATACTCAGACAACTACACTAAGAATCCATTGGGAGGGAGTTCAATCCTGTCTAAGGTCAAGATAGTGAGTTAAGGCCTCAGACCCTGAGCATGAAACCAGTTATTTTATTATGCACTTTATTACAGACACAAACAAGCGCAATAATAATATGCACTTACCGCCAGCAGATGGAGACACAGTTCCCACACTACAGCTTTAAAAACAATCAAATCAAAGTTTCCAGTCTAGTCTTAAATAAATAGAGATAAATAGATACTAGAAAACCAAACATAAATCATGTTAATAATATTTAATTGCTCCCTAACCTTTAATATTCAAACCCAAATTGTTAAGTAAGCAATAGCACTGCCGATCAACAGAGTTGTGCCTTCTTTCATCAGCTGCCTCACAAGCCCTATATTAAACTTCTCCACTTTATTTTTAATTTATTGGACCCCAGTTAACAGATACACGGGTATCACATTTCAAAAAGTTTACACTCACTGATTCCATTACTAATGTAAAATACTGCGAAAGAACCAAGTTAGTACTTCAGTACATCATTTCAAGCAGCTACACAGCAGTTTAGCTCACTAACATTAACTGTGCTAGCCAACTGAAGACAACAGAATCACTTTTAATTTAACAGATAAAATTTAATATAACATCTTTTTTTATTGCAATCTTTGGTCAATTTACACTAGCGCCACCTTAGTCTTCTAGACTCCTTCTAGACTTAACCTGTTGGTACTAACCAGAAGACACATACAAAGAAAGGCCCATTCATACCCTACATAAAAGATGGATATAGACACGTGTGGAGTGTTTCACATGTCCTATCTGTTAATTTTATCTGTACTTTTACACTGGGGAGCTTACAATTATGGATGAAACCAGCAATACCAGAGGCAAACAACAAAGTCATGAAGAAGAATATCTATCAGGACTTTAAACAATGGCAGGATTTGAGGAATGATTAGCAGAGCTTTTCTGCAGTTATCCTTATATTTACAATGCAGTGTGTCTTGGGCACAGGGATAAGCAGCGGGTATACAATCGTTTTGATGAGATTAGGTGAGATGAGGTTTTTGGTATGACAGGTTTTGTAGTGGACATCTGAAAATACTGAAAATGCCACTCATCAGAGGTGTTGTTTTAGTATGACAAGGTATGGCACTTTCTATACCTAGACTATAGTAGACACATTGTTAACTTTTAAAGTTATGTATTAGTGGTGTTACATGTTACACATGGTGGTTATTTTAACAATTTTCTTCTTTTGTGAAATACATACAATAATATTGTATCCTGGACACCCTCCATTATTAATATTGCAAATTATTGGTACTCAGCACTGTCACCTAGAGGAAATATTGTAAATTGCACACCCCAACGGAGAGGGGTATGCAGGTATTAAGTGCCAGAACGTACAGACAGAAATATGGATGTAACTGACACACAGAGGATATGAATATGCCTTGTGGTCCTTGAGGCCCATTTATGCTCAACATTAGCAACATTAGATGTAATGGTTAGCATCCACGCCAACATAAAGGAAGCAGGAGAGTATGTGGGCAGCGATGGTAACAATGTTTGAAACTGACATACAATTTTGTCCGTATGTGGAGCATAAATGAGGCTTAACCTGTTAGAACCAGAAGGCACATATAGCTCCTCCTCTTTTCTCCAGAAAAGGGGCGGGGCATCGGATGGGTTGCTCTGTTGTTATTGCTGAAGTGGTGAGTGATGTGGTGTAGCGGCCCCTCAGGGTGCAGCCCTGCCGCACACCGAGCCTGCATCCGCGCTTCAGTCTCCTCCTCCCCGTCAGTCCCGCCCTCAAGGAGTGACTAGTGCTGGAGAAAAGAGAGAGAGGGACTCTGCAGAAACACACTCTCTCTGAAGCTTTTCTTACAGCTCTGAGTCTTTACTAACGGGACAAGTTTAAACCTCCAGGATACCACTGTCGGCTCCCCGCTTTTCTGCCGCCAGCAGCTGAACATCTCTTCCCGGACTGAGGTGAGTGAGGAAATTTAAACACAGTTTGTTTGTGAGAAAGCTGGAATTAAACGAGGGGGAAGAAGGGGGATTTTCCCCCCCAGAAGAAGAAAAAAGCGGCAGAGAGGAAAGGACATGTCCGACTCCTGTTCTCTCTTCTTGGAGCAGTTTTAGCTAGCTCACTTTACCGCATCCGAGGGTCGCCGAACGCCGTACTAACCTGTAAGCAGCCCCGGCGAAAAGCGCCGTTTCCGCTGCTGGCGCCTGTACCGTTTCAGTTGAACGGTTTGTGATTAGCGGCTTCTACATCCTCTCCACGGCGCTGCTCTGGTACACATGGCTCTGCTACGAACATGGCAATATTCCTCCGCTACTTTCCTCGCTGGGACTCTTGGGCACAGTTGGAAATGGTTGAAGGCGGCAGGGAGTTATTTTTTTGGGTTTAGCGTACTTTACGAGTCTCAACGAGGAACGCTCCTCGTTCAAAGCTGCGGGGTTTGCAAACTCAAATCGGCAAGGGAAGAGCAGAGGCTTCTTTTTAAACTTTTGAATGGAAAATGTGCGCACATCTTAAATATCTCCATCGTTGATGCTTATAACTCGTCTTTTTCTTTCTCAAGAATATGTGATTTAGTCTCTTGAATGCTTTCAAAAAGAGCCCAAGGTGTCCTCAAATTGCTTGCGATCTTAGCAACAGCCCCCCCCTAAATACGATCAATACTCATAATAAAAGGCAGAAATGTAGGAAATCCTCACAAATGAGAAGCTGGAACCAGCAAATGGCTGGTTGATTGGTAAAATAACAGACATATCAGTCAAGTGTGATTGATCAACTGTTCAAAACCCCAGAGATAATACATTTACAATTAGAAAGAAACTGCAAATTCTCACTAACTGAGAGGTTTAAACTTGTTGAACTAATAATCATTATAGCTCGGGCTGCAACTGAGTAGTAGTTTTGTTTGCTTGTTTCAAACTGCTGATTTATTTTTTTGCCATTTATCGACTGGGCCATCAAAAGTCAGAAAATAGTGAAATAGCTCCTCCACAAGTCCAATGCAATGGCATCAAATGGCTTGATTTGTCTGGAAAAAATCCCAAATCCAACAGTTTCTAGTTTCTTATAAAAAAGCCAATGGAAACTATAAAATATGCATATTTGAACTGCTGGAACATCTGAATGTTTGTCATGTTGGCTTAAAAATGCCTCAGTCAACTAATTGATTATCAAAACTGTTCTGCTGATTTAATATTCTGTCAAATGGTGAAATACTTAATGCTGACTGTTTAAGAGCCAGTTCCAGCCCTAATTAATGACCATTAATTATACATTTATTTCATCTTTCACCTAGTAAGACGGATGGACCTTGTGTTTACATTACTGATTATCTATCACGTTAATTAAGTAGTTGCGTAGTCTATAAAATGCCAGAAACCGTTACCTAACCGTACCATTTACAGGCTCATGTCTCACGTTGGCGCAAGCACACACTAAAGATAGGGTATGTCTTTGGCTGTGTTAGTCTCACTTTGTGCCAGATGTACACCTTGAACTCTAGAGCTGCAGCGATTAGTTGTCAACTATTAGGCTAAATTAATTAGCAACTATTTTGAGATTTGATTATTAATCATTTGAAGTCACTGTTTTAAGGTATGTCCAAATTCGTTTTTTCAAATTCGTATTTTATGGCGTGTTTTGTCATCTATGACTGTAAACTGCATGTCTTTGTTGTGGATTATTGGTCAGGACAAAACAAGACAATTGAGGAAACAATGGTCACCATGTTGATTGATGATTAATAGATAACAACAATTATCATTAGCTGCGGCCCTGTGATATGCCTCCTGGCTGTGTTGGCCTCTAAATATTTGATGTGGGGAGACGTCCTGAGCGTTTTTCTCCTTTTTGTTGCTCCCAGCATCTGGTTCGTCTGGCAGCTCATGTTAGAAATGGGCTGCTAGAGGCGGTACAATCTGCCTTCATGCATAAACATCTGCGGGGCATACCAACAAACATCCATGCAGTTGCTCATGTATAACCATGCAAACGATATGTGAGCATGCAGGTCCACACCACATAAAAATCAGTAGGTACTGTTTTATTATAAGACATTTTGTGATGTATGTGCAAAGCTCAAGTCTGAAGGGTACAGTCTATTGTCTTCTTTCAGTATTGACATATGATGCTCATTCTGAAAGAAGACACGATCAGAGCTGTTCTCTCTGTAAGATGGGGACAGGAGTCAATACAGAGGCGTAGTGTAGGTTTTAGGGCTGCGCTAAATATTGTCATTATCAATTAACTGATTTAATATTTGCTCTCTAAAATGATTATCACCCATTCCTAATGTCCAAGCTGCAACTTAAGATGTCTTTTTTTTGTCCCCATTATAAGTCCACAACTCAAATCTATCCAGTTCACTATCATAGATTACTAAAGAAAACTAAAAAAAAAAATTCACGTTTAAAGATATAGCGTATGTAATTTGGCCATAATTTCTTAAAATCTCCCCAGAAATGAATATCTACCAAAGTAGATTGAGAAACAGTGATGACATCATGTCACATACCTCTATAGGTCTTTTTCACAGCAGCTATATTGACATGAAATAATGGGTAAACACAGGTGTTACCAATGATCTGTCTTTCATGTTGCCTCACTGGGACTCTGTACAGTCAAGGCAATGGCACCTTAATTAGTATCATTGGTAACACCTGTGTTTACCATTTCATGTCAGTGTGGCTGCTATGAAATGAGTCTGCTAGTTTTAAGTTGCACACTGCTCTTTTAAGGGATGTAACCTGAGGAGTTTTAAAAATGTTTCTTAAATCACTTGAATATTAATCAATAATCAGAATAATGGGTGATTGATTTTATGATTAACTTGCTGCTTTGAGGTCATGAAACAACTGTCATCTTTTGGTTGTGCATTGAAACGTAACCAAAAATAGGTTAAAACTGATTGGAGTTTGAGTGCAGCAACAAGATCTATGTGAGGTTTGCTACGCCCAAGGTTCTTTTCTCTTACCATTGGAAAAGCATCCGGCACTGACTGTGTAGGCTAGGATTGGGCAAAATATTAGAAAGATGTTGAAAAATATCTAATGAAGATTATTTTTGACCAATATCAATGTATATTGGGGTCAGATTAATATTACGTTTTTATTAAAACGGCAACACTGATCATCTTTTAGCTTCATCTATAGATTATCTTCAAAGTTTGAGTTTAAAGTTTTGTCAAAGCATCAAATTTTTCAAATGTGCTTTTCTCAGTTTTATGTGATAGTAAACTCAGAATCTTTAGGTTCTGGACTGTTGGTCGGTCAGAAAAAATAACAAAGAAAAAAAAAAAGCAATTTCTTGACATCAACTTGACCTTAGGAAACTGAGATGGTCATTTCTCATTTTTCTGCAGATGAAATTTAAATCATGTCGGTAAAGTTGCAGAACTGCATGGGATTTAGTTCTTTAAATCTGTGTCTAACAATTTTTGATATCTCAGTGAAACACAGAATCTTTCTGATCAATCATTTTAACCCCTGAGACTGGTAAAAGATTGAGTCAAACAGGGAAATGAACAGCTAACTTATTTTTTTTTATCAACCTGCTCATTGCAAGAATACCAGTGTTTCCAAATGGAGCTAAGCTGCATATTTGAACTTTTTTAATATAACCAATGTTTCTTTTGGCTAAACATTATAACTCCCACCCCCTATTTATATATTAATATCTTCTTGTCATTCTTTTTTTTTGCCAACCCAATCCACACACTGCACATTATCAGTGCACACATTACAACCAGCAATTCCTCTGGTATTTCAGACAGTAAATCATTAGGCTGTACGGTGTAATGGCAAAATTAGATTCCTGCGAGTGTCTGACTGAGCCATCTCTGATCTCTGAGGAGCCCCACTGCTCTCCTGCTGTACTCCCTCTTCACTGATGAGCTGCCTCCATAAAATATTCTCTGTAGTTCTGTACCCTAACTGATGTTTAATTATACGGACACAGTGATTTCGCTGTTCTTCATAAAATATTGAAAGAAAAGCGGCCCAGGAGGCTCACTGAAAGTCTCAGGCTTTAACTTCATACTTTAGACTCGTAGTGGAGCTTGGCACCTTGAGTGTGTGACATCAAAGCAAGGCAGCAGAGACCCACAAGCACAAAAAAAACATTTGTGCTTAAAATATAATTTCCTTTTAGTATGTGCTATAATTTTTGGATTTAATTTGTAATGTTTGGTTTGGAAATGTGTTCCCTGACCTCCTGCTTAAAGACGTCGTCTTTTAGCCGCCCCTGAAACCAGCATGCTTAAGAGCGATTATACTAGATCAGTGTTCCCGATTACAGCTAGCAACTGGGCACCGCCTGCTAATCTGGGGTGTTTATGCTGCGACAGGCAGATCTCACGGCAGCTATCAAGGCCAGTTAAGAGGCCCTTAAACTTCGCTGCCCTGTTGCTTCGCTATTTCTGTGAATCAAGTACATGCTTGTTGATTTTAAATGTATAGCTTTGTCTTGAGAGTGGATACGTTTGAAGTCAAATTATCGAGGAAGGACGGTTTGCAGCGTTTCCTCTAGGATTTTTTTTTTCTGCAGTGGAAACAAATGACACTTGACTGCAGATTTTACAATTGATTTATTTAAAAATGCAGTCAGCGGTTACATAAATGCAGGTAGATATTAGCTTAATGCTATCAATTTACTCACGTATGCTATTTAACATCAGTTAACCATCAATTTATTGTGAAGAGTAAGTTGCTCCACTCCTCTGACTCTGACCTGTTGCCTAGTTGTTTGACGACGGCATAATAACTGAGCAAGATAGTTATCTACCCGACAGGACTCTTGTTATGAAGGTGGAGAGATGCGGCAGTGGTGTATTTGTGTCAGAAATTTAAAGGAGCGGCAGCTAGGATTTAGCAGTGGTGAGCCGCCACTCCTAAATGAATGCGGAGGAAACATCACACACTTTTACAAAATTCAAACAAGGAGGCAGTGGTTTAAAAGTCGGTGGCAACAAGAAGAAAGTCACTCCTTCTGTTGTGTACGTTTTTCAACTCTTCATAACTCTGCAGCAGCGGCATGAAACAGTCCTTGTGTCCAAATCCAGTGCAACACAGAATAAGACAAAATTATAGTGGCGGACTCCATATTGTGCCAGAAGCTGTGGCTTTTTTGGCTGCATAGATGCTTAAGTGATCAGTGGACACAATGGTGGATCCCTTGCTGACGGGATATATGATCCTTTCATTTGACCGCTTGCTGAGCAGATAAAACCACAAACCTCATTGTTTTGAAGAGAAGGGCTTTAGCATCCTGCTGTCTAAATCGATCTGCCCTGTATGTGTGTGCACAGATTTGTTTCTTTGCGAGTTAAATTTGCAGAAGATCACTGTCCAGTTAAAACCATGGATTTCCCAAAGTTTACACTTCTATCCAACCGGACATGCTTAATCTTTCCGTTTCTAATATGACGAAGCACTTTGATTCATACGCTCCTTTGTAAAAACACTGCAAACATTTAACGCCAACAAGCTTAAAACTTTGCATCATGCATATTTATTTGTTTATTATATCCATGACTGTCCATGAGTGTTTTTTACATCCTTTCTCTGAATTGGTTTTGCATTTGTAACTCTTTTGCATGTTTCAGTGTTAAAAGTCCACCAATCAGTCAGGGGAAGCGCTATGAAGTGGAAGCTCAGGAAGTGAGCTCATGGCTTGTGGCCTGCACTCAGTGTTCAGGAAGGCGTTTGACCGAGGGGGGCATTGTAAAGGTTTTTTCCTCACATTGTTGTGGAAAACACAGCAACCTTCTTTGCTCTAGTTCGAATTTGGCACATGCTTACTCATAGTAATGTGAAATTATCTATTTTTTTCAGTGTTGTATTTAAAATCTCTTAGATTTAGGAAACACAGCTGCTAAACTTCAAAGGTGTTCCTAACACAGTCTGTATGTGTGTTTGTGTGCATGGCTGCTTTTTGAAGGCTGATTTCATGAATTATCTCTCTGCTGCTGGAGATGGGCTCTTTAATGTCTGGTTTGCTCTGTTTTCTATCTGCACTCTGCACTCGATGGCCTAAATTGACTCGCACTGGGTGCTGGGTTGTGCCTGGTCGTGCCGAGGCTGCAGCTGAGATGTTTGTGTCTGTTTGTCAGCGTTTTGCGGCTTGTGCCCTTAGTGTTGTTCCTTCTAGGTAGGCATTCTTTACTGTATGTGTGACAGTGTGATGGAATTGTCTGCAAATGTCATTTTTTTCTGACTTCACTATTGCTAATTCAAGAAAACCCTCAATTAAAACCATGCATACATTTCCACTTATACACATACCCACACTCTTGTTAACCACTAATGTTTTGCTCATTAGCTTTTTAAGGATTTATAGGGATAACCAACGTGTCTTCAGTGCAGATTTCTGAACTGCAGGGTCGCTTTTAATGTGTGAGCAGCTGTATCTGTTTAATTATTGATGACTGGCACAAGTATGTCTGAGAGCTCCCTTTTGGGAATCCTCAAAAGAGGCAACGCGTTATAAGTGTAAAAGGGTCTAGACACGATGGTGGTGAGTCACAGCGTGCCTTAAATGATAAGGGTTAGTGGCAGCATGAGCTTAAAGAAGTCACAGGGACGGCCAGCGGAGATGGTGCACAGATATGGCAACATTTTCCAGCCTTCTCTATTTGATGGCCTTAATCAGTTCCCAGGCTGCCCAGGCTATTTTTCCTGCCTGTTCATCTGTAAGCAGGCTCTCAATAAACCAAGATGAAGAACCATCTGTCTGCACCCTTCCAAAATGTTGCCTTCACTTAAAACTCAAGGTAATTTAAAAACATCACAACAAAGTCACCCGTAAGAGCGGGGTAGAATAATATTGAATTTAGTGAGTGGGTCAGTTTGTTAGTTTATATCAGAATGTATAATCCTTTCTTTATCCCCACTAGTCTGCCTTTACATTTGTTTTCTGTTGTTCCAATCTGTGTTTTGTTTGCGTAAAGCTTGCCAAGAAATGATGTCGGTCCCCGACTCGGTGCAGGGAAAATGGACAACCGTGTACGGGCAAGTGGTGAGTCTGTCAGCAGGACTGAAGGGAGGCCAGTCATTCTCGTGGACAGAGTTCTATACTGGCCTAAAACCAGGACGTGTATGTACGTGTGCCTTTCTGACCCGACCGATTCAACCCAACCTGGTCCTGTAGAATTTAAGACCTGAACTCAAGTCTGTATTTTTATTATTAATATTCTTATATCTCCTTCATAGACAAAGTTATAGAATTACTTTTTCAATGCTTTCTCCCATATAAAAAAGTAAATAGTTTCACAACAGACCAACACACTTTATGGCACTAACCCTAACCTTCTCTTTTTCTATCTAACATTTTTGAAATTCAGAACAGAATATTATAAATGATATGAATTTTTCATATACCCCAATACTGCTGAGTGTGTAAAGTGTAAAGGCAGAACATCACGCTGCAGGACATTGTTTGAGGTGGGGACTGGTACGTCAACGGAGAAAATGTCAGGCACAGAGGAACTGAAAAAATCTGACACTGATCAAACAACCATAATCTGTAAATGTTGGGCTATAGTTGTAGCTGCAGGAGGCAACACGAGTAGTTTTCTTCACCACCTCCACCACAAACACTTAGAATATGAAGAATACATGAAACTAATATCTGCATCCTCTTCCATGCTGCAGGTAACGTTAACATTGCAAAAAAACGTGAGTCAGACGTCACTTAAGGACATATTTGCTAAGGGGACTGTTTACAACAAGAAAAGCAATTCTGAGCCAATTTACTCCAGTAATTACTCTCTAGAAAATTGGGGTTAACGCCTAGTCATGCATGGAAAAAAAATACTGTCATACCATGACACCGATTTAATAAAAAAAATATATCAATTTTTGGTGTTCCCGCCCAGCTCTTACTTTAAACACTCCACAGCAGGCAAATATGAAAATACTGAGGCCATGGCCAAACCTTTACATAGAAAACCGTCAGGTCAGAAGGGTGAACTTTAATGGATGACAAAGAAATAAAAATGACCACTCCCACTCTCCACTAATTGTCAGGCATCAAGATGAGTTTGCATGATATTCTAGGCTCAGAGACATTTTCTTGCCATTTTTGCTAAAAGTAGTTCCACTGAATGATGGTGATTGATGAGATTTATTTGACTTTAGCTTTTTAGCTTTAGCTTTTTTTTCCCCATTTGAGCACTCAGTAGCAGTGTTTCCCTCACTGTGGAGCCACCAAACCTCTGACAGATTGTAATGATCAACTGTACTCATCTGTTTTGTCTTCCTCTGCTTTTCTGTATCTAACGATCCCTGCGAGGCAGATCTTTGTTTTTGTAGCATAGAGAAATGAAAAAAATCAGCAGGACAGCTCCTACGTTGCCTAGCCTGCAGTTACTGGGGCAGGCTCACTGCGCACCCATCTTGGTTTAGCATTAGATTAAAAGTGACACTTACTGCAGGCTGGCTGAGTTTAAGCCTTGTTTACTCTGGCTCGGTCTTAGCTGGGGACTCGAACCATCATTAGGCAGCGAAATGACTCAACAGTGGGACAGAGCTTCAGACAGGGAGAGGACACTAAAGAGGGTGAAAAGAGTAGAAGGTATGACACAGAAAAGAAAGAGAAACATAAAAAAGCAGATTCCCGAATCTGCCTGGAGATAGAGTGAACTCGGATGACCACGGCAGGAGGGGTGGTTAGAACCTGGAGGCTGGGGCGTGCTGTGGTCAAACCCTTTTATAAATAAACACAGATTTGTCTAAAATAAACACAAAATGCTCAGTGTGGAGCAGATGGACGCATAACCCCACCCAGGACCGGGACAGCAGGCCCTAAACATGGACTTTAAACACGAAAAAGGCTGCAGGCCAGGATCTCCCTGCCTTGAGGTTAAGGCCTTTTTGCAAAGCCTCCCACACAAGAAAAAAAAACGTGTTCCTGCAGAACAGAGTGATTCTGAGACTTTTATCCTTTTCAAAATTGAATTTGATGAGGAGGATGAGCGTGGTGTCTTCTCTGGACAGGAAACCTGGCCAGAGGCTCTAGATATCCCTTTGAAAGCCGTAAACCTAGTTTGGATGATGCTACCTCAGACTCTGCTGATGTAACAGAGAGAAATAGGCTCATGTTGGGTAGGTGAAATAAAAGCTGTACATTCATCAGTCTGTACAGTCACACAATAACGAAAATGACAAGCTAATGGAGACCTGAATAGCAGCAGAGTAAATAACCTTTTTTTTTTTGACATGGCACGTCATGAATCTTTAGTTATAAAAGGATCCCAGCAAAAAGAGATGAATTCTATTTCTTTAAAGATACCTTAATGGACTAAAGGAATACATATGGCAGGGTTTACAAGAGAAGACTCAAGCTTCTTAAACACATCTGCATTTTCTGGAATAGTTCAGCAGTACAAACATGTCTTCTGCTGTAAAAGGCTCATTTTTGTTGAACAGATCACGAAGCTTATGTAAGACATGGTGTTTGGTTTTGTGAGACTTTGCAAGATGTTAAAGACACTGAAGATTTTGCACAGGTGGGTTTGAGGTTTTTCGCACAAACCTCATTCTGCAAATTTGATATTCTGATCGACTACTGTTGCCAGTTATATACAAAGAAAGGATTCACCTACAAAAGCGGAGAAAAGAGGTCAAGCTGACAAACCTAAATGTAAAGAATTAAAACAAAATCACAATGTAATATTTATATAATATACAATATTTGTAATATTTGATTTGTGGATGTTTTTTCAAGAAGAACAAACAAAATTCATGGGAGTTGCTGTCGGAACTCATGAATTCACACACTACACCTTGGTGAGGAAAATCGGAAGATAAACACAACTTTAATTTGCGTACATGCTTCCCCATGATGCTAACATGGAAATAAAATATTCCCAAATTAAGGTCTATGTTGGAAAGGTGCAGTGAACACCTTTAAATGGATTACCTGGGAAAGATGCAGTAATAGGGATGGTGATTATCAATTCTTGGGTCAATTTCACTCCCTGTCTTGTTTCTGCCTCTTTCTGATGAGATTTAATCCACTGATGAATATTTCCTTAATGTATGTTGCATGGTATAATACAGCCACTGCTGAAAGTACAAGTGCCTTACCGTGATTGGTTTGAGTTTTTAGGCCTCCAATATCAGATTCCGGCTTTCACTACAAGAAGCCTCAGTTTACATGAGCGAAGATAAACAAGAAGCTTACAAGGTGTGCAGTTAGAGTGCAGTAAATCCTTATGTTTGAACACTTGTCTGCTGGTTAATCTGGGCTGTGACCTCCCTCTGACCTTCTGTGAGCATTGCGGTGGCCCTGGGCACGGCTGGAAAATCTTGCAATGTGTTATATGCTTGCAATCTATAGATATAATTTAAGGCTATAGCATATTTTTCAAAAATAAGGTAGGAACTAGAAGTGAACATTTACAAGAAAAACAACTTGGAGATTGTATACTGTCCTATGAGAAAATGAAAATGCCCCCACCCCCCCACCAGACAAATACATTATGATAGACGATTGCAGAAAATGTTGGTCATGTTTTCTTAAAATCCAAATATTGAATTTAAAGAAAGGAAATGGGTTCATAACAGTAGAATGGCTTTGTCCTTTTCCTTTTGGGTGATCTAAGGTCTTAGTTTGTCTCTGACCTGTGGTCGACCTTGGTTGCAGTGAGTTCTGGTTTTGCCCAGATTGGCTAAATACTGGATTGAAGACAGCACACAGTGGTGGTACTGTTGGTGCGGCGTTGACTGTGTCAGGCAGGACAAGGGAGCTGTGACTTAGCTAAACAGGAACTATAATGTGGGCTTTGAATGATTTTCTAAGCCAGAAGTGTGATGTTCTTTCAAGATTTATTTGTCACATAAACATAGAAGTGTTTGTCAGGGTTGTGTAGCTTCTCTGTTGCTTCCTCCTAAAATCAACCAGTTTTTCCAGATAGGGTCTCTTATCATGGTTGGACATCAGCATTTAATTTTAGCAGTTTCTAGCTTGATTGTCTTGCAGTGATTAATATCTTGGTCAGTAGGCCTTGCAGGATCAATCCTTCCAGAGAAATATGTTTTTACTGCAAGATTGGTGGTTTGCTACTTACAAGTCAAGTCAGGACAATTTTATTTTTAATAGCGCCAAATTATGACATGTTATCTCAAATACCTTTTCATATTGAGCAGGTCTATACGTTAGTTTTCATAATATTATTTACAGCACTGGGTGACAGTGGTTAAAAAAACCTCCCTTTTAACAGGAAGAAACCTCAAGCAGAATCATATTCTGGGTGGCCGGCCATCTGGGTAGAGGAGAATAATTATTATTATAATTGTAGCAGTGAGTGTTGAACAGGATCACGGGGGCAATAGGTGACTTGCATTCACAGATCCAGGTTCTACAGACCCAGAGGCAGAAATATTTGCAGAAAGGGATGGGGGGAGAGACAAGAAAGCACAAAACTATGGAAAAGAAGTTGGTAACCTATGTATGGATTAAAGTTTTCCATAACTGTGATGGGGGGGTGGGTGCCATTTAAGTTTCCCAAAAATAGTTTTTTTTTTTTTTATAATAGGCTAGACTCTAGTATAATCCTAACTAATTTATGATTGGAAGTCGTTATGAAGTGTCTCAATTGCTAATAGTAGCCAAAAAGGTCGGAAAACGGTGCTTAAACACATAGCTTAAATAGCCTAAACAAAAAAGCTTAAAGAGATTGTTCAACATTAGTCACAGCAAAAGGTGCTTTTTGTGTGTGTGTGTGTGTGTGTGGGGGGGGGGGGGGGGGGGGGGTCGGTGGGGGGGGGGGGGGGGGTCGGTGGGTCGGGGGGTCGGTGTGGGGGGGGTGGGTCGGTGGGTCGGTGGGGGTCGGTCGTACATGTTTTGTTGACAGAAGAAACTGCACTAAATGTGCGCTTTTCTGATGATTCCATCAAACAGGTCACAACTCATCCACCACAGTGCTTGGGAGTTGCTGGATTGTGCATTTGCTGAGTTTGATGAGGGAAACCAACAAATACCATTAGCCCAAGTATCTCAGCAGCTCATGGCTCTGCTCGATGGTCTGGAATCAGCTTGTATTGACAAAATTAGATAAAGCGCCTGTTACTATGATTATGAGAATCATTGGCAAATTTTCAAAAATGTTGAACTATCCCTTTTAAGCTCATTTAAACATAGGCTAACAGCAGTTTTGGGGCCCCTTGTCTTTACATCAGCAAAGAATCGGTATCAGGAAGGTGCTCTAATTTTCCCATAGTTTAGGTCAAGTTTTTTTGAGAAAATCCCTTTCAATGTTGAAAAAGTTGATGGCTACCCTATGATAGAAGTGCATGCCTACAAGAGTAGAGCCCTCATAAGCAACAATCTGCATTATAGAATAGCTAGGCCTGTTTTAAAATGAGTTGAAGCTGCTTATAAACGAAAGACTATGATAAATGGACTACGATCCACACTCAAAATTCTGTCCGTTTGAGTGCACCAAGTATGTGTACACACTGCATATTGTGAATGCACTTGTGTACTTAAAATATTAACTGTAAGAGCAGAAGTATGTGTTTTAGGACACATCAGTGTTACTCTATTTTTTTATGTCTTAATCCTATTTAGCCCATTTATCAGGTTTAAAATCAAGTAAAAAAAGGGGACTGCAAAATCTCGCAAATTATGAGAAAATATGATAAAATGATTGCAAAAATGACAAAAAGAATTCTGGTGGGACTGATGTGGACACATGGTATTACAGTGCAAAACAGAATTGTCAGATAAGCTTTGAAACAAACCGTGTTCTTTGAATGCTGATGAAGCAACAGTTGTTCAAACAATGTTCAGTCAGATGATTTTTTTTTTCACTTTAATTCATGTGTATAAATGCGTACAGATGAGAAGGAGAGGAAAGAGTAGCTCAGTGCATCACAGGAAGTCCTCCTGGCAGTCAAAGCAGCATAACAAGGGGATGCCCCAAGGCAAGACTGAGGCTGATATCTTAACTATAAGCTACATCAAAAATGGAAGCTGAAATCCTACTCTTAAACCTAGAGTGTGTGTCTGCCTCTCAGGCCCAAACTGAAAGATAATTCCACAGGAGAAGAGCCTGATAGTTGAAGGCTCTGCCTGCTGTTTATTTTAACGGGGTAATAAGATATTATGAGCACTTGGACATCTGATGGTGCCTGGCCATTCTTTGTAAGTCTTTGTAAGTGAGGACAATTAAAAGATTATAAATGTCGTTGGTGCTGAGAAGCTAATATTGGAGTAATATGATCTTTTTCCCTAGTTCTTACATGTGCAGCAGCATTCTGGATTAGTTGAAGACTGTTTATAAACATGTTGGCAGCCTTTATTACAATTATAAATCTAAGCAAAGTAACACATATGTGGACTGTTTTTCCTGCATCTGTTCAGGACAGGATGTGCCTGAGTTTTGCTGTTACATAGATGTAAATGGGCAATCCTTGAAATTGTTTGGGAGTTAAAGAACACATTTGATCAAATATAACTCCCAGATTCCTTAGGAGGCCAAAACTATCCAGAATAACTATCATGTGTGTTTCTGTTTTTAGGGCTAAGCACAATAAACTGGAGTTCATGGAGGATTTCTGAATATTATTCGCTAATGGAAGCCTATAACTTACAAGATAAATAATGCTGGTCCAAGCACAGAATCCTGTGGAACTCTGAGTCTAACGAGCATCAAGTAAGTCTGTGATTTTTGCCATGGCCCATTGAATTAATTTTGGGCCAATAAATGCATGATGATGCTTTTTAGCTCAGCTCTGCACAGCTGGTTAGTTGTGGCATCCTGTAGCACCTCAACACCTTGTTTTTGTAGATACAGTGCCTGCTGTCTAACACTGCCCTGGTTCATAACGACAGGGGACACAATGACCCAGAATCAAATTGACCTGAGTGTTTTAAATCAAGGCTCTGCTGGAGGAAATAAATTCTCTTCCCACTAGCAAGCCCAGTGCCAACTAGGACAAGTAATCCAGACAGAATAAAAATGTCCTCTTAGAGGACACCGAGGGAGAGAGAGAGAGAGATGTAAGAGTTAAGTCAGGAAGGAAGGAAGGAAGAAAGAGAGTGTGGTTGACTAAATTGATGGAGTGTGAAGTAAAGAGTAAAGAGGTGCAGTACTTCAATAACTTGAATCACTTTTTGACTTGAATCAAGTCATTTCAATGGGACATAGAGCTGAGTCGGTGCAACACTTTTTTGCATCCTTCCTACAGCAGTACAATATTATTATTATACTGACTGAAAGGTCAAATAATTATTGAAAACTGTACAAAAGGTGGCAATTTATTTTAGGCCAGATTAACAGGCTTTACTTTTTTTTTGATCCGATTATGGCTAGAACAAACACTTTTTCATCAATTAATCTATTGATTATCTTTCGATCTATTGATTAATTTCTTGAATAAATGATCAGTAGTTACTGTTTCAAGGTCAAGATTAAACTGTCAAGGTCACAATGTCACCACTTTTCAAAGTTCTTATACATCTGATTTTAATTAAAAAGATAATCTTTTTGTTTTATTTTGAAGAAATGTATGTTTATAATTTTCAAAGTTAAGGTATCGAAAGGGTATCATTTGGTGTCTGATTACATGGACATTAGTATCCAAAACCGAAACTACATCTGTGAGGTAAAGGTAAAGTGTATCTCTACACATTTTTCTGATAAATTTCATCAGAGTCATCAGAGCACAGTGACGGATATTTGTTTTGTTCCAGCTTCTGGCTCAGGATGGCCAATAGAACCACCCGTGACCTCCTTAACCCACAGCATCCATTGAGGAATCTTCTTTTAAGCAGTGTGTGTGTGTCTTTTTGTGTGTGTATGTTTGTCCATGGCTCAGTGAAGCTGTTCTGTTTATCTGTTTACATACAGCAGCAGCTGCTACTACTCAGTTTTTTTTTCTTTCCTCTGCTCTCTTCTGTCACTGACAGATTGGTCCAAACCGTCAGAGACAGAAATTTACATAGAAAATCAAATGAGATGCATTTGAGATATTTGGAGTTGTTGTTCTCTTAAATATTTATTTCCATATAATAAACAAAAAGAAATAAACATGTTTAAATCAGAGGGGAAGAAGTGATGATGATTAAAAGATTAACTCAAAGTATACCTAAAATAGTGAAAAGAGCATGTTATTACATTATGTAAATCATTTTTTCACTGACTTCTGAGCACCATGATATTCACAGAGCACTAAAATTCATGTCAGCCTGCATGTGTCCTTCTAGCTCACCAAACACAGACCTGTGTTCTGTCAGTTCAACTTTAGAGACTTCAGTTTGACACGGTCAGGGGTCGTGTTTCGGCTAATGGCCGCGGTTGTCAGAAAGGTCACATGTCACATCTCTGTAACAGTCAAAACAAACTGGTTCGCCTTTTTAATGGACATGTGCCGCTTCTGTGCAGTGTTTCTGAAACACTGGGCCCAAAACACTCACTGATACATGATTATGGGGTCTTTGGGGTTTAAACTGAATCGCTAAATGAAAGAATAATTCTTAAGTATGAATCGTCATTCTTATCTAATCACAATGTACCTGCCAAATTAATCGCCAAGCTCTCCAAACAGAAGCCTAATAGAGAAATAAGTGAGTTGTTTGAAATAAACCCCTAGAGTTCGCCAAACATATGCGAAAGATGTTTTAGTCCTGCTCATGTGAGTTTGACCTCCCTAAATAAAGTAGTTTAGATCAGTGCACACATTATAACCATTTGAAAAAGTTTCAACAATGTTTCCATGACTGTTTTGCAATCCATTTCACCCTCACTGCCCACATGCTAAATAATTTAAATGAATTCCCAATTGCGGTATGCCATGTAAGGATTAGCCCCTGGTTGGTAATCATTTGTTTTATATAAAGTTCCTAAACTGTTGGTCAGTTGGTCAGTTTCTAAAACTCATTGTCTTGGAGATTAATAGTATTTTGTATAATTCTATATATTCTCTGCGTTGCAGAATCTAAACACCTATTGGCATGTGATAAATGCCCCACATTGTCGAGACTTTTCTGGTATGTGAAGCGGGCTCTGCTTTAATTTTGTTGGCCCAGGCTCGTTACCTGCAGCAGTTACAGAGGCCGTGTCACCACAGTCTCGTGTTATGGATCTGGTTTTAGTCTCCGATGCCCTCAGCCCATTGTTAACAGCGGAGCAGACTTCCAAAAGCTTTTATAATTCAGTTGAATCCAGAAATCAGAAGCAATTTAATCTCACTCTAATAGGCTGCATTGCTCATTTTAAACATGATTTTTCAATCAAGCTGTTTTTGTTTTGTTTTTTTGCAAATGTCTTTACAAAAGTTAACACTTCCTTTAATCCCTTTTGTACTACACAATTTGTGGTGTAAAATGTTAAAATGGATTGAAACGGAAGCCGTATAAACACTTAATTCTCCATTTCTCATCATTGCCTTGAAGAAATCATTGAGTAATTTTCTCATCTCTTCTGTAATTAACTCTGAGTGATACAAGGTTTCTGCAGGAAATGAAGTGAACGAGGGACTGGTGCAACAGCTGTAACTCCTGCTACTATCTGGCTGATTGGTTTCAGTGGGATTTTTAATCAGTTTGGCCCTGTTGGTATTAGTAAGTGATTAAATGAATTGGCAGGAGACAGAAACACTGGCCTGGAACGTGGCTTCTCAGGGACTTGGGCCACAGTGGGTCAGGATGGTGATGGGAGGTACACAGCCCCCTGTTCTTCTGCTGAGGCCGCAGTTTTGGACAGACAATTTCTCATAACATAGAGGGGTTTGTAAACCTCACATGAATACACAGACATGCAGATAAATTACAGAGACACATACACACACACACACACACATACACACACACACACTGGGTCATTGTGTGTGACACTGCCGCCACTGTGTCTTCGTGCAGCGCGTCCTGACACAGCACACGCCTTCTCGCTGCTAAATGTCATGCTCTGTTACTGACATAATTGGTGAGGCAAAATCCAGCGTGTGAGTATTAGTTGTTACTGGCCTCAAATACCAATTGTTTTGCAAATGCTATTCACTGAAATGTTTAGCATGCAAATCGTCAGGAATACAAAAACGTGAAGATGAAGCCTTTAGGTGTCTGGTTTTGTCCAACCAACACTCCAACAACACAAGTTTCTCTGTTCTCTATCACATAAAACAAAGTGGCAGAATCAATATCAAGTATATTTGATTTAAAAGAAGATATGAATAAATACTTGACTATCCAAATATATTATATGTATTTTATTTATTTTTTGTGGATTTGAAATGTCAGCTCTAAAATGTTTTTTCTTTTTGCTGTTTACTTAATAAATTTTATTGTGTTGTCTGTCACAACTTCATGACTTTGTACTGAAGATCTTTTAATTTTCAGTGTAGTACAAAGTCAAGAGATTGTGATCTGTAACACAAAAATTTAGTGAAGCATTGTAAACTGAGCTGGCTTCCTGCACATGCACAGTAGTGTCTGCTGTACAACTAGAGACTGAAAATGCGACCATTATTAGACTTTAGAGCCTTTTTGTAGACAAACTGGCAACCATGCAGCTCATTGACGTTTTTCTAATCGTTTTTGGACATCAACGGAGATCTACAGCAGCTGCAAAAATATAGAAAACTGACAGTCACAACCTCACTGGGCTGCAACGTACAAGTACTTTGACTGTTTAATCTCATGATTGTTTTCTCAAATAATCACATGGATTAAATAGACTTTATTTGGTATTAAATCTCAGAAAATTGGGATCAGACACCAAAGTGACATCTTTAAATTTTTTTTTTAACCAAAATCTGAAGATGATATCTTCCTCTTATCATGCAAGGCTCGATTTAATTTTCCCATTGTTTAGCATATCATCTAATCTTTTTATATCATCTTTTTCCAGCTGTATTAGCCTCTTGCTGCCTGGCCCAGGTCTCTCTCTTTGCCTGTGTACTTTTTTTGTCATCGTATCTGTCCATGCCAGACAGAAACTGATAACAGGAGGAGGAATAGGAGCTTTTCTCCTCATAACGAGACCCCGGAGATGATGTACATGAGGAGGAGAGGAGACTGCGGAACTACAGCAGCACAAACACGTTCCCTCTTCTCCGGTCCAGTGCACGACCTTGTCCACGGCCTTACTGACCAGGGTTTTCTTATTTTGGCAACTCGCTCCTTACTTACTGTCCGTTCCAGCTGCTGGAGCAGGTGCGAACCGTTGCGCTGCTTCATCCGGCTCTTTGTCACATTAGGAGTTAAACAGGGGAAGAAATTGGTTCTAAAACCTGCAGTATAAAGTGCATCTGTGATGTATTGTGGAGGCCTAAAGATACAGTATGATTATAATGGGGAAAGTGGGTAAAAGGAAAGTGTTTTCTTTTTTAAAAGATTGATTTTATTTAATTTTATGTAAGATACATAATGGAGAAGTGTGGATGCAATTTATCTTTTAGCCGGAAACATTTTGACCTCTACTATCAGCCCTGGATTCCACTCACCGTCGACAATCGTTTTCAAAGACAGGCGGCGTCTATTCCAGCTGAAGTAGAATAAATGTTGTCTTTCTGTAAAGCAGAGATGAATTAAATGAAATGAAGAGTAAATGTCTCTTTCAAAATGTGCCAGCCTGTTGTGGGGCACACACCATTCACACCTACGAGCAATTTAGAGTCGCCAATTAACCTCAGCATGTTTTTGGACTGTGGGAGGAAGCCACAGTACCAGGTGAAAACCCACGCAGACACAGAGAGAACATGGATACTCCACACAGAAAGGTCCCAGACCCAGGACCCAAGGAGGTCTTGAACCTGCAACCTTCTTGCTGTGAGGCAACAGGCTAACCCCTGCTCCACCGTTTTGCCCGCTTTACCTTTTTAATGCAGTGCATGTGCAAAAGGTAATGAAGCAGTTCATTAAGTACATAGTACAGCCTCTTTGTTGCACAGAACCTGACAACGGCTGGCACGTTCAGTTGCCAGTTGTTAGGTTGCTTTATGTCGTTCACACGTGGGTCAAAAGATTTCCTGTGAAATGTGTTAAAAAGCTGCATGATTCTAAAAAAAAAAATTAAAAAGACACTGCAGAGAAATAATTCTTAAAATGCCTTGCAGGTTTCTACACAGGTCACACAGGATCATAATAAAATTTAATTTATTTATATAGCACCTTTTTTTTTTTACCAGGGTTTAGTTCAAAGTGCTTTACAATAAAATAAAGAAACAAGAGGGTAAATAAAAGCAGGCAAATAAAAACAAGTGTGGTCTGATAAAACCAAGCAATGCAATAAATGAACAAAAGAACAAGTAAATAATACGGGTATGTTAAGAACAATAAAATATGCAACAGATAAAACAACAGAAGCAGAGGATCAGCTACAGGATGTAAAGGATAAGAAGAAAACTTGACTATTAAAAGCAATGTTGAGCCTTGGCTACATGAATGTTTATGTCTAAATATGCTATGATTGATGCTAGGATAATTTAGTATGCAAAGCATTCTGGGTTGATGACGTCAAAAAGTTGTCTTCTGTTGACTCTAGAATTAGAGCTGACTTCAACTTGTCCTAAACTTAGTCTTACTAACGCCAACAATTGATAGATTGCTGCATGTGGCATTTGGTTGTAATTCCAGTCTAAAGGCAATGAGGAAACTAATGTGAGCATTCACTGCTTTCCACGGGATACAAAAACAAAGAAAATAACGGACGACACCCGCTACCCAGAGAGGCACGACTGTGTTCTCGTCACTTTAGCCACTTTAGTCACTTTGATCGACTACGGCTGCAACAAGAGCTCACAGATATTAGTTGTAATGAAGATTAAAACCAGATGCTGTGCCTTCTTTTTTCCTCCATAAGGAGTCTAAACGTCTACGTGTAACTGATCTGAAAAGCACAAACTGAAAATTCAGAGGCAATTGATGTTGGACACTCCTGCAAGGCTATAAACCACCTGGTCCTGCAGTTGCTGTTGTGGAAGAGGACTCCTTGGCTACTAGACTATTTGTAATAAACGGAGATATTTACAACAGTCACTCTCGCTCTGTTGGCATCGGTTACACAGGCACCATCGATTGTTACCGACTCTCGCTTCCTCTCCTCTCGGATCGTCTTCATGTTCATCATTTCCAGTATTGTCTGCTGAGTTGCCCTCCAAACCTGATGTGTGCTCAGGTTCAAACTGAAAAGGCTGAACAGGAGCCATGTTCATCTTGCCGACTGTCTTTATCATTAGAAATGATGAATCCAAGCAAACAAAAATGGCAAACTATTAGTGAGTGTATTTTCTTTTTTTTTTAAATAAAAAAAAAAAACACTACAAATAATTTTTTATTATATGGTATTATGTATTTATAACTAAGACCAACGTGTCAAAGTAACTGGGGATCCTTTTAAAAATGTTCAGTTTGCATCTCTTCTATCCTTGAGTGTGGAATTAATTTCGGTACAGTTAAAAGCTGAGCTACTGATATTAATTATGTGCTAGTTTGTATGTAGGAGACTGGGAGCAGAGGATCTAAGAAGCCGTGAAGGATTATACAATGACAAAGAATTGGTAATGCAGGCGGTTCCCGAACCAACAAGAGTCTTGTAAACAAGTAAAAGCACTTTAAAATCAAGCCTGACAGCGGGAGCCAGTGCAGGTTAGCTGAAGCTGGGGTGAAGTGTTGGCTCCTCCTTGTTCTAGTAAAAAAGCCTGGAAGCACATCTCATTACCATACAGGACCGTTATCCTATACGGACTGTCAGTACTACCAGGTGCTTCATCCAAGTAGATCCAGATTAATAATCCATTTCAGCACAGAGGAGAAAGGTCAGCTCATTAATGGATGCACTGCTGTTGGTGTTAATTTGCGAGATATCAGCCTTACATCTGCAGACGGCTTCTGGCTAGCATTAGCTAACCCTGCAGGTAGAAACCAAATGAGCGATGTAGAATCTGGAAATTTTTTCCAGACTCCCAGTGCTTTAACTTTCTAAACCAGACCTTTACAACAAACTCAAACTGAAGACTGATCGATTTGCTGAAGAAGACCATGCAATACGGTTGAAAGCATAGGACAAATCTGAGTTATGATTGTTTTGTCAAACTGAATGTTTATTTCTCACTGCTGCTAATAAAGTTGTCAAGTAGGTGGAGGTGCATGTGGAAAATGAACAAAAAAAGATGTGATTAAAAACTCAAACTTTTCACTGCAACAGTTAAAAGTAACAATTCACTTTTATAAAATAGATTTTGATTAAATCTCCGCCAACAGTGTATTCCGTGCTATGCCGTATGAAGCATACTGCCCTGCTGCCATTATCTATACATCTATAATATATTGCACCGTGTGCCAAATCACATTCATAAGGACTATGATGAAAGGTTCAGAATGACCTCAATCCAGCTGCTTTGTGGAGATGTTAGAGTGAATTAAAGCTGATGTCAGCACTGCTAAACACTCTCTCAGACATTCACCTTTATGCTGTGAACAATTTCAGGCCTTTACTGGAACTATTCATGTCCTAACCTGAGCATTTTAAACCAGAATCAGCTTTAATCACTGAAGACCAGTTCACATACATGGGATTTTTCTTCGGTTTTCTGTAGGCTTGACATGTACAGGAAATATTCAACAGCTATGTATAGGTGATAAAGAAATATGAAGTTATAAGTAGGTGATGTTTACATACAGGAGGCCTTTGGTAGATTGGTGTGGAAAGGTTTGATATCAGTGTTTATCAATGTGAAGGCTCATGGGGAAAAATGGAGGTGTCAGCCGTGATCTCATCTGGCTGTTTCCTGACTCTGGAGGTCTACAGCTAATGCAGCTCTCACTTTTAGAAATGAACAGCTAATTTTTAATCAAGTGAGGACTCTCATGACATCTTGAGTTCCCTTTCTGTTCTGTCCTTGAGAGGGCGTTTTGTGCTTGTAAGTGTGGAAACTGATGAACACACAGTTCCCTCTGCATAAATAGTTGTAATGAAAATGAGAATATGCATCATATTGACGTGAATGTTCAGTGAAACAGCCTTTGCACTGAGGCACCGGGCGGCTCAGATGGAGACAATTTCTAAATTTAGTCATTTAATTTTGTTACCTTTTCTCCAGCATCTCCACACAGCCCAGGGGCCTCGGCAAATTGTGTCGCGTTTGTAAATGTATAACGTGTCTTTCTTAATATAGACTTTATTATTGTTCCTGTCTGCCAGGACAGCGGCAGATAGTTGTTTTACATAATAGTCAATTACGGTTGGAGGCTAGTAATGACTTACTAGCCTCAAACAGCTCATATGCAACTGTGTGAAATACTAAATTCAAGAATTGTCAACTAAGTGTGAGGTCTGCTTTTTATAGTAAAATGTAAGCCAGATGTAGATATGTCCACACAACACTGAGGCCTAGTCCACTTCTAAAAAGAGAGAGAGGGACTGCTTCCACAGTGTTTTTCACCTTTAAACATTTATTTCTGCCTTGAGTGATTCCTCTGTGGGGTCCGTCTGTGCTGGGGGCTGGGAGGGAGGATGTCTCTGTCTCATGGGGAACATCAGCTGGGCTTGGTGGGGGGTCTATGCCGGTGCTGTGGCCCCTCGCTGGCCTATAGTTGGGTGGGCGCCCGAGTGGAGGCGTTCTGGCCTGGGCCATGGGCAGCCGCCTGTGACAACGTTTCCTGACCTGGCTCCTCTGTCTTCAGCCACATGTCTTTAAGATCAATCTTATTTGTGTGTGTGTTTGTGAGGGGAACTGTGGGCAGCTTAGGGTGGTGTAGAGTGGGGTGGAGGTTGTAACCATGTAAAGCAATTTGTGCTATATTTTAATGCATGGAAAAAGGCTTTACAATAAAGTCATCAGGGTTGCAAAGGGGTGGAAAATTTCTGGTAAACTTCCAGAAAATTTCCATGGGATGTTAACCAGAGGAATTTGGGAAATTTGTAGCCTCAAGGAAAGTTTTGACACTTTGAAATATGCTGCTGTAGCATTCTTCACATCTGCCTTTCCACAAGATTCACACATATACAAAGAATTTACTTCAGCATTAGCTTGTGAGAAATGTTTCCACACATCAGATGGTGACTGTGGCATTTTTATGTAGAATAAAATAACAAAAGGCTTGTAAAACAATAATGCAATAAACAATACAAACTTATAGTTGGTCAGACAACTGGAATAGTCTTCAAAATACAATGGCTATATAAATTCTTGTACGGTTACAAGAAAAAAAGTCAATGAAATGGAAAAACAACTTGCGTTTATGTGATTGAGGAGTGTACTTGCATTAAATGGGGTTGTTTTAGCCAAAATTATGCTACAATATATTTTCCCCGACTAGATTTAATTTCGATGTCAAGGGCCAACCTTCAATCTTGTAAGTTTTGCCTTTATTATTGTTTATTTCCATATATTCCTTGTAATTCCCATGCAAAGTCTCCAACTTTGAAAATTACCCTAGTTATTATAAACATTAGCATATGACATTAGAGCAGGTAGCACAACATGAGAAAGAGTAGAGGGAATGCATTGTGCCTAATTTTTGTTATAATTATAATACCAGGTTCAGTCTCCACAATATATATATTTTTTCTAAGATGTTCATGTCGAATTAGGAGATTATAGAATAATGAGCGATGCGCTGGTACCTGAATAATCATGGTGTGCTGTCTTTTTTGATGTTGCGTGATGTCATCTGAAGGAGGTGGAAGGAACCGACTTCCAGGACCAAGAATGTAAACAAACAGTTGCGATTGAAGGACAGTTTTTTCACTGTCCTCGTTGCCATGGCGTGTGTTTACAGTTCTGCACAGAAGGATTTTTTGGTCAATGAAACCCACTGTGGAAGTGTGTTTTGTTGTGACGCACTAATGCTTTTGTAAGGACATTGTCAGGCGTCCAGATGCAGGATCGGCTGTGATCCGCTACAAGTAATGATCCTCAATTGTTCACATTTCCCGTCCCGACGCCCTGAGTTTGTTGTTCAGGCCGATATCGGCTAGTAAAGTGAACCTGGCATTAGCCTCCATGTCCTTTTAATGCTCAGCTGGATGTTTGTGTGTTCAGATCACTGGAAGTTATTGCACAGATGTTTTCTGGCCTTATTTGTGATGATTCTGGTTGTTTTGCTGACTTAGCGGTGTTACTTCTGCTTGCATCACCCTTGTGTTTAAATCCCAAAGTGCTTTTTCATTTATTGCATTTTATTCCACGGTCGCTCTTTAAAGTTAATACCCTGCCTCCATTTTCATGTGCGCATTCTGTCACATGAGTAATGTGCACTTGATGCAATTTAGAAGAAATAAAGAATGATTTTTTTTTCTTTTTTTTGAATCTGCTAATGCAAACACAGCTGAATTGTTACATCATGTTATCACAGGAAAATAAGAGAAACAAACTGATCTGTGATCCTATTTTGATTAACCGCACAACCTTAATAGACTCTCTGCCCCCGAAAGATACAGCGTTTGACATATTTTTTAGGCAAATTAGATCATCAGATAGATGAGATTTTCTCAAGTGTTAAAATGATTTATTTAATCGTGGAGATGGGATGGCACTGTTTTCTTTTTTGTGATCTTGCCACACAACTGGAAATTTATGAAAACAGCCTGAATTTAGATTGGAGACAAAAAGAAAGATTGTTATTTATTGTTCATATGTTGGTGGTTTACTTAACACTGCTGCTGCTGCTATCGCTGCTTGATGTGGGGGGGAAAAAAAGCTCATTATCTGACCTGCTTTTTCAAACGAGTAGCATACAATTTAGGCTGTCTTTTTTTTCCATAAAAATGTAAAGTACAAAGTGTGAGTGCATTGTAACGTTCTTATCTGCAGATAGAGAACTGATTGAGGTCAATCTGTGATTTGCTGCCTTGGCCTTGGGGCTGGCTGTGATCTCACCATAGGGCTTACTGTTGCCCACAGATTTCTGCGTTTTACATATCTTCAAACACTTTCTCTTTTTCCTCCCGTGGAGACATCGTCTCAAGTACGCTGATGTATGTGCATGGGTCCATTTTTCATGCACTGTTGAAGCTCTTAATGTGCTAGCTGGTGTAAAATCTGAATGATTTATTCTGTCACCTGTTAATGTTCTAGAAACTAGACTACAGATCAGCATGTAGCCTGCATTCTTGAATTTCATGACTTGCTATATCTGCACTGAGCCCAGAGTTAATGCATCAGTCGACTCCTCAAATGGAAACTACTTTCCTACCCCCTGTGCCGTTGCACACACGATTAAAGCTTAAGTTGCCAGCACGGTACAGGGGGCTGCTTTCTGATTAGGGGCTCATCGTTCTTTTCAGCCGTGTAGTTTTGATGCGTTTGGGTGCTTGTGGGAGGGTAGGAAATTGTCACCAGGAGCACTGACAAGAACATTAAGATTAACATATGTCTTCGATAGGTAGGCAGCAATCAAGTAGTTGAAGAGTGTGTAGTTTTTAGGGGCATCTACTGGCAACTACCCTGAATGTGTAAGAGAAGCTACAGTGGAACAAAATGATTATTATTATATTATATTCCATTTCGTCCATGTCTGTTCTGCTAGATACTACTAAATCTTACAGACTGCACCTTTATATAAACTGAAAATAAAAGCCAGCAAAGAAAGTGCAGCAACAAAAGAGATGTGGACTAATGTATAAACCAGTTTAATATAAATACTGCACTTTTAGTACACTGCATGTGTGTGTCTGTGCATGTGTAATATCATTATTTCTGCTCTGATTTTCCTGATTTGATCAACATTAGCAGCTCCTGGGTTTTATATTCTCAGCACTAATACCATTGACCATCAAAGACGACTAAAGAAAACACTGGACGTTTCTTGTTTGTCACGCATCCTGTTTGAAGTTAATTCACTTTGCCTGGCGCACTCCCATCTCCCACACAGAGAGAGAGAGAGAGGGAGAGAGACAGGCGCTCAATCACAGTGCATCAGACAACACTTTTATCTTATGATATCCAGCCCAGTAAAATAAAACGGTTCACGTGAAAATGTTTCATAGATGTCAATGGGTAATTGTGGTATCCTTTTCCTGGATCTGATCCACTGTGTTTTGCAGTTATGGTTCTTATTGTGACTTCTATCCATAAAAGCAAGGAGGGTCTGTGTTTCTGTTTGTCAGATAAGCCTTTGTTTTTTGTCTTGTTCATGGCATGACGGTGGATATTCTTTTGTGTGTAATTTTTATGGATAGATTTCAAAACATCTTTAAAAGTTAAAATCCCATAGACTTGTGTATCCCAGCGCTATCCTGCAGCAACAGCTATAGTGTAAAACTCTGTATCACGGCTCTTCCTCATGTTGCTTCCCAGCACTTTAGTTACAATTCAAAACTCTGATTGTGAAGCCAATGTAACAAAAGTTCGGTTTTACATGGCCGATCAATACAATATAAAAATTGATTTACTTTGTACGGGTACTGCACTAGTTGGTTAAACTTCATTTATTTCTTATTCACTTATTCAACATGTACCACAGCCATGGTCAACCACATCTTTGTTTGGCAGGCACGTGTCAAACTTTTCTGAGAGCATTTATTATTTCATCACTTCCATTGCTGAGATGATGATCGATAGACCAGAGAAGGGCGGCTGACTTTTTTGGCTGCCGCTCAGCAGATAAAATAAGGCAATAAAAATGTTACAACTAAGCGATGTTATTCCAAGTAAATTGTGAAGAATAATGACATGACCAGAAAATGAAGCTTGCAGTTTGTTTAAAAAAAATTGTAATTAAAAAAAGAAGACCTTATGGATGGACACCTGCACAGGAGCTTTGTAGGCTGTTTTATTATCCAAGCAATCTTCTTTTAATCCAGTCTGTTTCAGTAGTGACTGTGCATTAAGATCGGCTGAGGTGCTCATTTCGTGTCATTATTTGAATGAATGTGCTGCCCTTTCTGTAGCGTCAGTATATCAGCAATAGGTTACACTGACAATTAATCTACTAACATTTCACTATATATATATATATATATATATATATATATATATATATATATATATATATATATATATATATATATGTGTGTGTGTAAAAAAACAAAAAAAAGCCTCTGTAATGCCTCTGTAATGGCACACTATACTTAAGATAAATGGTGTTTTTTTTTTCAGAATGTATTAGAACAATTTATTATTAACTCCATTATGATAGTTGCACAGTAGACCATTTTTCAAATTAAACTAGGTCCGTTTTTTTTAAACAAAACAAAAAACTAATGAAATGAAATGTAGCCTTTGATAACTGGAAAGACATTTTTACTTCAGTAACTTCACCAAAATGTGATTTTATTGCTACAAAAAAGGAAAATAATCACATCAAATGCACACAAAACACACAAAAAGAACCAAAAAATGAAAGGATCAGCTGTCAAGCAAGCTATGTTTTTGATATTTAAAATGGAGAAAAAGGTTGATTTTGGGTGGGGGGGGATATCTGACAGCTTTAGTTTGAAATTCCTCCAGAATAATTTGAGACCCCGCTGTTAATCCTCTTGTGATCGACCTTTGGATTCTGACCCAGTCTTTACAAATCATTTGCTGTAAACCAATTTGGCGTGCTAAAAGGCATTTCCAGCTCATGCTCTTTTTCACACAAGCTTTTATGGTCTTGATCTCCTCCGGTCATTTGTCTAATAGCTTTTGTTGTTAGGATGATCTGGTATCTTTGTGCTGGAAAATTTTATGCAACTAAAAAGTGTGTCAAGGTTTTAGTTTGAAGTGTTTGTGTGTCAGGATATATTTTGAGTCATTCATTTGGAGGCCACACTGAGAATGCAACGTATGCATTCTTGTTCACTTGTACACACACACGTACACACACACACACACACACACACACACACACACACACACACACACACACACACACACACACACACATTGTGCTTGTACACTGAGGACTGAAAGTGATGGTGTAGGAAGTGATCACACAGCTTGTTTCCTGATTGTGTTTTTAGAAGTTATGTACTGTAGGTATACTGCTGCGAAGGAAAGCGAAGAGGATGGTAACAGAGTGACTGAACAGCTGTAGTATCAGTATCGACAGTACTGCAGAGTTTCTTTAGTGAAGGTCTGCAGATATGAGGAAATATTTATCAGCATTCATGAAATGGTAAGTAAGAACATGTTTCATGTGTTACATTTTTCTTGATGTTAAAATATAAAGCAATATTTGTTTTATCAAAATGCTTGACTATGTGTTCAAGTGGTAGGGAAGGGCTAAGCTTTCATCAGAAGGCTTTCTGGCAGTGGAAAAATGTGTGAAAATGTCCGTACATTGTTAAGAGTGCTGTTCTAAGGAAGTGGTTTGATTGCTCGCACCCATGAAATCACTCTCTCCATACTGTTCAGTGTGCTGCTCCCTTGGCTAATCTCTGAAAATCAATGACAAAATGGAATTGTTTTTTGTGGTTCTCTGACAGTACGGCTCTCCGTTGTCACAAAGAGAAGAACAGACCGACTTTTGCTGCTGTTCATGTTTTCACCTTTCCGGGGAACGTCAAAGTAAAATGTAAAAAACAAAACAAAAAAACACTGATTCAGCTCACTGCCCATGTACTACCTTTTTTTCTCTCCGTCCGTTATGTATCACGCTGCCCTATACAGGAAGCGGTTAACCTTGATAGAAGATGATAGACAGATCTAGAATGTCTCACAAACCAAATGGAAAATGGAGACAACAAGCCATGTTCAGTCATTTAAGAATCAAGTCCAATTTCTCCATTTCTTTAGAGGTACATTTGTCCCATTTCCTGAAATCTTAAAGGTTAAATTTATATCGATGTGCGTAGCATGCAAATAAATGGAAGGAAATGGAGCACTTATGACAGTGAAATGCTGCTGTCATTTTGTTTCACCTTGGTGCGAGTCCGAGAGGGTTTGATAGAAATGAAATATGATTTCAAGGAGACTTCACAAGAGTGCATGGCAGCTTGAACCTGGGTCTCTGTAACTAGGCCATCAAAGTGCTTCTCAGTGCACTTTACTCTGGTTTATACTACCAGTGCGTTTGGGTGTTTTTTTTTTTTTATTTTTTTTATGAACAGTGCATCAACGTCCCTCTCTCTCTCTTCTCTCAGAAAGTTCAGTGCTGCTAAAAGGATGATGATGACGACGATGGGAGGGGGCTGCTGCCGAAGGTGCAGCCCTCGTTAGAATCCTACCTCCCCCGCCCCCCCTCCTTCGACTTCACCTCTCCTCTCATCACCCACTACTGCCACCCTTCCCTCCGGTGCCATGGCCAACCACCTGGAGCTGATCCAAGAGCTGCAGCAGCTGGATAAGGTGCCCAGTTTGGAGAGGCTCCGGGCAGCCCAGAAGCGCCGTACCCAGCAGATGAAGAGATGGGCCGTGTACGAGAAGGAGATGCAGAACAAGAAGCGCAAGGCGGACAAGAAGGGACGCAACGCCAACAGCCTCCAGCAGTCGGAGTCCAAAAGGCACGTGTCGTTTGCCGCCAGCGTGGCGCTTCTTGAGGCGTCGGCCAGGAATGATCCAGATGAAGGTAGGGGCCAGTAGAGAAATATTCATAAATAATGAATACAAGTAGAGGTTCATGGTGAGGCGTTTGCTTCTGTGAATGATAGCAGAAGCTACACAAGTGCACATGGCAGACAAAAAAGATCTATGGACACACAAAATACAACCTCTGCAGATTTATTCCGCTTGTAACAAGGCAACACACTAAATATGTGCTCGGGGCTCTCTTCATAAGCTCCAACTCAAGCCAACACAAAGCTCAGTGACGCCACATTTGAATAATTACTCTAATTCCAGCCTCATCTCACTACTTCGGCTAGATATCAAAATGTCATGGTCAGGAAAACACATGGTCAGCTGGGTCCGACCACTTAATCTGCCAGTGGAACCTACTCGATTCCAACTGTGTTTGTTCTGCTAGGAGACGATGTTGTGCTAGTGATGTTTTATCATCTGGAAATAATGGAGTTGTCACACTGAGATAAAACTCTGCCAGTCTTTTAATTAAAATTTCTATAGATGGTGCTTGGAGATAATAATTGTTTCCCTACAGTCCCACAATTCTGTTTCAGTGCTGTCAGTAATGCAGCAATGGCAACAAGCTGCTATCTTTAAATGTGGCATCTAATTTAGCTCAACACTGAGTGAAAACTCTTTAATCGTGTCAAATACGGCCCGCGGTTGTGCTACTGTACATTCTTTGCTTCTGCAAGCTGTCTTTAAAGATAGGGAAGCAGCTCTGGACTGCACATGCACACACCCACGTGTACCCATATGGACTGAGAACTAAAATTCTTAAACTCCAGCAGGAGCGCGAGTCATTGTAAGTCTTGGGATTTGTGCTGTTGTGTGTATGGCCTTTAGATTAATTACAAGATGTGAAACTTAAATATTTGACATGACCAGCAGTTGTAAAAGGAGCAGACAATCACATAATTGGATAAAAACGAATAGCGCTTTCCTAAAAAAAACACCTCAGCAATTATGTTGCTGCTCTTGCTGTTTTTTCTATTGCTGCTACAGTACGATATGTTTTTGAAAAAAATAGTCTGAACAGCCTTAAATGCTTTTTCCGTGAACGGTGCTTTGCTGTGTGTAAAATTCCCAGAAAGTCTGCTGAGCCACTTAGACTTTGAACCACAATGTTGTGGCTGTCGGTGATCATGCAAGCCTTTTTAAATTGGTTAAAAAAAAAATGAAACAAAAGATGTTGCAACATCTACTTATTTGTTTTCACTTTCCAGACCTATGCATTTGAAAATACCGGATCCTTTCATTTAAGGAAACACATTTTCCAAGAATTATTAGCATTGCACTCTGCGTTTAAGGTCAGCACAGTGTTATTACATGGTCTAGGAAATGAAAACCTTCGTCCATCGTGGCTTTTGCGTGTGTGTTGTTTATCGAGTTTTAAAAGGGCACAGGCGGCAAAACAAAAATCCCTTTTAGAAGTTTTTATAGCCATCTGGTTTCGTGTTTACGTATTTGGTAACTTTGGTAATCTATTTCCTGAAGTAAGCAATTACTCTTACTGGTGTTTGTCCAGCATGTAGTCCTGGTTGAAAACACAACTACAGTATATCATACAGGATATTTACTGTCTGTTTTTACTTTCTGTTTTTATAGAGTAATAAGTCGGAAGATAATAAAACCTGTTTTAGTTGCAATGTATGTGGGAATCACAGGGTCACTCAATAAGATTCTATCATGATACTTGGCCTATTTGGATTACTTTGATGATCTATATATATATAATGCAAAACAAGTCATTTATTTTAGACTGAAGAAGAGAGAATAGACTAATGATTATTATTATATTTATTCACTGGCTGTTAGTTTCTCTCTCTCTCTCTCAAGATTATTTGTTGTTAGTGTATCAATAAAATATACTGCAAGAGGAAATATTGTGATGTATTGATACTTTCTCCCACCCCTAATGTAAATGATAAACACATTGACTTGCTAGTATTGAGTAGGGCTGACGCAGAAAAATCAAAGCTTCGATCATTGCCATGGTAATCGATTATGAAGTCTGTGGTTTATTATTATTATTATTATTAAATGTCTGGAACAATTATAAATTCTGTCATGATGATCCAGATTTGTGACAAAAAACCTCTTGTATTATAAATCCATGTAGACAAATCACCTGAAAAATGTAGTTTCCTCCTTAACCCTTCCTTGCTCTGAACCATAGTTGGGAGCTGGTTATTTGGTTTTATGTGCTTGTTGCTCTGTGTCCAGGTAAGGCTGTGTTGATTTTTGATTGTGATTTGCTTGTCAAACGATCTCCAAACACATAACTGAGGTGAAACTATTTATTTGACATTTTTATTTACACAATTTCTCTACGATTTCTGAGATGCACATGTGCAATACATTCGCATTGTGCGTGAGTGTGAGAGGGCAAGTGAAATGTCAGGAGAGCAGAGTTATTTGGTTGAAAAAAAAAAGGTTCTCTAATATGGGAATACTTCGGGTTCCAAGAATCCGACAAGGAGCAGAAGCAACATAATGTGCAAGATTTGCTATAAAGTATTATCAGTGACTCTTGGCAACACAACAAATCTGTTTAAGCATCTCAAGCAAAAGCACAGAGTCATTCATGCTGAATAAATGCATTATATAACTAAAAAAATAATCATTTAAAATAATCATGATTTTAATACTTTCTCAAAAATAATACTGATAATGATTTTTTTTTCCCATAATCGAGCATCCCTACATCTAGGTGTCTGAACCAAAATAAGTTAAGTCAGCCAATTGTGCAGAACAGCATGTTTAATTTCCTTTTTAGAAGAAGAACACAGAACCGGCATGATCAATTCTGCCTGGACAGAACACTGCCGACTAATAAACACATGCTGTCTCCGTTTTGTCTCTGTTGCACTGTTTCTTTTTCTTCTCTCACTCTGTTTACCTTCCTGAACCTGAGCGTCTTAAAGGGACAGTGACGATGACAGTATATTGTAACAGTCTAGTTTCAGCCTTTAGTTTTTTTCTCTTCAGGTAACAATAACATTAGTCATCAGCAACTAATTCTGCATGTGCAATGTGCTGAACACACGCTTCAGCTTTGTATTAATGTGGCACTTAAACATGACCCTATAAACCGCACCGTTAATATATCAATATAAGATCTTTTTTTTTTTGTCCTTGAGTCGGGTCAGCCCTCGTACTTAACACGATTGTGTTCAGTTTTTATGTCATTTTAACATATTCGAATACGTGCGTCAGCCTGTGTATCCTCGTGTGCAACACTGGACACATGAAAGCAGGGTTTTTGATTTTGGGATATGGCATAACTGATGTGCAGAATATTTGGTCAGCTCTCCTTACTGCTGCCAGTGTCTGGGCACAGGACCGTTTGTTATCAGCACCGTTTAATGAGGGTGACCATGAAAGAGGCGGAGAGATAAAAAGAAAGGCAGACAGGATGTAGTGTTGCCCACAGCTCCAGTGGCAGCTGTCTAGCTCAGGATCCTGATAATCTCCTCTCTCTGTCGTTCCCTCTGGTCCCCAAATGCTCCATCAAGCGTCATGACTCCTCATGCTGTGCTGCTTCGGCTCGGTACACTAGTCACAGGCTCTGGGCACAAATAGCGTTGACAGTAAAAAGCTGAAACAAATGGAAAAACATATCTTGCAAAACATGCAGACTTTTACATGAAGGTGAATTTTCATATATTAAAAGCTTATGTCCAAAGATATATGTTAATAAGGTATATTAATATTTACACACATAATAATCTGTAAAAAAAACAATGAGGAAAGTTACAAATGAGGTTGGAAAAGAAAGAAGCCACACATCACTACGTGTTCATGAAGGGAAAGAAAGCCAGAGGGAGAAGTAAATAAAACATCAGTAAGATTGGGATTTACTCTGACCTCAGTCTGACTCTGTGGGCCTGGAGGCCATAAGAAGATGAGAGGTTGAGTTGGCAGAACTGTTTAGTCCCTGATTGGTTGGAGCGGGTGAGACACTTCCTGTGATTCTTCTCCTGCTCTGTATTCTCCGGTTGCAGTCAAAGCTTCATCGGGTTAACTGGAGGGTGTGTTTGTGTGTGTGTGTGCTGAACATTTTTTGTCCATTGGTATGCATGTTTCCTACGTGGATTATGTGCATGGTGTTGTTGAAGCTATGATCTTCCTTCTTGCACTTTTACATATTTAAATGCTTGTGTTCTAATGTTTAAATGACTGCATGTGTACATGTGCATGTCTCCTCTCTGATCTACAGGGTTCCTGTCATTATTACTTCCTCACTAGAAGCTCTGGGAACACACTCCCAGGGCTGTGAGGAGATGCTGATGCGTGTCTGTGTGATCGTGAGAGGGAGAGGTGAAGTGTTCATGTGAATATTTGAGTTTGCAAGAACATAAATAAATTTTTTGTATGCTTCCAGTTTTGTGTGTGTTTGGCCGTAGCCAGAGAAAAACTGAATAGGCCGGAAAATGCGGAAGAATGATAGACGGGAATAAGAGATGGAAAAGGATTGGATGGGAAGGGATGAGAGCGTTTCTTAGCCCTTCGGCTGCTACAGTCCTGAACCCTCTGCCCTCACACGGTGATGAGGGCGGATAGCTGTGAAATCACTGTGAAGCACCTCAGTGTGTCTCTGTCCGGCTCTCTGGCTATTGAGCCTGATAGGTTTTCTCTCCAGAGAGCCGCCATCCAGCAGAGGAGCAGCCAGCAGGGTCAGAAAGGACAGTCCTCTCTCTCTCTACCCCTCCCTCTCTCTCTCTCTTTCTCTCTCACTCACTCACTCACTCACACACACACAGAGTATGGGCTGATCTGACCGAACACTGCTGCGTTATCTGATGAAGAAAAACTCATGAGTGAAAGGATCAAGACTCTTGGTCAGAAAGAAATGCTTGATTTTTCTCTTTTACAAATGTAACAATCCCTGAAAGAAAATGATTCTATTTTTAAAGTTTACATTCACAAATGCCATTGAGATAGATTTTGAAAGATCATTACCATTTAGAATTAAATGAACACCATCAGTGCATGTCAACATAAACATTTGGTGGCAATCAAATCATCCCGCTGATTACATGCATAAGTGGGCCACAGTAGCAAGGCTAAAATGGATGTTCACTAATCCTAAAGCAGGATTTATAGTTGTAGCTATTGAACCTATGCATGAAGCAGCTGTAGACACACATTAATCTATACATTAGCTGTCCTGCACCTCCTCTAACATTTGGCTCACAGCGATAGTCTGCTTTCTATCATGGTGGATGAAAGAACATAAAAACCTCAATTGTACGATGATAGTGTCCTCTTCAGTAAGGAGTTGAGGCGAACCCAGTCGTTGTGCCTCTATCGAAAAGTATATTAAAGAATGCGAGCACAGGGAAGATAAGTAAGGCATGATCCAGATTGATCAATTTGTATCTCTAGTGATGATTTTGGGGATATCGGTAGGTGAAATCTGACAAAACAAATCAAAGCCTAATGGGTCTGCTTTTAAAAATTCCATTAGGTTAAAGTATAGCATCGGGTATAAATCAAGCTTAACGGCGCATTACTGTGCGCCTAAACAAAATTGTGACCCTCAAACTGCTCCAGACGAATGGATCAGTGCCTTATTGACTAATATTAGATTAATGTATTTTCTTGATTAGTCCTCTGGAAAACAGTTGTCACCATGTTTTACTTCTGATATTTTAAAACCATAGTTAGGCGACATCCATTTCTGTCATAAAATTGAACAAGAAAATATTTATATTTGAGAAGCTGGAATCAGAGACTTGTCTTTTCCTTAAAAAATGCTCAAAATGGACAAAAATGTTTTTGTCAATTGAGTAATTGTTGCAGCTCTAGCCTCATCCTGTATTGATTTCCTTTTGCTGCAGTTGTTAGCTGCAATGCGTGTAAGTTATCCATGTAGCAGTTGGCTTTGTGGCTAAATAGAAATATGTTGTAAAATATTTAAAAATTCATGAGCATGATAGCAACAATTAAGTCATGTATTTTTCCCTAAACGATGTTTTAGCTCTCCAGTGTCTTAATGGACTTTATGTGAATGTAGTTCACATCAATAAAACATGATTGTTAAGATCTACAAGAGTGTGTTCAAAGTTGCCTATGCGTTAATTACAAAATATCCTTCCGGTTTGTGTTTTGCAGCGTTTTGCTTTTCCCACCCCTGGGCTCTACTTATTCATCCACCCAGCACACTAATTACCACTTATTCTCCACTGAAAATCATAACTTGTAACTTGATGTTGGAGAAGCCACATTTACAATCCACAATCCATTTTTAGCCATGTGGCTTTTGCCTCTGGTTCACCACTTTTTTTTCCCCACCATATCATCACCATAAACATACAGAGGAGGAATAAGTGAAGATGCAATAGCAGCCAGTAACGCTTGTTGGAAGGTAAATTCGCACATGGATTTTCTCACCCTTTTTTCCACTCTTTCTGGTTATTTGTGTGCAAATGAGGTCTCAGTGGAGCTTTTGTCTTCTTCTGCAGTCTTATTAGATAGGTAAGACCTTCTCCCCTGAGGCTTTAGATAGGCTTAGCTGCTCCTTGGCATATGGTGGCAACAGAGTGATTAAAATGACAAACGAGAACAGATAGAAAAGTATCAGGTGCAACACAAATCATACCTCATATCGGATGCACCTTGTGTTCAACAATATACTGACCTTCAACAGTGAAGCCTCTGTCTCTCTTTCTTGAACATTGCTCACTTCTTATGGAATCAAGCTTTTAGTTTTTCAATCTACAGGAATATGTCCAATATTAAGGAATGTTTAGTTTTGCAGGATTGGATTTATTTATGTTTGTAGACATGATTTGCAAATACAACATGGTCTAAACCTGTTGCTTTCATTAAAAAGTAAATTTTCTTTTTATTATCAACTAGAAAGATTTCTGAGCTGAGCATATAAAACCGAATAACCACAGTTGCATTGTTATAAATATAAATTCACTACACACAGCTGCTCAGTAATAATGAAGGTTGCTCTGCAACAAGATCAGTTCTCTGTCGAATTGCAACAATAATGTCGGGCCAAGACAAAAGAAAATTGGTAGATTTGCACTCGTAGGCATAAAAGGACTCACTTTGGACCGAATTTACCAGCTAATAAAATCTGCCTGCAGCTTATTTAACATTTCTTTCAAATCACTTTCATATAGTGTAGCATACTAAGTCTGATATACAGAGAGTGATATGAAGACTGTTTCAAGTGCTCATTTCAGAAATGCAGAGTTTAATGTGGTTCCATATCCCTAATAAAGCTTTACATCATGTGTTCTATTATAATAGTATAGTTCAGTGTTTAGTTCAATGTTTTTCACACCCCTCACCTTTGACATCTGTAGTGTTTTTCTAGACTTTAGAGCTGTTGTTAGAGTGTGTGTGTGTGTGTGTGTCCGTGTGTGTGTGTGTGTGTCCGTGTGTGTGTGTGTGTGTGTCCGTGTCCGGCCTTATATTTAACAGTGTATCTGGCCTTGTATTAAACCATCCACTTGATACTTGCATATGATCCCTGACCAAGGACTGTGCTGAGAGCTACATACTGAGACTTTAAATTACTCAAGTCTCAATGAAATCTATCAAGCACAAAATAAGCTTTTTATTATATCTACTCCTGACATTGTATAATACAATGTGGCAATTTTGGCTGAATTATTCACTCAACCATCATTCTGAGGATTAGCGTGATCATCGTTAGCATATCTGCATCATTCCTCTCAACAGAATTGAGCTCCTTCATGACTGGCATGTGCACTTAGCTTTTTTTTTCTTATAGTGTGATCATTGCCTGACATTTCTAAACAGTTGATTACCTAAGAGGGATTTGTCATTTCATGTTTTAATCAGTGGCGCAACAATGACATGGATGAAAGCTTCAGATAAAATGCGTCTTTGTGTGTGCTGTACAACCCTCTAACCTGGTGCAGTTTAATATACATTTTTACATTAAGAATTGACCTACAACAAGTTAAATTCATTCAACACATTACAGCAGTCGACACGATATAGTGCACCTCTACAAACTCTACAGTCAGTGAGTATTGAGTGAGTACATCGAAATAAGTGCTTTGTATAGTGCAGAGGGTGTGGTGCAGAAACCGTACATGTCACGTGGACACAGCAGTGTTATTACTTTCGGTTGCTGTGTCAGAATTATCAGAATTTGTAGCTGTACAGTTGCAAACAGGATTAAAGCCACACTCATCCACAAGAAAAGGCATGTATTAAAGAGGCTGTCTTTTGCCAGTGTCAGATTTTAATTTTCTTTTTATGAAAATTAAGATGCTTTTATGGTCCAAAAGCAGCTAGCTAAACCTTCAGCAGCAATGAAGTCTGCCTTCTCACACACTCTGAAAAAGCGTGTTTCGCCCCCTCCCCTCTTTACCAAAAAGCCCACTCTGTTGTGTTTGGCCCAGCGCTGTGGGATATGTGAGCCTCTCAGAGAGCTGCGGTCGGTCAGTGAAGCAGAAGTACAAGCGCTCTGGTAGGTTACGTGGATCCACAGGCGGTTACTATTAATTTCTACTCCTGTTGTGATGTCACAACAGGATCCATTTTTAAATGGCTTGTGTTCAGCCAGCACTACAGAGGCAACAGAATAAGAGGGTGGTCTTATTTCAGTTTGTGTGTTAGTAGGAACACAGACCTAAATATTTGCACATGAGAAGTAAAAGTTTTTTTTTGCCTTTTTAAAAAGACTAATACTGGGATATTATAATTTATTTGACTTTTTTTTCCCTAGCCCAGCCTTAGTAGCACTAGCCTTGTACTCATGACATCAGTAGATTTTTAGAAACAACGCGTTTGTGATGATCTTCCCCATCACTACTGCTATTTTTGGACATAGTTTCTTTTTTCCCTCTGTCAATCTCTTTTGCTTTATCTCTCTGAATTAACATTCTTCCATAGGCTTGTCAGAGCAGGCTCCTCCCGGCATTGCTGCCCTGCCTGGCACACACTGGCACCGCTGTGTCCTCTGTGCTTTGCTGGTTCACGTGCTTCAGTCTGGGTAAACGGGACCTGACTCATCCCGGTCATGTAACAACATTTAGGATTAACAACGCTGGAAAAAAAACATGCTGTGTGGGGTGTAAATGTTTGTGTTATCAGGTATTGTTGTTGAAAGTCCAAGAAGCAATGGGCCATGGAATTATTGGAATTTAGGCTTATTCATTTCCATAATTAAACACGTTTCTTGGCCGTGTAACTGTCACACAACAACAGGTCATTTAATGAATCTAAGCAGTTTACTGACTATGCTATGTCTGCTTCGCTGTGTCCGCTCCTTGCAGTAAAGCACTTGTTTTCCTCTTTTCATTGGTACATTCAGTCTCATAAAAGCCATATTATCGTTATTCATTGCTGGGTCGGATGTGGTCTTTAGTGAATTGTACTGCATTAAGCTGTAGTCTGCCTGCGAGCTCGCTGCAATCTCCCTTCTCTTTCCTCCCTTCCACATCAGTCAAATCTCCTGGGAGAGCCCCGACTCTCAACTTAACTCCATTTCCATGGTAACAGGCAGACATACAGAGGTCCAGGCAGCCATGGCCCAAAACTAGTCTGCTGCAAAGACACAAATTATGCATCATCATTTCTGCTGCTGCTGCATGGAGTAGTATGGTAAAGATAATTGGATGGGGCTGTGGCCACTGGACTAACTTTCCCTCTCATTAAGTAAAACTGATAAATGTGTATTTATGTTTCCATGAATGTGACTGGTATGATTATAAGCATTTACTAACATTAGATAATTAAGAATTTTCAGATGTCTTTAATCTGAGGAAGTTTATCTGTAGAAACAACCCAGAATTGGACATTTGTTTTGTGTATCAAACCATTTACAGCATCCTATTATGCAGATAGAGGAACTGCTTTGCTCTCTGTGACCAAACATGGTGCCTCTAATTAGGTCCTCAGAAATTTGCAGCACCTGTTTTGAAACGAGTAAACATCTCAAGTAGCATGTCAGCCCTCCCACGTCCTTATCCGCGACTGTGATTAAAGCCCCCCTGCCTGCACGCTGGCCTGCTGAAGGCACTTAAGTCGCAACGCAAGTCAGTCCTCATCCGCAACTGTCAATCCCTCTTATGCACGTTCAGCACTCTGCTGCTCCCAGCTCATAACATCTTCCAGTATCCGTCCACCTGTCCACATACTCTACTTCCCTCCCCTAGTAGGGAATTAACAGACTTTCACCATAAATCCTGCGATAGGATTCTGGATTATCCAATCAGTCCCAACATTACAGCCTTTTAGATCTTGAACATTCACGTCACATTTAGTTCGTATCTGACAAACATGATTAAGATGAATGTGTATGTAGATTGTGGGGAAAAATGTGCATTACATAGTTACTTAATCTAAAATAATTTTGGTTTAAAAGAAAGTCAGAAAACACTAGATTAAACACTGTATTTTATTATACTAGTGTTATATGGAAATCTGAGGCCGGGGTTATCGACTTCTTGTATCCAACATATATTTGCATATCCATAGATTCAGAACTTTTGAATGAGGGTGGATTATTGACAAGGTAACAGAAATATTTTTATGTGAGGGATAAAATGTTGGACACAAATTATTCAAGTTCAAATTATTCAAAATGTTGGACACAAATTATACGAAGGATTCTTCTGGCTTAAATGATGTCTGGCGGGGATCTTTAATACTTTTGGCCCAGACATGTTGGCCACTTGTGACTCAGTAATTACAGTCAGATTTTATCTCCCGGTTTGATTTGTCATTAACCATCACCACATTGTGTCCTGCAGTCATCTTTTCAGTCCCTTCCACAACAATCAGTGGAAACTGGCCACCTTAATAACCTTTAGCAAACATGCAGGTCTGCATCTTGTTAGATGGGACATTGCTGCATAATTCAGAGTATTACTGAGACAAACAATAATGACGTGGGTCTCCCTGATTTAACATAGGGCTCGCTCTTTTTTATTTCTTTTTTTCACTCCTGTAGATAAAACACATGCCTGGATTTGAAAATGTGCAATTGAGGCTCAAAGGACATTTAAATATCCATTAGTGTGTCTCAAGGGAACCAAGACCCTGTTGGCAGTGTCAAATGAAAAGAATCCATGAAGAGGCTGCCATCATTTGAAGTAGCATTTATGGATTTGTAGGTAATCTGTTAGAGTGTTTATTTTGATATAAACTTTTTTTCCCTCATAGTGCTTGTGGATTATTTGTCACAAATCACCTGGGAATTTTCATTGTGTCCACAAATGTCATCGGGCCACCTGAAGGATTTGTCTGTTAATTATATCATCAGACTTTTGGAATGAACTCCAATCATCGTTAGGAATGAGATCAGCGAAGTATGTGATGTTTACTCTGTTCCAGTGTTAATTTGCTAACAGTGACCCAGAGAACACCTGCTGCATTCCAATCCACAGTGTCTGCTGTGTGTTCCACTCGCCTTCACTGCTGTGCTATCTAACTACATCTGTTAAAGCAGAGTAACATACAATTAAAGACCCTTAATAGCTCATCATGTGGAAGATAATTATAACACACTGTGGAATGCTAATTATATCAATGATCTTCTCTCCTAACGTCCTACTAAAACCAATGTCATTTAGTTGCTACTTATGGACGTGCTATGTGGCCTACTTTCTGCACAGCCGACAGGAAGGCAGGGAAGGCTACCTTGCCTGCAGAGTGTTTGGAACATAATCAAGTTAATGTTCTAAAAAATGCTGCATGTTCAGAGAGTGGCCTGAAGCTTACTCCTCTACTGTACAACCAAAAGGCCCCAAAAAATGAATGTATTTTCCATTAAAAAAAAAAAATCTTATCTGCATGTAACTTTTTTCATTTCAAATGAGATAAATACTTTCAGACCTATTGTTTCTGATTCTGACTTGAAGCCTTGTGAGTTTTAATGTTTGAATAAATGTCCTGCTTAGTGTTCCCAAACCTCATTAAATCATGTTTTAAAGAAAATATGGTTTGCATATTAACACACTTCTCAGGATGTATGCTAAACTAGGTCAAACCCTTTAGAAAGCCTTCTTTCTTATTACATGAGGAAAAGTTGCCTTGTGGAAACTTGCCTTCCTTTCCTCATGATGAGATAAGGTATGAAGGTGAAGGTTAATATCTACCTCAGTTCCTGCAAACACATACTTTTAAAGTCTAACTGAAATTGATTTTCCTAAGAAATTAGTACAGTGACATTTAAGTATCACCTAATCTGTGTAATATAAAGGTTTGTGTGGTAGACATTGTTACTGCACAACAAATGCTTGTCTCCTCACTATAGCAGAGAGATACTCTATAAGAAAATCAATTGTCCACTTGGACTCTCCTGTGTCTGAACACATAAAGTCGCTTTCATATCACTTGATCCTCCCTTCAGTGGAGATTCCACCCCTATCTGTGATCACTGCCTATGAGATCTGAGCCTACAGGGGAATCGGTATGAATCAGCATCCTGAGCTAAACCCCACAGTAAGAGCATCAGCAATAACAATTAACTGTGCTGTACACTCGGCTCACAAAAAACAAAATGTTCCCTTTTGCACGACACAAGACAAGCAGGTGTTATGTACCTTGTATCTCTCCTTTGTCAGTTTGAGAGTTTAAAGGTGTCAGCAGATCTTGTAGATCAGAGGATTCATGGCAGGAATATGCTGTGATGTGTGAAGTTCCCACATCAATTGACTGACAGGGATTTCCTGAAGAGGAATAGGAAGGCTCGTCAAAATGAATCTTACAACGAACTCTCTGAAAGATTCTAATCTGTGTAACCGAAGAGATGGAAGGTTATAGCACTTCATATGAGAAATGAGAACCCTTTATACAGAGCCAGATGGATGATGACACAAACCAGGCTTGTGGAAAGACTTTCAAGTTCACTGATTTACATATTTTTTATCCCCCATTCAAACTAGACTTCCTATGGAAGTTTGAAGGCAGTTATGTTGGATGATATAACCCTGACCCTTCATTGTTCATAACCGTATTAAATACAACCCAGGTCCATTTTAATCACAAATAACCTTGACTAAAACATAATTATTCACATATGATGTAATGAGTAATCATAGACACTCCAGGCGTAGTTGTGGTGATTATCTGTCATCTATAAACACCAAAACAGCAGGATATAGATTTTCTGTCCAGTTAAAGGATCCTGATTACAAGGCAATAATTGTCTGGCAACAGGATATTGATTTGAAAAACAAAATGTCCATTTAGAACTTATTATGGAGCAAGCACTGGCACTCCCTTTGCAGTGAGTGTTTAATAATGAGTTGCAAAGTGAAAGGAGATTTTCAGCTACTTCTGCCTCCTCTAATCCCGTTTATTTTCTGCCACAGACAAAGATACCCGTCTGACTTTTGGCGCACTAGTAAGTCATAGAAGTGCTCAAGCATGAAAGCAAAAGTTGAATAAATCGATTACAGTTTTTTTTTAGTAAAAGTAATAAGTCCAAGATACAAACCTATGTTCATAAAAACACAAATGAGGGGCATTTCTGAAAGAACTTTTCTGCAAGCGGAGAGATAAACACCTCAGTAATGAGTGGATAAGGTAGAGTGAGACTTCATGTTAAACCAACCAGAGACATCCGGTGGACAGGTGTTTACACACACACACACACAAACTATCAGAGATGGCGAGTTTGGAGTCAAGGAGAAAGACAGCATTTGTGAGATGGAAATATAGGCGCTACTTTAACCATATTGAGGTAAACGTAAAAAAAATGTACATGTTGACTGGACATTATGTCGTTCCAGAGCAAAGAGCGTATCAACGTCCAATTTAAGCAACTCCAATTTAATGAAGCACCTCTCAAGGGCAGATGCTTTTACTAAACTAGTGTAACACACTACCACCGTTGACAGCTATTGATGATAGCAGGACAGGTGCTGAGCCACAGCGATTAAACGGCAAAAGCTGTTTTTTCTGCTCCAGCTTCACAAAAACTTGTGACACAGGCAGAACTTAATGAATTAATAGGCCGTTGTGTTTTTGAAAACACGCTGCAGTTGTCAACTGTTTTTACTCTTTGCGCCTGGCTTGTAAAACATGCTCTGAAAAAAATCTAAATTCTTTTACATTTTTAAACTAACTAGGAGTAACTAGAAACTATAACTAACTATACCTAATTACTTTTTCAAGGTAACATGCCCAACACTGATCAGAGATCTTAAAATCTTGTGCATCTTAGGTAAATGCATCTTACCTAAACAATTGAAATCACTTTCAGATTCTGGTTCAATTTTTGGATGAATTCAGAAAACATGACTTTGTGTTTGACTCACAAATGCAATGATGATGATTTGAAATTTCACTGAAACCCTTCGATTCTGACTAGCTTCTTCTCCACAGCAAAACTTCAGTTAACACACGGTGTAGAACAGAACAGACTTTAAAGCTTCCGTCTCCATCAGAACATCTCAACAACTTTTTTTGTTCCCTTTCCACATTTCTAGTTGCCTTCAAAGCGTTGCCATTGACACAACTCATGTTCCCAGCTGTAAAATATTTTATTAAACTTCATTCAAACTATGTTAATTCCATTTCTTTGCTTGCATGATTATCATTGTCTCATCGTAACCGGTCTACTTCCAGCTGGATACCAAAGTCTGAAATCATGACGGGAATTAATTTCCTCTCAATCGGCATGGAGAAGTTTAAGCAGTGGATTAATATTGGTGAAAGCCTCCCAGTATTGGAGCCTGTTACTGATGAGGACATCATCGCGGTGGCATGTGCCAACACTGCTGGCAGAGAGGAGCAGGACCAAAGACATATACAAAAGACATAAATGTAGACCGTAGTTTCCTGACAATAAGCCGCTACTTTCCTCACATGGTTTGAAGCCTGTGGCCGATACAACGATGCAACTAATCTATAGATTTTTTAATTTTAACGCCCATAAGGGGAGCTCTAGCAAGAAGTGCAAGAGTGAGACAGTTTGTGCCAAGGAAGACAATACAAGGAAGTCTTACTTGGACTTTTCGGGAAAATGCATTTACCATATTTATGGTATGGGAGACAGGGGTGTGGTTTGGTCACAAGAGACCTTAGAATGGGATTGTCTGGGGATTTGATTGATTTACAGGAATGTGCCTGTCAGGACTGTGAGAGGACACACAGAAGAGTTCTAATGCCTCAATTGTCATAACCTTTGTTTTTTGTTAGATTGCTGACAGGTCACTGACGCACTGGAAGCACACCGTTTATTATTTATCATTCATCGTTTGTGCTTGCAGTTGGCCAGTGAGTTTGTGAATAAAGGGGAAGTTTCCCCAAGCAGCCATCTATCCCAGACCTGCAGCTTATAGTCAAGTTAATTTAGTTGGTGCAGTGTAAATTCAGGTGTGCTTAATAGTCTATAGATTATGGTAAATATATAGGTGTATATAGATGTACAATTATCAAATAGGACGCATGAGAAATGAAGAAAAAAAACTGTTATCACTTGCTTATAGTGATCAAATTGACCTGGGCAGATATAATCACTAGTATTAGTATTCATGACTCTGGATCCCACATTATTGTTTTTTGAATAATCTCTTATCAATAATCGT